>LR738714.1:395602242-395675595 GCA_902687465.1 Secale cereale | reverse complement strand
TTGAGTAGGGGAATCGAGGGTGCGGGGGGTCTGCGGCGGCGGCCAGTGGACCGGGTGGTGCTCGGCGGCGAGGGGGACCGGATTTGGCGAGGTGGGATAGCGATCGAGATGGAGGGGGGGTCGAGATCGAGTGTCCATGAAATTTAGAAATATTCATGATAGTTCAAAAAGTGCCCATGAAATACAATCGAGAAATGAAGGCTACGATTTAAATACAATCGATCTTAGCTAGCTATATGTTCACAATCTTCTTGCCCTTCTTTTTCGCAAATGGAGTTCTTCTGTGGAACAGACGTCCTTTAGGTAGGGTGGTCCTGCTTCTTCTTGTGGTGTATGCTGCTACTTCATCATCGTCGTCATGTTCGATCCTCGGGTCGCCGTACTTGTCGAAGTCTTGCTCATTGGCTACTCCATCCATTCCGATGATCTTCCTTTTGCCTCTCCTCACGACAACACGACTGGACTTTGACGGGTGGGTAATGAAGAAGCATTGGTCAACTTGGGAAGCCAGTACCCATGGCTCATTTTTCGCGGTGACGTTTGCGCCCGCGGTCTTGGATTTGGCTTCGGGTATAACCATGGTGGTGAAATACCGGTCTTCCTTTAGGATGCTCTTGGCCCATCTGACACGGAACATCGGGACCTTCTCTCCAGCGTAGCTCAGCTCCCAGATCTCCTCGATCCTTTCGTAGTATCTGTCCTTGTCATTACCGGTGTAGGATTCCATCGTTACCCCGGAGTTCTGATAACCATCGCTCTTCATGTCCTTGGCCTCGGTGTAGAATGTGTAGCCGTTGATATCGTACGCCTCATAGGTCATCAGGTTGTGCTCGGCGCCCTGTGACAAGGCGAATATGAGTTGTTCTTCCGCGGAAGAATCCTCATGTAAAGGGTACGACAGAAGCTTCTACTTGAACCAACGCATGAAACATGAGTTGTGCTCTTTGATTATATCTCCGTCCGTCCTCTGTTGGCCTCGGTCATTGTACGTCTTCTCAATAAAGATTTTGTGCTCTACCACCCAAGGATCGACCACGTCTATGTGTTGTAGCGCGACTAGGTTTGCTCTTTCAAAGTCGGCGAGTCGACCCTCGAAGTCGACATGCATTTCGCGGCGACCATCACGGTGACCCCATCCAGCGAGCCTGCCGAGGTGCCTGTTGATGGGGTACCCAACGGGGTTCTCGATGCCTAGATAATTTGTGCAGTAGGAGATGCACTCTTCGGTCAGAAAGCCCCTGGCTATGCTTCCCTCTGGACGTGACATGTTGCGAACGTATCCTTTGATGACACCATTCATCCTTTCGAACGGCATCATGCTGTGCAGGAACGTCGGCCCGAGTTGGATGATATCGTCCACGATATGGACCAGCAGATGCACCATAACGTCGAAGAATGCGGGCGGGAAGTACATCTCAAGCTCGCATAGTATCACCACGATCTCTTCCTGTAGCCTTCTGAGTTGCCTCACGCCAACAAACTTCCGAGAGATGACGTCGAAAAAGTTGCATAGGCCAAATAGGGTTTCACGGACGTGCGCTTCCATGATCCCACGGATTGCAACTGGAAGTATCTACGTCATCAGCACGTGACAGTCGTGAGACTTCATCCCGCTGAACTTCAGCTTCGCCCGGTCTGGGTATCTGCTTATCTTCCCCGCGTAACCATAAGGAAGTTGTAATCCTACGAGGCAGGTGAAAAACTGCTCGATCTCCTCCTGACTTAGAGTGAAGCACGCGGGAGGGTAGTCATTTAAGGTCTTCTTGGCCTTTTTGCCTTTGCGACGACTTTCCATGTCCCGCTTCGCCTCATCATCATCATCATCATCATCATCATGATCATCATATATAGCGTGCAGCTCCTGCCTGATGCCCATTGATTTCAAGTCTGCCCTTGCTTTCGGCCCATCTCTGGTCCTCTCTGGCATGTTGAGCAGGGTACCAAGCAGACTCTCGCACACGTTCTTCGTGCTATGCATTACATCAAGGCTGTGAGGCACACGGTGGATCTTCCAGTACGGCAAGTCCCAGAAAACATACCTCGTTTTCCATACCTTCAGCAGCGGCTCTGGCGCCTTTCGCTTCTTTCCCGGCACTGGTGCCTTTTGCTTCTTTCCCGGCAGTGGGCAATCTTTCCAATTTTTCAACAACTCGTCTATTTCCTTGCCGCTCCTCGTACGCGGGCGTCCTCGGGGTTCGGTTTCACCATCGAACAGATCCTTGTGTTTTCTCCACAGGTCATCGTCGCGAAGCCACCTTCGATGTCCCATGAACACGGTTTTCGAAGACCCGGGATCTCTATCTAGCTGGCGATACGTTGTGTCATCCATGCACCTGACGCATCCAGAAAATCCATGGACCACCGGCCCCGCGACATATCCGTAACCGAGATAGTCGTGCACCGTCGTGAGCAGCGCAGCTCTCATAGGGAAATATTCTTTCTTTGCAGCATCCCACGTATTGGCTGGCGTTTTCCACAGCGTGTCTAGCTCCTCTTTCAGCAGCCCCAGATACAGACTGATGTCGTTCCCTGGTTGTTTCGGTCCTTCAATTAGCATACTCATGTGAATGTACTTCCTCTTCATGCACAACCAGGGGGGAAGGTTGTACATCCACACAAACACAAGCCAGGTGCTATGTGTGCTTCTCTGGCTACCAAACGGATTGACTCCATCGGTGCTCGCGCCCAGCACGATGTTCCTTGGATCGTTCCCAAATTCTAGGTCTTCGAAGTTCAACGCTTGCCACTGGCTCGCATCCTTAGGGTGACTCAGCATCTTGTCTTTTTTATCTATCTCCGGATCATTTGCGTCATCTTCTCGCTTCTTCTCCTCCCTATCCGCGTGCCAACGCAGGAGCTTTGCTACCTTAGGGTCCGCGAAATACCGCTGCAGACGAGGAGTGATCGGAAAGTACCACACCACTTTTCGAGGAGCTTTCCTCCGCTTCTTGTATCGAGTGACGCCGCACATCGGACATATGGTAGACTCCGCGTGCTCGTCCCGATAAATGATGCAATTGTTCATGCACACATGGTATTTCACGTGCCGTAAATCCAGAGGACACACGATTTTCTTCGCCTTCTCTGAACTGGTGGGGCACTTGTTCCCCTTGGGAAGACGTTCGTGCCAGAATGACATGTTCTCGTCGAAGCATGCGTCGGTCATTTTGTGTTTTACCTTCATCTCCAGAGCCATGAGCGTTACTTTCAGGCGGGTATCCTCGGGCCTGCATCATTCATACAATGGAGTAACCGCGTCTAACTCAAGTTGATCCATCTTGGCTTTCTCTCGGGCGGCAGCTCTTGCGTTATCGGTCTGCTTGAGAAGCAGCTCTTGAATATGAGGGCCTGCACCCAGCCCATCGATGGTCCAGCGTCGTCTGCTCCGCCGGCATCATCATCTTCATGATCATGCCCGTCGTCTACTCCGGCATCTTCCTCATCATCATGTCCAGCATCTTCTACATGATGACTGTGTACAGCATCACCGTCGTGATCATCTCTTGGGGATTCTTCGTCTTCTCGCCCGCCCAAGCCGCGGTGGTTGTCTTGCTGCCCTTGCTCATTTCTTGCCCGGCCCCCATGGACGACTTCGTAGTCATCTTCATCACCTTGCCACCGATAGCCATCCATGAAACCACGCAAGAGTAGGTGGTCCCGCACCTGCCCGGAATCCGGGTCCGCAATAAGGCTCTTCAGCTTGCATCTTCGACACGGACATCTTATCTCCGTCTCATTCTTTTGAAGCATCTCGGCATTCGCGGACCTCAAAAACCTATTCACGATGCCTTCGGTCATCGTGCGCACCATGGTCGCCTGCGGGGTAGAGCAAAACGATATTTTAGAACCAAGAAAAAATTTGCCATGACTTTCCCTAAAAATAGGACAAAAAAGAATGCTTAATGCCAAAATTCTCACCGAAACGGAAATGAATCAACATTCCGAGAAAATATTGGCAACTATCGCATTTCAAATACCGGTACACCTCCAAACACAAACACATATGCAACACAACAAACATATGCAACACCACGAACATACATAGATCTAGCTAGGCCATAAAAAGTGCATGTGCACATTGTTGTATGGAGAACAACATAAATATAGCTTCCCCCTTACTTACCTATCAAAACAAGGTAATTTAACCACTTAATTTGAATGAATCTATGGTGGAAATGAGGTGAAAAAGAGGAGGGACCCGAGACAAGGAGGAGGTGGGGAGAATGAAGTGGGGGAGAAAGTGAGTGTGGGTAGGAGAGGCTGTCCAAAATATCTTGTTGCTGCCCACTTACTAATGGCGCACCCCGTATAAATGCGCCATTAGTAATCAAGGTTACTAATGGCGCATCCTCAGTTAGTGCGCCATTACTAGTTTTGCAAAAAAAAACATACTAATGGCGCACATTACTAGTTTAAACTAGTAATGGCGCACTGTGGAACAGTGCGCCATTAGTAGTTTTGTAAATCAAAGAATAAAAAATATCATAAAAAAAAGAACATTAATGGCGCACTTTACTGCTGGTGCGCCATTACTAGTCACAACTAGTAATGGCGCACTTTGTCTGGATGCGCCATTAGTATGTTTGGACAGGCGCACTAGTTCAAAAAAATCTTTTTGATACTAATGGCGCACGCTGGGCCAGGTGCGCCATTAGTAGTTTGAACTCTAATGGCGTATCTGAGGTTGGTGCGCCATTAGTATATAGTAATGGCGCACTGCTTGTCTGGTGCGCCATTAGTATCAATTCCATCTATAGCCCTTTTCCTAGTAGTGCCCCTATTTTCATAGATCTCACAACCGCACACTCTTCCCCCTATCTAGCTAGTAGTTGGGCCTCTCGCACCACCTCCTAGCCCCATTCTCTGTGTCTATCCATCTCGCCGGGCCTTATTTGCCTCTATCAAATGGACGTACACCGACCGATCTCCCACTATACACATAGCTAGGTAGGTCCTTATAACTCGTTTTCCCCATGCGTCGATCGATCTACCTCATTAATTATGTCTCTCCCTTCCTCTGACAAACAACAATTGATCTACCGATCTAGTTAGGTTTGCTTACCAAACACATGGTTCCCCTTCATCATCCATGGATGTGTCCCGACAGATCTATCACGCACAGGCACACACAGAAACACATCCCCACTCTTACTGATAATATTTTAGTTCCACCCTTAATTTGTCTAGTAGGCCTCTCCCACCATCTTTGAGGAGCAACTCCATCACCCATCCAGCACTCTAACCCTCTCCCTCCCTCTCTCTCTCTCCTCTCTCTGTCCCGTCCTATTTCCCATCCTTTAGTTATGTATGGATGTCGACTGATCTCCCTCAAGACATAGCTGGGTCTCTCCTTCTCAACACATATACGAGCCGTTCTACCTCTATAGTTAGGCCTCTACCTACCCCTCCCCCACCCCCTCCCACACACACACCGATACATCGAGCGCTCTAGTCATGTCTCCCTGCCACACACAAACTTGACCTGTGCCCTCTGACATTCCAGTAGCTATGTCAGTCGCCCTATATCTTTGACTTGCACAGACACACACAATTTCGATGGCCCTCTTCATCTATCTCGCAACCACCCACTTGATCCTCTCTTCGACTCTATCGATATCTATCACCCCTCCCTCTCTTCTCGTGGATCGCCCGACCCTCTATATATGATATGGATAGGCCTCCATTTCACACACACTGCATGCAAAATTTTGTTTGAGATGTCATCGACAAATATTCCCACAAATACATTCACGAAATCAACCTCCCCCCCAAAACAAAAAACACTCATGGACGCACAAGCCATTTGTCTAGGTTTGTATCTCTCTCTCACACACACACATAGGTGGGGGCGTGCACGAAGAGAAGAGGTGCATGCACGGCGCACATACTCCCGTCTCTTTCCCAACCACACCCGCACGGGTACATGGTGGAGCTCATTTCTGTACGAAAAGGCAGTCCACGTGGTAACTTGACACGTGTACTAGTTTGTGGCACCCCGGCTCAGATAAACCGGAACGCCCCGTATTCCGGCCCAGAGATCGAGGAGAAGTCTTCTGGAATACGGCACTGCTTAGCATAGAACAAATCAGCTCTTATTACCAGAATAAAATTACAAGGTCTGATGTTACAAAGTAGCACTTCAACACGGTGACACTACGTCTGCGATACTACACTTGCTCTATGCTAGCAGCGAAACAACTCGTAGCAGCGGAATACTTCTAGCAGCAGAATAACGACGAAGGTGGTGAACTCTAATCCGCACGGACTTTGGCTGGGACACGATCTAGCTCGCACGTACGGCAACCTCGCCAAACAATCAAGCAATCATGGCATCACCTGCAATCTGGCATGACACTCCAAGTCAGTACATTGAATGTACTTGCAAGCTCACAACAACCAAAAGCATCAAGGCAAAACAACAACATAGCATTAACAGGTTAATTAATTAACAACTATCATGATGAAACTACTACCAAGCATGGTATGAAAATAATACAATACCGATAAATCACTATCTCGAATTTATATAATAATATCTCTCTGGGCTAACTGGCCAAGTAATAAACCATTTTGATCACCTTGTGATCGAAATCCAAACGTGATCTCTCCGGTGATCACAACCATAACCAATACTTGGTCTACAACATCATCAATATCCCGCACTGCTCATCATATCAATATGTAGATAATATAATTCAATTAGTTATTCTGTCATTTAAATGTTGATCGAACGGTGTGACCTAGTACGAACCCATGCCCATGACCGAGGACGCGGCTATCGATAGATTAAATACACTCTGCAGAGGTAGTGCACTGTATCCACACCACAGAACCCATGGCCTCTTTCTCCCATTTGGGTGGACCAACGGCGTTCCGATAAAACCGATCTACTGTCATGACACTTTCCCGGCCACTCCGACTCTCTCCCCACTGGGATAGTCCTAGGTGGCCCCGTGTCTACCAAAGACACCAATGGCCACCGTCGTGGCAAAAACAAATAAAAGCCCCAAACGGGGAAAAAGCGCTTATTATCCAACTACGGGCACACAAGGTTATGTGTGACTACCTGATCAGGGTAGTGCATGCCCATAACCTTCCCTGGTTGGAGGCGCCGGCGAGAGGCATGACAATAGCATCGCATTGGGGCCTTCCCATAAAGGCAAGTGTCGGGGGAAACTGTCCGCCACGAACACCTATGGGACCGGAGCCCCTTGTCTGTGCGGTACGAGGGCGGAGGGAGCACGAAGAGCAGATCGTAGCGAGCACGCGGGCAGTTTTACCCAGGTTCGGGCCGCGGTAGATGCGTAAAACCCTACTCCTGCTTGGTTGTGTATTAAGTTGGAGAGCTCGGGAGCTTGAAGAAGCAGCTACACCGCGCGTATGAGTGATCTAGGTTCCGAACCCCCTCCACGTTGTGCATGGGCCTCCTTTTATAGTGCAAGGGGTCACCGACAAGTGTCAACGTAGGAGAAAGGGGTAAAAACGTAAAAGAGGTGGTAGTTGTAACAGTGCGGGAGCAGTGGAGCTACAGTGCGCGAACAGTGGTCGCTACCTACTTTGACAGTGGGGGACAAGGGCATTTAATGCCCGTCGCCGTCGACCCCAAAAGCTCCCGCCCTTGCGTCTCCGTCTGCCACGGCGATGGATCCACCACCGTGGAGTGCCACCGTGTCCCCCAGGCTGCACAGCCATCCGCCACGCGTCCCTGGATAGGCCCCAGGGCGACGCGTGGGCCGATGAGCTGGAGCGCGGGCACACAGTGCAACCTTCCCGGCAAGCACCTTGCCGGGGCCTTGATCTTGCCGGGCCCGGGAGTTTGCCGCTCCCCGGGCCCTCGCCGGGGCGCATATAGCGCCGAGGCGTGTCTTCTAGTCCTCCTGGCAAGCTCCTCTCGCCAGGGCCTTGATCTAGTGGGGCAGTCTTGAGCCTGGTACGGCCTTCCCGGCAAGCTCCACTTGCCGGGGTCTCGATCTTCTGTCTTGCATACTTTGTTTTTGAATGGCTTAATATGGAGCAGAAAGGTCTCCGGCGAGCGCGTGGTAAACCCTGCCGCGGGAAGCTGCAACTGCCCGTGCACAAGTTGGGGTACTGAGGTACCCCTACCTTAGTACACCGACAGCAGCCCCCGGGCCTGGGCCACACACGGTGCCCAGCGCTGTTGGGCCAGGCCCAAAACAGTGCACGGGCACACGCGGCCCACAGCGTGCCGAATCCACTTCCGTATCAGCCGCATCCCCCCGTAACGGCACGCGTCGATTGCGGCGTCGTGGGATGGGACGTGCCCACGTTCCATCAATGAAAAAGGGCGAAACGCCCCCCCACTTCCCCATAAAAGCAGAGGAAGCAGGAGCGGTTCCCCTCCTTGCGCTTTCATTGCATTTTCTTCTTCCTCCAGAGATCCCTTTGCGCTCTGCCTCCACACCTCCGTAGCCGTCGTCTGCATCTCCGGTGTCGCCAGGCTCTTCGTCCCCCTTCCCCCGCCGCGTCCGCCATGGCCCCGAAGACCGACAAGGCGAAGGCGGAGAAGGCCAAGAGGGAGAAGTCGGAGCAAGCGGCGAAGCTCGCCGCGTATCGGAAGCAGAATCTCGTCTTCCCGCCGAGGCTCGGCGCGCGGGAGCTCTGGAACAAGTACTACTTGTTCTGGGCCAAGGAAACCAAGGCGCACCCCCGCACTCAAGCTTATCCGGCCGCCGCCAAGGACAACTACCCCGGCGGGTACTACTTCTTCGCAGCCTTCTTTCACTGCGGTCTTTGCCCTCCTTTCTCTAATTTCTTCTGCGACGTCATGCACAACTACGGCCTCCACCTTCTTGACTTCACCCCCAACGCCATTCTCACCATGGCGGTTTTCGCACACATGTGCGAAAACTTCATAGGGATACACCCAAACGTAGCGCTGTTTAGGCACTTCTTCACTCCTAGAGCAGAGGCCGACGCCCCCCTCTCCGGAGGAATTTCTTGGGTTTTCCGTCTGAACAAGAAGGGGTCCTACTTGCCGGGGGAGCTTCGCGGCAAGTGGGAGGAGTGGCGTGCGGAGTGGTGCTGGATTGTTGAGGACGAGCCGCAGCCCTTCACCGCGCCGCGCACAACGCCCATCGTGCGCGGCAGGGATTGGAGCGAGCTGGACTCGGATGACATCAAGCTCGACGTCGCCCTCGTCCGGATTCTTTGTCTTCGGACCGCCAAGCTGTCCGTTGCAGAGGTAGGCGCAGATTTCCTCCGCCGCCGCATCGCCCCTCTCCAAGACAGGAAAAGGGCGGCCTGGGAGTACGGCGGCCCGACGGATATAATGAGGCTGCGCCCCGGGCTAAACTTCAACTTCACGACGCTGGAGCTGAAGGGGATGGTCCGGGAACTCTTCAAGTATGACCCGGCACACCCTGTGTGGTTCAGGCCTCCCCGGGGAGTGGTGCCCCTCTGCAACAGCACAGTCCGGGACCGTCTCTGCGCCATGATGCCCGCGTGCGATTCGCACGGCGTGGACCGCACGTGGATTCCGCCCAAGCCCATAGACGTCCTCAGCTTCTTCGACAACCTCGTGGAGGTGGCGAAGAACAAGAACGACCTCAAGGAGCACACGCGGGACACCACCGAGCAGGAGCTTGCTTACATAGCTTCTCGGGCTGAAGAGGCCGCTGCAGCTGCAGCGGCAGGAGATTTTGGGTACACGCCTGATGAGGCGGAGGCTGCGGATGCGTCCAGCCAGGCGGAGGAGGCGGAGATCCGCAGACTGCTGCAACTCCCTCCCGACGCGCTCGCCGGGGTCCCCTCTCTGAGGCACTCCGGGATCCACGGAATCGTGGCCGAGGCCGCGGCAATGGAGGGTGCCGCCGGAGGGAACAGAGGCGCCGGGAGGAGCGGAGGCGCCGGAGGGAGCGGAGGCGCCAAGGGAAAAGAGACCGCAGCGCAGGGCGCTGGGCCCAGTGAGCCGGCCGGGGAGGAGGAGGAGGAGGAGGCCGAGGACTCCAGCGGATCTACGGAGCTCTACGCCGACGACCTCTCCTCGTCGGAGAGCTCCCCGCCCCCGGCAAGCCCAAGGCAGTCTCCACCGAAGCGTCTCCGCAAGACGGCGACGGGAGAGAGAGAGCAGGCGCCCCGGCAACAACCAGCTCGCCGGGCAGCTCCCCGGGGGAGCCAAGCTGCGCCGGGGGCGACCGGCGCACCAGTCACAGCGGAGGCGGCCCGCGCACGGGCCATGACGGAGGCGTCCCGCAAGCAGGCGTCGAGCCGACAGGGGTCTTCTCGGAGCGGAGCTGCGGCTCCGCCCGCTCCCCGGGCTCCGGCTACCACAGGGGCTGGGTCTTCGCAGCCCCCAGCCCCCGGGATCGCCAAGCGCCCGAGGGAATCTTCATCTTCTACTCCTCGTGCCGACGCGCCCCACGTGGAGTATGACTTCTCCGCCTTGAGCGAGGACGACGAGGAGGATCAGGAGTAAGAGTCCGAAGTCTTACACCTTCTTAAGTTTCGTCTCGATTATTGTTGATGCTGATTTTGTTTGTTGCTTTGATTTCAGGACCTTGGTTCAGCGCGTGGCGAAGAAAGCCAAGGCGCCTGTGGTCGAGGTCGCGGAAGGCTCGGCCACAGCGGCAACAGGGGACGTGCCGGAGCCAAGCCTGCCGGACCCAAGCGCTGCTCCGAGGAGCAGCCCCCAGCGCAGCCCCCAGCGTAAGTCTGGGGTCCATCCTTCCGCTTGTCGGGGTGCGCTTGAGGGTTTTGTCTTGTTTCAACATCTTGATGTTTCTTGTCTTGACTTGTGCAGAGGTGGAGCCACAGCGGCAAGAGCGCCCGGAGACCGTCCTTGAGGAGCCGCAGGCCCCGCCGTCCCCGCCAAGGCCGAACTCTCCGGCAAGGGAGAGTGCTCCGCCAAGGGCGGGTACTCCGCCAAGGCAGAGTACCCCGCCAAGGGCGAGCAGCCCGGCGAGGGCGGCCACTCCGCCAAGGCAGAGCTCCCCGGCGAGGGAGCCCGCCGCTGAGGACGTCCGCCAAGGTAAGTCTTGTACTTCGTCTCCTTGGCGTTGTTTCTTTTTGGATTTTTGCTTGAACTTCTTTTTCTTCTTCTTCTTTTTAGATCCTCCTCCTCCCGAGCCGATGGAGACGGAAGTCATCAACATCGAGGATGAGGAGGGCGCGCAGGGCGGCGGCGGCGACGTCCCTGTTGTCGAGGACACGGCGAGAGCCGCCGAGCCGGCCGCGCAGGAGACCGCTCCGGCTGCGGACGCAGCGGCCGGGGAGGGGGACGGCGACCGCACCGCCGACCCGGAGGCGGCGGGAGCATCATGTGCTGCGCCGGCCGCCGACCCCTCCGCCGGCAAGGAGCAGGGCTACTACCTTGAGGCCCCCAACGGCGTCTTCATCCAGATGCCTTGGGGGTCTTCGTCGCGAGCTCCCGCGGAGGGCGAGGCATTTGACGGGGAAGTCCTCGCCTCCGCGGGCCTGAAGATTGTCGAGGCGCCCGGCGGGAGTGAAGGGCCCGAGGAGGAGAAGCTGCTTCACCAGCTCCTGGCCCTTTACCGGGCCAGGCAGGCGAAGCTCGCTTCCCGGGAAGCCCTTGCCGCCAAGGCCGCCGCGGAGATGGAGAAGCGCGCAGCGGAGCTTAGCGCCGCCAACCAGGCGGCCCTCCGCGAGGTGGCGGAGGAGCGCGAGCGGCTCGCCGGCGAATACCAGGAATGGGTGCTGGAGAAGGCTGAGGCTGAAGAGCAGCAGCGGCTTGCCGGGGTGGAGCTATCCCGACGAGAAGGAGAACTCGCCCAGCGGAAGGTCCAACTCGACTCCCATGAGGAGGACCTTGCCGCTCGGGAGGAGGCCCTTGGCGGGGAACTGAAGGAGGCGAAAGCCGCCGCGGTTGCCGCGGAGACCGCCAAGAAGGAGCTCGCCGCCAAGGTCGTGTAGCTGGAGAAGGCCCTGAAGGTGAGCGCGGAGAAGGTTGCCGCGCTCATCACGGAGCGCGAGAAGGACGCCCACACCAATTCAGAACTCCAGGTGCGTCTTTCTGAGAGGGGCGACGAGTTGAAGGCTGCCAAGGACTCCATCGAGGACTTGGAGTTGAAGGTCTCTACTCTGAAGGATTCACTCGACGCTGCCCGGGCCCGGGAGACCAAGCTGAAGGAGGAGCTCCGCAAGGAGCGGACCCTAGTGGACAGCGCCAACAAGGCGGCCGAGCTCTTCCGCAAAACTGTTGAGGTATGGACCGAGGACTTAGTGTCTTGCGCGTCCAACATCGACCAGGAGCTGCTGGCGTTGAAGCTGGAGCACCTCATCTACTCCCCGGATCCGAACCTCCCACACAGCGCCAAGCTCAGCCTCTTCTTCAGGGGAATCGCGCCGGCCCTTGCTGATCTGCGGAATAAGATCCCCGCGCAACTGGCCGAGGAGACGCGCCTGCTCTGTGCGGGAACTCTGGAGCGCGTGCTGACGAAGATCGTATACCGCAATCCGGGCATCAACCTCACCAACGTTCTTCGCAGCTTGCCGGCTGACGCGGACATGGAGGCTCTGAAGGAGCAGGTCGCCCACATCATTGCCAAGGTGGCCAAGATCTCCAGGAAGGAGGGCGACCGCGTAGATTAGGCCTCCATTATCTTTATGTCTTTTTGTTGCTGCATATGATGTCATGAACTCATTAGTCCATTGTGACAAGTTATCCTTTGTAAGATATTTATCTCATTTTGATCAATCAGTGCAATGTTATCTTCCTTGTCTTAATCCTTGACTTTGTATGTTTTTCACCCTACGCTCCCGGGGAGCTTGCCGGCAAGGGACCTTTGCCGCGAGTGCTGAGTGCTGGACTCTGAGCAGCCTGCTGGCCAAGGTCTTACCGGCAAGCAACCTCGCCGCGGCTAGTCGCAACGCACTTAGCTTGCTGAGCGTACTCGGAAACGAAGCAAGGGCGCGACACTTGTCGCAGCTCACTTAAATCGTTGAGCGAACTCGGAAACAAGATAAGGGTGCGGCAAGCTACGGGTAGGTTCCTCCGCGCACAGGTTTTCCATACAAAGTGTGATTGTTCAAGGAAGACAACTAAAATTTAAAATTTGAACTGGTCAAATTCTAACAACTTAGCTTTCATATATTGCTTGCTTTCCGGTAAGGCTTCTCTTTCTTGAACAACACTTGGTTCCTCCTCCACCTCCTTCCCCCCCCCGGCAAACTTGTGCGCGAGGAACGTTCCTTCTGCTTAAGAGGCAAAGGAAAAGAAGAGGGAAACAAGTACAAGGCCTTTCGGCGTGCTAATGCTTACCGGATATTTGAGTGTTGCACCAAATGCCAAACAATACATGCAAATAGCAAAGAAAAGCATGCAAAAGGCAATCGGCGAGAGAAACACAAAAACTTTACTGATGCACAGGGTCTGCGCCCGGCTTTGTACAAAGGGTTACATGCAACAGTGGCAAAGCTTGTACAAAAGGTGGTTGCCGGAGCGGATCACGGCAACCGCGCCTTAGGGGTGAAACTTGCGAAGATGCTCTATGTTCCAGGAGTTGCTCACCGGTAAGCCTTCTTCGGTCTCGAGGCGGACAGCGCCGGGCCTCGTAACTTGTCTCACCCGATAAGGGCCTTCCCACTTCGGCGTCAACTTGTTGGAATTCTTGGCGGACTGAACACGCCGAAGAACAAGGTCGCCTTCCTCGAGACTCCTGGCCTTGACCTTGCGGCTATGGTAGCGGCGCAAGGCTTGCTGGTATCGAGCAGCTCGTACAGCAGCCTGGAGACGTCCCTCCTCGAGGAGCAACGCGTCATCTTGCCGCAGTTGCTCTTGCTCGAGCTCATCATAAGCGAGCACTCGAGGAGATCCGTATACGAGTTCCGTGGGGAGAACTGCCTCTGCTCCATAGACTAGAGCAAAGGGTGTCTGTCCGGTGGCTCGACTTGGTGTCGTTCTGATTGACCAAAGAGCCGCCGGTAACTCCTCTATCCAATTTCTTCCGCACTTGCGCAGCCTGTCAAAGGTCCTTGTCTTGAGTCCGCGCAGCACTTCAGCATTGGCCCTCTCCGCTTGACCGTTGCTCCTTGGGTGAGCAACAGAAGCGAAACAGACCTTGGCGCCAAGGTCTTGGACGTACTGCATGAAGGTGCGACTAGTGAATTGTGTACCGTTGTCGGTGATGATCCTGTTAGGGATCCCGAAACGGCAAACAATCGACCTGAAGAACCTGACTGCTGACTGTGCTGTCACCTTTCTCACTGGCTCCACTTCTGGCCACTTTGTGAACTTGTCGATTGCAACGTACAAGTACTCAAAGCCCCCGACAGCACGAGGGAAAGGGCCGAGTATATCGAGCCCCCAGACCGAGAAGGGCCAGGACAAAGGGATTGTTTGGAGAGCCTGAGCTGGCTGATGAATTTGCTTTGCATGGAACTGGCACGCTTCACACTTGGTTACTAGTGCAGTTGCATCTTGGAGGGCTTCTTGCCAAAAGAACCCTTTTCGGAAAGCTTTCCCGGCAAGTGCCCTTGCGCCAATGTGGTGGCCGCATATGCCTCCGTGTATTTCTGCCAACAGCTTCTGTCCATCTTCCCTGGAGATGCACTTCAGTCTGACACCATTGAGCCTTCTTCTGTACAGCTCGTTATCCACGAACTGGTACATACTTGACTGACTGGTTATCTTCTCTATTTCTTCTGGGTCGTCGGGAAGTTCTCCAGTTTGAAGGAAACGGACGATTTGCTGCGCCCATGCCGGAGCCCGGGGCTCGGCGGCAAGGACTAAAGGCTCGAGGGCCGCTGCGGGAACCTCAGCTTCTACGGCGAGGACCTCTGGTTCTGCCGGAGCTGATGGTCCCCCGGCAAGCTCGCCGGGGCGAGGCTTGTCAGGAACGCTTGCTTCAACTGCACATATCCGAGGATCTGCAGGAGCAAACTGTTCCTCAGCGTTGTGGTTGTTGATCTTGGGGACCTTGGCGGCGGTTTCAGGAAGATCTGCCGGTAAGTAGTCGCCGGAGACCAACTTTCTCTTCTTGGACTGCCCAATTGATGGTGTAACGGATGGTTGAGTCAGCTTGAGCAAGAAGGTCCCTGGTTCCACAGGTAACTTCATCGAAGCACACTTTGAAAGGCCATCTGCAATTTCATTCTGAGCTCTCGGGACGTGCTCCATCTGCAGACCTTCAAAGTGCTCTTCAAGTTTCCTTACTTCATCGACATAAGCTTCCATCAAAGGGCTCTGATAGCTCTTGTTAACTTGTCGGACCACCAACTGAGAATCTCCCCGCACAATCAGCTTCCTGATCCCAAGTTCGGCCGCAATCCTGAGGCCGGCAAGCAAGCCTTCATATTCAGCAGTGTTGTTTGTCGCTTGCTCCCTGGGAAAGTGCATCTGGATAACATATTTGAGGTGCTCTCCCGTGGGTGCGATGAGTACCACGCCAGCACCGGCGCCTTGCAGCGAGAAGGCACCATCAAAATACATTACCCATTCACTTGTCGCTTCTTGTACGGGCGCACTTGTTTCTTGGACTTCTTCATCGGGCGTTGGGGTCCACTCAGCTATGAATTCTGCCAAAGCTCGGCTCTGTATGGTTGAAGTACTTTCAAACTTGAGTCCAAAGCTTGACAGCTCCCGTGCCCACTCAACGATCCTGCCTGTCGCTTCTGGGTTGTGCAATATCCTCTTCAGCGGAAAGCGAGTGACCACTGTTATCTCATGGGCTTGGAAGTAATGGCGCAGCTTTCTCGAGGCCATGAGGAGGCCGAAAAGCAATTTTTGCACACCAGAGTATCTTGATCTAGCCCCCTGGAGAAGGGAACTTACAAAATACACTGGGCGCTGCACCATCTTCTTCCGCACCTCATCCTGTTCCTGCGTAGAGTTATCCTTGTCGGGGCCAGAGCTTGCCGGAGCAGCCCCCTGCTTGTCGCTGGATTCGCTTGCCGGTGGTGCTGACTCCTCGTCGGACTCCCTCTCCGCTACTAACGCAGCACTAACCACCTGGTTGGTTGCCGCTAGGTATAGCAACAACTTTTCCTGTGGTCTAGGTGCGACAAGTATTGGAGTGGAGGACAGGTACCGTTTCAACTCCTGCAGCGCCGCCTCCGCTTCCGGAGTCCACTTCATGGGACCTGCCTTCTTCAAGATTTTGAAGAAAGGTAGGGCGCGTTCTGCAGACTTTGAAATGAATCTACTGAGGGCAGCCACACAACCTGCAAGCCTCCTCACATCCTTGACGCGCTTTGGGGCCTCTATCTGCTCAATGGCTTTAATCTTGTCGGGGTTGGCTTCAATCCCCCTCTGTGACACAAAGAACCCGAGAAGCTTGCCGGAGGGGACTCCAAAGACGCACTTCTCGGGGTTCAACTTGAGCTGTATTCTGCGCAGGTTCTGAAATGTTTCTTCCAAATCTTGGATCAGGGTATCCTTGCTCTTGCTCTTCACCACGATGTCATCCATGTAAGCCTCTACATTTCTGTGGATCTGTGGCCCAAAAGCAGTGTATACTACCCTTGCAAAGGTTGAGCCTGCATTCTTCAATCCAAATGGCATGCGTATGAAGCAATAAGTGCCACATGGAGTGATAAATGCAGTCTTCTCTTCATCCTCTTTGGCCATGAAAATCTGATGATAGCCTGAGTATGCATCAAGAAAACAGAGTAGCTCACATCCGGCGGTGGAATCAACAATCTGGTTAATGCGCGGCAAAGGGAATGGATCCTTGGGACATGCTTTATTCACATCGGTGAAGTCTATACACAGTCTCCATTTCCCGTTGGCCTTGCGCACGACGACTGGATTTGCTAACCACGTCGGATGGATCACACCTCTAACTAGGCCTGCTGCCTCTAGCTTCTTGATTTCTTCGTTGATGAATTCTTGGCGCTCCACGGCTTGCTTCCTCACTTTCTGCTTGATGGGCCGCGCATGAGGACAAACAGCAAGCTTGTGCTCAATTACCTTCCTGGGAACACCGGGGATGTCAGATGGTTGCCAGGCAAACACATCGACATTCGCCCGCAGGAAGGCAACGAGCGCGCTTTCCTATTTGCTGTCAAGTGTGGCACTGATGGTGAAGGTACCACCAGTGCCGTCCTCCTTGGCGGACACCTTCTTGGTTGCCGGAGGAGCGGCCATCCCTTTCTTACTCTTGCCGGTGGAGCTCGATGGAACGTCCTCGACGGCAGCGCAGCACTCCGAAGAGGTGCGGTTGCCGGAGTGGGTCCCAGAGCACTTGCCGGACTTGGTCTTCGTCTTCTTCCCCCCGGGAGCTTCAGCGGCAAGTGTATCCTTCTCGGCCGCAGCTGCCGCATCCCGGTAGATCTTGTCGGCGCAAACAAGCGCATCCTTCTTGTCGCCGTGGACAGTGATGACGCTTATCGGCCCCGGCATCTTGAGCACGTTGTAGGCATAATGGGAAGCTGCCATGAACTTGGCGAGGGCAGGACGGCCAAGTATTCCATTGTAGGGCAATGGAATATCGGCGACGTCGAAAGTGATGCGCTCGGTTCTGAAGTTGAGCTCCCCGCCAAAGGTCACCGGCAGAGTGATCTTTCCCTTGGGCTTGCTCCTTCCCGGGTTGATTCCTTGGAAAGAACCGGTTTCTTCGAGCTCGCCATCTGGAATTTGGAGCTTCTTGATCACAGCAGAGGAGATCAAGTTCAGCCCGGCCCCGCTGTCAACCAACATTTTTGTGACCTTGAGGTTGCGGATGGTGGGGGAGACCAGCATCGGCAAGCACCCGACCGCAGTGGTGCGGTCAGGGTGATCCTCAAGATCAAAAATGATGGGCGTGCTGGACCATTTGAGGAGCCTGCGCGACTCTACGGGCGGCTCCGCTGCATTCACCTCACGCACCCACTGCTTTAGTTGGCGGTGGGAGGTGTGCAGGGAGGCGCCACCGTCGACGCACAGGACCTCCGTGGCCTTCTGGAACTCCTGCTCGCTGTTATCCTCGTCCTCCATGTCTTCGTCGTCGTCCTCTTCGTCCTTGTCGCGGCCCCGGGGAGGTCGATCTCCTTGCCGCTGCTTGGCCTTGCCGCGGCGTCCTCCCCGGCCGTTGAATGGCCGCTTCTTGCTTGGCTCTTCCCCGCCACCTTGGGCCTTCTCCTTGTCGTGCCTCTCGTACTCAGCTTTCTGCTGCTCGACGAGATACTCAATGCGCTTGCAGTTGGAAAGATCGTGACCCTTGGTGCGGTGGATCTTGCAGTATTGCTTGTCGGAGCTGCCCGGCTTGTCGGCCGCCGCTACAGGGGCAGGCTCCTTGCTGGAGCCGCCAGCCTGCGTTTGCTTGGCGGGGGCCTCCTTGCCGGACTTCTCGACGGCAAGCACCTCTTTCTTGCCCTTCCTTTTGTTATTCCGCCGCCGGCTCTTCTTTGCCGGGGCGGTGTCGTCGCTGTCGCTTCCTCCTGCGCCAGCATCCTCCCCGGGGAGTCTCCTCCCCTCTTCTGCGCGTGCGCACTTGTCAGCCAGAGCATAGAGCTCGCTGACATCCCGAATCTTGGTCATCGCCATTTCTTCACGCATGCGGCGGTTACGCACGTTCTGGTGGAACGCGCTGATAACCGCGGCAGGGTGGACATCAGGGATGTTGTGCTGCACACGACTGAAGCGTTGGATGTATTTGCGCAGGGTTTCGCCTTCGTTCTGGGCCAGAATGTGGAGATCGCTCTCCTGGCCGTGGGGTTTGTGGCCGCCGGTGAAGGCGCCAACAAACTGGTGGCAAAGGTCGGCCCAAGAAGAGATGGAACCTTCCGGCAAGTGCATAAGCCACGAACGGACGTTCGGCTTAAGCACGAGCGGGAAGTAATTTGCCAAGATCTTCTCGTCGCGCCCCCCGGCAGCTTGCACTGCGATGGTATAGACGCTGAGGAATTCCGAGGGGTGTGTCTTGCCGTCGTACTTCTCCGGTACGTCGGGCTTAAAATTCTTCATGCTGGGCCACTGGACGCGCCGCAGCTCGCGGGTGAATGCAGGGCAGCCTGCCGCGTACGGCAAGTCGCCTGGTTCACCAGGCGCGCGCGCGTCGACAGCGTCCTCAGCCCTCTGGTTTGATTGTCGCCGAGCTTCTCGGCGGCGCTCGATTCTGGTGCGAGCGTCTTCTTGTCGCCGGTCGTCGAGGACCTGGCACTGATCTCGACGAGCCCGCGGGTCCGACGAGGCTGTGGAGCCGTCGTCGGCGTTGTTCCGGCGGGGCGGCGTCTTCTGCTTCCGCGGCGGGGAGTGCACGCTTGTCGCACCCCCGGCGGTCTTGTCGCCGTCAGCCTTCGTCTTCTCAGCTTGCCGCGGCCGCGAGGCCGACGGCTGCTGTGGAGAATCGTTGTTGGCGAAGGCTATCAGGCTCTGGATGGTGGCCCTCCAGTCTTCGGCCTTGTCTGCCGCTGGAGGGAAGTCGAGGAGCAGTTGCGCTCTTGCGAGCGCTTCTGCCGGAGTGGAGGGGAACGCGGGCGAGCGGTGCGAGGAGCGGGATACGCTCGGACTTCTAACGGCGTTAGAAGGAGCGGGGTCCCGCGCCGGCGCCTTCGCTTTGCTTGTGCCCGGACGGAGGTCCGGGGCGTCCCGCAAGCCCCCGGTTTGTCCTTGACCCAGCAAACGGATGCCACCTCCCGTGACATGGCGCTGCTGGGTTGTTGTGTGCTGAGAGGGACGCGGTGCGTCCACGGAGACCGAGGCTCGGTCGTCCGTCCTGTTCTTGGATCTGGTAGCGCCGTGAGTGTCCTCGCCGGCGACCACTCTTCCGACGGCGTCTCCCCCGCCCACCGTTGGCTCCGGTGGCGGCGGGTGAGACGCGGACGGGCCTCCGACCTCCGAAGGCTTCTTCTTCGGGGCCATGGAGTTGCTGCTAGTGAAGTTGACGAATTCGGAGAGGTTGATGAAGAATGCGCCCGCGCGAACGCCGGATCAGGTTCGCACAACCTCGACGCCCCCTACCTGGCGCGCCAAAGATGTCGGGGGAAACTGTCCGCCACGAACACCTATGGGACCGGAGCCCCTTGTCTGTGCGGTACGAGGGCGGAGGGAGCACGAAGAGCAGATCGTAGCGAGCACGCGGGCAGTTTTACCCAGGTTCGGGCCGCGGTAGACGCGTAAAACCCTACTCCTGCTTGGTTGTGTATTAAGTTGGAGAGCTCGGGAGCTTGAAGAAGCAGCTACACCGCGCGTATGAGTGATCTAGGTTCCGAACCCCCTCCACGTTGTGCATGGGCCTCCTTTTATAGTGCAAGGGGTCACCGACAGGTGTCAACGTAGGAGAAAGGGGTAAAAACGTAAAAAAGGTGGTAGTTGTAACAGTGCGGGAGCAGTGGAGCTACAGTGCGCGAACAGTGGTCGCTACCTACTTTGACAGTGGGGGACAAGGGCATTTAATGCCCGTCGCCGTCGACCCCAAAAGCTCCCGCCCTTGCGTCTCCGTCTGCCACGGCGATGGATCCACCACCGTGGAGTGCCACCGTGTCCCCCAGGCTGCACAACCATCCGCCACGCGTCCCTGGATAGGCCCCAGGGCGACGCGTGGGCCGATGAGCTGGAGCGCGGGCACACAGTGCAACCTTCCCGGCAAGCACCTTGCCGGGGCCTTGATCTTGCCGGGCCCGGGAGTTTGCCGCTCCCCGGGCCCTCGCCGGGGCGCATATAGCACCGAGGTGTGTCTTCTAGTCCTCCTGGCAAGCTCCTCTCGCCAGGGCCTTGATCTAGTGGGGCAGTCTTGAGCCTGGTACGGCCTTCCCGGCAAGCTCCACTTGCCGGGGTCTCGATCTTCTGTCTTGCATACTTTGTTTTCGAATGGCTTAATATGGAGCAGAAAGGTCTCCGGCGAGCGCGTGGTAAACCCTGCCGCGGGAAGCTGCAACTGCCCGTGCACAAGTTGGGGTACTGAGGTACCCCTACCTTAGTACACCGACAGCAAGTGTGGTTGCACTGGGGAAAGCCCGGTTCGGTGGCACCTGACCAACTTAATGACAGAGTTTATCTTTAAAAAATTAGTTGTGATACGGATACTCATATATTAACTATCAAACTAACAATCCAAGTCATAGCAATATCCAACAAATAATCCAAAGATTAATAACCTCATAACAAAATACTCCAAGGATAGCATAACATCTCTAGCAGGAAAAATCCGAGAACACTACTATGCAAATATCAAGAACTAACTATCCAGCTATGATCTACATCATTTCTATCGTCATACTCCAAAACATAATATCAACTAGCATCATGATGAAAATAATACTAGCCTCTAATATTCCAAAGGCAATATGACATCCAAAGCAAATACTCCAAAAATGATAACAGATATTAGCATGAAAATAGCCACTAAGAATCCAAAGGCAACATGTCATCCACATAATTATCAAAATATAAATCCTAGAACTCCAAGTATAATCCTGGCAACAACAAGATCCAAATACCACTCCGAGAAATGCCAACAAGATCATACATAGCTAATGCAATATTTTAAATATGTTCAAATAAAGAACCATGTCACTGTATTGCAATCATGCAAATGGAGGGTGTGGCTTGCCTGGGGTGGAAGAAATCACGGGGGCAAAGTGTGAAAAGTTCACGAAAAGAATCGCTGGAAAACGTTCTCTCCCGGAGGGGGCTATTTAACGGCAAGGGAAATATGGTCATTTTCAGAATGCTGAAACATAATGAAAATGATACCAACAGAACGGGCTTGACGAGACTAGGAGGTGGGCTTTGGAATCACCTCATTCGGAGTTAGGACAAAAAATATATGAATGTTTTTCTGCCAGGGACCTATCAGTAACAGAAAAGTTTACAGACTGGGCCAAAACAGAAAAACTGAAAGCACAATCCAAGAAATACGCTTTCGGGACAGTGATACGTATTCTTAGCCGAAGCCGTACTAGTTTACGTTTTCACTTAAACGAAAGCGCACTATGTGGAAATGCGCTTCCACTAAAATGACGTGGCAATTGGGTCCTGGGCGTTGTGTAGCAGACGGAGGGGTCCCACGGGGCTGGGTCGCTGACGTGCGGGTCCCATGGGGGGGCGTCACTTATCCAGTGAGGCAGTCCGGGTCAACGCCTGGAGTGGCTGACACGCGGGGCTAGGGAGAGGCGGGGCCCGCCAGGCAGGTGCTTCTTCTTCCTTCTCGCTCGCCCGCGTGACAGAGAGAGCCCGCCAGCGTCAGGCGGCGCTTGCCGGCTCCACAGAGGGACTCCGGCGACGCTCTGCCTACCGACGAGCTCAGGGCAACGAGGCGCTCCTCCCTGGGCCATTCACGCACGCTGAGGTGTACCAAAGAGGGAGCAGTATGGGCCGGGGCGGACGAGGCTTACGGGCTCCGGCGAACTCATGGCCAGAGGCCACCGGAGAAGGAGGGAAGTGGCAGAGAGGCTTTAGGGGGGTGGTGGAGGTTTCTGGTGATGGCTAGGAGAAGAGGGGTGGCTTGGGTCACCGCAATCGGGGCGGAGCAGAGGCGGCGGCCATGGTGGCAGAGAGGGGCGAGGGGAGCTCTTCGAGCTCGGGAAGAAGCTAGGCGAGGGGGTGGGGAGCGAGGGAAAGATGCTGGGTAGCGCAACGCGCTCGGGAGGTTTATATAGGTGAGGGAAGGGGAGCCGAGCTGGTGTCGCCGCGGGCACGCGTCCGCGCCCAAGAACTCGGAGGTAGGCGATGAGGGGGCACAATGGAGGACCATCACGGGGAGGCAAATGACGCCGGGGAGCAGAAGAAGCAGCCGAGGGAGGCTCAGGGACAAACATGGCACTGTGGCCACTGTTGTGTTCGGCGGCGAGCGTCGGCAACCGTCGGTGGCCGTCGATGGAGGAAGCAGCCGACGGGGGAGAGGGGTCCAGGGGGTCTGCGACGGGCAGGCGAGGCCAAGGGACAGGCTCACGAGCGCGAAGAGGACGAGAGGCGTGCAGCCGAGGCAGAAACAGCGCTCTGGATGCGGCCACTGTATGCAGAGTGCGCGCATAGACACGCCATTGTCGTGATCACCACGGGCACTGGCATGTAGTGGTGAAAACAAGCTGGGAATTGATGTCTAGTGGTAAGTCTTTGCGTGGTAAAACTTAGCTGTGGTGGTAGAATGGTGAAAAGATCTAGGGTTGAGTGGTAAAGATCCTCTGAAGTTTACTGCAGTGAACTTTGAGGAGGAATGCTGATCAACAACAATTGAGTTGGAGCCAAAGCGCATGTCTGGGAGATTAAGGTAAAGAAGAACTACCATACTGGTAATTTGGAGAAGATTTGGACCATGATAAATCATAGTTGCTTTGCAACTGCCAATTCTGGTCCTGAAATGAGATTAGGATGTTGCACTCAAATGGTGTGGCCACTTGAGTTGAAAATTGGCAAGGCTTAGGGATTTGGTCATATTAAGATGATGTATAAATTCCATACCAATTCGACAAGCCAAATTGGTACTTCCTTCACAAGCATCCTTTCTGTCCAGAAACTTAGGAAAACTCCTGAGGGAAAATGGCTACACAAAATGTGCCCAAAATTGGCAGAGGTAGATTATATGAGCTGGAGAAGGTCCTGGAATATTTTCAGCCATAGTGGAGCAAGATAAAATATACTTACTTCACAAACTGAAAATTTGGATAGAAACAAAGATTTGAAGGTGTGCTCACATGCTTGATTGGATGGAGCTGAATTTTGGAGGAGTGGAATGAAATGATCTCAAGAAGAGGCATAAAAAATTTCATCTCATGTCGATGACCCTAGCTAGTACTTCCTTCACAGTGGCTTCTGTTTGACAGAAACTTTGAAAATTCACTCAGGAAGATTGGCTAGGCAAATATAGTTAAATTTTGGCATGTGGCCATTATTTGGACATAAAAAGATTTCCAACAAGTTTGGGGTCAATTGGGAAAAGATAAATAGCACTTGCTTCACAAAGTGCCATTTAGGGCAGAATAGAGAAAGTAATATTTGAGAATTATTTTTGAACATGGCAAGGATTTTTTTGCCATATTCTATGGAGATATGACCCAAACAATTTATCAAAATTTATTTGGGAATTTTTGGAGTGACATAAATAAAGGTTGCTTCAAAACCTAGGGCAGACAGGGTTATTCCTTTAATAGAAAAAGGAATATTCCCTAGAAAAGAAATTATGGTTTCGTCAGGTAGTGGAGTGACATGATCTCGGCAAGGATTTGAGAATGATGAGCCACTTGGGAGGGAAAAAGAGGATGATTTCCCAGGTGACAAGGCCACAAAACCACTCCAGAAAGAAAAAACGAGCAAAAACCAATAAATCAAAAAGAAAAAGAAAAGGGCCAAAAACCAGGCTGTCACAAACCTCCCCCCCTTAAAGAAATCTCGTCCTCGAGATTTGATGGCTCAGGGAACAAGTATGACTTGAGGATACCGTTTTCAACTCGGATATCCATTTCTTTTATTTATTTGTTCCCCTGAGAATTTTAGATGACCTGATTATCTTTGCTCGGGGGTGGTTTGCTTCGCCTTTCCCCAAGTTCTGACGGGATTTTGCTCATACACCAATTTATTTTGCTGACGCTGATTTTTCCATAACTGCAGTGATATCCAATGCATCTGAGCATAAGTTTTCTTTTGGTCATGAAAACCCTTTTTACTTCTGCCATGGGGTGGCTTCGAATAAATGCAGGCCTTCTGGTTCCAATAAATTTGAGAATCATTTATGGCCATCTGTTGATGGGATCTGACTTCTCATAAGCAGTACTGATTTATTTTGATATGTTCCTTTGGCTCGGGCATGAGAGATGAGCCAAAATTTGACTGCCTTTTTGTCGTGAACAATATAACGATGTATGGAGTATTGCTGTGTCGTACCTCTAATATTTATATCTTGAGACTCGCCCGACAGGAAGCCGACGAACCAATGCTTTTCCTGACAGACTGACCGTGTACTTGATTCCGTCGATGGCTCTACCAGGTCTGAGCTGATTGGCTTGGCTTTTTGATTTTCTCCTTTTGACGGTATACTCATTCGGATTTTCCACACTAACCATTTCCAAGCGGGTTAGCGGGATATGAAACTCTTACAAAACCGAGTATGCCATTGAGAGTATGCCTTTGTGGATCCATATGGAATTACGGCTTTTGACTGCCCTGGTTATCCGGACCCTGTCAAAATTTATCATACCTTTGCTGTCTGCCTTATCCTTTTGACGGTCATGATTTCCTGGGCAGGATACCTTACTGAAATAACCTGGCCATGCTTGTCCTTGATTCTTCGTATGACCATGGGTTCTGTGAGGGGAATTATTTTGACAGGCTTATCTTTATCCTTATCCCCTGGCAGGTAACATTTTTGCAATGGCAGGTTTATCGTCCCTCACGTTTTAAATCACCAGAAATGATCATCTGAACCCTTGCAAGAAATCGGCAAATAAATCAGTAGCCACCAGAACGGGCTTTACAACATAGATCTAGGGCATTACTGAGATAACTCAACCACGGCTCAAGACGGCTGAAAAGCAGCTCAGAGCATGAGACCGTGTTGATAAGAAGAAGGTGACAACTCCCTAAAATAGCCAAAAAGCAGCTATAGGGTTACTGTCACAAAAATAAACACAACAGCTGTACGAGACAGCCGAACAGTAGTTCGGAACTCGTGACAGTCATTGAAGAGAGAAATAAAAATCGGATCCACCACGGATAGCGAAAATAGCTTAGATCACAGGCGTGGTGCCGTCATCAGAGAAAAGTAGACAAGGGCGCATTAGGATCATTTTCCAGGTTCACTGATACTTGTACAGAGCTCAGTGTTGTCGTGAAACTTGATAATCCCTTATCACACTTAGGTACATATCTGGCTTCCTTCACATATATTGGAGAATCCAATTCCCAAGGCAGACTTGTTTTGTGACTGATTCTTGCATATGACCAGACTGTTGCGGATCAGATTTTCAGGATGCACTGTCATATGCTGTCTTTGCACCATTTAATATTTTGCACAAATGCCATACTGAAGCAGATTGGATGGCTTATACTGGAAACCATCGAGAGCATCTTGCTGAGGAGGACTATGTACCATGCTTCAGAAGCTTTCCCCCCTTAAAGAATTGCTAGGGAAAACTTGGTACCGTATGCCGGAAGCCTTTTGTGGTTGCTTGCCGAAGAAGACAGAGTACAATAGAAGATTCTCACTATGATATGCGGACCTATTTCCCCATATTTAACCATCTTAATATTTTTGCTCTTGATTTCTTGAGGCAGACATACTTTTTGACTGAATTGTTCTTCTGACCAAATTATTGCAGATCTGATTATTGAGCGGTACTGCCACATATTGGAAACTCATCATATAATCTCTCAGGTCGGTGCAATATTGTGATACTGGTGCGGACTGAGTGGCTTACGAGAGAATCCATCCGAATAGCTTGCTGAGCAATACTCTTTAGCTTATGCTCAAATCTTTTGTCTGGGTATCATGCAGAAGAAGGCTCAATAGCTTACACATGAAGCTTGGTCTGATTATTGAGCTGGCAAAGCCTGAGTTCCTTACTTGAGAAGCTTCCCCTTGGGTTTGCTTGTTTGAGAAAAATTTATTTTCGTCGGTTACATGCTTTTACCGCGGTATCTTGGTGAGAAAGACCAGGTATCCTGGACCGGAATTTGTTCACATATCATGCTGGAGAAAAATTGAGGAGCCTTGCCTCATATATTTCTTTCGATAGCGTGTGGAATAATACGGGGTTTCTTTTATCCAAAACTTCATACTGATATGCAGACTGAAATCCATACACATGCTCATAATATTCTAAGGCTAATTATTTACATGAGAAAATAGTTTTGACTGCCTTCCACGAGCATGTCACATTCTGCCTTTATTTCGGATGATAACATATTTCAAGCATCATGCCTTGCTGAGCTAAAATTCTGTATCTGGTCCATACCTTTGCCAGAAAATATACCGTTGATCTTGTACCTGAATTGTCTTGCTGCTGACTTGACTGTTATTGCTGTGAATATTCTTGTACTGATGTAGACTTGAGTTATCAGCAAAATTGATTATCAGTCTCAAAATCAGATATTTCCCCATTTCACAGCAGTCGGTTGAAAATTCCATTTTGTTTAGCTGAGTTTCCAAATATTTGAACTCCTTATTACTTCTTTGAGTCCGGTGTGAGTTCATGAGCCATTCTTTATAGGGGAAAAATAATGTAACACAGGGGCCCAAAAAAAGAAAGAAGCGGACTAAACAAAAGCACACAACAACAATCAAGTCACACACAAACAAAGTCACATATTACTGCTAATCACACAATATACATACCTACTTAAGCACACAAAATCTCACGGGATCTCCGGTTCTACGATCTAGCATGCTCTGACGATGTGCACGAAAGTGAGTAAATGTGTGGAACGATTGGTGTAAACAGCGCTACACCAAGGGCTGGCTTAGCCAGGTGGCAACCTCGACTAGCTCGGAGGTGAGGACGTACTTGGTAACCCTATAGCAGGACACGAATGTCGCAACCACATTATTATCAAGCGGACGGAAAATATACGTACTCGTCCAAGAAATAAGGATAGCAGGGAAAAATTGAGTCTGTTGGCATTGCCCTTTCTTGATGACTTAGACCATTAAGGGTTGCCCACATGACAAGAAAAGGACAATCCAGGGTAAAAACATGTCTACCACCGAAACAAAATGGGGCTGAAGGAAGGAACTCGGCGCGATACCTGAGCACCATTTTTGCAAACCGTGTTAGGATCACTTGGCATCACTCTGCTGGGACAGAAATAATGCCAAATACCGAAGAATGAGCAAAAAAAGAAAACTAGAGAAATGCAAAGGCTGAGCTGTAGTGGATCCTGAACCGATGCCACCTACACTCACGAGATAAATTGTTAGTATCAAATAATAAGGCTTTATGCATGCTATGCAGCAAACAAATGCAGCAACCAAATACAACAAACAAGCCCGACTCTATACTACCGCTTACTATTGGTTTCTACAGCTCGCGCTAACTAAAGCGTCCTATAGCCAGACCAGCTCTGATACCAAGCGGTGTGGCACCCCGGCTCAGAGAAACCGGAACGCCCCGTATTCCAGCCCAGAGATCGAGGAGAAGTCTTCTGGAATACGGCACTGCTTAGCATAGAACAAATCAGCTCTTATTACCAGAATAAAATTACAAGGTCTGATGTTACAAAGGAGCACATCAGCATGGCGACACTACGCCTGCGATACTACACTTGCTCTATGCTAGCAGCGAAACAACTCGTAGCGGCGGAATACTTCTAGTAGCGGAATAATGACGAAGGTGGTGAACTCCAATCCGCAGGGACTCTAGCTGGGACACGATCTCGCTCGCACGTACGGCAACCTCGACAAACAATCCAGAAATCATGGCATCAGCTGAAATCTGGCATGACACGCCAGGTCAGTACATTGAATGTACTTGCAAGCTCACAACAACCAAAATCATCAAGGCAAAACAACAACATAGCATTAACGGGTTAATTAATTAACAACTATCATGATGAAACTACTACCAAGCATGGTATGAAACTAATACAATACCGATAAATCACTATCTCAAATTTATATAATAATATCTCTCTTGTCTAACCGGCCAAGTAATAAACCATCTTGATCACCTCGTGATCGAAATCCAAACGTGATCTCTCCGGTGATCACAACCATAACCAATACTTGGTCTACAACATCATCAATATCCTACACTGCTCATCATATCAATATGTAGTTAATATAATTCAATTAGCTATTCCGCCATTTAAATGTTGATCGAACGATATGACCTAGTACGAACACATGCCCATGACCGAGGAGGTGGCTATCGATAGATTAAATACACTCTGCAGAGGTAGTGCACTGTACCCACACCATAGAACCCATGGCCTCTTTCTCCCATTCAGGTGGACCAACGGCGCTCCGACAAAACCAATCTACTATCATGACACTCTCCCAGCCACTCCCACTCACTCCCCACTGGGTGGCCCCGTGTCTACCAAAGACACCAACGACCACCGTCGTGGCAAAAAGAAATAAAAGCCCCAAACGGGAAAAAGCGCTTATTATCCAACTACGGGCACACAAGGTTATGTCCGACTACCTGATCAGGGTAGTGCATGCCCATAACATTCCCTGGTTGGAGGCGCCGGCGAGAGGCATGATAATAGCATTGCATTAGGGCCTTCCCATAAAGGAAAATGTGGTTGCACTTGGGAAAGCCCGATTCGAGGCACCTGACCAACTTAATGACGGAGTTTATCTTAAAAAAATTAGTTGTGATACAGATACTCATATATTAACTATCAAACTAACAATCCAAGTCATAGCAATATCCAACAAATAATCCAAAGATTAACAACCTCGTAACAAAATACTCCAAGGATAGCATAACATCTCTAGCGGGAAAAATCCAAGACCACTACTATGCAAATATCAAGAACTAACTATCCAGCTATGATCTACATCATTTCTATCGTCATACTCCAAAACATAATATCAACTAGCATCGTGATGAAAATAATACTAGACTCTAATAATCCAAAGGAAACATGAAATCCAAAGCAAATACTCCAAAAATGATAGCAGATACTAGCATGAAAATAGCCACAATGAATCCAAAGGCAACATGTCATCCACATAATCATCAAAATATAAATCCTAGAACTCCAAGTATAATCTTGGCAACAACAAGATCCAAATACCACTCCGAGAAATGCCAACAAGATCATACATAGCTAATGCAATATTTTAAATATGTTCAAATAAAGAACCATGTCACTGTATTGCAATCATGCAAATGGAGGGAGTGGCTTTCCTAGGGTGGAAGAAATCACCGGGGCAAAGTGCGAAAAGTTCGCGAAAAGAATCGCCGGAAAATGTTCTCTCTCGGAGGGGGGTGTTTAACGGCAAGGGAAAAATGGTCATTTTCAGAATGTTGAAACATAATGAAAATGATACCAACAGAACGGGCTCGATGAGACGAATAGGTGGGCTTTGGAATCACCTCATTCGGAGTTAGGATAAAAAACATATGAATGTTTTTCTGCCAGGGACCTATGTGTAACAGAAAAGTTTACAGACTGGGCCAAAACAGAAAAATTGAAAGCACATTCCAAGAAATATGATTTCGGGACAGTGAAGACGTATTATTTTATGTTTTCACTAAAACGAAAGTGCACTATGTGGAAATGCGCTTCCACTTAAATGACGTGGCAGTGGGGTCCTGGGCGCTGTGCAGCTGACGGAGGGGTCCCACGGGGCTGGGTCGCTGACGTGCGGGTCAACGCCTAGAGTGGCTGACACGCGGGGCCAGGGCGACGCGGGGCCCGCCTGGCAGGTTCTTCTTCATCCTTCTCGCTCGCCCGCGTGACAAAGAGAGGTCGCCGGCGTCGGGCGGCGCTTGCAGGCGCCACAGAGGGCCTTCGGCAATGCTTCACCTATCGACGAGCTCAAGGCGACGACGCGCTCCTGCCTGGGCCATTCACGCACCCCGAGGTGTTCCACAGAGGGAGCAGTATGGGCCGGGGCGGCCGAGGCTTACGGGCTCCGGCGAACTCGTGGCCAGAGGCCACCGGAGAAGGAGGTAAGTGGCCGAGAGGCTTTAGGGGGGCGGTGGAGGTCTCTGGTGGCGGCTTGGAGAAGAGGGGTGGCTTGGGTAACCACAATCTGGGCGAAGCAGAGGCAGCGGCCATGGCGGCAGAGAGGGGCGAGGGGAGCTCTTCGAGCTCGGGAAGAAGCTAGGTGTGGGGGTGGGGAGCGAGGGAAAGATGTTGGTGCAGCGCAACGCACTCGGGGGGGTTTATATAGGTGACGGGAGGGGAGCCTCGCTAGCGTTGTTGCAGGCACGCGTCCACGCCCGAGAACTCGGAGGCGGGCGATGAGGGGGCACAGTGGAGGAGCATCACGAGGAGGCAAACGACGCCGGGGAGCAGAAGAAGCAGCCGAGGGAGGCTCAGGGACAAACATGGCACTATGGCCACTGTTGTGTTCGGCGGCGGGTGGCGGCAAGCGTCGGTGGCTTTCGGTGGAGGAAGCGGCCGACGGGGGAGAGGGGTCCAGGGGGTGTGCGGCGGGGAGGCGAGGCCAAGGGATAGGCTCACGAGCGCGAAGAGGATGAGAGGCGCGCAGCCGAGGCAGAAACAGCGCTCTGGACGCGGCCACTGTACGCAGAGCGTGCGCACAGACACGCCATTGTCGTGATCACCACGGGCACTGGCATGTAGTGGTGAAAACAGGCTGGGAATTGATGTCTAGTGGTAAGTCTTTGCGTGGTAAAACTTAGCTGTGGTGGTAGAATGGTGAAAAGATCTAGGGTTGAGTGGTAAAGATGCTCTGAAGTTTACTGCAGTAAACTTTGAGGAGGAATGCTGATCAACAGCAATTGAGTTGGAGCCCAAGAGCAAGTCTGGGAGATTAAGGTAAAGAAGAAGTACCATACTGGTAATTTGGACCATGATAAATCATAGTTGCTTTGCAACTGCCAATTCTGGTCCAGAAATGAGATTAGGATGTTGCACTCAAATGGTGTGGCCACTTGAGCTGAAAATTGGCAAGGCTTAGGGATTTGGTCATATTAAGATGCTGTATAGATTCCATACCAATTGAACAAGCCAAATTGGTACTTCCTTCACAAGCATCTTTTCTGCCCAGAAATTTGGAAACATCCTGAGGGACAATGGCTACACAAAATGTGCCCAAAATTGGTGGAGGTAGGTTATATGAGTTGGAGAAGGTCCTAGAATATTTTCAGCCATAGTGGAGCAAGATAAAATATACTTGCTTCACAAACTGGAAATTTGGACAGAAACAAAGATTTGAAGTTGTGCTCACATGCTTGATTGGATGGAGTTGAATTTTGGAGGAGTGGAATCAAATGATCTCTAGAAGAGGCATGCAAAATTTCAACTCATTTCGATGACCCTAGCTAGTACTTCCTTCACATTGGCTTCTGTTTGACAGAAACTTTGAAAGGAAAATTGGCTAGGCAAATATAGTTGAATTTTGGCATGTGGCAATTATTTGGGCATAAAAAGATGTCCAACAAGTTTGGGGTCAATTGGGAAAAGATAAATAACACTTGCTTCAAAAAGTGCCATTTAGGGCAGAATAGAAAAAGTAATATTTGATAATTATTTTTGAACATGGCAAGGAAAAGTTTTGCCATATTCTATGGAGATATGACCCAAACAATTTATTATAATTTATTTGGGAATTTTTGGAGTGACAGAAATATAGGTTGCTTCACAACCTAGGGCAGACAGGGTTATTCCTTTAATAGAAAAAGGAGTATTCCCTAGAAAAGAAATTATGGTTTCGTCAGGCAGTGGAGTGACATGATCTTGGCAAGGATTTGAGAATGATGAGCCACTTGGGAGGGAAAAATAGGATGATTTCCCAGGTGACAAGGCCACAGAACCACTCCAAAAAGAAACACAGAGCAATACCAATAAATCAAAAAGAATAAGAAAAGGGCGAAAAACCAGGCTGTCACATGGTTGTCCATTAGATGGAGGGAGGATCTTCTACCACGGGTGAACAAACAAATGGCGACTTGACGCGTTATGTTAAAAAGAGGCAAACCATGTGGGGCCTACCTTAGAGGCAAGGCTCTATACATTAGAGTACTTTTGATGTGTCCTGTCAACTCATAGAATGAGGAGAAGCTTGCTTAGTACGCCGTCTCCCATGCCCACGGGCGCGGTGGCTCGCGGGATGAGGTGAAGCTTGCTTACTACGCCTTATGCCCGCTCCCTCGCCCACGCACACGGTGGCTCGCAAGACGAGGAGAAAATTTTACTACTCCCTCCATTTACTCCTCGTCCCTACTACCTTGGTTAGAGATATTATCATATTGTTTGGAATATATATGTTCTTTAGTAGATTTCAATGTGAACTACTAGTACATACTGCAATCACTGATGTATATAGACGTATTTTAGAGTGTAGATTCACTCATTTTGCTGTGTGTAGCATAAAGTTGAGACACTTATTTTGGAACGGAGGGAGTATATATTTGCTACGATCTGTCAGTCATTGAGATGCAATAGCATGCATGGTAGTCTCCTTTGTATTTGATGAAATTTTGCAAATAGGCAACACTGGACGCAAGATACATGTAACAGAAGCTGGAAGCTTCATAGCATTGTACTATCTCGCTGATAAATTAGAGTATGTACTATACAAGTACTTCCTCCATTCCTAAATATATGTCTTTGTAGAGATTTCACCATGAACCAGATACAGATGTATATAGATGCATTTTAAGTGTAGATTCATTCATTTTGTTCCGTATGTAGTCCACCTAGTGGAATCTCTACAAAGACTTATATTTAGGAACAGAGGGAGTACTATGTAAAGAGTTAGGTGTCGCACGGTGTCCAGAAAATATGGTGATAGTGTGAGGTGGGCCATATAATCACTGAGCCTGTGTGTTTTCACTGCTCTTGCACTCCTCCGCCGTAAGAATGGAGAAAATTGTAATCTAGTAGTACCTCATTTTGCCGAAAGCGTGGGACATCCAGCAGTCTTAGCACCTCAGTAATAATGACCAATGAGCCGTCAAATCACATAGACCCCGCAGTAAGTTGGACAGACAAAGCAACCATCACTCTTGAATCCGCTTCTCCCTTCAACGCAGGCGCCAGTGAGAGGTCACGTCCGCTCTGCTTGGGCATGAATGCGACACCGATTCTTTGGAGCGACGCTGACCGTTTTGGGCAGGAATCATGCAAGGGCGATGGAGGGGCTTTGGGTGGGCCAGGCTGGTTAGGAGCGGGCGTGGCAGCTGTCCGCCTGTGTAATGCCCAGGATGGGATTAAATCTCCTACGTGTCGAGGCACGACTTAGAGACTTAACCCCATGCTGGAATGATCGCAAGTCTGGTATCTTTGCACAACTCATGTAAAAGATGGGGATGGAAAACATAAAATAGTTGGCCTACACTCGCCACGTCACACAAATACAATACATGTCTCAATCATCATACATTAAAACATCACAGTCCTCTAAGGGTAAAAATCCAAATGGCAAGATACCAAACATAATTTAAATCCACAGGTCGGATCGAATCCTAGTAGAAGTCTCCACTACTGATCATCAGGATAACGAACATAGTAACGACTAGGCTCCTCGTCGTACTCCCAGTCTAGCTCGGTGCCATCACCTGGATAGCTCACCACTGGACCTGCATCTGGTGTGGTGAAGTAACTGTGAGCCACAGAGGACTCAGCAATCCCGTTCCCGGGTAACAAGACTATTTAAGCCTTGGGAGAGGATAAGGCTGAAGAAAAGAATAAGTGTCTGCAGCAGCAACTAGCACTAGCTTACGTGAAAGAGTGCGATAAGAGAGTGCCTCGGTCGAGAGGTGATCACGAAGTGATCCTAGCTAAAGCTCAACAAACATAACCCTAGAAATTTGAGCTCATTTGGGCAAAGTGGCCAATGTAACTTTGGTGAACCCTAGAAATCAACAGAAATGGTTTCACCATGTTTGAGTCAAGCAATTCATCTCCCCTTGATGCACCACTTGGTGTAGCATCATCATTTGGGGTTATGAACATGCCCACAAAGTTTGAAGCTCCAGATAAAAAGTTGACAATGTAAAGTTGTTCAAATTTGAATTTGAACAGAAGTGGTTTTGGGGTGATCTGATCAAGTTGCTCTATTCCAAATCTTGTGCCATTTGGTCTAGATGCCTTATTAGGCCGTTCTAGCATGTGCACCAAGTTTGAGAGCATTTGGACAAGTTTGGCAATGTAGAGTTGCTCAAACTTCAAATATGGGCAGAATGGTTTTGAGGAGATTTGAGGATGTTTCCTTGATCTTAAATGCATGAGGCTTTGCAAGATCATCAAATATGTCATATATGACATGATAGAATTTCCCTGGAATTTTTGGAGAATATTTCCTTTGTAAATATTTCAAAAGCTTGAAATATCCAGAAAGGGCTTTGGAAGGATTTGTCCAATATTTTGAACATGACCATGTGTTGAAACTCTTATATATGGACAATATATGTCCTATGAGTCTCCCTGAATTTTGGCAAGTATTTTTGAAATGATTAAATAATTTTTCCCTATTAAAGACCATTTCTGGCCTTAAGAAAAAGCTTTTAAATAAAATATAAAAATAACTTTTAAAATTATACTTTTGTGGTTTCTGGGAGTCCTATACCTAATAGGATTCAAATAAACTTTTTGAAAGATTTTTCACACCCTAAATAAGGTACTTGCAGTGCAAACCTCAATTCAGGGGTTTTTGGAAAACTAATTTTAGAAAATACCATTTGGCAAAAATATTTTTATAAGAAAATTCTATACTGGTCTATACACATGGCATGATCATTGGAAAAAGGTTTTGGGTCAAGGAGATGAAGTATAAGAGTTGGAGGATTTATTTGATTTTTAGAGCACTAGCAAACAGCAGACAAGAGTCAAATCAATCAAAGTCAAAAACACTCAAAAGTTTTTGCAAATCCACATTTTTTTTGACATGAAAATTAGCTTAAGCAATGTGATAAGAAAATCAGGGTGTGACAGACCTACCCCCCTTACAAGAATCTCGTCCCCGAGATTCCCAGACTAGGCGTGGAAAGAAAGGCGGAGTCTTGGATACGGGGTAGTCTTCACTTCTTCTTGTTGGTTCTGCCTCCGAGCGGTGCTCCTTTGAATCTTGAAGTGCTTGATGGTATGGCTTCTTGCTTGATGTCGTCCTCGATGGAGGTTGCTGAGGGGTCTCTTGCATAGGTTAGGTTGGGTTAGCTGCCAAAGGCTCGGTGATCGATGTCCTTGCGGGCATCGGGCTAGCTAGGAGGTAAGAAGTACTTCCAGAGTGGGGGCTCGTGGAAGATTTGGTGCACGGAGGGTATCTCAGGTGGTAGATCTAGCTGGGAAGCCGTCTACTACATGACTTGCAGTGATCTCAAAGGGTCCAATGAACCTTAGTGCGAGCTTCCCCTTGACGTGGAAACGCTTGGTTCCCTTCAGAGGGGTTTCCCGCAGGTACACGTGATCCCCGACATGGAAACTCATGTTCCGACGGTGAGTGTCAGCATAGCTCTTTTGCCTTGACTTGGCTGCCTTCAAACGTTCTCTGACTAGTTGGACTTGCTCTTCCGCTGCGCGGAGAATATCCGGTCCAAAGACTAGCCCTTCTCCAGTCTCTGACCAGTCGAGGGGTGTGCGACATCTGTGTCCGTACAACACCTCTAATGGTGCCATCTGAAGGCTCGACTGGTAACTGTTGTTATAGGAGAACTCGGCAAAAGGGAGACAATCCTACCACTTGGCTCCATACGCCAAGACACAGGCTCGGAGTATGTCTTCGAGAATCTGATTGACTCGCTCAGTCTGACCTCTGGTCTATGGGTGGAAAGTCGTGCTGAAAGATAACTTGGTTCCCATGGCTTCTTGGAACTTCTTCCAGAACCTAGAGGTGAACTGGGTTCCTCGATCTGGCACAATCTCCTTGGGAAATGCCGTGAAGACTTACGATTCGGTCGATGTAGAGAGCTGCCAGCCGGTTGCCATCATAAGTGGTTTTGACAGGATTGAAAATGGGCCACCTTGGTCAAATGATCGACTATGACCCAGTTAGAGTCATGTCCTCTATCCGACCTTGGTAAGCCAGTGACGAAGTTCATTCCGTCTTTATCCCACTTCCACTCAGGAGCCTTGAGTGGTTGAAGCAATCCGGCAGGTCGCTGATATTCAGCTTGACCCTTTGGCACACACCACACTCTGCAACATAGGTTGCAAATCTCTCTTTTCATCTCGCGCCACCAGAATCGTGCCTTCAAGTCTTGATACATCTTGGTGTGAGCGTTTCTTCGACACGGAAAAGCTCGGCTCCTCCGGGAGGAGTGGTTTGCAGATACGCCTGGTCTTAAACGCGGAAGTTTTCTTCTTGATGACAGTGGTCGGTGTAGATCTTCCTTCTTGACAGGGCGGTCTTCAAACGTCTTCTATCCAGCTGTTCGTCGCTTCTTTGTCTTCGGGCAGACAAGTAGGCCATCAAATGATGATGTTACCCAACTTTTCCAATTACCCCATGAGGTCTAAGGGGTACGCAAGGTAAGCTGGGGTATTGGTGGTGGTCTCGGTTGAGTATTTGCAGAGGCCTTCCTGACTCTGAGTCAAGGCCCGTGGTCGGAATCTGACCAGGTTGTGGCTCGGTGGGGCTTAAGGGTTTCAAGGATTCTAGTGAGTGAGTGAACTTATATCATCTTATCCTTAAGCACAGTTTCTGAGATGCCAAAAGCTCTATCTAGTACTCCGAACGGAAAAGCGGCCTCTCGCATAGACCAACTTCAATCACCACTCATTGCCATACATAACCTCATGACTATCAAGAGACGGTCTATCAAAATTGTACTTGTCTAAGATCCCCAAATCCATATGTATGTCTACCTCTAAAATCCAAGGGTAGATCATACATGCTGCTGAGCTGAAATTAAGCTCCACAATCCAAGCGCTCAACCTAGTCTTGCAAGGCTCAAGATAATGCATCTCTAATCTAAGGAAACATGTCATATGCCACTCCAAGATTTGTTTCCTTCCTATAGATCAACTCCGATAGCCCGGTAATTACCATCAATCACCACATAATCCAACAATCCTACAAATCCGATGTCTACGGTGTTCCGCAAGATCTCAAGTCCCTATAATCCCCAAATACTTGGAAGGACTAAGCATCACGTTAGTAAATCCACCAAATTCCCATCATCCGGGTCAAGTAAACTCCAAGATCACGATTATATAGATCCCCAAATCAACTCCGACAAATAATCCAATCTCCTAGGTTATCGTCCATCGAGAAGCATGATATCATGATCAAGATCATCGGTCTAAAATCCAATTTACTCCGAATCATGCAGACATATCCAGCATTATATCAACCAGAATCACCTACATAAATCCAAATCTCATGTCTAACAGGTACTCCTACCGGCTTTTCCAAAGTCATGATCCCACCAATACGAAAACCTCATAATCCACCAGGGTCTCAGATAATTCCTCGAAGTCACTGATATAATCCACCAAGTCATCTGTCCAATATCCTCGAACTGGTCTATCTATGGCGTCGTGAGACCTCATGCTATAATAGGATGAGAATGTGCTTGTTCACCGTGTCCACTAGTTCCTTTACGAACCCAGTGTTGTGCAAGGTTGCAAAGGCTTAACTGGTTCTCTCGCTTCACCATGGGTTAGGCACATGGTTAAGGATTCGTGCTGGAGTGTCTCGTGAAGTCTCAAAGGGTCTAGGAATGGGGTTACTGGTCTAGAGGGTTAAACATAACTCTACGGGGTTGCAATAGATCGCGGAGGTTATAGCAGAAGTCTTCGGTGCCAGTTGGTTGTCGAGGTAGAATCCTTGGTGCATCTTGTCTTGCGGGTCTTCAATTGGGGAGAGAGAGAATAGAGGGAAGAAGCAGCGTAGAGGAGGGAAATGCCTAAAGGGGGTTCTATAGTGCAGGTGCAGCAAACAGGTGCAAAAAGGCCGAAACAAAAGAAACAAGGCAAGGAAGGTGATATAGCCATGCACTTGTTGCCTGGGGCAAAAGTGCGACTTATATCAAAACACAAACGAATAAAAGCAAACAACACACAATCATGGTTCTATTCGAACCGTCATATGGACTCGACTGCGCATCGGGGGTACACGACTCATCCTACCCTAGGGGTTCTCGGACTCAGTGCCGTGACTTGTGCCTTGTGCAGTCTTCTGAGCTTCCTCGGATGTTGCTATGCCCCTTGTAGTTGCTTGATGAACGATCCGGGTTGAGCCTGAAGAATCTTCAACATCTTCTTGCCTGATGAGGTGATGGGGTGAAGGTGCCTTCTTGTAGCTGGTGTTGACTTGGTCTTTTCTTGTCTCTTTAATCATGACGATCCCTTGTGCCTTCTGGGGCGTCGAGGGTACCAGGTACGCAATCCATATGTAATGACAAGGCATAATAGAGGTCCAACATGTCGACTTCGTTGATGAAAACATCGACACCAAGAGCGGGGGATGAAGAGAACCGTTTTCCTGCTCACTATAGTGATGCGGACCAAATGGCAAGGTTCTCATCCACCAGTGGTTGTCGATACAACAACGGTAGTGACATGATTACTCTATTAGCGGTGTATATCATGATTTTGCATAACCTATTCCCTGGTCATCATAGGCCAACGTTGCTTCTTCTTGGGGTACTGCCAAGGGTATCACCATCTTCTGGGTCTTCACGTCCTCATCCATCGAGGATGTAACTTCCGTTGGTATCGTCTTGTCGTGGTGTCACCAATCTTGCGTGCAGAAGTGGTGGGTGAGTGTTTGGCAAAGTGCACTCCACGAGGATTACAGAAAATCCAGTGGTCAGGGGCATAGGGGTTTTAGCGACCAAGGTTTTGAAGGGGAAGAGATCAAGTATAGCCTAGTTTTCGAAAAACTGAGAAGGGAAGAGGAGTATAGATAGTTTTTGAAAACTACTAATTGTTTTTGGAAATAGTTTTACCCTAACTAACGACCATGCTAACTAAGGCTTCCTACAGTCAGGATGGCTCTGATACCAGCTCTGTGGGGACCCCGACTCGTAAGTCGTGGTCACCGAATGCACGTGTACAGTGATCCCAGAGATCAATGCTCACTGAACACACAGAAGCTGAATAACAAGAGTCTTACATCCATACATACCGTGTTACACAAATAGGACCATAATGGTCAAGTCTTGAGTATATCATCGCAGCGGAAAATCTTGAAAGATAACTGGGACCCATGCCATCTGCCTTAACCCTACATGCATTTTGACTAGGAAGTGTCCTAGCTCGCATGCTCGTCACCATGAAATCTTCATCATAACCTGTTCTCTCCTGCCTGGCCAATAAAATAACCAGTGGCAAGCCAATGAGTACATTGAATGTACTCCCAAGCAACCCAAGTGTGATAACAGAATAAATATGCAAGGCTCTACTGCTAGGTTGGCAGTTTTGTGGAAAGCTAGTTTTTCATATGCACTCATGATCAACATAAAACAAGGGCATGCATGTGTCTGTAACAAGTATCAGGAGGTCACAGACATCAATATCGAGAAAGAGTTGTAATCAACACATGCACAAGCTCATTGTGACTTCCTCACAATCACATCATCAATATCTCTGAATCGTGTTGTTTCCCAAAAACTTATGGACATAGTCTAAGTAGCACCACCCAACTATCCTTGACCGCGGACATGACTATTCGAATAGTTTGACACTTTGCAGAGGTTGCGCACTTTACCCACAAGATCCGGGGAACTTCCGTGTCATCCACGACCCGCGGTACCTCAAGTACCCGGGGTAAGCACCCGATCACTATCTTTCCCTAGACGACACTAACATAGAGTCCACTCGATTGGTAGCAGCCCCGTGCCAAACATTTCACATCTCAAGGTTTGTGGAGACTCGCTCCGTATTCATCACATATCACAAGCATGGGGTACCAACGGTGTGTCCGGTGCCCTGTGAAAACAGTCATGGCTGCCTATCCAAGCACGACCCCGTCCCGAGAGTGACCTCATGTCACCCCCGTCACTAGTAATGCGGGCACCATGCTAGTATCGACCTAGGTAATCAATAATGCCCTTTCCCATATAAGGGTAGAGTGGTTGCACATGTTTGGTTGGGACGGTAGTCACACATAAATCTAATCCATCTCTGTAAACAACACCTTCGTCGAGCCTCGGCACACCACTTCTTCACCAAGTAGTGACCTAGCTCCTCATCAACTCCCAGGGGCATTAGTGGCACCCACTGGGTCATTTGCAAGTATGTCAGACCACACTTGTTTCACTCAATGCATAACCCCGACCCATTTTGCGTAGCCAACTACTATAGCATACATCTATCTACTCCCACCCACATAACCCTCATAGGAAGGTAGGGTCATGTTTGATGCAAGTTTCAACAGTAAGGTAACTGGGGTAGCAACCAAAGTGGTTTCCACCTCAACATGATTTCGATGCATTGAATATAAAGGTGCTATGAGACATGCATAAAAAGGTTTCTCGAACATGGTCAAAGGGCTGCTTGCCTTATTCTTCCGAGTCTTCAAACCTTCTGGTCCATCTCCGAGTAATCCGTTTATTACGTCAACTAACGATGGAAACAATCATAATAAGCAACACCATCAAAGCAAAAATAAAAGTGCTCTGAAAATAGGAGTTGGACTTTTCTAGGATACCTCTGGTCATATTAGAAATGACCAAGGTGGTTTCATAGGTGTTGGATCAATAGGTAGTTTGGAACATTTCAATGTGATGGAACCAAAGGGTTTATGGATTTGGAAGAAGTATACAGAGATATTTTCTTGAATGATGAGTAAAGGTACCCATCATCAAGTCATGATTTTAGAAGCATTTAGGAGTTGGTTTCACTGGATTTGGAATTCAAATGAATTTCCTAGGATTTTGCAAGGCTGATAAATATAAAGAAATGGCTCAATATTTGGTGGGATACAGAAACTATTATTAAAAATGTTCCAAAACTAAGTTTGGACATGACAAGCATCTAGGAATTTGAATCACTGCATTTGGATCAATATTGAGCTCTCTGTGATTTTCTAAAGTTCATCACAGAAATGAAATAAAGGCATTTGATAAATATTTGTGAAAGAAATGTTTCTGGAATATTGTGCATGCTGCACCATGTGATAGAGCATGATTTATGGAGCCATAGGAAATTTGAATCATGCAATTTGGAGTTCATTTGAATTATCTAGGCATTTTTGAAGTTGACTGGGTAAAGAAAAAGGGAAAGGAATAGGGGTTATACCCTTATGCTGCACACTGGGCGGAGGATGGCCGCATAGAAACTGGGCCGGCCCATGGCTCGGCCGCGTGCACAGGGGGGAGCGGTGACGTCGGAGGCGCCTTTCGGCGATGCGCTTCCGCGCGGGGAAGGCGGGCTGCGCCGTTGCCGTCTCCACTTAAACGGCTGGGCCCTGCTGGCCGGGTCGCCGCCAGGTGGGCCCCCTCCGCAGGGTCGTCTTCCTCCTCCCGCTCCCGCAACAGAGGGGAGGGGAGGCTCGGGTCGCGCGACGCCGGCGCCCGTCCCCGGCGGCACAGGCCACCCCTGGCCAGGGCGCGGCCACCGGAGGGGCCCCCAGGGTACGGCGCGTCGGGGAAGGCCCTTGGGGCGGCAGGGGATGGCCTGGAGCATCTCCTGCACCGGCCATGGCGGCGGACTCATCGGGTGATGGTGGAGGGGACACCACGGGGCACGGGAAGAGGTGGCGAGGGTACGGAGAGCTCCGCAGACCAGTGGTCGTTCTCCTCCTGGTGGCCAACAGGGAAGAGGAAGGCCACAGAGAGCAAACTTGGGAGGAGACTGACGGCGGCTCGACGTCCATGGAGGGGCAAGGAGAGCACTAGGGGAAGAGGGAAGACGTCTGGGAGGTGCACGGGAGAGAGGAGGGTCCAGAAGAGGCAAGAGGTGCTCGGGGGGAGGCCTCTTATAGGGGCAGCTGCGGTGCACCGTGAGCACGGTCCAGGGCGCGCACGGGCGAGCTCGTGGAGAGAGAGGAGGAGGGCCGGGGAGGATAAGACCGACAGCCCGGCAGGTTGCGGACGTCGAGGGGACCTCGATGGACACGCCCACTCTGCCCAAGGCCGCCTGGAAGCCTCGGGAGGGCCGAGCTACAATGCCTCGGTGCACTGTAGCGTGCTCCAGAGCGCGCCTTTGGCCGGCATGCTTATGTCTTTGCTTTCCAGGCCGTGTCCCCCAGTGTCCAGTAGTGCTAGGGAGTAGTAAACAATGGCGTGGAGGTCTTGGATGCTCTGGGGAACCACTGGGATGAGGAGGGAGGTGAGGAAGAGGGTGAAACCTGCTGTCCAGCAGTGTAAATTGGGGTTTTACCCCCTCCAATAATTGAGCTGAGGCCATGGGAATGTTACTGGGGGTAGATGATGATCAGAATAGGCTGTGGTAAGAATTTGAGGTAAGGAGAAAAAGTAAAAGAGGTTCAAACACTGGTTTTGGTAAATGAACAGAAGGTGTTTGATCAGTGTTTGGTCAAGCAAATGACATCCACTTGACATGGGACTTAACAGGATCAAATGTCACATATAATTAGGCCCCTACACCAAATTTGAGCTCATTTGGGCAAAGTGACCAATGTAACTTTGGTGAACCCTAGAAATCAACAGAAATGGTTTCACCTTGTTTGAGTCAAGCAAATCATCTCCCCTTGATGCACCACTTGGTGTAGCATCATCATTTGGGGTTATGATCATGCCCACAAAGTTTGAGGCTCCAGATAAAAAGTTGACAATGTAAAGTTGTTCAAATTTGAATTTGAATAGAAGTGGTTTTGGGGTGACCTGATCAAGTTGCTCTATTCCAAATCTTGTGCCATTTGGTCTAGATACCTTATTTGGCCATTCTAGCATGTGCACCAAATTTGAGAGCATTTGGACAAGTTTGGCAATGTAGAGTTGCTCAAACTTCAAATATGGACAGAATGGTTTTGAAGGGGTTTGAGGATGTTTCCTTAATCTTCAAGGCATGAGGCTTTGCAAGATCATCAAATATGTCATATATGACATGATAGAATTTCCCTGGAGTTTTTGGAGAATATTTTCTTTGTAAATATTTCAAAAGCTTGAAATATCCAGAAAGGGGATTTGCCCAATATTTTGAACATGACCATGTGCTGAAACTCTTATATATGGACAATATATGTCCTATGAGTCTCCCTGAATTTTGGCAAATATTTTTGAAATGATTAAATAATTTTTTCCTATTAAAGACCATTTCTGGCCTTAAGAAAAATCTTTTAAATAAAATATAAAAATAACTTTTAAAATTATAATTTTGTGGTTTCTGGGAGTCCTATACCTAATAGGATTCAAATAAACTTTTTGAAAGATTTTTCACACCCTAAATAAGGTACTTGCAGTGCAAACCTCAATTCAGGGGTTTTTGAAAAACTAATTTTTGAAAATACCATTTGGCCAAAATATTTTTATAAGAAATTCTATACTGGTCTATACACATGGCATGATCATTGGGAAATAGTTTTGGGTCAAGGAGATGAAGTATAAGAGTTGGAGGATTTATTTGATTTTTAGAGCACTAGCAAACAGCAGACAAAAGTCAAATCAAGCAAGGTCAAAAACACTCAAAAGTTTTTGCAAATCCACATTTTAACATGAAAATTAGCTTAAGCAATGTGACATGAAAATCAGGGTGTGACAAAATAGTACGTGAACGAACAGAGGGATCAATTGGACAGTGTTCCCGAGCAGTAGCGAGATGTGTGAGGTAAGATACACCGCTGCCGCTTTAATTTTTCTTATTAATTTGTTTGTTTCACCCTGTGACTGGTGGGACCCAACGTACTATGGGAAGAGAGGTAAGGTGACTGAGGCTGCATTATTTTTGCACCACTGTAGATAGTCTTACCACCAAAGCCACATGGCACGATTATGATTTAAATCCCAATGACTCCCACACACACAAAAAATACGGCATGCTTGTCACATGAGTGCAGGAATGTATAAAAGGTTATTTTCCTCTCGTTGAACATAATAGGAGGGTTGTGTAGATGGTTAGCCTGTTCGCTCATAAAACTTGAGGTCTCTGGCTCGATAACTACACCTTAGCATAATTCGTGCCAGGAGGATTCTTTGACTGGTCAAAATGGATGGATACGGAGCTATACGATATCGTAGTGACCGTATAATCACCTCATCACTTATAAGCTGCAGCCTTGGCGCTTGTTTTCTAGGGTTTGCACTCGTCACACTCTCTCCAGTATATATATACACGCTGGAGCCTCAGCGCTTGTAGTTTCTCTCTTCACACTCTCTCACCCTCTCCAGATCTAAACAAGACTTTGTTGGCCTCTCTCTCTCTCCCCTCACTGCTGGTCTGCTTGTAGTTGCTCTCTTCACACTCTCTCACCCTCTCCAGATCTGAACAAGACTTCGTTGGCCTCTTTCTCCCCTCACTGCTGATCAAGGAGCTGGCAGGATCCGTCCGCCAGGAAGGGAAGGAGGCTTAATGTTGTCACCGTCGGCGAGGGAGGCAATCCACTACCAGCGCAGCTATTCACTTTCACCCAGCGGTGGCGTGGGAGGGCCTCCGACCCCTTCTTATTCGCCGCCGTACATAGTGTGGGTTGAACGGCCTCTGGTCGCCCACCAAACCACACCCCAATAACCTTAAGGTATAATTTACTTATTCCACATGCATTGCTCTAGCTGCATGTGGGATTTTTCCGCTTCTGCACTCGAATCTAGGTGTTGGATCATAAAGAAAAGTAGTTGGGAAAGTTGTATACCATGAATCTAGGACGTGGTTCAAAGAGGAAATGAATGGGGGAAAGTAGTGGGAAAAGTTGTATAGCATGAATCTAGGACGTGGTTCAAAAAGGAAAGGAAGGGGGAAAGTAGTGGGGAAAGTTGTATCGCATGAATCTAAGACGTGGTTCAAAGAAGACAGGAATGCGGGACAGTAGTGGGCAAAGTTGTATAGCATAAATCTAGGACCTGGTTCACAGAGGAAAGGAAGTGGGGAAAGTACTAGTACAGACTGGCTATCCAGCACCTACGTTGGTCGAAAAGGGAAAACAATGACAAACATAGTACGCACATCTGTAACGAACTGATCTTTTGTTTTGGGGGACAAGGCTGCAGAGTTTAAGCAGAACTAGATTTGCTGCGCTCACATAGGGAAAGGTGTCCAAAGATAACAAAACTGGGACCAACACAAATATGCTCCTTGATTGTTTGTTCTTTGTTGCAACAGACTGTGCATCACCCCAGTACATCGGTAGATGCACATGGTGTTGGTGCGTCCACTGTCCCGTGCAACTCTTTAGCTGTTGTTAATCTAAGGCCATGTTTGGATAAAAACTCCCTAGTCCCTACCTGCTTGGTTCCAAGGACTAAACATGGACTAGAGGTTATTAAATGACATGCTAAAAGACCATGTTACCCCTAGTAATGAACTAATAGAGACAAGGTGCGATGCGTGGCAGGGGCAACTGTTGGAAAATGTCCCAAAAAGACTCTCCCTCGGGGTCTTATTTCTTTAGTCCCAAATGCCCACTTTTAGTCCATAAAAGTCCCTCCTGTTTGGTTTAGATGAGACTGACACGGAGTTTTCTTAGTCCCTCCACCAAAAGGTCCCTGTAAACAATCACCCTCTAATAATGCTGCTAGAAAATTGATGCAATGCCACAGTTAAAAGCAAATTACATGTTTAACGAATTTTATTGTTAATATAATATCTCTATTAATATTAATCAATGCCACCATTTGAGAAATGCTACTGTCTTGCTTTCTTTCCCATTTAGATAAGGTAGATGCTTCTTTTTGTTGGCTTCTGTGTCATCCACCGTTATTGACCAGTAGTTGTTTCCTTTGCACCTCTGTGTAAACAGGGTTATCTACTTCACCTCGTTGCCTTTGTGGCCTTTTGTTGCACTGCACAAAACACTTTTGTTTTAAGAGTGTTTTGTGTAGTTCAACCAAAATGTCACACCGACAACGTTGCTTGATTGCTTGGTCTTAGTGGAACTCTACATGAGGAGATCTCAGTTCCTATCCATGTTGGCAAATTTGGTTCAGAACTTCTTCTTGTGAGTTGTTTGAATTCCGCGTCATGAGAGGTCAGTAATAGCCTTCTTTCACATGACTCCGCAGTGTGCTTTCATATGTTGTGCTACTTGTATGGTAATGTTGCTTGATTTTAGTGAACTGCACAAATGGAGAAAAGACTTCCAATCTGTATGTGCACCGCAATATCCCATTGAGGTAAGATCAGGATATTTCACAATTGTTGGTCTGTATTTTGCCACTTTCATCAGAAAATTAATGTCATTGTTTAGTGCTATACTTGTGCAACCTAATTGACATGCCAAATCTTACATTGATGGTGAAGCTTGTCTGTTATTGAACCTAGTGATGAAGGGGAAGAACAAGCGGAAGAAAAACAAAAATCAACTCCTAGTGCTGTAAAGAAGCACTGGAACTGTGATGACACAAGTAATGATATAGTTTTGCATCTTAATTTATTGCTATGGCTGGAATGAGCAATTGTTTTGCCACTGATTTGATGCCACTCTTAATGTAATACGTAATTATCTCTACTTGTGCAAACAGGGATCTTCTTTGAAGATACCATATATTTTAGTGGAACTCCAGAACAAGATGTTGGAAACATTAATCTAATCGTGGAGTATATAGTAAGCATGACCACCACAGTAGATAGCAATAGATGGTTCCGGAGAAGTGCTTCATCTGTATGCTCTACACAATAAGCCTCCTAACAAAGGCTGGTACTTGCACACTGATTTCATCCATATGATCGAGCTTTGTCATCTCTATTGGTGTTGTGCTACTGTTTAGATAATATCATCAAAAAGTGGTATTGCCCTTGAGAAGTTCTTCATCTATGTTGTTTTAAATATTTCTTTTCCTTTTTTTCGAGCAAACAGGGATTCTAGCATTTAATTATCCTCTTGTCTTTGCACAACAGGATCATCCTCCTTTGAAGAAGAATATGGAGTACGTGAAGTGACTAGTTCCGATTATGCCAGGATGAAGAAGCCATATCGATCTTCTCATCAGAAGGAGCAGTTGAAGGTTGGTGACATTACCCCCCACAAGACCAAAGTAACTTCAGCTCAGAAGGACTCACAAATCTACATTTTCTTGTTGTGATGCACGAGTACAATGTTGTTCTAGGATTCTTTCCGGTGAGTTCCATTTTCTAAAAGTGTGCTCTACATGGACCATGTAGGTGCCTGTTTAAACTGTCAATTCATAGTAAATTTTGCTTTATACTAATCACTTTTTTTGTATTTGTGCAAACATGGGTGCTCAACTTGATCTCAATGGGAACTGCACAAAATGTTCATGAATTCATCGAATCATTCATTTCCACCACAAGAAAGGAGGTGCCGATAAGTTCAAGACGTTGCAACATATAAGGGCGAAATCATACAAGCTACGCGCGAATTTGGTTGATTTTGGTGGAACTACACAAAAAGAATAGCTGATTTATTTAGCACGAGGTGCCATGTCAATGTCCGAACTGATGGCAAACCCTGCCCATTCCACAATCGTAGGCATTTGATATTTTGGAATGGGAAAACCTTGTCAAATTTTGCTCATTGATTTTAGCAAGAAGACATACGTTTGATATATTCGAATGGGATGCCCTTTGCTATCGGCAGCGTCGATCCATTTTTTCTTTATTCTTTAGTTGTGAAGTAAATATTGGCTCTGACATGTGAATCACTGAGATGCATAATCATCGATTGTTTTGAATGTTCTCCATGAATTGCCAGGCCAGTGTGTTTGATTGCAATGTACAGGAACGCTAAAAAGCTGCTCAAACTCTTTGTACTCCTTCTGTTCCTCTTTACTTCGCACATTGTGAAAGTGCATACTTTTTTTCTATAAGATTGGTCAAAGTAGAGATACTTTGTCTGCAAACAAAACTTGTATGCTGACTAGAAAGGACCGGAGGGAGTATTTGCGCTGTCCTCTACCTCGTTGTTGGCGCCGCGGGGCCTCGTCGACGCTGGTGGAGAGGGGACTCAACGGAGCTAGCATTGTCCTCTGCCTCGTCCTCTGCCTCGCCAAACAGCGCCTCGCCCACTTCATCGCCCTCTTTGTAGGCGGCTGCAGCTTCTGCCACCCGCATGTGGTACCGCCAGCGCTCGAGGCGGCCCTCGCAGGCGGAGCGGTATGAGTCGAGTAGCGCCTCCTGCTCCGCCCGCTCCGCGGCGATCTGCTCCTCCGCCTGCAGGTGCTCCTGGAGGAGATGGTGGTTGTAGGCGGCGTCGGCATGCACCTCCCGGAACTGCTCCTCATGCTTCTGCCTCACCGTGTCCATATATTGGGCATGGGCCTCGTCGATGGTCATGGTGCAATGCACCGGCGAGGATGGTGCGAAGGAGGGGGTTGGCGTCGGATCGTCGACTACCATGTTCTCCATTAGGATGTCGTCGTCCTACAGCTGCCTGCCGGCCAGCGAGTCGGCAGCAATGGCTGCCATCCCTTGTGGTCTATCGTCCACCCGTCCCGAAGAGCGCTTGAGCGTGAGGAAGCCATGGTGGGCAGTAGTGGTGTGGACAGGAGAATAGGAACGGACGCGGATGACTGCGACTATGGCTTGCCCATCAGTTTATATAGCAATGGTGGGAGGCGGAGGGACGGACGTGTGGCGACGGAGTAGCCGTCTCGGCAACCACGTATCATTAATGTGGGTGGCAGAAGGATGGACGGACGACACTTGTGTCGTTTGAAGGCGGAGCAATCGCATGCACCAGAAAGCGGGGCGGGCGGCGCTGACCATTTTGGGCAGAAAGCGCGCGCGGGCGAGGGAGGCGGTCTCGGTGGGCCAGGGCAGTCAGACTCGTGCTTGGCAGCGGGTCGGTCTAGCAGCCGGACATGCTGGCTCGCCATCTACCTCGCCGAGCTGAGCGACGACAAACAGACGATGGACGTAGCTTCCGACCAGGAGCCGGGGCCACTGTCCAAGCCGGTTCATGCATGTTCACCATAGAGCTGGTGCGGCCGCACTTCGACGCCCTAATGGCGGAAGAGCTACCAGCACAGGAGGACCTGGGCTGCAACCTCCGTCTCCTCAATGAGCACCGGTGAACAAGAGAACGACAATACCGTCGTGGACATGTGGCCCTATGATCCTGGCTTCCCGAATGAGCACTGGGCGCTGTATCAGACCATCCGTAGGGCCCACGAGGCCCTCTCCATCGTCCTTCGAGTTGTTGCGCTTGCCGTGGCGCCGCCGTCTCTTGTTGTCAACATGATCAACTGACATGAGGATGAGGAGATGACTTTACTTGGAGAGGACGACAGTGGGGACCCACCAGGGCCATAGCCGCACGTATGCAAGTGCCTCCTTATTAGTATATAAAACTTTTTTTGCTTCCTCCTGGTTTCCTGACATCACGGTCCCACACCATTGTCAACCTATGTAGTATTTGTGTTTTTGAGGTGTGAGCACTGCAGAGTTTTTCTTGAGCGATGTTTAGCCCAGATATTAATTTTTCTCCTCTGAACAACAACGAAAACATCGCTGCAACTATTAACTGGGCAGGCAGTGGCCCGTCTAGCCCAGGCCAGATATCTAGCCCAGATATTAATTTTTTTCAAGCTCAAAATGGCTAGCCCACCCATACTTTTTTTAGGAATACCCAGGCAAGGTCAAGTTGTTATTCTCCGCCCCGCTGGGCTGCAAATCTTTCCTAGGAGGGATGAATTAGGCTTAACAAGAAAATGGGCTTTAAGAAATAATAAATGGGATGTAATTATAAAAACTGGGCAGTAACTATAAAAAATGCACCAAACACGTAATTACTTTATAAAATATTATTTTTGGATATTGAAATTTTTTAATTTCATTAATTGTTGCGAGCGCAATGTTTCATTGGATTTTTACGTAATATTAATTTATATTGAAATTGTATTTAATCTGAGTAGAAATTTCGGGATAAAAATATTTGGGATCCCATCGAAATGTGGGAAATTGTATTGAATTCTGTTTTGAACGGTTGGTTGAAATGGGCTGTAGTTTTAACAAATTGTAAATGGGTTGTAGTAAATCCCATTAGAATTCAAAAATTGGTTGCACATTCTTACAAATCTCAAATGGGCTATAAGTTCTCTGCCACACACTTGTGGCCTTACTAAGTTGACGCGTCCCCTCAGAAAAAGAGAGTTGACGCGTATGCAAGGCTTTGTCAACTTATAGTCAACACACGGTTCTAGCAGAAGTGGACGTTGGATGTCCATCAAACAGATGTCGTTCTTCTTCTTCAATCTTGGATATTCTAGCTTCACCCGCCCCAAAAATGATTCCTCCCCCTGAAAACTGGGGCACATAGTTTCGGAAGCTGACCTGTGGGCCTACTAAGTTGACACGTACCAAGGGCTTTGTCAACTTAGTCAATATAAACAATTCTAGCTGAAGTGACCGTATGATGTCCATCCAATGGCCGTCGTGCTTCTTCAACCTTTGGTCTTCTTGCTCTAACCTCCCAAAGCAGCACCAGTCGTGCCGCCTGCTCCTGCTTCCCGTGGCCGGCTGTGCTCCCGCGCAGGCCTCACCACCCCCTACTACTCCCACTGCTGGCCAGGCCATCTCTCTACTCACCCACACCCCCTGTTATTCCGCGGCGACGGCAGCCTCACACCGCAGCCGAACTAGTGAACCCCCGTACTCCTCTCCGCGCGGGCTTCCACTGCCGCGTCTTCCACGGTTCCATGTTGTCCCCTTCCTAGGCCTCACCATCGTCCACCACCCTGGTGCTCTCGGTGCGTGTGGTCAATGTGGTCAAGGAACGGCTTCCATCAGACGTGGACTATACGTGGAGAGGCTGACAGCTGGGTCCACGACGGCAGCAAGGAAGTGCCTCCTTAATACGCGGAAAATAATGATTCCTCCACCTGACAGCAGGGACCCACCGGACGGGCCACCGTATTTCACGAAAAAAACGTTTCCCCCCTGACTGATGGGACCCACCGGACGGACCACCGTATTGCGTGGAAAAAACGTTCCCCCCGCTGTCAGCTTGGACCCACCAAAAGTGCCTCCTTATTACGCATAAAAAATGAATACTCCCCCTGCTGGTTGGGCCTACCTTGTTGGGAGGCGGACTTGTGGGCCTACTAAGTTGATGGGGACGGAGTGCTTTGTCAACTTAGTCAATATGAACGATTCCAGTGACCGTACGATGTCCATCCAACAGCCGTAGTGCTTCCCAAAGCAGCGCCAGTCATGCCGCATGCTCCTCCCTCCCACGGACGGTTGTGCTGCCGCGGAGGCCTCACCGCCCCCTACTATTCCCACCGCTGGCCAGGCCATCCCTCACTCACCCACACCCCCTATTATTCTGTGGCGACGCCAGCCTCACACCGCAGCGAACCAATGAACCCTCGTACTCCTCTACATGTGGGCATCCACTGCCGCGTCTTCCCCGGCTCCGCGTCGTCCCCTTCCTAGGCCTCACCGTCATCCACCGCCCTGGTGCTCTCAGCACGGCGTGGTCAACATGGTCAAGGAACGGCTTCCATCAGACGTGGACTGTATGTGGAGAGGCTGACAGCTGGCTCCATGGCCGAAGCAAGGAAGTGCCTCCATATTACGCGCAAAATAATTATTCCTCCACCTGACAGCGGGGACCCACCGGACGGGTCACCGTATTTCGTGAAAAGAACGTTCCCCCTGACTACTGGGACCCACTAGCTACATCTTCGCACGCAAGGAAGTGCGTCCGGGCAATAACAAGATTTGCCCCCCTGACTGCTGGGACCCACCAGCTACATCTTCGCACGCAAGGAAGTGCCTGACAGTCGGGACCCACGTGGTCGAAGCGTACGTAGCGTTGTCATTCTGGTCGCGAACGTGTATGTACATACTGGTCGATGTTGAGGCGCGCACGTGTCGTAGTAGCGGCGTGGACGTAGCATGTACATGTACATACAACAACCAGTGTGCAAGAAAGAAAATACGGCCACATACTTACATACGGGCAGGGTCTCGAACGCCTACTTGCGCATACGTACAGCCAGGGCTCGTGTACATGGATGGGTCGGAACAGAGAAACAGCGTCGTCGTCGTGTTCATGGGGAGCCAACTGGTTGGGTCGGAACGGAATGCGTCATCGTGTTCATCAGGAGGGCTTGGACGGAACAACCGATGGAAACGAGGCATGGCGTACCGCAGAACGGAGGAAACGGCGTTGTGTTCGACCGACCATGTTTGAAACGGGATCCTGTTCACCGGGAGGGGTCTAGCGTACCGCAAAACGGAGGAAACGAACCTCCTACGGTCGAAACGGGGGTCCTGTTGATCGGGAGGGGTGTGGCGTACCGCAAAACGGAGGAAACGGACTTGTGTTGGAGTGCTACGGTCGAAACGGGGGTCCTGTTCATCGGGAGGGGTGTGGCGTACCGCAAAACGGGACTCCATGGGATACTGTTCATCTCCACCGTCGACCCCCTCCAGCCTTCATGGGCTATTGTTCATCCACCGTCGACCTCCTCCAGCCTCCACCTGCCACTGTTCATCCACGGGCTCCTGTTCATTCAGCCTCCACCGAGCGCTACTCCACAGGCTAATATTCAACCAGCCCTCTCCACGGTCTACTGTTCATCCAGCCTCCACTGTCTACTGTCCATCCTGCCCTCCACGGGGTGGTCCTGTTCATCCAGCCCTCCACGGGGTCCTGTTCATCTGAACCCAATCGGCTCGATCGATCGGGGTCCTGTTCATCCAGAGGCAGCACCACGGGGTCCTGTTCATCCACCCCCACCGGGAACTGTTCATCCAAACCCCCCCAGCAACGCTCACTGTTCATCCAGAGGAAGCATCGATCGACTTCAGTTAGCAGCAGTAGCGAAGGAATCGCTCGATCGGATTCAGTTAACAGCCATCGATCGCTTGCTCGGGCTCAGTAACGTGTAGCCTGCAGTGCAGTCGCTTGGGTTCAGTTAGAGCCCAATGCCTCGCTCGGGTTCAGTTAGAGCCCAACGCCTCGCACCCACGCGCGTGCGTGCATCAGAGAAACGCGCATCGCTCGGCCCCGACCACCCACCGTAACCGAGAACGCCCAGATATTTTCCTCGCCCTTGCTTCTACCATGATTTTTTCCGTCATGGACGGCCCAAAGAATGTCATGCACCTGCGTCTCCGGCCCGCCCAGGACGAAAAGCCCATTTTCTGTCATGATTTTTTTGTCATAGAAGTAGGACCCCACCACATCTATGATGATACCGGGTTTTGTCACAATTATCATCATAGAAGTGTCATAAGTATGACACAAAAAAATTTTGTTTGGCCCAAAATGTGACGGATGTGTCTTTTTCTTGTAGTGGGAGATGCCCATCAATAGATATCAATGTGAGTGAGTAGGGATTGCCATGCAACGGATGCACTAGAGCTATAAATGTATGAAAGCTCAACAAAAGAAACTAAATGGGTGTGCATCCAACTTGCTTGCTCATGAAGACCTAGGGCATTTGAGGAAGTCCATGTTGGAATATACAAGCCAATTTCTATAATGAAAATCTACACTAGTATATGAAAGTGACAAAACAAGAGACTCTCTATCATGAAGATCATGGTTCTACTTTGAACCACGAGTGTGGAAAAAAGATAGTAGCATTGTCCCCCCCTATTTTGGGCGTTCCTTTTTTTATTTGGCCTTTCTGTTTTTGGCCTTTCCCCTTTTTTATTTGGCCTTTTTTTTCGGGACAATGCTCTAATAATGATGATCATCACACTTCTATTTATTTATAACTCAAAGATTACAACTCGATACTAGAACAAAATATGACTCTATATGGATGCCTCCGGCGGTGTACCGGGATGGGCAATGAATGAAGAGTGACATGTATGAAATGTTTGCATGGTGGCCTTGCCACAAATACAATGTTAACTACATGATCATGCAAGGCAATATGACAATGATGAAGCGTGTCATAATAAACAAAACGGTGGAAAGTGGCATGGCAATATATCTCGGAATGGCTACGGAAATGCCATAATAGATAGGTATTGTGGCTGTTTTGAGGAAGATATATGATGGGTGTATGGTACCGGTGAAAGTTGCGCGGTACAAGACAGGCTAGCAATGGAGGAAGGGTGAGAGTGCGTATAATCCATGGACTCAACATTAGTCATAAAGAACTCACATACTTATTGCAAAAATCTACAAGTCATCAAAAGAAAGTACTACAGGCATGCTCCTAGGGGAAGGGTTGGTAGGAGTTAACCATCTCGCGATCCCGACCTACACACAAAGGATGGCAATCAAAGAAATACCTCATGCTTCAAATTTTTCACACACCGGTTACCATACGTGCATGCTACGAGACTTGCAAACCTCAACACAAGTATTTCTAAAATTCAAAACTACTCTACTAGCACGACTCTAATATCACCATCCTCATATCTCAAAACAATCATCAAGAATCAAAATTCTCATGGTATTCAATGCACTTTTTATGAAAGGTTTTATTATACCCATCTTGGATGGCTATCTTATTGGTACTAATTTTATAGCCAAAGCAAATTACCATGCTGTTCTAAAGGACTCTCAAAATAATAGAAGTGAAGCATTAGAGATCAATGGTTTCTCTAAAATAAAACCACCACCGTGCTCTAAAAATATATAAGTGAAGTACTAGAGCAAAATTATCTAGCTCAAAAGATATAAGTGAATCACATAGAGTATTCTAATAAATTCCGATTCATGTGTGTCTCTCCCAAAAGGTGTGTACAGAAAGGATGATTGTGGTAACCTAAAAAGCAAAGACTCAAATCGTACAAGACGCTCCAAGAAAAACACATATCATGCGGTGAATAAAAATATAGTCTCAAGTAAAGTTACCGATAGACGAAGACGAAAGAGGGGGTGCCTTCCCGGGGCATCCCCAAGCTTAGGCTTTTGGTTGTCCTTGAATTTTACCTCGGGGTGCCTTGGGCATCCCCAAGATTAGGCTCTTGCCACACTTTATTCCATAGTCCATCAAATCCTTACCCAAAAACTTGAAAACTTCACAACACAAAACTTAACAAAAATTCTCGTGAGCTCCGTTAGTATAAGAAAACAAACCACCACTTTAAGGCAATGTTGGGGATATCGCTTATCGGGAACTTATCGGTCGACCCATGATAAGGGGTAAATCGGCCAGTTTATCAGCATATCGGCCGATTTATCGCCATATCTGCTGATTTATCGGTCGATTTATCTTATCGGTCAGGCGACGGTAAGCGATAAATCGGATGATTTATCGGCATATCGGAAGATATCTTGAACAGTGCTTTAAGGTACTGTATTGAACTCATTATTTTTTTATATTGGTGTTGAACCTACTGTATTCCAACTTCTCTATGGTTTATACCCCCCGATACTACTCATAGATTCATCAAAATAAGCAAACAACACACAAAAAACAGAATCTGTCAAAAACAGAACAGTCTGTAGCAATGTGTAACTTTCGAATACTTACGTAAATCTAAAAATTCTGAAGTAAATTGGTGGACGTGAGGAATTTGTCTATTAATCATCTGCAAAAGGAATCAACCTAAAATAACTCTCCAGTAAAAAATGGCAGCTAAACTCGTGAGCGCAAAAGTTTCTGTTTTTTACAGCAAGATCACAAAGACTTCACCCAAGTCTTCCCAAAGGTTCTACTTGGCACAAATACTAATTAAAACACAAAAACACATCTAACTATAAGCTAGATGAAATATTTATTACTAAACAGAAGTAAAATAAATAAAATAAAATTGGGTTGCCTCCCAACAAGCGCTATCGTTTAACGCCCCTAGCTAGGCACAAAACAAGAATAGATCTAGGTATTATCATCTTTGGTAGGCAATTCTTCAGTTGAACACTTATAAGCTTCAGGAGTTTCTTTCTTTTCATTAATAATCAAACTCCTAGGCAAGAAATCAAGAAATTCATTTGTAGCAAAAGGTTCCTTAATGATAGCGAGAAAGTTGGGGCTGAACACTTATTGATTTGAGATCCAAAGTTTCCTTACTAGACGATCACCCTTATTTTTAGGAACATACATAAATTTGGAAACTTTGGTAGTAGAAGGGTTTGAAGTATTTCTCACAGCAGAAAATGCAGACCCTACGTTGATAATAATATCTTCAAGTTTATCAATTCTAGTGGAATCTTGATCTATTAATATCTTCAAGTTTATCAATTCTAGTGGAATCTTGATCTATTTTTTCTTTAACAATGGGTTCTTTTTCTTTAAAATTCTGTAGAGTGACTCCTACCTTAGATCCATATTGGGTAATTTGGTTATGTATCTATTTATCCAAACTTTCAATCAACTCCACAACGGCAACTTTGTTTTCAATAGTTTTATTTTGAAGGAAAGGACAGTAGGAGAGGCTCCTACTATGTTTTCATATATAAAGAAGAAACTTTACACGGTTACATCATATTTACAGAAGCTGAGACCCACCACACAGAGAGCTGTGGTGTTGGTCAGTGGTGAAAATAGGGAACAAGCCCATGTATGCAAATAAAGAGCTACTTGTCTAGCGAAGATCAGCTATGAAGGAAGTTATGAGGGTAGAATGAGCCCTCTTGGTTCTGTGCTGTAGTATGCCAAAATCGTTCCTGAACCTCTGGAGCCAGGAGTTGACGGTCGGGTCCACCCTTCTAAAGTGCTTGTTGCTTCTTTCCTTCCACAAACTCCAGGCTGCCACGAGGAAGATGTCAAGGAATAGCGGGCCACTCCAGGTTTCTTTGGTGGTCTGTACTAGGTGCAAACGACAATCAAACCTCAGCCAGATGATCCCTAGTCGTCGCCAACAGGCTTGACTGAAGGGACACAAAAAAATCATGTGGTCCACCGTCTCTTCATCTAGGCCCCCACATAGGAGGCAACTGTGATCATCACCGATGTCTTAGTGGCGTCGTTTCAACATGTTACGTGTGTTGAGCCTGTCATGCAGTAAGAGCCAGCCAAAGAATTTAATCCTCATGATGCAATGAGAACGCCATAGACATTTGAAGATGGGGTGGGCATGTGCATCTCTGAAGAAGTACTGATAGTATTATGTTGATCTATACTCCGCCTTGCCCCAAATGTAATGCCAGACATCATTAATAGAAGTTGTCGGGCTCATGTGCAAGGAGAGCATTTGGATATCTCCCGCCTCAGACAAAGCCTGTGGAGAGAGCGGTAGGTGGAAGGACGTAGCTAGCGACGTGCTCTCTAAGAACCCCTTGATGGAGATATCTTCATGCAAGGCAAAGGAGAAGGCATGGGCCCCATATATCCTTCCAAAACAACGCAGACGGGCCGAACACCACTTGCACATGGGATATGCCGCGGAAGATTGGAGTGAGCTTCAAGATGTCTCGCCACCAGAAAGATCGGATTGGGGGCGCAGCATGTGGTAACTTGTCGGTGTAGTAGGCGTCCCATACTAGCTTCACCCACGGTATATCCATCTTGTTATAAAACTTATGGAGAAATTTCAATAGCAATACCTCATTTTGCAGCTTGAGGTTGATGACCCCGAGACCTCCATGCTTCTTGGGCTTATAGACCATCTCCCAAGCGGCAAGGGAGTTGCATTTCTCACCTTGTTCAGATTTCTTGGTCCAAAGACATCTCCTCCTGATCTTGTCAAGCATCTCAATCAATTTTGGCGGGAACTTAAGCATGCACATGGCGTAAACGAGGAGCGATGTAACAGTAGCATTGAGCCAAGAGAGCTTCCCGCCATACAACATCATTGCAATAGTGGATGTGAGACGGCGTTCAGCACTACATACCAGTGGCATCAGATCCAGTATCGTGGGCTTGGAGGTACTAAGGGGCAATCCAAGGTATGTAAACGGCATCGACCCAATAGAGCATCCAAAGAGATTTGCAAAGGTAGCACTGCTTCAGCCGAGAGAATGATTGGTATGAGCGTGGACTTATGAAAGTTGATTCGTAGACCAATCGATGAGGCATAATCAGTCAGTATCCATTTCATTGTTGCAGCTTGTTGTGGGCAGGCTGGCATTACTAGAATCGTATCATCCGTGTATTGGATCACCGGGTATTCTGCTTGACCTGCACATGGGAAGGGCAGCTGGATATGGCCTTGTCGGAAGGCATCATTAATGGCAGCCTGGAGAAGGTCAGCGGCAAGAACAAAGATCAGGGGGGAGAGTGGGTCACCCTGACGTACTCTAGTACGATAATGGAATTGGCGGCCAGGAACCCCGTTCAGCAACATAGAAGATCTGCCAGACGAAAAAATACAATCAATCCAAGACAGCCACTTGTCGTTGAAGCCCATGTGTTTCATGATGTTGAGCATGGGGGTGTGCTCAACCGTATAAAAGGCCTTGGCGAAATCCAACTTAAGAAGAATAATCTCTCACTTGGAGGCTTGACATTGATGAATGTATTGGATGGCCCAGGCAAGACAGTCCTGGATCGTGCGGCCTTTGATGACGCCGTATTGGTTTCTGTGGACTATTTGTAAAATGACACGCTGTAGCCGATTGGCAAGGACTTTGGTAATCAGCTTTAGGCAGCAGTTGAGGAGTGCGATCGGCCTATAGTCATTCACCGTTTCAGGGGATTTTGTTTTTGGGATCAGAGTAATCAGGCCATCATTTATGCTTGCGAGGTCAAGATGGCCTTCATGAAATTGGTCACACAGAGAACAGAAGTCATGCTTGATCATAGGCCAGCACGCTTTGAGAAATGCGCCGCTAAAACCATCCGGACCAGGTGCTCGGTCAGAAGGCATTTGTTTAATCACCTCGTCAACTTCAGTATGTGTGAATGGATCAGTCAGATGATCGAGGTTTGCATGACGTTGTATGATATCAGGGAGATTAAACTTCATTTCACTTGGTCGAGAGGTACCCAGGCGGTCAGTATAAGTTTGAAAGAGTAGAGCCTCTTTTCCAGCATGATCATCTATAGTTTCTCCCGCGTCATTTTTGAAGCTAGCAATGTTGTTGCGTCTAAACCGTTCAGTGGCAACAACTTTGAAGAATTTTGTATTTTCGTCTCCGAATTTGATCAAACGGATGGTACAACGTTTCTTCCAGTACATGTTTTGATTATTGAGAAGGCGCAGAAGGTGTTTCTTAAGTATGTTGTGGAAATTCGTCTCAGGTATTGTCAAAACTCTATTGTTTTCAAGATCATCTAATTGCGCCAAGATCTCATTACAGTTGGTGATGGCAACTGAGAGGCGAGAGACGTTTTTACTCCAATATTTTAGGGCATAACAAAGCGCTTAGAACTTACGGCAAAGGACAGTCGCATCATTATGGGATCTAACAGGTCTGTTCCAAACCTCGCGAACTATATCATTGAAGCCAGGGTGCAAAATCCAGTAGGGTTCGAACCTAAATTTTTTGCAGCGAGGTATAGTGGTTTGGATGGAAACCAGACAGGGCACATGGTCAAAGACATGCTTACCGAGGGGTTTAACCATGGTGTTAGGGTAAGCGTTAGTCCAATGGAGCGAAGTGAAGAACCAATCTAACTGTTCCACAAGGGGGTCTTGCTGCATATTGCTCCTGGTATACGATCGGCCTTTTATAGGCAGTTCAATTAAACTCATCTTGCGGATTATATCATTAAACATGCACATGTCATGCGGGCAGCCCCGAGGCTTGTTACGATTGTCAGTGCCCTGATAAAGTTCAAATCCCCTAGTAGAAGCCATTCTTGCGTGGGGGGGATGACAAGATCATAAAGCCAGTTTGTAAACGTTAAATGAGCATCACCCGAGCAAGGCCCGTAAATGTTGGCCAGAGACCACGATTGAGCTGATAGAGTGCTCGTGAAATTAATAACCAGGGCAAAATCAGATGAAAATATGACATCACCAGAGAAGGCAGAGCTTTTCCATATTGTAACCAAACCCCCCGATGCCCCTTGAGAGGGAACAAAAGCAAATTTATCGAATTGTCTAGGACAGCAGGACTTAATAAACGATAAGTGAAAAGTGGTCTTTTTAGTCTCCTGCAGACAAATAACCGAACAACCACTAGATCGGACCGCATTATTCAGAGCAAGTTGTTTATCCTCCGAGTTGAGACCACGACTATTCCAGCAAAGGACATTCCAACTGATTAGATGTGACACCCTGAGACGGATGCGCCAGGTGTCAGCCAGTTATTCGTCGTCGTTGCCATGTCATCTGCTTGCGTGTTGCATCTTGCCATGTCATCATGTGTGTTGCATCATCATGTTTTCAAAACTTGCATCCGTCCGAGTCCCCCTCGTCCTTTCTGTTGTCCGTTTTGAGCCCAGACACACTTGCACGCGCCCGCGGCACCTCCGGATATTTATTTTATGAGTGGCTGGAAAATGTTCTCGGAATGGGATGAAACTTGGCGTGTGGTCTTATTATAGCATAGGTACACCGCATGTCATGTTTCGTCGCATTCGGAGTTTGTTTGATAGCCCAACGGTTAACCGAGTTAACCGTCGAAGCCTTCTCTCTTTTGGCCCAACACCCCTTCACAACAGCCCACGAGCCGATCCCAACCACCTCCATGCTCTTGGTCGTTGGATCGTGATCGTGTGGCCGAAAACCGCTCCTCATTTGGTCTCTCCTAGCTCCCTCTACCTATAAATATGTGCCTCTCCTTCCAAATCACTGGTCCAAACCCTAGAAATCCTCCCCCCTCGCCCACCGGACATGTCCATCTCGCCGCCGGACACGTCCGCCGTCGCCCTCAGCCTACCACCGCTTGCCACGTGGCCCCAGCCGGCCTTCTCTCTCCTCACTGAAACGGGCCCGCGCGAGCCCGTACGTCGCCGCCACATGCGCAACCCCGCGCCGCGCGCCTCCCCGCCTTGGAGCCACATCGCCGCCGTCGGCTCGTCACCGACCCCGCTGCCTTCGTCCGCTCCGGCCAAAACTCCCCTCGTTGCCGGCAGCGCTCCCGCCGCCTTTGTCATCTCGCTCGCCGCCACCAGCTTCGCCGCTCGGCCCTACCGTCGCCAGATTCGGGGGCCTCACGCCTGGATCCGCCCGGCCGAGCTCGCCGCCGGCCTTCCCGACGGCCCCGCCGTCGCCCGGCGCTGCCATGGCCGCCTCCTTCCGCTGTTCGTGTGGCAGCGCGGGAGTCCGACGGAGTAGCCGCGCCTCCGTGGGCTGCGTCTCGCCCCGGCCCATCGCCTCCCTCTGCGTCCTGGGCCGGCCCGCCTCCGCTGGCCCACCTCCAGCCTCCCCGCATCCCGGGTTGAGCCCAATTGGGTGAGAAGCCCTAACTCTCGCCCCTGTGCGCGTATTGCTATATGACGCTCGCTTGTGTTTTTTTTTCCTAAGTCAAAAAAGCTGCTAAGTCCCTGGAATATGTAATTTTGATGCATACTTTGGGTGGCTGTATCTTTTTGTGTGATGATCCAAATTGAGTTGTAATATGTCAAAATGATTGTTGTGATATGCTCTTCATTTTGTTCCATAGTGGCATGTTTGTTTAAGTTCATCTTCATGACCTAATAATCGTTGCAAGAGTGCTATATGTTTAAAACTGCTGATAACTGTAAATTTGTTGCATGCTTGTGATGATGATAACTTTGTGCATGTTTATCCAAATGGAGCATATGATATGTCAAAATGTTCATTGTGAAGTGCTCTACATGATGGTTGTTGTAGCATTCATGTTAGGTGCCATGTTGCCATGTTAATCTCTGTTGCAAAAGTGCATATGGCTGTTAAGTGCTGAAACTTGTAATGAGATACTGATTTCACTTGTTCATAGCTATTGATGTGTTTGTCTTTCATGCCACGTGTCAATATGTTTTAGAAGCACAATCATGGCATCTTTGATGTGGTGCAATCCACTTTTCTTGATATGCCTTGTGTTGTTTGCAACAAGTTTGTAAAGTAGCCTTCTCGCTGTTGTTGTTTTCTAGGACTTGTTAAAAAATTGCTAAGTCTGAAACTGTTAAACCTGATGCTATGTTTGCTTGATGCCTCACTCAAATCCATGCTTATTTTAGTATGTCCAATGATCATGTCTTGTTGTTCATGATATGCTCTATCCATCCATGCCCTTATATGCATATATGGCCTGTTCTTTCTCTCAAGTTGCTATAAATGTATCTATCAGATTTTTTCAGCATGATCAATTTGGTGAAGCTTGTTGTTATTGATTCATGCCTCCTATGGAGTTGTGCCAATGGAGTTGTTTGATGTATGCTATGTCTATTACATGTCCATGATCTTTATTTACTTAGTAGAGTTGATATGCTTGTTGTTTTGTGCCTCCGAAGGCAGCATCGTGATGATGTTTTGCCTTCCCAGAATTTGACCAAGTCTGGATAAATTTATTGCAACTTGTCATGCTTGTATAATTGTGTTCCAGCAAGTTTTTGGGTGTGCTCTAAGTTCATGCTTGTTAAGTATCATGTCTATTTCCCATCCATGCCTCTTGTTATGATGTTTGGGTGCGGTAGCATATATATACCTTGCTCCCAAGTTGATATGTTGCTGTTTTTGGACAGCTTGTTGTTATATCTTGTTTCATGTGTATGTGTTGAACCGTTGCTCCGTTTTGAGCGTGCTATATATGAAACTTGTGAGTTTTTTCATGTAGAAGCATAATACCATGTTGTTTACATGCTTGGAGTGTGTTTGCTTGTGGTTTGAATGCATCTTGTATAATTGCCATGCTTGTCTTGTTTTGCTCATATCTTCTAGGCCGTAGCTCCGAATTAAACAAACTTTATATGAAACTTGACTAGAATTTCATGTAGATCATCATGATGCATGTTAAATTGCTGTTTATCAACTTTAACTTAAGGTTTGTTCAGATTTGGACCAATTTCGAAATGTGCATATGAGGACTTACCGGAATTGTTATATGTTGGTTCCGGCCTCATTTAAACTTGTTGGTTTGTGTTGTTCTTGTGTGCTTCATCCCTTGCCATGTATTGCATCATATACACTTGTCTTGCATCATACTTGGTTGAGCTTCTTATCATGTTCTTGACTGGCGTGTTTACCATGTTGTGTGTTTACCATGTGTATGTGTTGGAACTTGATGTTGGAATGTCAGAATATCTATTATTATTATTAACACACCTATATACTTGGCATGGGTGGAAGGCTTGGCCATTTTCTCGGTGTTTTGTTCCACTCATGCCGCCTTAGGAGCTGATAAACCGGCGTTATGTTCCTTGATTTTGCGTTCCTAACATGGTTGGGTATATGGGGACCCCTTGACAGTTCGTCTTTGAATAAAACTCCTCCAACAAGGCCCAACATTGGTTTTAATTTGCAACATAATAAAAACTTAATTAATTAATTATTTGCATAGGGAGTTAGTGCTACCCGAGGATTCTTCTACATATAGGGGGGGCCAGTGCTGATGGTGTTGGTCCCAAACTAGAGCCACTTGCGGTGCCACCCAGTTATCTGGGGTCTTCGGTTGCCGTACGTATTGCTCATCCGGACGTGGCCTGAGACGAGATACGCGTAGCTACTATCCGGGTGTCGGCATGCCGGGAGGTCTTGCTGGACTTGTTTTACCATTGTCGAAATGTCTTGTGCACCGGGATTCCGAGTCTGATCGGATTGTCGCTAAGATAACGGGTAATATTATTATTATCACTACTGATCGTGAGATCTTGTGATGGGCTAAGTTGGGATACCCCTGCAGGGTTATGATCTCTCGAAAGATGTGTCCGTGGTTATGTGGCAGATTGGAATTTGTTAATGTCCGATTGTAGAAAACTCTACAGAGGATCCGAGATAAAACACACAACCGTGTGAGTACCTGTGACCGTCTCTTTTCACTTTGAGAAGAGAACACGGTGGGGTTATGTTTGACTCGTAGGTAGTTCGGGATCTTTAGCGATCATTACTAGTTGCGACCGCTTGCGTAGATGCTCATCTTATTCTTGTACTCGTAAGTTAGCCACCATATATATTGCTTAGCCGCTGCTGCAACCTCACCACTTAACCTCTTCCTACCCATTAAGCTTTGCTAGTCTTGTTACCCATGGTTACGGGATTGCTGCGTCCTCGTGGCTCACAGATACTACAACAACAGTTGTAGGTGCAGGTTTCCGATGACTTGACGTGGGAGCGATGTTAACTTTTGTTGGAGTTCTTTCTTCTTCTTCTTCGTCAGTCTTGGGCTAGATTCCTGGTCGGCGGCCTTGGATAGCAGATGGATGTCTTTGTGTTTTTCATGTTTGCATCCGTAGTCGGATGCCTTGTTTCGATGTTGTTGTATTCATGTGAATTGTATGTATTGTTGTATCCCCATGTATTTATGTAATGGTATGATGTAACGATATCCATCTTGCTAAGCGCCTGAGATGCGGTTGTGCCCCAATCACGTATGAGTCACGTGATCGGCATAGAATCGCATCTTGGGCCTGACAAGTTGGTATCAAAGCCTCGACCGACCATAGGAGCCCCCTTGATTGATCGTAGTTTGGCCGTTGTTGAGTCTAGAAGAAAACTTTTTCGGAGTCTAGTAATATTGGAGAGTAGGAATTATTTTTATTCCTCAGCCCCTTCGTCGCTCTAGTGAGGAATCTTGACGTAGGTGTTTTGAATTACTCCTCTTCCTCTTCAAAAAAAAAATTTAGGATCACGCGGTTACTTTTCGTTTGTTGCGTTGTCAGTTCTTTCATCTGGCGCATCTCTCGTCAAGTCGATTTGACCCTCCTCGTCTTTTGCTTCAATCCTCGGTTCTTTCTGACCATTGTTGTTTTCCCCGTCCGAAGTGGACTTCCTTTTTCCCACCCACCCACCCTTTTGCTTCTCGGACCGAAGTCCTTAATCGAGTATCCATCCTACTCGTGTGAGTCCTTTGCTTCCTTTCCTCATTTATTTCAACTAGTGAATTCTCATCTAGTTCGTCCTTCTTCATCTCTTTTCTTTTCCGGTGGATTGCAATTCAAGTTTTCGGTGTTGATCTTATCTTTTCCCTCGGCTCAGATGTTTCCTCTTGCTCGTTCATCTCTCGCCATTTAATCGTTCCAGAGTTCTGAAGACATTCCAGGGGATTCGTTTGTGTTCTAATTAATTCGAGGTTGTCACCTCCTTTGAGTCTTTTAATCGTTCTGGTGCATCATCTCCTTTCGATCCTTTCCAACGGTGTTTTCTCTTCGGTGGGCTCATAACCCACAGGTCTTTTCCCAGGATCTTACCTGACTCTTCTAGTTATTTCCCGGAGTTCCGAAATTCTTTTCAAGTGTGACATAAGTATGGATTCCATCAGTCACATGTCTTCCGAAGTTTGTTTCAAATTCTTTTCATCGCTGGTTCAACCTTTCTTCTTTTCATTCTTCTGGAGTTTGTCATGAATTCCTTTCTTTGTGTTCCTCCGAAGGCCATCATTTCAGAAGATTTCTTCGTTCTCAGTTTTCAACTACGTCCTCCAAATATTCTTCTTTGATGCCTCTTTGTTCGTCTCACATTCGTCCGGTTCTTCGTTCAAGTATTATTTAATCAGTTCGCGATCTCTTCGTTCTCTTGTATAAAATTTCCCAAATGCTTATTCTTCCCGGCGATTCATTTCCCTTGTACTCACTCAATTTCAATTCTTTACAGTGGTTGTTCTGTTTCATCATTCGATTTTAATTCTTCTCGGTGGTTTGTTCCTTTCTTCACCCGGCTTCAATTCTTACGGTGGTTCGATCAAGAATTCTTTTCCGGTGTTATCATATCAATCCATTTGTTTTTATTCCAATCCTACCAGTGTTTCAGGAAGATTTTCGCAAGTTCGTGTTATACCTCTCTTTAAACCTTTTCAACGCGAATAAGTGATATGCAAATCCATTGCTTCTCATCAACTATTGGTGGAGGATAAGCATAACATAATTCTTATTCATTCTCGTCAAGTTGATTTAATTCCTTCATTCGGAGTTTATTCTTGATGAATAAATTCTAGTTCCAAGTGCTTTAATCTTTTCTTCCTCGGAGTTCAAAGTTTTCTCGGCTATCTCGTCGGTACCTTGATCTAAATCTTCGCAAGGCCCTAGTCTTATTCTTTTAAAACTTCAATTCAATCTCCTCATCCTTTTGGTACCGGAGTTCTGTATGGTGGTTCATCATGAGCAATTCATTCTTCAAGTGTTCATCAAATTCTTGTTGAGCAGCTCAAGCATTATTCTTCTTGCATCCCGAAGTGCAAATAATTCTCCCTATTCTTTTGGAATGGAGTTTTGCATTCCTTTCTTCATTCTCATTTATTCAATCTTTTGGTTGCGGCATAATTCACCTCAAGTCTTGAGATGTTTTAATAATTCGACAACAAGCGTATTCTTTTCGTGTCGATTTTTTTCAATAACTCCGTTCGTTCCGTCTTTGCAAGGATGTTTTCAAATTCTTTTGTGCTAGAAGATGTTGTTCTTCTCCCTTCTTCTCATTCCATTCTTCAATTCTTGCGGAGGCGTTGTGTTGTTCATCTCGTCAAGTATTATTCCATCTTATCAAGTTCATGTTATATTCATTCCATTTCATCCGGAGTGCTGCCCAAATTCATTCGTTCAAATTCCTTTCTTTCTCTTATTAATAGGAGTGGTTTCAATGTCTCGTCATTTAAGCTCTTGATTCTTGTCTTCCTACCAGAAAGGTTCTCGTAATGTTCCTTGTTCCTCTTTTGTAACGAAGCTTCTCTACCTCGACCATCTCCGTTCTCTTTTTCCTTTCGAGTGGCTCCACCTCTCAAGGTTCTTTGGTTTCATTCTTTTGTCCTCGAAGAACTTTGTTTTTCCCTCTCTCTTTCGTCTCGTTTCTAAGATGTCGGGACGAGATCTCTTGTTAGTAGGGGAGTGTTGTGACACCCCGAGACCGATGCTCCAGGTGTCAGCCAGTTATTCGTCATCGTTGCCATGTCATCTGCTTGCGTGTTGCATCTTGCCATGTCATCATGTGTGTTGCATCATCATGTTTTCAAAACTTGCATCCATCCGAGTCCCTTCGTCCTTTCTGTTGTCCGTTCTGAGCCAGACACACTTGCACGCGCCCGCGGCACCTCCGGATATTTATTTTATGAGTGGCCAGAACATGTTCTCGGAATGGGATGAAACTTGGCGTGTGGTCTTATTATTGCATAGGTAGACCGCCTGTTAAGTTTCATCGCATTCGGAGTTCGTTTGATAGCCCAATGGTTAACCGAGTTAACCGTCGAAGCCTTCTATCTTTTGGCCCGGCACCCCTTCACAACAGCCCACTAGCCCATCCCAACCACCTCCATGCTCTCGGTCGTTGGATCGTGATCGCGTGGCCGAAAACCGCTCCTCATTAGGACTCTCCTAGCTCCCTCTACCTATAAATATGTGCCTCTCCTTCCAAATCACGAGTCCAAACCCTAGAAATCCTTCCCCATCGCCCGCCGGTCATGTCCATCTCGCCGCCGGACACCTCCGCTGCTGCCCTCAGCCTACCACCGCTTGCCACGTGGCCCCAGCCGGCCTTCTCTCTCCTCCCCGCCGCCGTGGCCCGTGCGAGCCCGTACGCCGCCGCCGCCTACTACGCAAGCCCGCGCCCCACGCCTCCCCGACTCGGAGCCGCATCGCCGCCGCCGGCTCGTCACCGACCCCGCCGCCTCTGCCATCCCGCTCGCCGCCCGGCCCCGCCGCCGCCAGATCCGGGGGCCTCACGCCTGGATCCGCCAGGCCGCGCTCACTGCCGGCCTTCCCCGACGGCCCACCGTCGCCCGGAGCTGCCATGGCCGCCTCCTTCCGCTGTTCGTGCGGGAGCGCGGGAGACCGACGGAGTAGCCGCGCCTCTGTGGGCTCCGTCTCGCCCCGGCCCATCGCCTCCTTCCGCGTCCTGGGCCGGCCCGCCTCCGCTGGCCCACCTCCGGCCTCCCTGCGTCCCGGGCCGAGCCCAATTGGGTGAGAAGCCCTAACCCTCGCCCCTGTGCGCGTATTGCTATATGACGCTCGCTTGTGTTTTTTCCTAAGTAAAAAAAACTACTAAGTCCCTGGAATATGTTAATTTGATGCATACTTTGGGTGGCTGTATCTTTTTGTGTGATGATCCAAATTGAGCATGTAATATGTCAAAACGATCATTGTGATATGCGCTTCATTTTGTTCGACAGTGGCATGTTTGTTTAAGTTCATCTTCATGACCTAATCATGTTGGGGAACGTTGCATGGAAAACAAAAATTTTTCTCTACGTTCACCAAGATCAATCTAGTAGATGCAACTACGAGGGGAGAGTAGGATCCACATACCCTTGTAGATCGCTAAGCGGAAGCGTTAAGAATGCGGTTGATGGAGTCGTACTCGCCGCGATTCAGATCGCCGAAGATCCTAGCACCGAACGGACGGTGCCTCCGCGTTCTTCACACGCGCAGCCCGGTGACGTCTCCCACGCCTTGATCCAGCAAGGAGAGAGGGAGAGGTTGGGGAAGACTCCATCCAACAGCAGCACGACAGCGTGGTGGTGGTGGAGGAGCGCGGGACTCCAGCAGGGCTTCGCCAAGCGCTGCAAGAGACGAGGAGGGAGAAGGGTAGGGCTGCGCCAAGAGGGAGACGTTCTCATGTCTCTAGCAGCCCTAAAACCTCACATATATATAGGGGGAAGGGAGGGCTGCGCCCCCTTTAGGGTTTCCCACCCCTAGGGGTGCGGCCAGCCCTAGAAAACCCATCTAGGGTGCGGCCAAGGGGGGGAGAGAGAGGGGGCGCCCTAGGGTGGGCCTTAAGGCCCATCTGGACCTAGGGTTTGCCCCCCTCCCCTCTCCTTGCGCCTAGGGACTTGGTGGGGGGGGCGCACCAGCCCCCTTGGGGCTGGTCCCCTCCCACACTTAGCCCACGCAGCCTTCTGGGGCTGGTGGCCCCACCTGGTGGACCCCCGGGACCCTCCCGGTGGTCCCGGTACATTACCGATATCGCCCGAAACTTTTCCGGTGACCAAAACGGGACTTCCCATATATGAATCTTTACCTCCGGACCATTCCGGAACTCCTCGTGACGTCCGGGATCTCTTCCGGGACTCCGAACAACATTCGGTAACCGCGTACATACTTTCCCTATAACCCTAGCGTCATCGAACCTTAAGTGTGTAGACCCTACGGGTTCGGGAACCATGTAGACATGACCGAGACAACTCTCCGGCCAATAACCAACAGCGGGATCTGGATACCCATGTTGGCTCCCACATGTTCCACGATGATCTCATCGGATGAACCACGATGTCAAGGATTCAATCAATCCCGTATACGATTCCCTTTGTCTATCGGTATAGCATTTGCCCGAGATTCGATCGTTGGTATACCGATACCTTGCTCAATCTCGTTATCGGCAAGTCTCTTTACTCATTCCGTAACACATCATCCCGTGATCAACTCCTTGATTACATATTGTGCACATTATGATGATGTCCTACCGAGTGGGCCCAGAGATACCTCTCCGTCATACGGAGTGACAAATCCCAGTCTCGATTCGTGCCAACCCAACAGACACTTTCGGAGATACCTGTAGTGCACCTTTATAGCCACCCAGTTACGTTGTGACGTTTGGTACACCCAAAGCATTCCTACGGTATCCGGGAGTTGCACAATCTCATGGTCTAAGGAAAAGATACTTGACATACAGAAAAGCTTTAGCATACGAACTACACGATCTGTGCTTGGCTTAGGATTGGGTCTTGTCCATCACATCATTCTCCTAATGATGTGATCCCGTTATCAACGACATCCAATGTCCATGGTTAGGAAACCGTAACCATCTATTGATCAACGAGCTAGTCGTCTAGAGGCTCACTAGGGACATGGTGTTTGTCTATGTATCCATACATGTATCTGAGTTTCCTATCAATACAATTCTAGCATGGATAATAAACGATTATCGTGAACAAGGAAATATAATAATAACCAATTTATTATTGCCTCTAGGGCATATTTCCAACAGTCTCCCACTTGCACTAGAGTCAATAATCTAGTTCACATCGCCATGTGATTAACACTCATAGGTCACATCGCCATGTGACTAACATCCAAAGAGTTCACTAGAGTCAGTAATCTAGTTCACATCAATATGTGATTAACACTCAATGAGTTCTGGGTATGATCATGTCATGCTTGTGAGAGAGGTTGTAGTCAACGGGTCTGCAACATTCAGATCCCTATGTTCTTCGCAAAACTTTATGTCATATCGTAGATGCTGCTACCACGTTCCACTTGGAGCTATTCCAAACTGTTGCTCCATTATACGTATCCGGTATCTCCACTTAGAGTTATCCGGATAGGTGTTAAGCTTGCATCGACGTAACTCTTTACGTCGAACTCTTTATCACCTCCATAACCGAGAAACATTTCCTTATTCCTCTAAGGATAATTTTGACCACCATCTAGTAATCCACCCCTGGATCACCTTTGTACCCTCTTGCCAGACATGTGGCAAGGCACACATCAGGTGCGGTACTTAGTATGGCATACCGTACAGAGCCTATAACAAAAGCATAGGGGACGACCTTCGTCCTTCGTCTTCCTTCTGCCGTGGTCAAGTTTTGAGTCTTACTCAACTTCACACCTTACAACTCAGGTAAGAACTCCTTCTTTGACTGATCTATTTTGAACTCCTTCAAAATCATGTCAAAGGTGTGTGTTCTTTTGAAAGTATCATCAGGCGTCTTGATCTATCTGTATAGATCTTGATGCCCAATATGTAAGCAGCTTTATCCAGGTCTTCCTTTGAAAAACTCATTTCAAACAACCCTTTATGCTTTCCAGAAATTCTACATCATTTCGGATCAACAATATGTCATTCACATATACTTATCAGAAACGTTGTAGTGCTCCCACTCACTTTATTGCAAATACAAGTTTCCACCAAACTTTGTATACCCTAAAAACTTTGATCACTCCATCAAAGTGTATATTCCGACTCCGAGATGCTTGCTCTAGTCCATGGAAGGATCGTTGGAGCTAGCATATCTTTTAGCATCCTTAGGATCGACAGAACCTTTCTGATTGTATCACATACAACCTTTCCTTACGAAAACTGGTAAGGAAACTTGTTTTGTCATCCATCTGCCAGATTTCATAAATGCAGCTAATGCTAACATGATTCCGACGGACTTAAGAATCGCTACGGGTGAGAAAATCTCATCGTAGTCAACTCCTTGAACTTGTGGAAAACTCTTCGCCACAAGTCGAGCTTCATAGACGGTGACATTACCGTCCACGTCCGTCTTAGTCTTAAAGATCCATTTGTCTCAATGGCTTGCCGATCATAGGGCAAGTCCACCAAAGTCCATACTTTGTTTTGATACATGGATCCTATCTCGGATTTATCGGCTTCTAACCATTTGTCGGAATATGGGCCCACCATCGCTTCTCCATAGTTCGTAGGTTCATCGTTGTCCAACAACATGACCTCTAAGACAGGATCAACGTACCACTCAGGAGTAGTACATATCCTTGTCAACCTACGAGGTTCGATAGCAACTTGATCTGGAGCTTCATGATCACTATCATTAGTTTCCTCTTCAACTGTCGTAGATTCCACAGAAACATCTTTCTGTGTTGCACTACTCTCCGGTTGAAGTGAGGGTTCAACGACCTCATCAAGTTCTATCTTCCTCCCACTCAATTCTTTCGAGAGAAACTCCTTCTCGAGAAAGGACCCATTATTAGGGACAAACATTTTTGCCCTTGGATCTGAGATAGGAGGTATACCCAACTGTTACCTTTGGGTATCCTATGAAGATGTATTTGTCCGCTTTGGGTTCGAGCTTTTCCCGGCTGAAGCCGTAAGCATCGCAGCCCCAAACATTGAGAAAACGACAACTTTGGTTTCTTGCCAAACCATACGACGTCGTCTCAACGGACTTAGATGGTGCCCTATATAAAGTGAATGCAGCTGTCTCTAATGCATAACCTCAAAATAATAGCGGTAGATCGGTAAGACACACCATAGATCGCACCATATCTCATAAGGTTCGATTACGATGTCCGGACACACCATTACGCTATGGTGTTCCAGGGGACTTCAACTGCGAAACAATTCCACAATGTCTTAAGTGATTGCCAAACTCATAATTCAGATAATATCCCCTTGATCAGATCGTAGGAACATGATCTTCTTGTTATGATGATTCTTAATCTTCACTCTGAAATTTTTGAACCTTTCAAACGTTTCAGACTTTTGCTTCATTAAGTAAATATACCATATCTACTCAAATCGTCAGTGAAGATGAGAAAATAACGATATCCACCACACGCCTTAATTCTCATTGGATCACATACATCAGCATGTATGATTTCCAATAAGTCACTTACCCGTTTCATTGTACCTGAAAACGAGATCTCAGTCATCCTGCCCATGAGGCATGGCTCGCATGTGTCAAGCGATTCAAAATCAAGTGACTCCAAACGTCCATCAGCATGGAGTTTCTTCATGCATTTTATGCCAAAATGACCTAAGCGGCAGTGTCACAAGAAAGTGGTACTATCATTATTAACTCTACATCTTTTGGCATTAATATCATCATCATGTGTATTACTATGATCGAGATTCAACAAACCATTGGGTGCATGACCATAAAGGTATTATTCATGTAAACAGAATAACCATTATTCTCTGACTTAAATGAATAATCGTATTGTAATGAACATGATCTAATCATTTTCATGCTCAACACAGACACCTGATAACATTTATCTAGGTTCAACACTAATCTCGAAAATAGAGGAAGTGTGCGATGGTGATCTCATCAACCTTGGAAACACTTCCAACACACATCGTCACCTCGCCCTTAGCTAGTCTCCGTTCAGTCCGTAGCTTTTGCTTCAAGTCACTAATAATAGCAACTGAACCGGTATCCAATACCCAGGTGCTACAAGGAGTACTACTAAGGTACACATCAATAACACGTATATCAAATATACTTTGTTGAAGTTGCTAGCTTTTCTTATCTACCATGTATTTGGGGTAATTCCGCTACCATGTGACCGTTACCCTTACAATCGAAGCACTTAGTCTCGAGGTTTGGGTGCAACCTT
>LR738714.1:395583962-395601841 GCA_902687465.1 Secale cereale | reverse complement strand
GGTTCCCTCATTAGAGCGACAACTGGTTTGCCATTCATGAAGTTTCCCTTCTAGCCCTTGCCCCTTTTGAAACCAGTGGTCTTGCTAAACCATCAACACTTGATGCTCCTTCTTGATTTCTACTTTTGCGGTACTAAGAACCGCTAACAGCACCGGGATCATCTCCATCCTTTGCATGTCATAGTTCATCACGAAGTTCTAGTAGCTTGGTGATAGTGTCTAGAGAATTCTGTCAACCACTATCTCACCTGGAAGATTAACTCCCACTTGGTTCAAGTGATTTCAGCACCCAGACATTCTGAGCACATGCTCATTAGTTGAGCCATTCTCCTCCATCCTTTTTGGCAAAAGAACTTGTCAGAGGTCTCATACCTCTCAACACGGGCATGAGCCTGAAATCCCAATTTCAGCTCTTATAACATCTCATATGTTCTATGGCGTTCAAAACGTCATTGGAATCCCGTCTCTAAGCCGTAAAGTATGGTGCACTAAACTATCAAGTAGTCATCAGGACGTGTCTCTCAGGTGTTCACAACATCCACAGACAACGTTGTAGGGGTTTGCACATTGAGCGGTGCATCAAAGACGTAAGCTTTCTGTGCAGTAGTGAGGACACTCCTCGGACTACGGACCCAGTCCGCATCCTTGCTTACAATATCTTTCAACTTAGTCTTTCTCTAGGATCGTATTAAACAGGGAGCTACAACGCAAGCTATTGATCTACAACATAATTTGCAAAGGCAACTTAGACTATTGTTCATGACAAGTGAGTTTAACTAATCAAATTACTTATAACTCCCACTCAAATTGACATCCCTCTGGTCATCCGAGCGTGACATGATCCAAATCCACCAACCCAAGTCCGATCATCACGTGAGATGAGGTGGTGTCAATGGTGAACATCTTCATGTTGATCATATCTACTATATGACTCATGCTCGACCTTTCGGTCTTCCGTGTTCCGAGGCCATGTCTGTACATGCTAGGCTCGTCAAGTATAACCCGAGTGTTCTGCATGTGCAAAACTGGCTTGCACCCGTTGTATGTGAACGTAGAGTCTATCACACCCGATCATCACGTGGTGCTTCGAAACGACGAACCTTCGCAACGGCGCACACTCGGGGGAACACAATTTTATCTTGAAATTTTAGTGAGGGATCATCTTATAATGCTACCGCCGTCCTAAGCAAAATAAGATGCATAAAAGGATTAACATCACATGCAAATCATAAGTGACATGATATGGCCATCAACTCGTGCTTTTGATCTCCATCTCCAAAGCACCGGCATGATCTCCATCGTCACCGGCGTAACACCATGATCCCCATCATCATGATCTCCATCATCGTGTTGCCATCGGGGTTGTCGCGCGCCCACCATGCTCTTACTACTATTGCTACCGTCTAGCGATAAAGTAAAGCATTACATAGCGCTTAATGATTGACACGCAGGTCATACAAAAATTAAAGACAACCCTATGGCTCCTGCCGGTTGCCGTATACATCGACATGCAAGTCGATATTAACTATTACAACATGATCATCTCATACATCAAATATATCTCATCATGTCTTTGGCCATATCATATCACATACATACCCTGCAAAAACAAGTTAGACGTCCTCTAATTTGTTGTTGCATGTTTTACGTGGCTGCTATGGGTATCTAGCAAGAACGCTTCTTACCTACGCAAAGCCACAACGGTGATATTTAAGTTGCTATTTAACCTTCTACAAGGACCGCCTTTGTCTATTCCGATTCAACTAAGATAGGAGAGACAGACACCCGCCAGCCATCTTATGCAACAAAAGTCGCATGTCTGTCGATGGAACCGGTCTCATGTACGTGGACATGTAAAGTTGGTCCGGGCCGCTTCATCCCATAATACCGCTGAATCAAGAAAGACTAAGGAGGGAAGCATTCTAAACATCAACGTCCACAAACCCTTTTGTGTTCTACTCGTGAAAGCATCTACGCAAGATCCTAGCTCATGATGCCACTGTTGGGGAACGTTGCATGGAAAACAAAAATTTTTCTCTACGTTCACCAAGATCAATCTAGTAGATGCAACTACGAGGGGAGAGTAGGATCCACATACCCTTGTAGATCGCTAAGCGGAAGCGTTAAGAACGCGGTTGATGGAGTCGTACTCGCCGCGATTCAGATCGCCAAAGATCCTAGCACCGAACGGACGGTGCCTCCGCGTTCTTCACACGCGCAGCCCGGTGACGTCTCCCACGCCTTGATCCAGCAAGGAGAGAGGGAGAGGTTGGGGAAGACTCCATCCAACAGCAGCACGACAGCGTGGTGGTGGTGGAGGAGCGCGGGACTCCAGCAGGGCTTCGCCAAGCGCTGCAAGAGACGAGGAGGGAGAAGGGTAGGGCTGCGCCAAGAGGGAGACGTTCTCATGTCTCTAGCAGCCCTAAAACCTCACATATATATAGGGGGAAGGGAGGGCTGCGCCCCCTTTAGGGTTTCCCACCCCTAGGGGTGCGGCCAGCCCTAGAAAACCCATCTAGGGTGCGGCCAAGGGGGGTAGAGAGAGGGGGCGCCCTAGGGTGGGCCTTAAGGCCCATCTGGACCTAGGGTTTGCCCCCCTCCCCTCTCCTTGCGCCTAGGGACTTGGTGGGGGGGTGCACCAGCCCCCTTGGGGCTGGTCCCCTCCCACACTTAGCCCACGCAGCCTTCTGGGGCTGGTGGCCCCACCTGGTGGACCCCCGGGACCCTCCCGGTGGTCCCGGTACATTACCGATATCGCCCGAAACTTTTCCGGTGACCAAAACGGGACTTCCCATATATGAATCTTTACCTCCGGACCATTCCGGAACTCCTCGTGACGTCCGGGATCTCATCCGGGACTCCGAACAACATTCGGTAACCGCGTACATACTTTCCCTATAACCCTAGCGTCATCGAACCTTAAGTGTGTAGACCCTACGGGTTCGGTAACCATGTAGACATGACCGAGACAACTCTCCGGCCAATAACCAACAGCGGGATCTGGATACCCATGTTGGCTCCCACATGTTCCACGATGATCTCATCGGATGAACCACGATGTCAAGGATTCAATCAATCCCGTATACGATTCCCTTTGTCTATCGGTATAGCATTTGCCCGAGATTCGATCGTTGGTATACCGATACCTTGCTCAATCTCGTTATCGGCAAGTCTCTTTACTCGTTCCGTAACACATCATCCCGTGATCAACTCCTTGATTACATATTGTGCACATTATGATGATGTCCTACCGAGTGGGCCCAGAGATACCTCTCCGTCATACGGAGTGACAAATCCCAGTCTCGATTCGTGCCAACCCAACAGACACTTTCGGAGATACCTGTAGTGCACCTTTATAGCCACCCAGTTACGTTGTGACGTTTGGTACACCCAAAGCATTCCTACGGTATCCGGGAGTTGCACAATCTCATGGTCTAAGGAAAAGATACTTGACATACAGAAAAGCTTTAGCATACGAACTACACGATCTGTGCTTGGCTTAGGATTGGGTCTTGTCCATCACATCATTCTCCTAATGATGTGATCCCGTTATCAACGACATCCAATGTCCATGGTTAGGAAACCGTAACCATCTATTGATCAACGAGCTAGTCGTCTAGAGGCTCACTAGGGACATGGTGTTTGTCTATGTATCCATACATGTATCTGAGTTTCCTATCAATACAATTCTAGCATGGATAATAAACGATTATCGTGAACAAGGAAATATAATAATAACCAATTTATTATTGCCTCTAGGGCATATTTCCAACAAATCATCATTGCAAGAGTGCTATATGTTTAAAACTGCTGATAACTGTAAATTTGTTGCATGCTTGTGTTTCCATGAAACCTCTAACCTTTGACACATTCCCAGCAAACCGTTGTTTGGCTATGTTACCCGCTTGCTCAGCCCCTCTTATAGCATTGTTAGTCGCAAGAGAAGATGAAGGTTGTTCCATGTTGGAACTTGATGTTGGAATATCACAATATCTATTATTATTGTTAACACACCTATATACTTGGCATGGGTGGAAGGCTTGGCCTTTTGCTCGGTGTTTTGTTCCACTCATGCCGCCTTAGGAGCCGATAAACCGGCATTATGTTCCTTGATTTTGCGTTCCTAACAGGGTTGGGTATATGGGGACCCCTTGACAGTTTGTCTTTGAATAAAACTCCTCCAGCAAGGCCCAACATTGGTTTTAATTTGCAACATAATAAAAACTTAATTAATTAATTATTTGCATAGGGAGTTAGCGCTACCCGAGGATTCTTCTACATACAGGGGGGCAGTGCTGATGGTGTTGGTCCCAAACTAGAGCCACTTGCGGTGCCACCCAGTTATCTCGGGTCTTCACTTGCCGTACGTATTGCTCATCCGGACGTGGCCTGAGACGAGATACGCGCGGCTACTATCAGGGTTTCGGCACGCCGGGAGATCTTGCTGGACTTGTTTTACCATTGTCGAAATGTCTTGTGCACCGGGATTCCGAGTCTGATCGGATTGTCCCTAAGATAAGGGGTAATATTATTAATATCTCTGCTGATCGTGAGAGCTTGTGATGGGCTAAGTTGGGACACCCCTGCAGGGTTATGATCTTTCGAAAGTCGTGCCAGCGGTTATGTGGCAGATCGGAATTTGTTAATGTCCGGTTGTAGAAAACTTGACAGAGGGTCCGAGATAAAACACACAACCGTGTGAGTACCCGTGACCGTCTCTTTTCACTTTGAGAAGAGAACACGGTGGGGTTATATTTGACTCGTAGGTAGTTCAGGATCTTTAGCGATCATTACTAGTTGCGACTGCTTGCGTAGATGCTCATCTTATTCTTGTTCTCGTAAGTTAGCCACCATATATATTGCTTAGCCGCTGCTGCAACCTCACCACATAACCTATTCCTACCCATTAAGCTTTGCTAGTCTTGTTACCCATGGTTATGGGGTTGCTGAGTCCTCGTGGCTCACAGATACTACAACAAAAGTTGCAGGTGCAGGTTTCCGATGACTTGACGTGGGAGCGATGTTACCTTTTGTTGGAGTTCTTTCTTCTTCTTCTTCGTCAGTCTTGGGCTAGGTTCCTGGTCGGCAGCCTGGGATAGCAGATGGATGTCTTTGTGTTTTTCATGTTTGCATCCATAGTCGGATGCCTTGTTTTGATGTTGTTGTAGTCATGTGAATTGTATGTATTGTTGTATCCCCATGTATTTATGTAATGGTATGATGTAGTGATATCCATCTTGCTAAGTGCCTGAGATGCGGTCGTGCCCCAATCACGTATGAGTCACGTGATCGGCAAAGAATCGCATCTTGGGCCAGACATTAGAGGAGGCATGTAGAAGGCAAGGAATTAAGTCCTGGGAGCAGCAGACGCATCCTGAGGCTCCGATGAAGCGACGGCCAGCTCCTGGGACATAGACTGAACTGAAGATGGTGTAGCATTGAGAATGTCTTCGGACAGTTCCGTCAGAGGAACCGCACACCTATTGATGCCAATCTCTTGATGCACATGAACTCGGGTGGGCGGTAGAACTATATCCTGGGAAGCCACGGAAGAAGACGAGGAACCAATCGATTGAACCACCCGAGGTTTAACCCGAGAGAATACAGGGCGGACGTAAGTTACCTACTGCGTCTTGAAGCCGTTGTATTTGTTGGAGCGGCTGCTGCGGCGCACCTCAGTAGTGGAGATGGGAGCAGTAGGATGGGTGCGACGACCACGAGTGATCACAAAGCCCGACAGCAGGGAGTTGGTATTGACAGCAGCCAGCCCAGGTGGATCAGAAGCAATTCTATCAGCAAGCAGGCTAGAACCAAGCCAGGGCTAGTAGGTGCCATAAGAGGAGCGACATCCATAAGTTCCATCTGGTTCTGCTGGTCTAGCAAAGTGTTCTGCAGAGTATTATCATTGACTTCTTCAATAGTCACAGAGGAAGCCACATTTGGTATATTGTGGCAATGGGAGAAACTGATCCCAGAAGCATCAGTTGATACGGTGACCTCAAGGTCCATGTTGTGAGGCCTTAAACCATATCCAGCATTCCACGGACCAATGGCAGCAATCATGGGACGAAGTGCATGAAAGATGTTGATATTGAGCTCCTGGCGGGCAATGGGGTCATCCAACAACAAGTTGGTCAGTTCAGAACCCTCAGCTGACAACCCAAACTGAATACCATGGTGGTGCAGAGCCACAGAGATAGTAACAGAGGAAGGAGAAGTATGCTGTTGGTATAAAGGTGCAGACAGAGGGCCCAAAACTAGCTCAGAGTCATCAGAACTATCACCAGAGGCAGAAAAAGTGTCGTTCTAGGCTTCCATAGCATTATCAGTCAGATTATCTTCAGGAACAATACCATGTTGGACAGTTAGTCCTTGTGCAGCAAGCCAGGCCTGGTAATTTACCAAGTGAGGAGGAAGCGGTGGTAGAGGTGGTGCAGGTGGATCAGGCCAGGCACCCCAAGCAGCGTTGTTCTGTCCATGCCCAGTGCCCGGATTAGCATCTCCAGCAGCAGGGACACCATTCTGAACAAACCAGTTGTGCACCTGTTGCTGGTAAAGTTGTTCGGCCATGAGGGCGAGTCCAAACTGTGGATGAGGGTTGCCGTCAAGTGGGGGGGGGTCTTCACTAGGAGCAAGAACTTCAGGTAGCAGCCTATTCCAATCATTGCTGCGAAGAATCGTAACTTGTACTGTCCAACAGTCGCGTGCGCCACCCAATTGCCAGATGACAAAACTCTTGGGAACCAAACGAAGACAAAGAATGCGAGCTTTGAGCAGGATATACCTTCTGTCCTGACGAGGGTTGTACCAACTGACCAGGGAGCCGTAACCACCCAATGCCTTATCGATGTAATAATCTGTCTGGTAGTCATAGGGGAATCCAAAGAACATCAGCCAGACCTCAGGGCCAAAAGAGGTTGTGCGGCGATTGAGAGCTTCATTGTGAGGCACGAACGTGATGAGGAGATCTTCTTCCTCGAGCTCAATGGGGGTGGCAACCGTAGTGTCACGCATAAAAGAATCCACAAATCCGAAGATGCCAATGCCAAAGGGATTATCAGAGGACTCAGTAGTAAAGAGCTGGGATTCATGCAACAGACCTTCAACCATGGTGCGGATGGCCACGCGACGGTGCAGAGGAACATGGTGACTTGCTTCAACGATGGCGAGGAAGTCGTGATTGAGCGGCGCAATGGGGCCGACAACCATCCCGCTGCAAACCAGGCGATCCACCGGACCAGGATCGACGGTGAAGCCAGGAGGAAGGAACGACATCGGGTTCAGTGGGTAGTTTGCCATGGGTAGGGAGGTGAAGGTGGGCGATGGCGAATGCAACTGTGACGAGACTGGGCACTGCTGCGGTGAGGTGGAAACCAAGGCGGAAGATGGACCGTGAGGGCTAGGAAAGGAAGACTGCAGATTTTTGGGCTTCCATTGCCATTTTTTGTTATGCCGCAACCTTAGACAGGATCGTTCCATGTGTCCATAGAAGCCACATGCAGAGCATCGAATGGTTGCCCTCTTAGTACGCACCTTGGGCGTGTCGATGGAAATAGGTAGATAGCCAGAGTGATTGTAGTTGTTACCAAAATGATCGTGCAACTCAGGGCATGTCCGAGATTTAGGCACTAATGGGCAATCGACCACCTTGTTACCTGGTGAAGAACAATTAATACAAATCAACTGAGCATGGCAAGAATTCTTGTGATGGCCCCATTGTAGACAACGCGGGCAAAGAACTGCCCAATTATTGGATAAGTCCAAGATTTATGTAGCCGTGTAACTGGCTTGGGCCAAATCCGCCTTATGCTGGGCCGAGAGGTAAGCGGGCCAATAAGTATGATTGGGCGCATATTTGAAAGCCGAGCGCAAGAAACATTGAGGAAGCGGCGGGTACGGGCTAGACAGAGGGCATTCAAAAGCCCCCAATTTAATGAAATTAACTGGCTGGTGCTCCTCTGATTTTGCCAGGCACAAAAAGTGCTCAATTAATGCCGCTTGATTAGAGCTGTCGGAGATCGGATGAACAGATTGCTCAAGAGAATGTACGGAGAAGCCTTGCTTCGAGGAATCGGTGTCCAAATGAGAAGAATCCTTCACCGGTATACCATGATTATCCAAGGTAGCATGATCCGAAAATGTCGAGGCCTCAGCAGCATTAGCATTGGAAAACCGCATGTGATCAAGTGTTGTGAAGCCAAATTTGCCCAGAATCATACTAGAGCCAGAGTCACTCTGTGAGCTTGAATGCAAGAACTTGAAAGAGTGATTGATGGCCACTGGACGTCGATCAGTCAATTCCACAAGTTCATGATCAGCATGCCAACATGAGGCCACAACCGGTGCGAGAGCAAAACAAGCATTGAATAGATGAAAATGGCAAACAAAATCAGGACAAACTTTGTCCCGCAACCGATGAATGAAGTGCCCCCACCTTGTTATTGGCCACGGAGAATCTAAACGAGCGGGCATTGATCTTGGTCACACGAAAACCAGAGCTGATACCCCTAATGCAGCATTGCAAAGCAATGCCAACCGATTCGACCGAAAGAGCGAATGAGGCCGAAGAGATGGAGACCACCAAAAAGAATTCCTTGGAGTCTCGAGAGGGGGAAAATGGATAGTGGATCCAAACCTTCTTCTCACCTGATCTGCTAGGTCAAGGCCCGGTGCAAAGTCCCAATGCAACAGCCCTTCCATTGGGATCTAGCTTTGAAATCGCCATCGAGCTCGGGGGAGGCGGGAGAGAGAGGTTGGGAGCCATCTGTTTTCAATAGTTTCAAGCCTTTGCATTACGTTTTCCAAAGTTAAAATAGTTCCATTAACCAATAGAGGTGGTGGGCCAAACAAATCTATCATAGCATCAAAAGTATGGCTACCCAAGAAATTCCCTCCGGTAATTGTTGGGGAACGTAGCAGAATTCAAAAAAATTCTACGCTTTCACCAAGATCAATCTAAGGAGTCATATAGCAATGAGCATAAAGGAGTGCATCTACATACCCTTTGTAGATCGCGAGCGGAAGCATTTGAAGGAATGTGGATGATGGAGTCGTACTCGTCGTGATCCTCGTCACCGATGATCACAGCGCCGAATGGACGGCACCTCCGCGTTCAACACACGTACGGTACAGCGACGTCTCCTCCTTCTTGATCCAGCACGGGGGAGGAGAGGTTGATGGAGATCCAACATCACGACGGCGTGGTGGTGGATGCAACGGGAAAAGCTGCAGGGCTTCGCCGAGACCCTGCGGGATGAGTTGGAGGTGTAATGGGGGGGGGGAGGCACCAGGGGCTGAGGTGCGGCTGCCCTCTCTCCCCCCCACTATATATAGGGGGCCAGGGGGGCGCTGACCCTAGGAGTTCCAATCTCCTTGGGGGGGCGGCGGCCAAGGGGGTGGCTTGCCCCCCAAGCCTAAGGGGGGCACCCCCACCCCCAGGGTTTCAACCCTAGGCGCATGGGGGGAGGCCCATGGGGGGTGCGCCAGCCCACTAGGGTCTGGTCCCCCTCCCCCTACGGCCCACGGGGCCCTCCGGGATGGGTGGCCCCACCCGGTGGACCTTCGGGACCCTTCTGGTGGTCCCGGTACACTACCGGTGACCCCCGGAACTCTCCCGATGGCCGAAACTGGACTTCCTATACATCATTCTTTACCTCCGGACCATTCCAGAACTCCTCGTGACGTCCGGGATCTCATCCGGGACTCCGAACAACATTCGGGTTTCCGTGTGCATATATCTCTATAACCCTAGCGTCACCGAACCTTAAGTGTGTAGACCCTACGGGTTCGGGAGACACGTAGACATGACCGAGACGAGTCTCCGTTCAATAACCAACAGCGGGATCTGGATACCCATGTTGGTTCCCACGTGTTCCTCGATGATCTCATCGGATGAACCACTGTGTCAAGGATTCACTTAATCCCGTATGTAATTCCTTTTGTCTATCGGTATGGTACTTGCCCGAGATTCCATCGTCGGTATACCGATACCTTGTTCAATCTCGTCATGGCAAGTCTCTTTACTCGTTCCGTAATCCATCATCCCGTGAATAACTCCTTAGTCACTTTGAGCTCATGATGATGATGTCTTACCGAGTGGGCCCAGAGATACCTCTCCATCATACGGAGTGACAAATCCCAGTATCGGTTCGTACCAACTCAACAGACACTTTCGGAGATACCCGTTCCGTACCTTTATAGTCACCTAGTTACGTTGTGACGTTTGGCACACCCAAAGTATTCCTACGATGTCTGGGAGTTGCACAACCTCATGGTCTAAGGAACAGATACTTGACACTGGAAAAGCTTAAGCATTATGAACTACACGATCTCGTGCTAGGCTTAGGTTTGGGTCTTGTCCATCACATCATTCTCCTAATGATGTGATCCCGTTATCAATGACATCCAATGTCCATGGTCAGGAAACCATGACCATATGTTGATCAACGAGCTAGTAAATAGAGGCTTACCAGGGACACGTTGTGGTCTATGTATTCACACATGTATCACTGTTTCCGTACAATACAATTCAAGCATGAATAACAGACAATTATCATGAACACGGAAATATAATAATAATCCTTTTATTATTGCCTCTAGGTCATATTTCCAACAGTCTCCCACTTGCACTAGAGTCAATAATCTAGTTACATTGTGTTGAATCGAACACCCATAGAGTTCTGGTGTTGATCATGTTTTGCCCGTGGAAGAGGTTTAGTCAACGGATCTGCGACATTCAGATCTGTATGCACTTTACAAATATCTATGTCTCCATCTTGAACATAATTCCTGATGGAGTTGAAATGGCGCTTGATGTGCTTGGTATTCTTGTGAAACCAGGGCTCCTTGGCAATGGCAATAGCTCCAGTGTTGTCACAGAAGAGAGTCATCGGGCATGATGTGCTTGGAATGACTCCTAGGTCGGTGATGAACTCCTTCATCCAGACTCCTTCCTGAGCTGCTTCGCAAGCAGCTATGTAATCCGCTTCACATGTAGAATCCGCCACCACGCTCTGCTTGCAACTGCACCAGCTGACTGCTCCTCCATTCAAAATATACACGTATCCAGTTTGTGACTTGGAGTCATCCAGATCTGTGTCGAAGCTAGCATCGACGTAACCTTTTACGACGAGCTCTTCGTCACCTCCATAAACGAGAAACATATCCTTAGTCCTTTTCAGGTACTTCAGGATGTTCTTGACCGCTGACCAGTGTTCCATGTCGGGATCACTTTGGTACCTCCCTACCAAACTTATGTCAAGGTTCACATCATGTCTGGTACACAGCATGGCATACATAATAGAACCTATGGCTGAGGCATAGGGGATGACACTCATCTTTTCTCAATCTTCTGCCGTGGTCGGGGACTGAGCCGTGCTCAATCTCATACCTTTTAAAACAGGCAAGAACCCCTTCTTGGATTGATCCATATTGAACTTCTTCAATATCTTGTCAAGGTATGTGCTTTGTGAAAGACCAATGAGGCGTCTCGATCTATCTCTATAGATCTTGACGCCTAATATATAAGCAGCTTCTCCAAGGTCCTTCATTGAAAAATTCTTATTCAAGTAGGCCTTTATGCTTTCCAAGGATTCTATATCATTTCCCATCAGCAGTATGTCATGCACATATAGTATGAGAAATGCTACAGAGCTCCCACTCACTTTCTTGTAAATACAGGCTTCTCCCCAAGTCTGTATAAAGCCAAACGCTTTGATCACATCATTAAAGCGAATATTCCAACTCCGAGATGCTTGCACCAGCCCGTAGATCGAGCGCTGGAGCTTGCATACCTTGTCAGCATTCTCTGGATCGACAAAACCTTCCGGCTGCATCATATACAACTCTTCCTTAAGGAAGCCATTAAGGAATGCCGTTTTGACGTCCATTTGCCATATCTCATAATCATAGAATGCGGCAATTGCTAACATGATTCGTACGGACTTTAGCATCGCTACTGGAGAGAAAGTCTTGTCGTAGTCAATCCCTTGAACTTGTCGATAACCCTTAGCGACAAGCCGAGCCTTATAGATGGTCACATTTCCATCCGCGTCTGTCTTCTTCTTGAATATCCATTTATTTTCTATGGAGTGCCGATCATCGGGCAAGTCCACCAAAGTCCATACTTTGTTTTCATACATGGATCCTATCTCGGATTTCATGGCTTCAAGCCATTTGCTGGAATCCGGGCCCGCCATCGCTTCTTCATAGTTCGAAGGTTCACCATTGTCTAACAACATGATTTCCATGACAGGGTTGCTGTACCACTCTGGTGCGGAACGTTTCCTTGTGGACCTTCGAAGTTCAGTAGTAACTTGATCTGTATCTTCATGATCATCATCATTAACATCCTCCCTTGTCGGTGCATGCACCTCGGGAACAATTTCCTGCACTGCGCTACTTTCCGGTTCGGTAAGGGTGACGGTCACCTCATCAAGTTCTACTTTCCTCCCACTCACTTCTTTCGAGAGAAACTCTTTCTCTAGAAAGGATCCATTCTTGGCAACAAAACTCTTGCCTTCAGATCTGAGGTAGAAGGTGTACCCAATTGTTTCCTTTGGGTATCCTATGAAGACGCATTTTTCCAATTTGGGTTCGAGCTTTTCAGGTTGAAGTTTCTTGACATAAGCATCGCAACCCCAAACTTTCAGAAACGACAGCTTAGGTTTCTTGCCAAACCAAAGTTCATACGGTGTCGTCTCAACAGATTTTGACGGAGCCCTATTTAAAGTGAATGCGGCAGTCTCTAAAACAAATCCACAAAAAGATAGCGGTAAGTCGATGAGAGACATCATAGATCGCACCATGTCCAACAGAGTACGATTTCGACGTTCGGACACACCATTACGCTGAGGTGTTCCGGGCGGTGTCAATTGTGAAACAATTCCACACTTCCTTAGGTGCGTGCCAAATGACTTAAATATTCACCCCCACAATCCGATCGTAAGAACTTTATTTTTTTGTCACGTTCATTCTCAACCTCATTCTGAAATTCCTTGAACTTTTCAAAGGTCTCAGACTTGTGCTTCATCAAGTAGACATACCCATATCTACTCAAGTCATCTGTGAGGGTGAGAGCATAACGATAGCCTCCGCGAGCTTCAACACTCATTGGACCGCACACATCGGTATGTATGATTTCCAATAAGTTGGTTGCTCGCTCCATTGTTCCTGAGAACGGAGTCTTGGTCATCTTGCCCAAAAGGCATGGTTCGCACGTGTCAAATGATTCATAATCAAGAGACTCTAGAAGCCCATCTGCATGGAGCTTCTTCATACGCTTGCCACCAATGTGACGAAGGCGGCAATGCCACAAGTATGTGGGACTATAATTATCAACTTTACATCTTTTGGCATTCACACTATGAATATGTGTATCATCACGTTCGAGATTCATCAAAAATAAACCATTGACCAGAGGGGCATGACCATAAAACATATCTCTCAGAATCTGGATACCCATGTTGGTTCCCACGTGTTCCTCGATGATCTCATCGGATGAACCACTGTGTCAAGGATTCACTTAATCCCGTATGTAATTCCTTTTGTCTATCGGTATGGTACTTGCCCGAGATTCGATCGTCGGTATACCGATACCTTGTTCAATCTCGTCATGGCAAGTCTCTTTACTCGTTCCGTAATCCATCATCCCGTGACTAACTCCTTAGTCACTTTGAGCTCATGATGATGATTTCTTACCGAGTGGGCCCAGAGATACCTCTCCGTCACACGGAGTGACAAATCCCAGTCTCTGTTCGTACCAACTCAACAGACACTTTCAGAGGTACCCGTTGCGTACCTTTATAGTCACCCAGTTACGTTGTGATGTTTGGCACACCCAAAGTATTCCTACGATGTCCGGGAGTTGCACAACCTCATGGTCTAAGGAACAGATACTTGACACTGGAAAATCTTAAGCATTACGAACTACACGATCTCGTGCTAGGCTTAGGTTTGGGTCTTGTCCATCACATCATTCTCCTAATGATGTGATCCCGTTATCAATGACATCCAATGTCCATGGTCAGGAAACCGTGAACATCTGTTGATCAACGAGCTAGTAACTAGAGGCTTACCAGGGATACGTTGTGGTCTATGTATTCACACATGTATCGCTGTTTCCGTACAATACAATTCAAGCATGAATAAAAGACAATTATCATGAACAAGGAAATATAATAATAATCCTTTTATTATTGCCTCTAGGGCATATTTCCAACAGTAATGGTATCTAGAATATATCTATTCCAAGGAGTGATGCCTACATAAATATTGCGAAGAAGAACATAAGTAGATTGCTTCCTAGTGTATCTATTCTGAGCATTGCAAATTCTATGCCAGGCCTCTTTTAAATTTTCTCTCTCCCTTTGTTTAAAATTAAGAACTTCATTATCGGGAGTACTAACAATGATAGAAGGGCTGGCCATGACGGCAAAGCAACCGATACTGACACAAAAGAGGCAAGCGAAAGGAAAAGAGGGCGAATAAAATGGCAAAGGTGAAGTGGGGGAGAGGAAAACGAGAGGAAAATAAAAAATAATGTAATGCGAGGGATAAGAGTTTGTGATGGGTACTTGGTATGTTATTTGTGCGTAGATCTCCCCGGCAACGGCACCAGAAATTCTTCTTGTTACCTCTTGAGCATGCGTTGTTTTTCCCTTGAAGAGGAAAGGGTGATCCAACAAAGTAGCATAAGTATTTCCCTCAGTTTTTGAGAACCAAGGTATGAATCCAGTAGGAGACTACACGCAAATCCCTAGTACCAGCACAGACAATTAAGAACCTTGCAACAAACACGATAAATGGGTTGTCAATCCCTTCACGGACACTTGCAAAAGTGAGATCTGATAGAGATAATAAGATAATTATTTTCGGTATTTTTGTTGTATAGATTGAAAAGTAAAGATTTTAAAATAAAAGAACAATAAATATAGCTAGTTGATGGAAGATTAATATGATGGAAAATAGACTCGGCGACCATAGGTTTCACTAGTGGCTTCTCTCAAGATACCAATTCTTACGGTGGGTGAACAAATTACTGTCGAGCAATTGATAGAAAAGTGCATAGTTATGAGAAAATCTAGGCATGATCATGTATATAGGCATCACGTCCGTGACAAGTAGACTAAAACGATTCTGCATCTACTACTATTACTCCACACATTGACTGCTATCTAGCATGCATCTAGAGTAACACTTTAAGCAAGATGACATGATGTAGAGGGATAAACTCATGCAATATGACATAAACCCCATATTTTTATCCTCGATGGCAACAATACAATACATGCCTTGTCGTCCCTACTGTCACTAGGAGAGGACACCGGAAGATTGAACCCAAAGCTAAGCACTTCTCCCATTGCAAGAAAGATCAATCTAGTAGGCCAAACCAAACTGATAATTCGAAGAGACTTGCAAAGATATTAAATCATACATATAAGAATTCAGAGAAGAACCAAATATTGTTCATAGATAATCTTGATCATAAACCCACAATTCATCGGATCTCGACAAACACACCGCAAAAAGTATTACATCGAATAGATCTCCAAGAAGATCGAGGAGAACTTTGTATTGAGATCCAAAGATAGAGAAGAAGCCATCTAGCTAATAACTATGGACCCGAAGGTCTGTGGTAAACTACTCACACATCATTGGAGAGGCTACGGTGTTGATGTAGAAGACCTCCGTGATCGATTCCCCCTCCGGCGGAGCTCCGGAAAATGCCCCAAGATGGGATCTCATGGGTACAGAAGGTTGCGGTGGTGGAAGTAGGGTTTCGTGATGCTCTTCGATGTTTTTAGGGTATATGAGTATATATAGGAGGAAGAGGTACGGTAGTGGAGCTACGAGGGGCCCATGTGTAATGCCCCGGATGTAATACTTTCCCTTTTGGGCTTATAATATATCTCCGGCTTCATCTATTTCCATTTCGGGTTCTTTGTCTTTCGGGCTTTCGTCGTTTTGTTGTGTGAGTGTGTGGCATTCATTCATATCATTTAGACATGTGCATTGCATTGCATTTGTGTTGTGGGTTGCATCCGGTTCGTGGCGTTTCTTCCCGTTGTCCGTTTCGTGTTCCGGAGCTCCCTCACGTGTCCGTGACGTCCCGTAGGCCTTCTTTGTTGTTCGGGCGTTTTTCGTTACCGGTGTGCCGCGAGGTTGTGTTGTGTGTTGTTGTTTTGTTGTGTGCAACCCGTCTCTCAAATCTCGTCTCGTTTGGACTCCGTTGACTTTTCCCTCCGTTGTCCGTGTGGGTCCGAAGTGCCCTTACTTCGTGTCCCGGAAATACCCCTGCTGCAGTCTCTTTTCTCCGTCTGGGCCTTTTAAATCATCCCCGCGATCGGATCCGTTGGATCCCGATCGGAGGGCTCCTAAACATCACTAGTCTCCAAACCCTAGTCTAAAACTGCTATATAGACCCCCCTAGTCTATTTTGGGCATCTCTATCCCCTTCTTCTTCCTCCTCTAGTTCCTCTCCTTTTTTTTTTCTTTTCTACTCTTCAGATCCAATCCGTTTTTCCACCGGATCCCGAGGGGATCCAGTTTCCACCGAAGAAATCGCCGCCGCAATCCTACTGGCTCGAGTGCGTCGAGGTCAACGCTCCAGCGAGCGACGGCGCCTCTCCGCTCCCCTCGTCAGATCGCGCCCCCAGGCCGATCGCTTTCGCCCCGCGGCCCAGGAGGGGACCGCATCGCCGGCTCCGCGCGCCAGCAGGCGGGCTTTTCCCTCCGCGCGCGAGTCGCCGTGGCCACCGGGCCTCCTCGCCTCGTCGCTCAGCGCCGGCTGGGCCACCGCCTCCCCAGGCCCAGTGCGCCAGCGGGCCTGCTCCGCCACCGCCTGCCTCCGCCTCAGCGAGGCCACCGCCGAGCGGGCCTCCTCCGCGGGTGCGCGCCGCCGGCCCGCGACAGTTTTCCCCCGCGGGCCTCCTTCATCTCGGATCTGGGCCCCAGTCTCCGCCGCGTACTGTTCATCCGGGCCTCCGCCGCACTGTAGCTCCGGGGCCCGACACTGTTCATCCTCTGTCCAGATCTGAATCTGAGGTCCAAAATTCAAACCCTAGCCCCTGTTTTTCCTGATCTGTTATGCCTACTTTGACCATGCATAACTTTTACTGTGGTGCTCCGTTTTGTGCGTGTAATATGTCCAGATGTTCGTGGAGATGCCCTCTACGTTTTACCTGTTGTTGTCATGCATGTTAGAGTTCATCTAGGGCCTTGTTTTGCTGTTGCAAGAGTGTATGATGATATAAATTGCTGTTGTGTGATATTTTTGTGCCACCTTTGACATGTGATATCTTTTAGCTCGTTTGTCCAAACGATGCAAATGACATGTCCACGTGTTCGTCTCGTCACGAACTACGTGTTGTGTGTGATAGGTTGCATGGTAGATTTATTGTTTCCTTGTTATCATCGTTGCAAGATGCCATGCTCACATGTTGTGTTTTTACTTGTTATGAAATGCCATCTTGTTGAGCTCGTTGTAACCGGTGTGTTCATCACAACGAAGCATGCTTGTGTGTTTCGGGATCACCGTCATATGTATTTTGATGAGGTGCTTACCCTTTGCCATGTTTAGTTTCGAGGTGTCTTAAACATGCTCTTTTTGATGCTATGATGATGTTGCTGTTTTAGGACTTAGTGAAATTTCACTAAGTCTGAAATCTGTAACGTTCCGATGCCATGTTCGTGTGATGTTGTAGGACAAAGCATGATAGTTTTGGGGTGGATTTTGTTTGTTCCATGAAGTATATATTGTTGTCTTTCCATTCATGCCCTCACATGTCCATTTGAGTGGCTGTAGCATGTTTATCTTTTGCTCCAAACTTTCAATAAAATTCTGCTGCCAGAATTTTATTTCAAAGTTCAATATGTCCAAG
>LR738714.1:395563367-395579951 GCA_902687465.1 Secale cereale | reverse complement strand
GTGGTCGTGGTTTCTCCCACCCACCCAACCCAAGCAACCAGTCGAAGAAGCAGTTTCAGGCTCAAGGCTCCAAGTCCAGTGGTTCTCAGTTCCGTCCTCTCTCAGAAGTGACTTGCAACAAATGCACTCAGAAAGGTCACTATGCCAACAGATGTCCGAATCCGAAGCGTCTTCCTCCCCCACCACCTGTGGGTACCGCTATGGTCAAGCATGATCCAAAGGCTGCCAGGGTTAATCTGATGAATGCAGCACAAGCGGAGGCTTCTTCTGATGTTATTCTGGGTAACCTTCCAGTGAACTCTTTTCCAGCTAAAGTGTTATTTGATTCGGGTGCATCATGCTCTTTCATGTCTCAACCTTTTGCATCCAAGCATAATATTGACATCCAAAGTCTGCCTCAGAGGTTGGAAGTTATTTCTCCGGGGAGACGTATGTCTTCCAACATATATGCTCTGGATGTTTCTATTCGCATGGGAGATTATCGTTTTATGGCTAAACCGGTGGTTCTTGGTCATTCTGACATCGACCTCATTCTCGGAATGGATTGGCTTTCTCAGCACGATGCTCACATTGATTGCGCTCAAAAGGAAGTCAAGTTGACTCATTCTGATGAAGATGTGATTATCTTCGCCTCCAGGGATAATACTATTCGGCTTTTCTCTCTTAATGATAAGGGTGAAATTAATGCAATAGAGCAAATTCCAGTGGTGAATGAATATCAAGACGTCTTTCCAGAAGAACTTCCAGGCATGCCTCCACACCGTCAGGTGGAGTTTGTCATTGAACTCGAGCCAGGCACCGAACCTGTTTGCCGGCGTCCATACAAGCTCTCTTCAGATGAATTGAAGGAATTGAAGAAACAGTTGGATGAACAGGAGCGTATGGGTCTCATACGGCCTAGTACATCTCCGTGGGGCTGTGGTGTCTTATTTGTCAAGAAGAAAGATGGCACGGAGCGTCTCTGTGTTGACTACCGTCCATTGAACAAGAAGACGATTAAGAATAAGTATCCGCTCCCCAACATCAACGAACTCTTTGAGCAGCTCAAAGGAGCTAAAGTGTTCTCTAAGCTTGACCTCCGAATGGGCTATCATCAAATTCGCATTCGCGAGGAAGACATTCCCAAGACGGCGTTCAGAACGAGCTACGGTTCATATGAGTATACCGTCATGTCCTTCGGCCTCGCCAATGCTCCTCCTACCTTCTCAAGGATGATGCATTACATCTTTAACCCATATACAGGCGAGTTTGTGCTAGTGTATCTGGATGATATTTTGGTGTTTTCCAAGAATGAAGAAGATCACGAAAAGCACTTGCGTCTGGTTCTTGATCGACTCTGAGAGCACAAATTCTATGCCAAGTTCTCAAAGTGCGAGTTTTGGCTCGATAAGGTTCTCTACCTGGGCCACATTATATCAGCTGACGGTATTGCGGTTAATCCCGAGAAAGTTGAAGCAATTGTCAACTGGGAAGCTCCTCAGAACGTCAAGCAGCTCCGCAGTTTTCTGGGTCTTGCCAGCTATTGCAGAAGGTTTGTGGAGAACTTCTCCAAGATTGCCAAGCCTCTTTCCAACCTCCTTCAGAAGAATGTCAAATACTTTTGGTCTCCTGAATGTGAAGTGGCTTTCAAAACCCTCAAAGAGAAGCTTGTCTCAGCTCCAGTTCTGATTCCTCCGGATGAATCCAAGCCCTATGAAGTGTTCTGTGACGCTTCTCTTCATGGCCTTGGTGGTGTGCTTATGCAAGAGAAGAGAATTGTGGCATACACTTCACGTCAGCTAAAGCCAGCTGAGAAGAACTATCCCACACATGATCTCGAGCTAGCAGCTGTGGTACATGCTCTGATTACGTGGAGACATCTGTTGTTGGGCAGAAAGGTCGACATCTTCACCGATCACAAGAGCTTGAAGTACATCTTCACACAGCCGCATCTGAACCTCCGCCAGACTCGTTGGGTCGAGATGATCCAAGAGTACAACCCCAGCATTGAGTACACTCCAGGCAAGGCGAATGTGATTGCAGATGCTTTGAGCAGAAAGGCATATTGCAACAGCCTTCTTATCAAGCCACACCAGCCTGAGCTTTGTGAAGCTTTCAGGAAGCTCAACCTTCAGGTTGTTCCGCAGGGTTTTCTTGCTAATCTCCAAATTGCTCCTACCTTGGAAGATCAAGTCCGTGAGGCCCAGCTCAGTGATACCATGGTGAAGAAGGTGAAACATGGGATTGCAAAGGGCACTCCAAAATACAAGTGCTTCCGTGTTGATGAGAGAGATACCTTGTTCTTCGAGGACAGACTCGTTGTTCCCAAAGGTGATCTCAGGAAGCTCATAATGGAAGAAGCTCATGATTCTCTCCTTTCCATTCATCCTGGCAGTTCCAAGATGTACCAAGATCTCAAGCAGTCTTACTGGTGGACACGCATGAAAAGGGAAATTGCCCAATTCGTGAATGAATGTGATGTATGCAGAAGAGTGAAAGCAGAACATCAACGTCCAGCCGGTCTTCTCCAACCTCTTCCTATTCCTGAGTGGAAGTTTGACCACATTGAAATGGACTTCGTCACTGGCTTTCCTAAATCCAAGCGAGGCAATGATGCTATCTTTGTGGTGATTGACAAGCTTACCAAAGTTGCTCACTTTCTTCCAGTCAAAGAATCAATCAATGCAGCTCAACTTGCAGAGCTGTACACTTCCAGAATTGTGTCCCTACATGGCATTCCTCAAGTGATATCCTCAGACCGTGGCAGCTTGTTCACATCAAAGTTCTGGGACTCCTTTCAGTCCGCCATGGGCACGAAGATCAGGTTCAGCACTGCCTTTCACCCTCAGACTAGTGGTCAAGTCGAGCGTGTGAATCAGATCCTAGAAGATATGCTCAGAGCCTGTGTCATCTCCTTCGGCATGAAATGGGAGGACTGTCTTCCATTTGCCGAATTCTCTTACAACAACAGCTTCCAAGCAAGTGCAGGCAAAGCACCGTTTGAAATCCTCTATGGCAGAAAGTGCCGTACCCCTCTCAACTGGTCTGAAACAGGCGAACGCCAACTCCTTGGCAATGATTTGATCTCTGAAGCCGAAGAAATGTGCAAAGTCATACGTGAGAATCTCAAGGCCGCTCAGTCGCGTCAGAAGAGCTACTATGATGGAAAGCATCGTGATTTGGCTTTCGACATCGGTGATCATGTCTATCTCCGAGTTTCTCCGATGAAAGGAACCCAAAGGTTCGGTATCAAAGGAAAGCTTGCTCCTAGATACGTCGGTCCTTTCAAAATTCTTGGCAAAAGAGGCGATCTAGCCTATCAGCTCGAGCTCCCTTCCAACTTTGCAAATGTTCATGATGTCTTCCATGTGTCTCAGCTTCGCAAATGCTTCAAGGCACCTGAGCGCATGATTCCGTTTGAGGAGATTGATCTTCAACAAGACCTTTCCTACCGAGAGCATCCAGTTGCAATTCTCGAAGAAACCGAACGCAAGACTCGCAACAAGACCATCAAGTTTCTGAAAGTCAAGTGGTCACATCACACAGACCGAGAAGCTACCTGGGAACGAGAAGATCATCTTCGTTCCGAGTACCCTTCCTTTTTCCAGTCCTAGATCTCGGGATGAGATCTTTTTGTAGTAGAGGAGAGTTTGTAATGCCCCGGATGTAATACTTTCCCTTTTGGGCTTATAATATATCTCCGGCTTCATCTATTTCCATTTCGGGTTCTTTGTCTTTCGGGCTTTCGTCGTTTTGTTGTGTGAGTGTGTGGCATTCATTCATATCATTTAGACATGTGCATTGCATTGCATTTGTGTTGTGGGTTGCATCCGGTTCATGGCGTTTCTTCCCGTTGTCCGTTTCGTGTTCCGGAGCTCCCTCACGTGTCCGTGACGTCCCGTAGGCCTTCTTTGTTGTTCGGGCGTTTTTCGTTACCGGTGTGCCGCAAGGTTGTGTTGTGTGTTGTTGTTTTGTTGTGTGCAACCCGTCTCTCAAATCTCGTCTCGTTTGGACTCCGTTGACTTTTCCCTCCGTTGTCCGTGTGGGTCCGAAGTGCCCTTACTTCGTGTCCCGGAAATACCCCTGCTGCAGTCTCTTTTCTCCGTCTGGGCCTTTTAAATCATCCCCGCGATCGGATCCGTTGGATCCCGATCGGAGGGCTCCTAAACATCACTAGTCTCCAAACCCTAGTCTAAAACTGCTATATAGACCCCCCTAGTCTATTTTGGGCATCTCTATCCCCTTCTTCTTCCTCCTCTAGTTCCTCTCCTTTTTTTTTTCTGTTCTACTCTTCAGATCCAATCCGTTTTTCCACCGGATCCCGAGGGGATCCAGTTTCCACCGAAGAAATCGCCGCCGCAATCCTACTGGCTCGAGTGCGTCGAGGTCAACGCTCCAGCGAGCGACGGCGCCTCTCCGCTCCCCTCGTCAGATCGCGCCCCCAGGCCGATCGCTTTCGCCCCGCGGCCCAGGAGGGGACCGCATCGCCGGCTCCGCGCGCCAGCAGGCGGGCTTTTCCCTCCGCGCGCGAGTCGCCGTGGCCACCGGGCCTCCTCGCCTCGTCGCTCAGCGCCGGCTGGGCCACCGCCTCCCCAGGCCCAGTGCGCCAGCGGGCCTGCTCCGCCACCGCCTGCCTCCGCCTCAGCGAGGCCACCGCCGAGCGGGCCTCCTCCGCGGGTGCGCGCCGCCGGCCCGCGACAGTTTTCCCCCGCGGGCCTCCTTCATCTCGGATCTGGGCCCCAGTCTCCGCCGCGTACTGTTCATCCGGGCCTCCGCCGCACTGTAGCTCCGGGGCCCGACACTGTTCATCCTCTGTCCAGATCTGAATCTGAGGTCCAAAATTCAAACCCTAGCCCCTGTTTTTCCTGATCTGTTATGCCTACTTTGACCATGCATAACTTTTACTGTGGTGCTCCGTTTTGTGCGTGTAATATGTCCAGATGTTCGTGGAGATGCCCTCTACGTTTTACCTGTTGTTGTCATGCATGTTAGAGTTCATCTAGGGCCTTGTTTTGCTGTTGCAAGAGTGTATGATGATATAAATTGCTGTTGTGTGATATTTTTGTGCCACCTTTGACATGTGATATCTTTTAGCTCGTTTGTCCAAACGATGCAAATGACATGTCCACGTGTTCGTCTCGTCACGAACTACGTGTTGTGTGTGATAGGTTGCATGGTAGATTTATTGTTTCCTTGTTATCATCGTTGCAAGATGCCATGCTCACATGTTGTGTTTTTACTTGTTATGAAATGCCATCTTGTTGAGCTCGTTGTAACCGGTGTGTTCATCACAACGAAGCATGCTTGTGTGTTTCGGGATCACCGTCATATGTATTTTGATGAGGTGCTTACCCTTTGCCATGTTTAGTTTCGAGGTGTCTTAAACATGCTCTTTTTGATGCTATGATGATGTTGCTGTTTTAGGACTTAGTGAAATTTCACTAAGTCTGAAATCTGTAACGTTCCGATGCCATGTTCGTGTGATGTTGTAGGACAAAGCATGATAGTTTTGGGGTGGATTTTGTTTGTTCCATGAAGTATATATTGTTGTCTTTCCATTCATGCCCTCACATGTCCATTTGAGTGGCTGTAGCATGTTTATCTTTTGCTCCAAACTTTCAATAAAATTCTGCTGCCAGAATTTTATTTCAAAGTTCAATATGTCCAAGGTCATTGCTAGTGATCCGTGACTCCGTTGGGGGTGCACTTTGGACCTAGTTGCTGTACATTATATCTAGTTTATGTTCAAGTCCTTTGCCATGCTTTTTGGGTGCTGTAGATTATTTATTTTGTGCTCCCAAGATGCCATGTTGCTGTAATTTGCAGTTTTCGCTCAAATCTTGTTTCGGGCATAACTTTTAGCCCGTAACTCCGATTTCAGCGAATCTTATATCAAACTTGGGTGATTTTCTGTGTAGATTAATATCAGGTTGTTATCTTGTTTTGAGGTGTTTTGCTTGAGTGATGTTTTACGTGCTCCATGTGCATCTTTAGTGCATCCACCATGCATACATGTTTTTCGAGTGCGCATTGCATCGTGTTGATTGGTGCTTGCTGTGTTTGTCTTGTTTAGAGCCGGAAGTTGAGCACGAGTTTTCCAACGAGGTTGAGCACGAGGTTTCCAACGAGTTTGAGCAAGAGGACCCTTCTTTTGATCCGAACTTCTTCTCTTCAGGCAAGATGACCGAACCCCGATAACATTACTATCTTTGTCTATTGCTAGTAGTCTCGATCTATAGTTCTGCCTCGATGCCCATGTTCTTCTTGTCAGCCTCCTACTTGTAACCAATTGCCATGTTTAACCACCCTACCTATGCAAACCCTTGCTTGGCTAAGTACGCTTCGCTCAGCCCTTCTTATAGCGTTGCTAGTTGCAGGTGAAGTGAAGATGCTTGCTTCATGTTGAAGTTTGGTTGGGTTATATCACACTATATAAATGCTTTAATTGAAATCACCTATATATTGGCAAGGGTGGAAGGCTAAGCCTTTTGCTTGGTGTTTTGTTCCACTCATGCCGTTAGGATCCGTATAAGCCGGTTTTATGTTCCTTGATTATGCGTTCCTAACACGGTTGGGGTGTATGGGACCCCCTCGATAAACCGCTAAGTGCTAAGTCTTTTCCAGCAAATCCCAACATTGGTACTATTTGCCTAATAACAAACTAAACATGCATAGGGAGTAATTAACCCTCTTTCTTAATCAACAACCCCGGGCCAGTGCTCCACATGAGTGTTGGTCCGAAACGGGGAGCCTGCGGGGCCACCTCGAGGAAACTCAAGGTTTGGTAAAAACCTGTAGCTTCACCCATCCGGTCGTGTCCTGAGACCTAGATACGCGCGGCTACGATCAGGGTGACGACACGCCGGGAGGATTTGCTGGATTAGCCTTACCTTAGTTCGGTTTAACTTGAGCACGGGATTCCGAGGATACTCGGGTCTTCCCACTTTGGAGTTGCGACTCCGCGGATCGTGGGCTTGTAATGGGTCAAGTTGGAACACCCCTGCAGGGTTTGAACTTTCGAAAGCCGTGCCCGCGGTTATGTGGCAGATGGGAGTTTGTTAATTCCGGTTGTAGATAACTTGACACAATGATACTAATACACTACCAGCGTGTGTTCCGTGACTGTCAATTTCCGAATCGGGATTCGGGAGTTGAACACGGAGGGGTTATGTTTGTGAGCTTGTAGCTAGGATCACTTAGTGATCACTTCTTGCCGATGCCTTCTCTTCTCGCTCTCTCTTGCGTAAGTTAGTGCTAGTTGCTGCTGCAGACTCTTTGTTGTTCCTTCACCTTATTTCTTTCTTCAGCCTTTTCCCTCACCTAAAGGCTTTGATAGTTCTGTTACCCGGGAACGGGATTGCTGAGTCCTCTGTGGCTCACAGTTACTTCACACACCAGATGCAGGTCCAGCTGTGAGCTATCCAGGTGATGGCACCGAGCTGGATTGGGAGTACGACGAGGAGCGTAGTCGTTACTACGTTCGCTACCCGGACGATCAGTAGTGGAGACTCTTACTAGGATTCGATCCGCCTGTGGTTGTTTTATTTATCTGAGTTTGGTACTTTGACATTTGGCTTTTGCCCTTAGAGGGTTGTAGTGATCTTATTGTATGATGTTTGAGACTTGTACTGTTATTCTGTGACGTGGCGATTGTAAGCCAACTATTTTCAGTTTACTTTCCCCCTTTTACATGAGTTGTGCAAAGATTACCAAACTTGAGATCATTCTAGGATGGACTTATGCCTTTAAGTCGTGCCTCGACACGTAGGAGGTATAATTCCATCCTGGGCATTACACCATGAGATTGGGGGCGCGCCTACCCCCTGGGCGCGCCCTCCTACCTCGTGTCCACCTCGTGGCTTCCCAGACGTGTACTCCAAGTCTTCTGGATTGCATTTGTTCCAAAAACGATCCTCGCGAAGGTTTCATTCCGTTTGGACTCCTTTTGATATTCCTTTTCTGCGAAATAAGGAAAAAACAACAATTTGCACTGGGCCTTTGTTTAATAGGTTCGTCCCAAAAATAATAGAAAAGTGCATATTAAAGCCCACTAAACATCCAAAACAGATAATATAATAGCATGGAACGATAAAAAATTATAGATACGTTGGAGACGTATCACCTCCTGCCTGGGACCTCCTAACTACTCCTTGTCGGCGGCAGACTCCACGTAGTAATTAGCTCCGACAAGGTTGTAGTAGTCGTCGGTGAAGGCATCTGGCTCCTAGGATCCACCATCTGGTTGCATCAACCGAGAAGGGAAAAAGGGGGGAAAGGGGGAGCAAAGCAACCGTGAGTACTCATCCAAAGTACTCGCAAGCAAGGATCTACACTACATATGCAATGGTATCTGTGTAAAGGGGTAATATCTGTGAGCTAAACAGCAGAATGCCAGAATAAGAGGGGAAAGCTAGGCATATCGAATACTACGCTTCTGGAAACCTCCATCTTGCAGCAGTAGAAGAGAGTAGCTGGAATAGTAACAAGTATCAATGCTTCTGGCAGCCTCCGTCTTGAGTAGCTGGAAATTTCACCAAGTAACATTGTATAGCATAATCCTACCCGGCGATCCTCCCCCCGTCGCCCTGTGGGAAAGCGATCACCGGGTTGTATCTAGCACTTGAAAGGGTGTGTTTTATTAAGTATCCGGTTGTAGTTCTCAAGAGGTTAGAATACAACTCCGGGTTGTCCTTTTACCGAGGGACATGGCTATTCGAATAGATAAACTTCCCTGGAGGGGTGCACCACATTACCCAACACACTTGATCCCCTCTGGATGGACACACTTTACTGGGTCATGCCCGGCCTCGGAAGATCAACACGTCGTAGCCCTACCTAGGCACAACAGAGAGGTCGGCACGCCGGTCTAAATCCTAAGCTCGCAAGGGTCTAGGCCCATCGCCCATTGCACACCTACACATTGCATGGGCGGCCGGTGAGCAAACCTAGCAACCTCCATTTCAAAGGAAGTTGCATTACGCGGTCCAACGGGGCGCGCGCCGCTCAGTCGTTGACGTGAAAAAGGCTTCGGCTCATACCACGATGTCGAGTGCCCATATCTGCTCCAGCGTAGTTGGTTAGTGCTTATAGGCCAGTGGCCAGACTCAGATAAAATATCCAAACTCCTTAAGTGAGTTATTATAAAATAACCATCGACAACGACCATGGCCAGGCCACCTCTCTCCTCGGTGTCTCTACCTGCCCTGCTGCTCCACCACAAAGAGTCACTCGAGGGCCATCGGCAACCCAGACCCACCACTACCTGGATGGAACCACCTGTCCTTTCAACCCCCAATCCGTGAATCACTTGCGGGTACTCTACGAGCTGACCCGATTTTAGTCACAACATGTATCATGTATATTATGTATATAGTATATACCCGTGATCACCTCCTGAAGTGATCACGGCCCAATAATATAGCATGGCAGACGGACAAGGATGTGGGGCCACTGATGGGATACTAGCATCCTATACTAAGCATTAGGATAGCAGGTAAAGGTATCAACAGTTGTAGCAACAATGACAGGCTATGCAACATGATAGGTTCATCCGAAAGCAGTAACAGCTACACTACTCTAATGCAAGCAGTAGAGGGAAAGAGTAGGCGATATCGGGATGAACAAGGGGGGTCTTGAAGCTCTGTTGCACAGGAAGAAGGGTCGTTAGTGATGTAGTCGTACTTGGTGGCATCAGCGCCGGTCTCGGGGTCTATCGGAGAAGAAGAGGAGGAAGATACAATAAATACGTAGCAAACAAAGCATAACAAAATATAACAAGGGAATACGCGGTGCTAGGGGTGACCTAACGCAGTGCTAGGTGCTATTGCCGAAGGGGGAAAACATCCGGGAAAGTATTCCCGGTGTTTGACGTTTTCGGGCAGATGAAATGGAGGCGAATTGTTGCATGCTCACTATGCTAGGGATTCCCGGTGGATGAATGGACAGCGTATTCGGATTTGTCTCGTCGTTCTGAGCAACTTTCATGTACAAAGTATTTTTCATCCGAGTTACGGTTATTTTTCTATTATTTTTCAATGTTTAAAACAATTTCTAAAATTTACTGAATTTATTTTAATTCAAAATAGCTTTTTGTGTCAGCATGACATCAGCATGACGTCCTCAGTCAACACATTATGTTGACTGGTCTAACAGGGCAGTGGGGCCCACTCGATAGACTGACAATTAATTAACCTAGCTAATTAGTTTAATTAGTTAGGTTAATTAAGTTAAGTTAATTAACCTAAATTACTTAAGTTAATTAATTAATATAATTTTCTAGAATGATTTTATTTTATTTTTATATATTTTTATTAATCAGGGCGTGGGCCCGTTCGGTGCCTCCAACGAGGGAAGGTTATGGACGTGCGGTACCCTGGCCCGGTAAGCAGACATAACCTTGTGTGCCCGTAGTTGGATGATAAGAGCTTTGGTCCCCGTTTGGGACGGTTGATTGTTTTGGCCACGACGGTGGCCGTTGGTGTCTTTGGTAGACATGGGGCCACCCAGAACTAGCCCAGTGGGGAGTGAGTCGGAGTGGCCGGGGGAGTGTCATGGCAGTAGATCGGTTTTGTCGGAACGCCGTTGGTCCACCCGAATGGGAGTGCGAGGCCATGGGTTCCGTGGTGTGGGTAAAGTGCGCTACCTCTGCAGAGTGTGTTTGTTTAATCTATCGATAGTCGTGTCCTCGGTCGTGGGCATGGGTTTATACTAGGTCACACTGTTAGGTCAACACTCACATGACAGAATGTCTTATAGGTGATTTATAGGTTGATATTTTGAGCAGTACATATTGGCAGCATGTTGATGATGATGTTGGAGACCAAGTGTTGGTCATGGTAGTGATCGCCGGAAAGATCACCGTTTGAGACCAAGTGTTGGTCATGGTTGTGATCACCGGGATGATCACCGTTTGGTTTTGATCACGAGGTGATCGAGATGGTATATTACTTGGCCGGTTAGCCGAGAGATATGGTTATGTAGAACTGAGATGGTGATTTATCAGTATTGTATCAGTTTCATAGCATGCTTAGTAGTTGCTTCATCATGGTAGTTTTTAATTAATTAACCTGTTAATGTTATGTTGTTGTTTTGGCTTTTGGTTGTTGTGATCTTGCAAGTACATTCAATGTACTGACCTGGCGTGTCATGCCAGATTGCAGGTGATGCCATGATTGCTTGCTTGCTTGTCGAGGTTGCCGTGCATGCGAGCTAGATCGTGTCCCAGCCAGAGTCCCTGCGGAGTGGAGTTCACCACCTTCGTCGATGTTCCGCTGCTAGAAGTATTCTGCTGCTACGAGTTCTTCCGCTACTAGCATAGAGAAAGTGTAGTATCACAGGCGTAGTGTAGCTGTGCTAATGTGATCATTTGTAACATCAGACCCTTGTATTATCATTCTTGTAATAAGAGTTGATTTGTTCTATGTCAAGCAGTGTCGTATTCCAGAGACTTCTCCTCGATGTCAGGGCTGGAATACGGGGCGTTCCGGTTCTCTGAGTCGGGGTGCCACAAGCTTGGTATAAGAGTAGGTCTGGCTGTAGGACACCCTAGACTGCGCGAATGTTAGAAAGCGGTAGTATATAGCCCATTTGGTTTGTGCATTTGATTGCTGCATTTGTTTGTCACACAGCATGCATATAGATTATTATTTGGTCGTTAACGTTTTATCTTGCGCGTGTAGGTGGTATCGGTTTTGATCGACTACCTGCACCATCCCTCTTTGCATATATGTTTTTTGGTGTTTGGCGTCACCTCTGTCCCAGCAGAGTGATGCCCTGTTACCGAGTGTTCCAGACACCATTTGCAGGAGTTATGCTCAGGTATCGCTTCGATATCTTTCCGCTATCCACCCATATTATTTCGGTGATAGACTTGTTTCTATCCTGAACCATGCCTTTCATCTCGTCCCTTTGGCAACCCTTACTGATCTTGGTGGCCAGAAAAAGGGCAATGCCAGCAAACCCAGTTTTCCACCGCTATCTTACCATGTCATCTTCCTTCTTTGGACGTGTATGGTTCCCTTCCGTACGCTTGATGATGATGTGGTCGTGACCTTGTGTCTCGCTACATGATCACCAAGTCCGTCCTCGCCCCCATATTTATCCAGTTGCAACCAGTGTTCAGCGAGCACTTGGTATAACCTTGGTTACGCCAACTCATTCCACACGTGGATTCACTTTCGTGCACACCGCCACAGCATATTAGACCGCAATACCGGAGTTTTGCGAGATTTGTGTGCTCAGGTATGCATGCATATTATTGTTGTGAGTAGTAGTAATATGTGATGTTGCTTGATTTTATTATTATTACTATGCTTGTGTGCCTTTATTTTAGTCTTTTCTTTTGCTTCTTACTTTGGGCCTTCGGTGTGGCATTATTTTTCACTTATTAAAGTTACTCGTCGACCGACATCGGACCCGAAGAATCAGCAAGCAATTCAAATATTTGGAAACTCGGATAAATAGAATGGAATTCTCAGCGGACTGCAGTGAAATGGGGAATATTCGATCTGGTTGTTGATAATAAAATATGCATCAGTGTGCACTCCTCACAATAGTACGGATAATCAAGTCTACCTCAGTATGCACTCTTCATAGCTATGATGATCAAATCAGCAAGAAGATAAACTGTGTGCAAGATCGATAGTATATTATCAGTCAAACGTAATCAACAGCAGAAATATTAAGGTGATATATATGCGGTAATCGGTCCGCATATCACAGTGAGAAACTTCTGCTGTAATCAATTCAGTCTTCCCTCGCAAGCTACCAGAGAAGTTTCCAGTGCAAATTCCTCTATCTTCCTCAGTACAATACATGGATGACTTCCCGTGCAAGGTACTCTCTCTTCTTCAGGAAGCAACCGCAAAAGTTTCCGGCATAAGGTACCGAGTCCTTTCCCCGCAAGTCTTTAAGGGGGGAAGCTTTTGAAGCATGTTATCCAGTCTTCCTCAGCAAGATGCTCTTGATGGTTTCCAGCATAAGCCATCCAATCGTCCTTAGTATGGCATTTGTGCAAGATATTAAGTTGTGAATTGACAACATATGACACTGCATCTCGAGAATCAGATCCGCAACCGTTTGGTCAGGAGCAAGACTGGAAATTGTTGCATGACTCACATGGTGCAGAAACCCGGACAGTCAAAGTCAGCATCGATCACCCGGAATATTCATCTACACAATTTTGGTAAGGACCCCATATCCAGACAACCCGCTCAGTTAACAATATACACCTCAGTGTGACAAAGGACTATGCAGATTGATGACAACAGTGAGCTCTGTACAAGTACTAGTTAACCTGGAATATAATCTGATGAGCCCTTGTCTACTTTTCTCCGGTAACGGCACCATGCCTGTGTTCTGAGCCGTTTTTGGCCATTCAGGGTGGATGCCGACTTTATTTCTCTCTCTTCAACAATTGTCACGAGTTCTGAGCTGCTTTCTAGTCGTCTCATACATCTGTTGAGTTTCTTTTTGTGAGAGTGGCCCTATGCTTTGAGCTACTTTTAGACCATCTTAGGGAGTTGCCACTTTCTTCTTATCAACACGGTCTCAAGCCCTGAGCTGTTTTTCGGCTGTCTTGAGCCATGGTTGAGTTATTTCAGTAATGTCCCAGATCTGAGTACTAAAGACCGTTCTGGTGGCTACTGATTTATTTGACGATTTCCTAGAAGGGTTCAGGTGATCATTTCCCTGTCATTAAAACTTGAGAGACGATAAACCTGCCATTGAAGAAATGTTACCATGCCAGTAGATAAGGATAAAGATACGGGTGTCAAAATAATTCCCCTGACAAAACTCATTGTCACGCGAAGAATTAAGAGATATGGTCCAGCCCTCCACCGACAGTTCAATCTGCGGATATTATCATATAAGGTCATATCCCTTTATGTTGGCCATGACAGGAGACAGTCAAATATTTGGTACAGATCTGACACTCAAGACAGTGGAGCCCGTCAAGATGATTCAGAAACTCTTGCGAGAAGTTAGAATCCGTTAGGAAAATGGTTATGAACCACCTTATTGTTTTAAACCTGGAGGACCCACTTTAGTGGAAAAACCCAATGCAAGAAGTCATAGCTTTGGTGCTCGTCAGGAAAAATCTGATCACCAATTCATGGACAGTTGTCATTTCAGACCCAATAATCGGTAATCACTCTTGGATTTGTGAGATAGGCATATATTTCAGTCAAGATAACAAATCACACTCAACTAAGCCAGCAGCTATGAAGAGAAATGGAGCCAGTATAAGCATGAATATGTGAAGTAAGATCTGCCAGGATATGGATACAGTGAAGTCAACCACCCCAGAGCCAATCAGATAAGTCGGATGAAGAATTTAATGGGAACAATCAAGAAAGGAAAAAGGATACCCGAGTTAGAAACGGTTTCCTTAAGTCAGATATATTCATACTTGTTCCCTTAGCAACCAAATCTCGAGGACGAGATTTCTTTAAGGGGGGAAGGTTTGTCACGGCCTGATTATTGGCCCTTTCTTTTTCTTTTGTTTTTCTGAAGTTTTTGCTTGAGATTTCTTTTTCCGTGGCTTTCTTGTCTGGAAACTAAAGAAGATGACCTCTTCTTCCTTTCCAGAGTGGCTTGTCATCCTCAAATCCTTCCCAAGACCTTTCCATTTCCACGTTGGACCAAATCCCAATATTCTTTTTATTGGGAATATTCATTTTTCTATTAAAGGAATAACCATGTCTACCCTAGGTTGTGAAGCAACCTATATTTCCATCACTCCTAAAATTCCCAAATAATTCTCATAAATTGTTTGGGTCATATCTTCATCAAATATGGCCAAACCTTTCCTTGCCATGTTAAAAAATTAATCCTCCAATAACTCTTTTCCTTTTCTGCCCTAAATGGCACTTTGTGAAGCAAGTGTTATTTATCTTTGCCCATTTGCCCCCAAACTTATTGGACACCTTTTCCTGTCCATATTATTGCCTCATGCAAATTTTCATACTCATTTGCCTAGTAAATAGTTTTCAGCTAATTTCCCAAGTTACTGTCCAGAAAGAAACTTTGTGAAGGAGGTACAAGCTAGGCATATCAAAATGAGTTGAACTTTTTATATGACCTCTATATCATCAAATCATGACTCTTCTCCAAATTTCAGCTCCATCCAATCACCTATGTGAGCACAGGACCAAATCTATGATTCTGGCAAAAATTTCAGGTTGTGAAGCAAGTGCATTTTGTATTGCTTCAAAAATCCTGATAAATTACCAGATCATGCTCCTACCTATATAACTTCTCTCCACCAAATTTGGCACCATCTAACCGAGCCAATATTTCTCCAAAATTCTTGCAAGATTCTGGTCAGCAAGGATGTTTGTGAAACAAGTACCATTTTGGTGAATCAAATTGGTATGAAACTTTTACATCATATTTATATGATCACATCACTAAGACTTGACAAATTTGAGCTCAAGTTGATGCTTCATGTGAGTGTATCATCATGCTCAAGTTTCTGGACCATGTTGGTCAGTTGCAAAGCAACTATATCAGCCATTGGTCCAAATCTTCTGAAAGTTACCAGGATGAAAGTCCTTCTTACTCTAAACCTCGCACACAACTCCATTGCTCCCAATCAGTTTCCTGTTGATCAGCAGTGTTCTGCCAAGTTTGATGCAGTAAACTTCATATCTTAGTTACCATTTAACCATAGCACCCCGGATCAAGCCATGGCATCATAAATGCTCCAATTTGGAAGGACTATCATCTAGACAACGTTTTGGGTGCTGTAGAGCATTGAATGCCACTATTCACATGGTGACTACAACGATGGCGTGCTTGTGCATGCGCTTTGTGCGCAGTGGCCGTGTCCAGGGCGCCGTTTTCTGCTTCGTCCGCTCCCCTCTTGTCGTCTTCGCACGCGTGTGTTGGGGAACGTAGTATTTCAAAAATATTCCTACGATCACGCAAGATCTATCTACTAGAAGCATAGAAACGAGCGGGGAGAGTGTGTCTACGTACCATCATAGACTAGAAGCGGAAGCGTCTAATGACGCGGTTGATGTAGTCGAACATCTTGGTGATCCAACCAATCAAGCACCGAACGTACGGAGCCTCCGCGTTCAGCACACGTTCAGATTGATGACGTCCCACAAGTTCTTGATCCAGTAGAACCTCGTGGGAGAGTTTTGTAGCACGACGCGGTGGTGACGGAGATGATGAAGTTACCGTCGCAGGGCTTCGCCTAATCGCTGCAACGATATGACCGAGGTGTGTTTCTGTGGAGGGGGGCACCGCACAAGGTTGGGAGAGATCAACTGATCAACTTGTGTGTCTTTGGGTTCCCCCTGCCCCCGTATATAAAGGAGCAAGGGGGGAGGCCGGCCGGTCCCCTATGGCGCATCCTAGAGAGGCAATCCTACTAGGAATATGAATCCAATCCTATTCCTAGTAGGAGTCCACCAAGAAGGAGAGAGGGGGAAGGAAGGAGAGGGAGAGGGAGAGGGAAAGAGGGGGCCGCGCTCCCTCCCCTAGTCCAATTCGGAATCCACTTTGGGAGGGGGCATGCCACCTCCTGGCTGCTGCCCTCTCTCTCCCCTAAAGCCCACTTGGGCCCAATATTCCCCCGAGGGTTCCGGTAACCCC
>LR738714.1:395534373-395563243 GCA_902687465.1 Secale cereale | reverse complement strand
CCCCCCCCCCCCCGGCACTCCGGTTTTATCCGAAACCTTCCAGAACACTTCTGGTGTCCGAATATAGTCATCCAATATATCGATCTTGACGTCTCGACATTCCGAGACTTTTCGTCATGTCCGTGATCTCATCCGGGACTCCGAATTACCTTCAGTACATCAAAACTCATAAACTCATAATACCGATCGTCATCAGACGTTAAGCATGCGGACCCTACGAGTTAAAGAACTATGTAGACATCACGAAGACTCATCTCCGGTCAATAACCAATAGCGGAACCTGGATGATCATATTGGCTCCTACATATTCTTCGAAGATCTTTATTGGTCAAACCGGATAACAACATACGTTGTTCCTTTTGTCATCGGTATGTTACTTGCCCGAGATTCGATCGTCGGTATCTCGATACCTAGTTCAATCTCATTACCGGCAAGTCTCTTTACTCATTCCGTAATACATCATCTCTTGATTAACTCATTAGTCATTTGCTTGCAAGGCTTATTATGATGTGCATTACCGAGAGGACCCAAAGATACCTCTCTGACACTCGGAGTGACAAACCCTATTCTTGATCTATGCCAACACCATGAACACTTTCGGAGACACCTGTAGAGCATCTTTATAATCACCCAATTACATTGTGATGTTTGATAGCACACAAGGTGTTCCTCCAGTATTCGGGAGTTGCATAATCTCATAGTCATAGGAACATGTATGAGTCATGAAGAAAGCAATAGCAGTAAAACTAAACGATCATAGTGCTAAGCTAACGGATGGTTCTTGTCCATCACATTATTCTCCTAATGATGTGATCCCGTTGATCAAATGACAACTCATGTCTATGGTTAGGAAACATAACCATCTTCGATCAATGAGCTAGTCTAGTAGAGGCATACTAGGGACATACTATTTTGTCTATGTATTCACACATGTACTAAGTTTCCCGTTAATACAGTTCTAGCATGAATAAAAGACATTTATCATGATATAAGGAAATAAAAATGACATCTTTATTATTGCCTCTAGGGCATATTTCCTTCAGTCTCCCACTTGAACTAGAGTCAATAATCTAGATTACAAAGTAATGATTCTAACACCATGGAGTCTTGGTGCTGATCATGTTTTGCCCGTGGAAGAGGCTTAGTCAACGGGTCTGAAACATTCAGATCCGTATGTATCTGGCAAATTTATGTGTCTCCTTCCTTGACTTGATCGCGGATGGAATTGAAGTGTCTTTTGATGTTCTTTGTTCTCTTGTGAAACCTGGATTCCTTTGCCAAGGCTATTGCTCCAGTGTTGTCACAAAAGATATTCATTGGACCCGATGCACTAGGTATCACACCTAGATCGGATATGAACTCCTTCATCCAGACTCCTTCATTTGCTACTTCTGAAGCAGCTATGTATTCCGCTTCACACGTAGATCCCGCCATGACGCTCTGCTTGGAATAGCACCAACTGACAGCTCCACCATTCAATAAAAATACATATCCAGTTTGTGACTTAGAGTCATCCGGATCAGTGTCAAAGCTTGAATCGATGTAACCGTTTACGACGAGCTCTTTTTCACCTCCATATACGAGAAAAATATTATTTATCCTTTTCAGGTACTTCAGGATGTTCTTGACCGCTGTCCAGTGATCCACTCCTGGATTACTTTGGTACCTCCCTGCTAAACTTATAGCAAGGCACACATCAGGTCTGGTACACAACATTGCATACATGATAGATCCTATGGCTGAAGCATAGGGCATGACTTTCATTTCTCTCTATCTTCTGCAGTGGTCGGGCATTGAGTCTTACTCAACTTCACACCTTGTAACATAGGCAAGAACCCTTTCTTTGACTGATCCATTTTGAACTTCTTCAAAACTTTAGCAAGGTATGTGCTTTGTGAAAGTCCAATTAATCATCTTGATCTATCAATATAGATCTGGATGCCTAATATGTAAGCAGCTTCACGAGGTCTTTCATTAAAAATTTCTTATTCAAGTATCCTTTTATGCTATCCAGAAATTCTATATCATTTCCAATCAACAATATGTCATCCACATATAATATCAGAAATGCTACAGAGCTCCCACTCACTTTCTTGTAAATACAGGCTTCTCCAAAAGTCTGCATAAAACCATATGCTTTGATTACCTCATCAAAGCGTATATTCCAACTCCGAGATGCTTGCACCAGTCCATAGATGGATCGCTGGAGCTTCCACACTTTTTTAGCACCTATAGGATCGACAAAACCTTCTGGTTGCATCATATACAACTCTTCTTTGAGATATCCATTCAGGAATGCAGTTTTGACATCCATTTGCCAGATTTCATAATCATAAAATGCGGCAATTGCTAACATGATTTGGACAGACTTAAGCATCTCTACGGGTGATAAAGTCTCATCGTAGTCAACTCCTTGAACTTGTCAAAAACCTTTCGCAACAAGTCGAGCTTCGTAAATAGTAACATTACCGTCAGTGTCGGTCTTCCTCTTGAATATCCATTTATTTTCGATGGATTGCCGATCATTGGGCAAGTCAACCAAAGTCCACACTTTGTTCTCATACATGGATCCCATCTCAAATTACATGGCCTCAAGCCATTTTGTGGAATCTGGGCTCATCATCGCTTCATTATAGTTCGTAGGTTCATCATGGTCTAGTAACATGACTTCCAGAACTGGGTTGCCGTACTACTCTGGCGCGGAACACACTCTGGTCGATCTACAAAGTTCAGCAGAAAGTTGATCTGAAGTTTCATGATCATCATCATTAGCTTCCTCACTAATTGGTGTAGGAATCACTTGAACTAGTTTCTGTGATGTACTACTTTCCAATTCGGGAGAAGGTACAATTACCTCATCAAGTTCCACTTTCCTCCCACTCACTTCTTTCGAGAGAAACTCCTTCTCTAGAAAGGATCCATTCTAAGCAACGAATATCTTGCCTTTGGATCTATGATAGAAGGTGTACCCGACAATCTCCTTTGGGTATCCTATGAAGACACATTTCTCCGACTTGGGTTCGAGCTTATCAGGTTGAAGCTTTTTCACATAAGCATCGCAGCCCCAAACTATAAGAAACGACAACTTTGGTTTCTTGCCAAACCACAGTTCATAAGGCGTCGTCTCAATGGATTTAGATGGTGCCCTATTTAACGTGAATGCAGCTGTCTCTAAAGAATAACCCCAAAACGATAGTGATAAATCAGTAAGAGACATCATAGACCGCACCATATCTAATAACGTACGGTTACGACGTTCGGACACACCATTACGTTGTGGTGTTCCAGGTGGCGTGAGTTGTGAAACTATTCTACATTGTTTCAAATGAAGACCAAACTCGTAACTCAAATATTCTCCTCCACGATCAGATCGTAGAAACTTTATTTTCTTGTTACGATGATTCTCTACTTCACTCTAAAATTCTTTGAACTTTTCAAATGTTTCAGACTTGTGCTTCATCAAGTAGTCATCAATGAAGGTCAGAAAATAACGATACCCGCCGCGAGCTTCAACACTCATCGGTCCACATACATCAGTATGTATGATTTCCAACAAATCTGTTGCTCGCTCCATTGTTTCGGAGAACGGAGTTTTAGTCATCTTGCCCATGAGGCATGGTTCGCAAGGACCAAGTGATTCATAATCAAGTGATTCCAAAAGTCCATCACTATGGAGTTTCTTCATGCGCTTTACACCAATATGACCTAAACGGCAGTGCCACAAATAAGTTGCACTATCGTTATCAACCTTGCATCTTTAGGCTTCAATAATATGAATATGTGTATCACTACGACCGAGATCCTACAAGAATAGACCACTCTTCAAGGGTGCATGACCATAAAAGATATTACTAATATAAATAAAACAACCATTATTCTAAGATTTAAATGAATAACCATCTCGCAATAAACAAGATCCAGATATAATGTTCATGCTGAACGCTGGCACCAAATAACAATTATTCAGGTCTAAAACTAATCCCGAAGGTAGATGTAGAGGTAGCGTGCCGACGGCGATCACATCGACTTTGGAACCATTTCCCACGCGCATCGTCACCTCGTCCTTAGCCAATCTTTGTTTAATCCGTAGTCCCTGTTTCGAGTTACAAATATTAGCAACCGAACCGGCATCAAATATCCAGGTACTACTACGAGCATTAGTAAGGTACACATTAATAACATGTATATCACATATACCTTTGTTCACCTTGCCATCCTTCTTATCCGCCAAATACTTGGGGCAGTTCCGCTTCCAGTGTCTAGTCCCTTTGCAGTAGAAGCAATCAGTTTCAGGCTTGGCTCCAGACTTGGGTTTCTTCGTAGGAGTAGCAACTATCTTGCTATTCTTCTTGAAGTTCCCCTTCTTTCCCTTGCCATTTTTCTTGAAACTAGTGGTCTTGTTAACCATCAACACTTGATGCTCCTTTTTGATTTCCACCTCCGCAACCTTGAGCATAGCGAAGAGCTCGAGAATTGTCTTATGCATCCCTTGCATGTTATAGTTCATCACGAAGCCTTTATAGCTTGGTGGCAGTGATTGAAGAACTCTATCAATAACACTATGTTCGTCAACTTTGCAACCAAGTTGAGTCATATGATTGTAGTACCCAGACATTCTGAGCAAGTGTTCACTAATAGAACTATTCTCCTCCATCTTGCAGCTATAGAACTTATTGGAAATCACATATTTCTCAATCTGGGCATTTGCTTGAAATATTAACTTCAACAACTGGAACATCTCATATGCTCCATGACGTTCAAAACATCGTTGAACTCCCAGTTCTAAGCCGTAAAGCATGGCACACTGAACTATCATGTAGTCATCAGACCGCGTCTGCCACATGTTAAAAGCGTCTACATTAGTGGGAGGGGGTTTGACACCTAGCGGTGCTTCAAGGACATAATTCTTATGTGCAGCAATGAGGATAATCCTCAAGTTAAGGACCCAGTCCGTGTAATTGCTACCATCATCTTTCAACTTAGGTTTCTCTAGGAATGCATTAAAATTCAAAGGAACGGTAGCACGGGCCATTGATCTACAACAACATAGATATGCAAAAACTATCAGGACTAAGTTCATGATAAATTAAAGTACAATTAATCACATTACTAAAGCACTCCCACTTAGATAGACATCCCTCTGGTCATCTAAATGATCACGTGATCCAAATCAACTAAACCATGTCTGATCATCACGTGAGATGGAGTAGGTTTCAATGGTGAACATCTTATGTTGATCATATCTACTATATGATTCACGCTCGAACTTTCGGTCTTCAGTGTTCTGAGGCCATGTTTGTACATGCTAGGCTCGTCAAGTTTAACCCGAGTATTCTGCTTGTGCAAAACTGGCTTACACCCGTTGTATGTGAACGTAGAGCTTATCACACCCGATCATCACGTGGTGTCTCGGCACGACGAACTTTCGCAACGGTGCATACTCAAGGAGAACACTTATACCTTGAAATTTTGTAAGGGATCATCTTATAATGCTACCGCCGTACTAAGCAAAATAAGAGGCATAATAAGATAAACACCACATGCAATCAAAATATGTGACATGATATGGTCATCATCATCTTGTGCTTTTGATCTCCATCTCCAAGGCAATGTCATGATCACCATCGTCACCGGCGCGACACCTTGATCTCCATCGTAGCATCATTTTCGTCTCGCCAACTATTGCTTCCATGACTATCGCTACCGCTTAGTGATAAAGTAAAGCAATTACATGGAGACTCTATTTCATACAATAAAGCGACAACCATATGGCTCCTGCCAGTTGCCGATAACTTTACAAAACATGATCATCTCATACAACAACATATAACTCATCATGTCTTGACCATATCACATCACAACATTCCCCGCAAAAACAAGTTAGACGTCCTCTACTTTGTTGTTGCAAGTTTTACGTGGCTGCTACGGGCTTAGCAAGAACAGTTCTTACCTACGCATACAAAAACCACAACGATTTTTCGTCAAGTATGTGATGTTTTAAGCTTCACAAGGACCGGGCGTAGCCACACTCGATTGAGCTAAAGTGAGAGAGATAGACACCTGCCAGTCACCTTTGAGGAACGAGTGCTCATAATGGTGACACCAGTCTCGCGTAAGCATACGCGTAATGTCGGTCCGGGCTGCTTCATCTCACAATACCGCCGAACCAAAGTATGACATGCTGGTAAGCAGCATGACTATTATCGCCCACAACTCATTGTGTTCTACTCGTGCATATTATCTACGCATAGACCTGGCTCATGATGCCACTGTTGGGGAGCATAGTATTTCATAAAAATTCCTACGATCATGCAAGATCTATCTACTAGAAGCATAGCAACGACCGGGACAGTGTGTCTACGTACCCTCGTAGATCAGAAGCAGAAGCGTCTACTGACGCGGTTGATGTAGTCGAACTTCTTCGCGATCCAACCGATCAAGCACCGAACGTATGGAGCCTCCACGTTCAGCTTGATCACGTACCACGAGCTCTTGATCCAGTAGAACCTGGCCGGAGAGTTTTGTCAGCACGATGGCGTGGTGACGGAGATAATGTAGTTACCGTCGCAGGGCTTCACCTAAGCGCCGCAATGATATGACCGAGGTGTGTTTCCGTGGAGGGGGGCACCGCACATGGTTGGGAGAGATCAACTGATCAACTTTTGTGTCTTTGGGTGCCCCTGCCCCCGTATATAAAGGGTCATGGGGGAGGCCGGCCGGCCCCCTATGGCGCGCCCTAGAGTGGCAATCCTACTAGGAATAGGATTCCAATCCTATTCCTAGTAGGAGTCCACCAAGAAGGATGGAGGGGGAAGGAAGGAGAGGGAGAGGGAGAGGGAAAGAGGGGGCCGCGCCCCGCTCCCCTAGTCCATTTCGGACTCCCCTTTGGGAGGGGGCGCTCCACCTCCTGGCTGCTGCCCTCTCTCTCACCTAAAGCCCACTAGGGCCCAATATTCCCCCGGGGGGTTCCGGTAACCCCCCGGCACTCCGGTTTTATCCGAAACCTTTCGGAACACTTCCGGTGTCCGAATATAGTCGTCCAATATATCAATCTTTACGTCTCAGACATTCTGTGACTCCTTGTCATGTTCGTAATCTCATCCGGGACTTCGAACTACCTTCGGTACATCATAACTCATAAACTCATAATACCAATCCTCAACACATGTTAACCGTGCGGACCCTACGGGTTCGAGAACTATGTAGACATGATCGAGGCTCATCTCCGGTTAATAACCAATAGCGGAACCTGGATGCTCATATTGGCTCCTACATATTCTTCGAAGATCTTTATCGGTCAAACCGCATAACAACATATGTTGTTCCTTTTGTCATTGGTATGTTACTTGCCCGAGATTCGATCGTCGGTATCTCGATACCTAGTTCAATCTCATTACCGGCAAGTCTCTTTACTCGTTCTGTAATACATCATCTTGTGACTAACTCATTAGTCATTTGCTTGAAAGGCTTAATTATGATGTGCATTGCCGAGAGGGCACAGAGATACCTCTCCGACACTCTGAGTGACAAATCCTATTCTTGATCTATGCCAACACCACGAACACTTTCGGAGACACCTGTAGAGCATCTTTATAATCACCCATTTACGTTGTGACATTTGATAGCACACAAGGTGTTCCTCCGGTATTCGGGAGTTGCATAATCTCATAGTCATAGGAACAGGTATAAGTCATGAAGAAAGCAATAGCAGTAAAACGAAACTATCATAGTGCTCTGCTAACGGATGGGTCTTGTCCATCACATCATTCTCCTAATGATGTGATCCCGTTGATCAAATGACAACTCACGTATATGGTTAGGAAACATAACCATCTTTGATCAATGACCTAGTCTAGTAGAGGCATACTAGGAACATATTGTTTTGTCTATGTATTCACACATGTACTAAGTTTCCTGTTAATACAATTCTAGCATGAATAAAAGACATTTATCATGATATAAGGAAATACAAATAACATCTTTATTATTGCCTCTAGGGCATATTTCCTTCAGCGTGACCCTGTCCCTCGTCTTCCTCTCGGCGTTGGTGCTCCCCTGGACAGCTCACCCCCTCCGTCCTCTTCCTCACCGATGCAAGACGCCGCGCGCCCACGGGCGAACATTGGTGGTTTGGCTCGGAGCTCGCCGTCTTCTTCCTCCCTGTGCTCCGTTGGCCTCCTCCTCCTTGTGAGCTCTCCCCTGTGCCTCCCTCATCACCTGCCTCCAAGCTCATGTGTGTGCACACGCATCCGCGGCGCCGGCCACGCGTCTGCAGCGACGATAGCACAGATCCCTCTCCCCTCGGCTATTTAAGCAGCCCCGGGCGCCCTCGACCTCACCAAGCCACTCCTCCACTTCCCAGGACCCCGCCCATCTACTTCCCCGACCCTCTGGAGCTCCCCCTGCTCGCCATCGCCATCATGGCCGCCGCGGCCAACCTCTTCAATCCGCTCAAGCCCGACCTCTTCTTCTTCCTCCTCCTCCACCAAAGCTCCACCCAGTCATGGAGAACCTCCCCAGCATCTTCCCCTCTCCTCCAGTGGCCTCTGTCCGCGAGCTCCATCATCGCCCGACACCGTCGTCCACCGCCGGGGGAGCCCTGCTCAACCATGACCCCTTCGGCAAAAACCAAGGGTCTAGGGAGGTGTGGCTCGTCCCGCTGATCAGTTCGGTAGGTGGCACGGCGCGGGAGGTGGCCGGAGCTGCCCGCAGTCGCCGTCGGGCACCGGCTCTGCCTCGGCCAGGCATGGGCGCGAGCGAGAGAAGACGATGATGGCGCCAACTGGCCGCGGGCCCCGCGCGTCAGCCACTCCGCGTTGACCCAGTCGGGTGCTGACGTGGATAAGTGGTAGTCCTCGCGTGTAAGTCCTCGCGTTGACCCGAGCTGCTGAGGTGGATAAGTGAAAGCGTATTCTGGCGAATACGTTTTCCTCCACCGAAAGTGCATTTCCTTTCTTATTCAGCCCGGGATACGTTTTCCGACCAGTGAAAACGTATTTCTCTAATTGTGTTTCCTGTTTTTTTGTTCATGCCCTGTTTGAGAATATTTTCTTTACAGATGGGTCCCTCGCAGAAAAACAACTATATCTTTTCAAGCACAACTCCAAATCAGGTGATTCCAAAGCCCACTTCTTCGTCTCGTCGAGCCCGTTCCATTGGTAACATTTTCACTATGGGTTGACATACTGGAAATGACCATATTTCCCTTGCGCTTAATCATCCCCCTCCGAGAGAGAATGTTTTCCGGTGATTCTTTACGCGAGCTTCTCGCATTTCTTCCCGGTGATTTCTTCCACCCTAGGCAAGCCACACCCTCCATTTGCATGGTTGCAATGCAGTGACATGGTTTATTCACTTGAACTTGGATAAAATGTTGCATTAGCTATGTGTGATCTTGTTCATGGCATTTCTCGGACTATTGTTTTGATTTTGTTATTGCCAAGATATTGCTTGGAGTTCTAGGACTTATATTTTAATGATTATGTGGATGACGTGTTGCCTTTGGATTCTTAGTGGCTATTATGATGATGGTATCTGGTGATATTTTGGGAGTATTTTCTTTGGATGTCATGTTGCCTTTGGATTCTTAGTGGCTGGTTTGGATCCATATGTTTCAGGCTATGGTTAGGTTTACCTTAATACTTCTTTTGTAGTTGCGGATGCTTGCATTAGAGGTTAATCATAAGTGGGAGTCTTGTCCAAGTAAGGACAGCACCCAAGCACCGGTCCACCCACATACCAAATTATCAAAGTACCAAATGCGAATCAGATGATCGTGATGAAAACTAGCTTGACGATAATTCCCACATGTCCTCGGGGGTGCTTTACTTTATATAGGAGTTTGTTCAGGCTTGTCCTTTGCGACAAAAAGGATTGGGCCACCTTGCTGCACCTTATTTACTTTTACCTTTTGTCACTTGCTACCAATTACCTTATCACAAAACTACCTGTTACCTATAATTTCAGTGCTTGGAGAAAATACCTTACTGAAAACTGACTATCATTTCCTTCTGCTCCTCGTTGGGTTTGACACTCTTACTTATCGAAAGGACTACGATAGATCTCCTACAACTGTGGGTCATCAAGACTCTTTTCTGACGTCGTTGCCGGGGAGTGAAGCGCCTTTGGTAAGTGGAATTTGACAAGGACAAATTTATATACTGTGCTGAAATTTATTGTCACTTGTTCCTATGGCTCAAAATCCTTTGAAGGGCTTGTTCGGGGTATCTTCACCCAGATCAAAAGAGAAAAGAGTTGCTCCTCAACCTACTGCACCTACTGAATATGTTTGCTTTGAAATTCCTTCGGGTATGATAGAGAAACTGCTTGAAAATCCTTTTACAGGAGATGGAACACTGCATCCCGATTTACATCTAATCTATGTGGATGAAGTTTGTGGATTATTTAAGCTTGCAGGTATGCCCGAGGATGTTATCAAGAAGAAGGTCTTACCTTTATCTTTGAAGGGAGATTTATTGACATGGTTTAGGCTATGTGATGATATTGGATCATGGAACTATAATCGTCTGAAGTTGGAATTTCATCAGAAGTTCTACCCTATGCACCATGTTCATCGTGATCATAATTATATTTATAATTTCTGACCTTCCGAAGGATAAAGCATCGCTCAAGCTTGGGGGAGGCTTAAGTCAATGTTATATTCATGCCCCAATCATGAGCTCTCAAGAAAAATGATCATTCAAAATTTTTATGCTCGGCTTTCTCTCAATAACCGCACCATGCTCGATAATTCTTGTTCTGGCTCTTTTATGATGAAGACTGTTGAATTCAAATGGGATTTATTGGAAAGAATTAAAGCAACTCTGAAGATTGGTATGACCCCTAAGTTTCATTGTGTTAAAGCTTTTATGGATACCGATGTTTTCCGTGAGTTTAGCACTGAATATGGACTTGACTCTGAGATAGTAGCTTCTTTCTGTGAATCTTTTGCTACTCATGTTGATATCCCCAAGGAGAAGTGGTTTAAATACCATCCCCCTATTGAAGTAAAAGCAGTTGAACATGTTAAAGTTGAAGAAAAGACTATCACTTATAATATTGATCCTATTATTCCTACTGCTTATATTGAGAAACCACCTTTCCCTGTTGGGATAAAGGATCATGCTCAAGCTTCAACTGTGGTTCGTAAGAGTAATACTAGAACACCTACACCCTCTGAGCGAATTAAAGTTGAACCTAGTGTTGCTATGGTTAAAGATCTCTTGGTAGAAGATTTAGATGGACATGTTATTTACCTCCAAGAAGAGTCTACTAGAATAGCCAAACCCAATGCTAGGAATAGACATATACCTATTGTAGGATTGCCTGTTATCTGTGTTAAGATAGGAGATCATTGCTATCATGGTTTATGTGACGTAGGTGCTAGTGCGAGTATTATCCCTCTTACTTTATATCGAGAAATTATGCATGACATTGCACCTGTTGAGCTAGAAGGGATTGATGTTACTATTAAGTCTTGTGTGGAAAATTTAAATACCCTGCTGATTTTCTTATTCTTAGTTCCACACAAGATGACTTTTGTCCCATTATATTTGGTAGACCCTTCTTAAATACTGTTAATACCAAGGTAGACTGCGTGAAATATATTGTTAGTGTTGGATTAGGGGATATGTCTCATGATTTTAACTTTGCTAAATTTCGTAGACAACCCCTTGAAAAGGAACCACCTAGTAAGGATGAAATTATTGGTCTTGCTTCTATTGCCGTGCCTGCTAATGATCCTTTAGAACAATACTTGCTAGACCATGAAAATGATATGCATATGAATGAGAGAAGGGAAATAGATGAAATATTCTTTAAACAGGGACCCGTATTGAAAAACAACTTGCCTGTTGAAATCCTAGGGGATCCTCCTCCACCCAAGGGTGATCCCGTGTTTGAACTTAAACCCTTACCTGATAATCTTAAGTATGTTTACCTTGATGAAAAGAAGATATATCCTGTTATCATTAGTGCTAAACTTTCAGAGCAGGAAGAAGAAAAACTATTGAAAACTCTGAAGAAGCACCGTGCTGCTATTGGATATACTCTGGATGATCTTAAGGGCATTAGTCCCACTATATGCCAACCTAATATAAATTTGGAAGAAACTGCTAAACAGGTTATTGATCATCAGCGATGGTTAAATCCTAAGATGAAAGAAGTGGTAAGGAAGGAAATACTAAATCTTCTAGAGGCAGGTATTATCTATCCAGTTGCTGATAGCCAGTGGGTATGTCATGTCCATTGTGTCCCTAAGAAGGGAGGTATGACTGTCGTTCCTAATGATAAAGATGAATTGATCCCGCAAAGAATAGTTACAGGTTATAGGATGGTAATTGATTTCCGTAAGTTAAATAAAGCTACAAAGAAAGATCATTACCCCTTGCCATTTATTGATCAAATGCTAGAAAGGTTATCCAAGCATACTCATTTTTGCTTTCTAGATGGTTATTTTGGTTTCTCTCAAATACCTGTGTCAAAAGGGGATCAAGAAAAGACCACTTTTACTTGTCCTTTCGGTACCTTTGCCTATAGACGTATGCCTTTTGGTTTATGTAATGCACCTGCTACCTTTCAAAGATGCATGATGGCTATATTCTCTAATTTTTTTGAAAAGATTGTTGAGGTGTTCATGGATGATTTCTCCGTTTATGGAACTTATTTTGATGATTGCTTAAGAAACCTTGATTGAGTTTTGCAGAGATGTGAAGACACTAATCTTGTCTTGAATTGGGAGAAGTGCCACTTTATGGTTAATGAAGGCATTGTCTTGGGACATAAAATTTCTGAAAGAGGTATTGAAGTTGACAAAGCTAAAGTTTATGCTATTGAAAAGATGCCATGTCCTAAGAATATCAAAGGTATACGAAGTGTCCTTGGTCATGCCGGGTTTTATAGGAGGTTCATAAAGGACTTCTCCAAAATCTCCAGGCCTCTGAATAATCTCTTACAAAAAGATATTCCTTTTGTCTTTGATGATGATTGTCTAGAGGCATTTGAAATACTTAAGAAAGCATTGATCTCTGCACCTATTGTCCAGCCTCCTGACTGGAATTTACCTTCTGAGATTATGTGTGATGCTAGTGATAATGTTGTAGGTGCTGTTTTAGGGCAAAGAGTTGATAAGAAATTGAATGTTATCCAGTATGCTAGTAAGACTCTAGATAGTGCCCAAAGAAATTATGCTACTACTGAGAAAGAATTTTTAGCAGCTGTATTAGCTTGTGATAAGTTTAGACCCTATATCATTGATTCTAAAGTAACTATTCACACTGATCATGCTGCTATCAAATACCTTATGGAAAATAAAGATGTTAAACCTAGACTTATTAGATGGGTTCTCTTGCTGCAAGAATTTGACTAGCATATTATTGATAGAAAGGGAGTTGAGAACCCCGTTGCAGATAACTTCTCTAGGTTAGAGAATGTACTTGATGACCCACAACCTATTGATGATAGCTTTCCTGATGAACAATTAGCTATCATAAATACTTCTCGTACTGCTCCATGGTATGCTGATTATGCTAATTATATTTTTGCTAAGTTTATACCTCCTAGCTTCACATACCAGCAAAAGAAAATGTTCTTCTATGATTTGAGACATTACTTCTGGGATGACCCAAATCTTTATAAAGAAGGAGTAGATGGTACTATTAGACGTTGTGTACTTGAGCATGAACAGAAACATATCCTACGCAAGCGCCACTCCGAAGCTTATGGAGGACACCATGCGGGAGATAGAACTGCACATAAGGTATTGCAATCGGCTTTTTATTTGCCTACTCTCTTCAAGGATGCCCGTAAGTTTGTCTTATCTTGTGATTAATGTCAAAGAATTGGTAATATTAGTAGACGTCAAGAAATGCCTATGAATTATTCACTTGTTATTGAACCATTTGATGTTTGGGGCTTTGATTATATGGGATTGTTTCCTGCCTCTAATGGGTACACACATATTTTAGTTGTTGATGATTACGTTACTAAGTGGGTAGAAGCTATTCCAACTAGTAGTGATGATCACAACACCTCTATTAAGATGCTTAAAGAAGTTATTTTCCCGAGGTTTGGAGTCCCTAGATATGTAATGACTGATGGTGGTTCACACTTTATTCATGTTGCTCTCCGTAAGATGCTTGCAAAGTATGATGTGAACCATAGAATTGCATCCCCTTATAACCCACAGACTAGTGGTCAAGTAGAACTAAGTAATAGAGAGTTGAAATTAATTTTGCAAAAGACAGCTAATAGGTCTAGAAAGAATTGGTCCAAGAAACTTGATGATGCATTATGGGCCTATAGAACTGCATACAAAAATCCTATGGGTATGTCTCCATATAAAATGTTTTATCGAAAATCTTGTTACTTACCTCTTGAGCTAGAACATAAGACATATTGGGCTATCAAAGAGCTCAATTATGATTTAAAACTTGCCGAAGAAAAGAGGTTATTTGACATTAGCTGCCTTGATGAATGGAGAACCCAGGCCTATGAGAATGCCAAATTGTTTAAAGAGAAAGTTAAAAGATGGCATGACAAAAGGATACAAAAGCGTGAGTTTAACGTAGGTGATTATGTCTTCCTATACAACTCTTGTTTAAGATTTTTTGCAGGAAAACTTCTCTCCAAGTGGGAAGGACCTTACGTTATCGAGGAGGCGTATCGTTCCGGTGCCATAAAAATCAACAACTTCGAAGGCACAAATCCAAAGGTGGTGAACGGTCAATGAATCAAACACTATATCTCAGGTAATTCTATTAATGTTGAAACCAATGTTATTGAAACCGTAACCCCGGAGGAATACATAAGGGACACTTTCAAGAACAATTCAGCCTCCGAAAAGGAAGAGGTATGTGGTACGGTAAGTAAACCGACTCCAAACAGTTCTAAAGGCAATTTTTATCTATTTCGGAATATTTAGAAAAATAGAAAAATAAGTAGCAATCCGGAAGAGACACGAGGCATCCACGAGGGTGGAGGGCGCGCCCCAACCCTGGGCGTGCCCCCTGCCTCGTGTGCCTCCCGAACTCCGTTTTCTTGTGGGTTACTCCAATTGGTTGGTAAAAATTCATTATATATACTCCCGAAGGTTTTGACCTCCGTATCACGCAAAAATCCTCTGTTTTCGTTTCGAGCTACTGTTTTTCACAGATCTAGATCATCATGGCGTCCTCCAACATCCCCAAGGACAGGTTCTTCGAGAAGGTCATCAACCCCTACCTTGCGGAGGTGCTGCATCACCCTAAAACCATGGAGTTGCATGAGGTTGTGCTACACATCCGTGATGTTGAGGGGCTGAGGAGGACCGGAAGCGTGGAGACAAGACTCGAAGAAAAGGAGCATCAAGTTTTCAAGTGCTAAGGATCTTCGGGTAAGCTATCTCCAAACTTCAAGAGAAGATCGATCACCTCTAAGCCCAGATCTATGACCTGCAAAACCAAAACTATGAGTATGAATATAGATTCAAGAAGATGAGTTTGGCTGCAGATTTGAGCATCTCGGAGACTCGATCATCCTTCTACGATGGTGAGCCCATGCCTTGGAAGATGGACGACAAGCCTACATCATCAACAACTCCATCATCACCACCTCCGAAGAAGGAGACATAATCATATGGGTATGGGCACTCCCCTTGGAAACTGCCAAGCTTGGGGGAGTGACCCCGGCATTGTATCACCATCACTCCTATCTTTACCGTTTTTCTTAGTTCGATCCTTTTGGTAGTATCTTGATCTAGTAGAATAAAGTTAGCATGATCTAGTTGTGAGCTTTTGACTTATGATCTTTACCCTTTGTAATCGAGTCCGTTAGCTATATAATAAAGATTAGTGTTGAGTCAAGTGCTTGATTTTCTCACTTTGGTCATGATAAAAAGGAAAGAAAACATAAAAAGTATCCAAGAGATCATATTGATCTTATGGGAACTAACGACTTCACATATAAGAGTATGATAAATAAAAGTTGTTGGGAGTTGACAAACATAGTTTTGGTCATCGTCGCAATTAATAGGAAGTAATAAAAGAAGAGAGGCTTCACATACAAATATACTATCTTGGACATCTTTTATGATTGTGAGCACTTATTAAAGTATGACATGCTAAAGACTTGATGTTGGACAAGGAAGACAACATATATATTCGAAATAAAGTATATTGTCATGGATCATCCAACATGTTGAGCTTGCCTTTCCCCCTCAGGCTAGCCAAAACTCCTCGCACTAAGTAGAGATACTACTTGTGCTTCCATACATCCTTAAACCCAGTTTTGCCATTAGAGTCCACCATACCTACCTATGGATTGAGAAAGATCCTTCCAAGTAAGTTGTCATGTTGCAAAGTCGCTAAAATATGTATGATATATTAGTGTGGATGAAATTATCTTTATACGATCTTGTGATATGGAAGTAATAAAAGCGACGGACTTCATAATAAAGATCCTTATCACAAGTGGCAATATAAAGTCAAGTTCTTCTATGCTAAGACTTTGTGCATCCAACCATAAAAACACATGACAACCTCTGCTTCCCTCTACGAAGGGCCTATCTATTATTCTTCTATAAGAGTCAAGGTGAAATCCACCTTTCCTTTTTACATTTTATCCTTTGGCAAGCACATTGTGTTGGAAAGATCCTGACATATATACCCACTTGGATGTAAGTTTTCATGGTCTTTTACTGTTGACATTACCCTTGAGGTAAAAGGTTGGGAGGCAACACCACCAGCCCCTATCTTTCTCTATGTACGATTAAAACTCCATAAACATAAGTATTGCATGAGTGTGAGCAATTGTGAAAGACTATATGATAATTGAGTATGTAGGCTTGCTGAAAAGCTCTTATATTGACTCTTTCCGATGTTATGATAAATTGCAATTGCTTCAGTGACCAAGATCAAAGTTTGTTAGTTTCCAATGAAGTTTATGATTCATGCTTGATATTGTGGATGAATTGTTACTTTAGCATAAGAATCATATGACAATTTTTGGATTCAGGGCTTCGCAAATCCCGTTAAGTTCAAACACAGGGGCGTGAACGAAGATCTCTCCCACTCACGTCTACCTAGCGCCTCGTTCTCGTCTCGGCGGGAGGATTCAAGCAAACAACAGACAGAACACACAAGAGTTTATCCAGGTTCGGACTACATTGTGGTGTAAGACCCTACTTCCTGCTTTGGTGGATTAGCCTCGGGTGAGCGGGGATATGAGCTAGTACAATTTTTCCTGAGCTCAGGAGGCGAGCTCAGAGGGTCAGGAGGCAAGTGTTCTTGCTCCTTGCGTGGTGGCAGAGTATATGAGTCGATCCCTTCACAGTGGGAATCCTAGCTAACTATATAGGCGGCCAGGGTCCTCTTCCCCCGAAATGTTTAGGTGGGAAGGGATCCCACAATGGCCATTTTTGAGCGGGAACACAAGGACGTTCCTAAGCTGACAAAAGCAGTCTTCGCCTGCAAAATGATTAGGCGATGACGCGGTGGTGGGCTCGGCGATGACATCCTCCTTATCGTTCTTGCGGTCTTCGGTCTCGTTGCACCAATGGGGAAACCTTTGCCCCGCCCCTCGAGAACCTGCGGCTGCGCTCTCCCCCTTGCACCGAAATGGTAACTGTGTCGCTGGCGCGCGCAAGCACCCGCTGCCGCGATGCATCACCGCTGATATCACTGCCTCCTCATGAGGCAGGCTTGGCCTTGGATTCTTCGCCCCTCCGGAGCACCTTGCTGAGGCTGCTCTTGAGGAGGCTTTGACGTCGTTCTCCTCGCGAGGCTTAGCTCCCTCACGAGGGTCTTGGGCAGCTGGTTGATCGGCTGGGCCGTACCAGGCCATAGTAGGAGCGCGTCGCGGCCCGCACACAAGCAAGTCTGGGTACCATGGTTCCCAGTACGCTGACAGTAGCCCCCAGACCCAAGGCGCGCGCGGAGTTGGCTTCGGGGCGAAGCCTTAGTCAAGGATGAAGCGCTGCAGGCCCCAAAGGCTGCAGGCTAGGCTAGCATGCAATGGTTGGATGGGACGTGGGTGGCCCCGCCTCCCACGCAGCCTTGGTAGTCGTGCGCCTTGCCAATCGCATGACCGGTAGGGCTTCTTGCTGACGCCTCTGCTTTCTGCCTCCCAATCGCTCCCTTTCTCTGCTTGCCTTCTCCACCCCTTCTCTCTTGCTGTCATGCTGCGCAAGGCGAAGAAGAGGGGGGACGGCGAGCCTGCCGCATCGCCGCCGGTGCTCGAGCCAGCGCTGGGCAGCTCCGCCATAGTGAACCAGGAGGGTCTGGCCAAGGTGCGTCGCGCCTTGGCCGATGCATCAAACAAGTGGGGGCCGACCAGGGTCTGGCTTGCTTCCTGGTCGGTGGCGGAGCTTGGTGCAAACGACATCCAGCTTCATCTCCATGCTATCTTCGGGGGTCTCCTTCCCCCTTTCTCCGCCTTCTTCTACGCAGTGCGCATGCATTACTAGATTTGGGCATTACACTCGGACCCTGGGTCCATCATCCTGCTTTCTGGCTTCGCGTTCCTGTGTGAAGCTTTCGTTGGCGTTTGCCCTTCCGTGGCCTTGCTTCGTCACTTCTTCGCTCTCTTCTTGGTTGACAGGGGGCAGCGCTCGGGGTGCATGTCGTTGCGTGCGGGGGAAGCGACTACTGCCTTCGAAAGTGACTTCTCGCTTCACCCAACCACAGAAGGGTTTCGCGGACAATGGGTGTTCGTTGTCGCCGCCGCGTACAGCCCCCAATTCCATCTTCCTAATGCATTGGCGGTGCCGAACTCGGGCTGGGGGCATGAGGCCCTTTCAGATCCATGGGCGGAGCTTGTGATACGCCGACTGGCCAACCTGAGGAAGAGAGGGTTGACCCTGGCGATGGTGGTGAGGGACTTCCTTGTCCTCCGCGTCGCCCCACTCCAGCGCCATTCTAGCTCAATGTGGGTTCTCGATGATCGCGCGCGCCTCCAGCGGAAGCAGCTCCCTCCTGACACGCTCCAGGGACTGCTGCGGCTGCTCGTCGGTGGAGTGCCTGAAGCTTGCCCTGGCTCCGTGGCTCCCTTGTACTTGCCTTTCGTAGCCGGAAAGGCTCTTGCTGAAAGGATGCCCCACTTCGATGTATGGGGACTGTTGCCGGGGGGCATACCCGATCATCATGGCGACCCCTCGGTGGTGACATGAGGGCTTGCAAGCCCATCCTCCCCTTTCAGGGCGGACACACCTGGCGAAGCCCCTGGCCTGGGGTCGGCTTCGTCCTTGGAGCAAGCGGACGAAGCTCAGTCGTCGGTGTTGACGGAGGTGGCGGAAGGTGCCGAGGCGCCGCTGGCTCCCGAAGCGACAGAAGGGGAGGCGCAGCGGTCTCCGATCGGAGAGAGTCTAGGGAAACCGCGTCAGGGATCGAGGCGCCGGCCGCGACCTTGCCCCGGTGCAAGCACATCTGCTTCCAGCGGCCTCCAGCCATCCTTCGCGGAGCTAGGCAAGAGGCGGAGGTTGAGGGGCATCTACGGCCCTGCCCCGAGGGCCCTGAAGAGGATGAAGCTGGTTGTACCCAGCAGGTGCGTGTTCTGCAGTTCTTCCTGTCTTTCCCAATGTGGTTCTGCTGACCCCTCGCTCCACAAGGTCTCTTCTGATTTGTCCTCGCGCCGCTCGATGAGGCCCGCAGAAGCCTCCGCCTGCATCCATCCTCCGGACCATGCCGGGCCTTCGGGAGGCCTCACGCGAGCTGTTGAAGCCGCGCCCGGATCTTACTACGCAGGTCGTGCTCCCAGCCCCCGAGCGTTTCTAGGGCAGGGCAGCTCTTGGAACATCGGGAGCCCGCTCCGTGTCCCAGGTCTTGCCTTCACTATGGGTCATCAAGCTCTTGAGGCAACTCGAGCAGCTGTCCGTCCACCAGGACCACGCCTGCTCCCTGCGCTGGAAGTATCACGCGCCCCCGGGGCTAGCCCCGAGGCACACGCTAAACATGAGGGAGAGGGGGAGCCCCCTTTGGGCGGTGCGGATGCCGGGGACGAGCCCAGTCGTCTTCTGGAACTTGCAGTGCGCAGGAGCGTGGTCCGTCACGACCTTGTGCGGGAGGCGTCGGACGCCCTAAAGCGGCGTTTCGAGGCCGAAGGTCTGCTTCTGGCGCAGGGTTGGCGCCAGCTGAGGACCGCCGTCAACCTGGGCCAGCTGCAGCACGAATCCGCCCTAAGGAAGGCGGAAGCGTCGGCCGCCATGGCTCAGGAGGCGTGCGATCGTGCCCTGGAGGAGCCCCGAGATGCCGAGCGCCGCTAGTGGCAAAAAAAGTTGCGGGGCTTTTAAGATCTAGAGGCAAAAAAATTCAAAAAAAATCAAACTTACTAGTGGCGCACCGTTTGCTAGGTGCGCCACTAGTAACAGAAAAAAATTATAAATTTTTTGAAAAAAAAATATAATTTTTTTTTCAAAATATAATACGTAATATGACCGGGAAGTTTGAAATATATTTTCAAAATTTCATCATACTCATGAACATTAACAAACTCCTAGACATCAAGAAGGGTTAATATGATTGATATGATAGATATATCAACAAGTGCCTGTGAAGTGAGCTGGTGCTGGGGTTGGATAGAACTACGAAGTTAAGTGTGCTCGGGCTAGAGTAGTGTGAGAATGGGTGACCTTATGGGAAGTTTGACCACAGAATGCGATTTGACTTGAGATTAAGCAAATTGACCCCAAATTAAGCCATAATGACTTGAGATTAAGAAAAAAAATAAAGAAAAAATTTAAAAAAAATTAAATTTTTTTTTGAAAAAAAAACAAATTTGAAAAAAAATTACTAATGGCGCACTCCTATGTAGTGCGCCATTAGTATGCCAAGCACCTGGATATATATGGCCCCCTGAGAGGCATACTAATGGCGCACTGTGCCCTATACTAATGGCGCACCAGTGGTGCGCCATTAGTATCCAACTACTAATGGCGTGCTACTAATGGCGCACCAGTAGTGCGCCATTAATGGCTAAAACTGGTGCGCCATTAGTAGCACTTTTTCTAGTAGTGCGTGTGGTACCTTGGCCCGGTAAGCAGACATAACCTTGTGTGTCCGTTGTTGTTGTTATGGATTCGGGTCCCCGTTTGGGACCGTTTATGTTTGGCCACGACGATGGTCGTTGTGTCTTTGGTAGACACAGGGCCACCAAGGACTTAGCCCAAAGGGGAGTTGGTCGGAGTGGCCGGGAGAGTATCATGGTAGTAGATCGGTTTTGTCGGAACGCCGTTGGTCCACCTGAATGGGATAACAAAGCCATGGGTTCCGTAGTGTGGGTACAGTGCGCTACCTCTTCAGAGTGTATATTAAATCTATCGATAGCCGCACCCGCGGATAAGGGCCCAGTTCATAGTTGGTCACACTATGAGTCAACAGTAATAATAATAATATGCTTAATAACAACCCTGGTTCGATGATGAGATAAGTTGGTTGAGATCGCCGGAAAGATCACCATTTGAGACCAAGTGTTGGTCATGGCTCTGATCGCGGAATGATCACCGTGGTATCAAGGATACCAAGTTGTTGGATATTCGTGATGTTGTGCGAGAATCGTGGGTAAAGATCAAGCTCCTTGTGGTCATTTGATGATTACTACTGTATTCTTTATACCAAGCTTGATTTGTGTAGCGACCACGATCCGAATGGACCGAAGTCTCTGTGTTCTGTGTCATCCCTGGATCGGTATGCTGACACACACAGTACAAACAGGATTTATAACAGAGGTAAATCACATGTATTAAGTAACGTAAATACTATTACCTCAATCGATCATAGCGGAAGCAACAAGGTCGTGGATTCCCATCAACACCAACGGCAAAGTTGAGTGTAGAAATCGTAACCCCTAACGTATCACTTACTCGTCGCAAGATAATCCTGGAACATAAAACGTTGCAGCCCGAAAACGGGTCAGCACATGGAATATGCTGGCAAATTCATACTGTAATGATAATGATGAACAAAGCCTACAACTACATGCATATTTGGCTGGTGGAGGCCGTAAGGTTAAAGTTTTTGCGTAAAGCCAATTTTTCCCTACTTCAAAGGAATGCATTTTAATTTACTCTCATGGTAGTTGAAACATTGTTGAGAAGATAGACATCCTCTCAACCCCAATTAAAAGTAATCATTAAACCCAACAAAATTAATTAAAGTAACATGATGAGATGCACAAGATAATCCAAGTACTAGATACTCAAGACGTCCATAACCGGGGACACGGATTATCATGATCAGTTTGTACACTCTGCAGAGGTTTGTGCACTTTTCCCCACAAGACTCGATCGCTTCTGTTTGGTTTCTCGCACTGCATGGTGTTTGAGAAACGGATGACCGAGACATAGTCTTTCCGAAGAGGTCCCCTTAACCAGATAGATAGGCCAGTACACCTACAAATCCCAACTACATCTACTAGCCCATCATGGAAAGGTTTCCCACAACTTACTCAACTATGCCAGAGCTCATATTGGCATGTGGCTGCACACGGAAGTTTCTAGTATGAAAAATCTCATGATCCCTTTGAGCCTGGGTGGCGGTCCAAAAGAAAAACAGGCAATCCTAGAATACCCAGATGCCTCAATCCACCCAGATGTGTATTAATGTTGCCACCTTAAGTTGAACCATTAATTAACAACTCACGTCTGTCATGGATTTCACTCAAACCCAAACCACGTCTACGAGCATAGCATGTCCTAACAGCAAACGTAGAAGTAACTCCCAAGGGTTTGGATGTAATGCAGGTAATAGGTTCTACATCAATCTACTTCCCAGTCCCACAAATTAATTGATCCTACTGATGCAATGTGTTTGAGGATATAACTAATGCAATGAAAACTGGGTATTTGGAAAATATGATCAAAGTGTGAACTTGCCTGCAATGTTGATGAAGATGATTCGCACTCAAAACTCTGGATAGATCTACTCGTCACACTCCGGTCAATCTATCGTAAGCAAGCAATAGTAACCACACATATGTAATCACTCAGAAAGATCGGACAGAACAAATAAACACTTCGGAAAACTTCAAAATCACACGAATGAATCTTGAAACACAAAACAATTTCCAACAGTACCAAAGTTATGTGAATTTGGCCTTATCGGAAAGTTTAGGTCGAGAGCTTCGATTTGCAAAAAGAATCAACTGAAACGGAGCTACGAAACACAAGTTATGATCAAAACTAGTATGAATCTAAAACTAGTTGAATTCGAATTTTAAAATTTTCAAAAACATGTTTGGGTTGTATTACTGGAAAGAGGGCTTCGTAACGAAGACGTGGACGTTGGTTTCGTTGAATTTGGACTAACCGGTAAAAAGTTATGGCCGAAAGAAGATTAGGGGCTAAACTGTAAATAACTTCACACATAAGTCCCCGGCCGAAAATAAAAGAAAAAGAAAAAGCTACAGTGAGAACGTTCGCTTCCTAGTCCTAAAGGGTGAACGTTCACTGTATATATCAAACTAAAAAAACCGATCTAATCAGAAAACCGGGGGGGGTTTATTACCTAGGCGGTTTTCGTAGAAAACCGTGGGTTCGGGGCGGGTTTTTTGGCGGATCCGGAGCGACTCGGGCTCAGACCCGGCCGGTGGTGAACTCCGGCCGGCGGCGAAGGTGGCAGCCGATGTGCGGCGATGGCGAGAGGAGGGGCGGCGAGCGAGAAGGGCAGCGGCGGCGAGGTGCGGCTGCGGGAGGCGAGAAGCAGCGGCGGCAGGCAGGCGGCGGCGAGAAGGGCAGCGGCGGCGGCGGTTAGGCGATGCGGCGGCGGCGGCGAAAGTGCGTGGCAGCGGCAGAAGTGCGGGGAGAGAGGGGCGGCGGCGGCGGAGTATTTAAGGAGGGGGGCCTCGGTATGGCGTGGAGGAGGGGCAAGGCGAGGTGGCCGGAGCGGCCACGGCGGCGCGCGTGCTCGCTCGGGACTCTGTCCCGAGCTCGAAGGTGGCGGCGTCCTGGGCCGGCTCGGCCTTCGGCCCAGTTCGGTCCGGAGGGAAAAGTTTTTTTTTTAAAACATTTTTTTAACACACAGAAATCGAATAAAATCAAAATAACTAAAAATATCCTATAGGCATATAATATATCAAAATTTGCAGAAAAATAAACCCTACAACATGAATATTTTACTACTGTCAAATAAAATGTCCACAAAATCTAATAAATCAAAAGGTCCCATTCTTGCAATAAAAACCAACAGAAACCATTTTTAAAATACCAAAAGAATTCAAATTCATTTATCTCCAATTTTTTAGCTGTAGGGAATCATGTTACCCTATTTTCCATGTAATTTGTTTTTTTTGGAGAAAAATAATTTGAATAAAATCCAAATAACTCAATATTTGAAATTGTGTTGCAGAAAGTTTCAGAAAAACTTCCAACTCATATTTCCTATAATTTGAAGAAGTCATTTTATCTTCTCTCGGGAAAATCATTGAGTTGCTTAAAGTTTCTGAATTGAAAATATTTCGAGGATGAAATTCAAAATCCTTTCGAAGCCCTTTATCATTTAGAATAAATGGAAGAAGTCATATTATATTCACTCTAGGGTTTTGTGTTGAAAAGAATTTGAATTCCCGAAGATCAAAAAGGAAAGTGAAAGTTTTGGGAAAGTCATTTTATTCCCTCTCATTTAACTTTCAAAAGTTTCAAATTTCACTCAATTTCACTCAGCACAATCAACAAGCAATCAAATCTATCTATTTGTTATAACATTCCAAAATTTAAAATTTTGGGATGTTACATTTTGATCCTGAGATGATCGTATAATGCCTGAGGTTGGTAAGTGATGCATGTGATGGTTACGAGCTAACCCGAACAGAATAAATGGTGCATGTAGTGTCATCATGTTGCATGCTAGTATCATCAGATTTATTTGTTCATGCCATGCTCATATTGTCTAGCTGTACCATGTTCATATTTTTCATGCCATGTTATCCTGATAATTCCTGATTAACCTGTAATTGCCATGATGTTGTTTGTCTTGAATGCTTCTGTTTATTGTGAGCTTGCAAGTACATTCAATGTACTGACCTGGCGTGTCATGCCAGCTTGCAGGTCGTGCCTGGATTGCTTGCTTGTTGTTCCTGTGTTCGCGAGCTAGGATAAATGTTCCAGCCAGAGTCCCTGCGGATTGGAGTCCATCATCGCCGTTCGTTGTTCCGCTGCCAGTAGTTGTTCCGCTGCTTTGAGTTGTTATGCTGCTTGTATAGAGCAACCGTGGTTGGTGTAGTGTCGCCGTGCCGATATTATTCATTGTAATATCGGAACCCTTGTAATCATATTCGTGTTGTAATAAAGAGCTGGTTTGTTCTATACTAAGAAGTGCCATATTCCAGAAGTCTTCTCCTCGATCTCTGGGCTATAATACGGGGCGTTCCGTTTTTCTCTGAGCTGGGGTGCCACAATTGGGATGGTTTGGAAGATTGTTGATTTGATTTTGCTGAAAAACAGAAACTTTTGCGTCTAGTGCAGAAAATTCTATAATTCGCTAGAGCGTGATAATTTTCTAAACTTTCTACACAAAATTGATATACAAATTCCCCATGTTTTTATAATTTTTCAGAATTTGTAGAGCTGCATAAGTATGCGAAGTTTTCAGGTTGCTACAGACTGTTCTGTTTTTGATAGATTCTGTTTTCTATGTGTTGTTTGCTTATTTTGATGCATCTATGGCTAGTACCGGGGGGTACGAACCATGAAAAATTTGGAATATAGTAGATATTACACCAATATAAAATAATAACGAGTTCACAACATTGCCTTAAGTGGTTATTTGCTTTCTTATACTAACGGATCTCGCGAGCTTTTTGTTGAGTTTTGTGTTGTGAAGTTTTCAAGTTTGGAGTAAAGATTTTGATGGACTATGGAATATGGAGTGGCAAGAGCCTAAGCTTGGGGATTCCCAAGGCACCCCAAGGTAATATTCGAGGACAACCAAGTGCCTAACACTACTAGGAAAAGGGCTATAGATGAAATTGATACTAATGGCGCACCATACAGCAAGTGCGCCATTAGTATATAGTAATGGCGCACTAGCAACAGATACGCCATTAGAGTTCGAAGTACTAATGGCGCACCTTGCCCGGAGTGCGCCATTAGTATCAAGAATTTTTTTTTTAACTAGCGCGCCTGTCCAAACATACTAATGGCGCATCTATTAATAGTGCGCCATTACTAGTTGTAAATAGTAATGGCGCACCAGCAGTAAAGTGCGCCATTAATGGTCTTTTTTTATGATATTTTTTATTCTGTTTTTTACAGAACTACTAATGGCGCACTTTCCCAAAGTGCGCCATTACTAGTTTGAACTAGTAATGGCGCACTGTGCGGAAGTGCGCCATTAGTATGTTTTTTTTGCAAAACTTTTAATGGCGCAGCAACTTTAAATGCGCCATTAGTGACCTTGATTACTAATGGCGCATTAGTAGCTGGTGCGCCATTAGTATGCGGGCAGGAACTAGATATTTTGGACAGCCTCTCTACCACACTCACTTTCCCCCCCACTTCTTCATTCTCTCTACTTCCTCTCCTCTCTGGTCCCTCCTCTTTTCCACCTCATTTCCACCATATATTCATTCAAATTAAGTGGTTAAATTACCTTGTTTTGGTAGGTAAGTATGGGGGGAAGCTATATTTATGTTGTACTCCATACAAACAATGTGCACATGCACTTTTATGGCCTATAGCTAGATCTATGTATGTTTGTGGTGTTGCATAGGTTTGTTGTGTTGCATATGTGTTTGTGTTTGGAGGTGTACCGGTATTTGAAATGCGATAGTTGCCAATATTTTCCCGGAATGTTGATTCATTTCCGTTTCGGTGAGAATTTTGGCATTAAGCATTCATTTTTGTCCTATTTTTAGGGAAAGTCAAGGCAAATTTTTTCTTGGTTCTAAAATATCGTTTTGCTCTACCCCGCAGGGCGACCATGGTGCGCACGATGACCGAAGGCATCGTGAATAGGTTTTTGAGGTCCGCGAAGGCCGAGATGCTTCAAAAGAACGAGACGGAGATAAGATGTCCGTGTCGAAGATGCAAGCTGAAGAGCCTTATTGCGGACCCGGATTCCAGGCAGGTGCGGGACCACCTGCTCTTGCGTGGTTTCATGGATGGCTATCGGTGGCAAGGTGATGAAGATGACTACGAAGTCGTTCATGGGGGCCAGGCAAGAAATGAGGAAGGGCAGCAAGACAACCACCGCGGCTCAGGCGGGCGAGAAGACGAAGAATCCCCAGGAGATGATCACGACGGTGATGCTGTACACAGTCATCTTGTAGAAGATGCAGGACATGATGATGAGGAAGATGCCGGAGCAGACGACGGGCATGATCATGAAGATGATGATGCCGGCGGAGCAGACGACGTTGAACCATCGATGGGCTGGGTGCAGGACCCTCATATTCAAGAGCTGCTTCTCAAGCAGACCGATAACGCAAGAGCTGCCGCCCGAGAGAAAGCCAAGATGGATCAACTTGAGTTAGACGCGGTTACTCCATTGTATGAAGGATGCAGGCCCGAGGATACCCGCCTGAAAGTAACGCTCATGGCTCTGGAGATGAAGGTAAAACACAAAATGACCGACGCATGCTTCGACGAGAACATGTCATTCTGGCACGAACGTCTTCCCAAGGGGAACAAGTGCCCCACCAGTTTGGAGGAGGCGAAGAAAATCGTGTGTCCTCTGGATTTACCGCACGTGAAATACCATGTGTGCATGAACAATTGCATCATTTATCGGGACGATCACGCGGAGTCTACCATATGTTCGGTGTGCGGCGTCACTCGATACAAGAAGAGGAAGAAAGCTCCTCGAAAAGTGGTGTGGTACTTTCCGATCACTCCTCGTCTGCAGCGGTATTTCACGGACCCTAAGGTAGCAAAGCTTCTGCGTTGGCACGCGGATAGGGAGGAGAAGAAGCGAGAAGATGATGCAAATGATCCGGAGATAGATAAAAAAGACAAGATGCTGAGTCACCCTAAGGATGCGAGCCAGTGGCAAGCGTTGAACTTCGAAGACCTAGAATTTGGGAACGATCCAAGGAACATCGTGCTGGGCGCGAGCACCGATGGAGTCAACCCGTTTGGCAGCCAGAGAAGCACACATAGCACCTGGCCTGTGTTTGTGTGGATGTACAACCTTCCCCCCTGGTTGTGCATGAAGAGGAAGTACATTCACATGAGTATGCTAATTGAAGGACCGAAACAACCAGGGAATGACATCAATCTGTATCTGGGGCTGCTGAAAGAGGAGCTAGACACGCTGTGGAAAACGCCAGCAACTTTTTCGACGTCATCTCTCGGAAGTCTGTTGGCGTGAGGCAACTCAGAAGGCTACAGGAAGAGATCGTGGTGATACTATGCGAGCTTGAGATGTACTTCCCGCCCGCATTCTTCGACATTATGGTGCATCTGCTGGTCCATATCGTGGACGATATCATCCAACTCGGGCCGATGTTCTTGCACAGCATGATGCCGTTCGAAAGGATGAATGGTGTCATCAAAGGATACGTTTGCAACATGTCACGTCCAGAGGGAAGCATAGCCAGGGGCTTTCTGACCGAAGAGTGCATCTCGTACTGCACGAATTATCTAGGCATCGAGAACCCCGTTGGTCTGCCCGTCAACAGGCACCTCGGCAGGATCGCTGGATCGGGTCACCGTGAGGGTCGCCGCGAAATGCATGTCGACTTCGAGGGTCGACTCGCCGACTTTGAAAGAGCAAACCTAGTCGCGCTACAACACATAGACGTGGTCGATCCTTGGGTGGTTCAGCACAAAACCTTTATTGAGAAGACATACAATGACCGAGGCCAACAGAGGACGGACGGAGATATAATCAAAGAGCACAACTCATGTTTCACGCGTTGGTTTAAGCAGAAGCTTATGTCGTACCCTTTACATGATGATTCTTCCGCG
>LR738714.1:395510055-395533027 GCA_902687465.1 Secale cereale | reverse complement strand
CGCCCCCGAGCCCTAGCCCTAGCGCTCGACGCCGCCCCACGCGCCCCCGCCGCCGGAGACTTGGAGCCTCGGAGCCTCGGAGCCGCCCCACGTCCTCGGAGCCGCCGCCGGAGACTTGGAGCCGCCGTCTATCCCCACCTCCCCAAGCTCGCCATCTCCCTCTGCCTCTTCTCGGTTAGTTCATCCCCTCCCAATTTGATTTGCATCACTAGGGTTTTTGTTTGGCAAAATTAGGAGGATGAATAGATGAATGACTCTTCTGGCCTCGGTTGTTCTACCACAAAGCACAACCAAGATGCTAGTAGTAATCTTTAAAATGTTTTGATATTTAGCTGAGAAATTTCGTCGGTATGCTGCTACTTTAGTCAATAAACCTGTCATGGAAATGTTTAATTGCAGCCAATGAACTGAAAAACATGAAAGTTTTTATAGCCATTACAGTCCAAATAGCAGTAATTACTAAAGTAAATAGTTCTCTGGTGATCTTTCAAGATTCAGCACGGTCAGTGTATGGATGGAATTACCTGCTGATGCATGTTAGCATTCTGACAAAGCAAACTAACAGCACATGTGCTATCGTAGCTACAATCACAGGTGTGCCCATAATCGGGTTACAGCCACCATAACTTCGAGCTTGGCTCTGAAATGATCCAATTGTTGATCCATGTCAGATACGCAGTAGCATATGATCAGGAACGTTGTATGGGTGTCACCAGTGGCGAATCTAATGTTTGTGATTGTTGCATGTAAAACACCTAAATATAATTTATAAGTACTATAGTTAGCTGAAATATGATTTATGTAGGGTAGGCTTAAGCCTGATGAAGCCCACCTAGTAGACTTGCCACTGGGTGTCACGCTCAGACCTGCATCTACACTCTGAAGTCCTTCAGTTAGGTGTTCACTCTGATCTTGATCCAGCGACTCCAAATCATTTTAGCAAACCGGTATGTAGATAGTCGAGAAGATGACCTGAGGGACGTGAGATCTTCATCCAACGGCTGGAGTTCAATTACCTTTTAGGCGCCTTTTATTGTTTCTGTCCAGTTACTTCACTTTAGCTCTTTTATTACTGCTATTTGGACTGTAATGGCTATAAAAGCCATTGATCCCAGCTGCCCTATGTATCAAGTTGTAATCGGGCTACGAAAGTTCACCGCTAAATTTACTAAAGTTGTAACCTGTCATGGAAATGTTCTGGTTACTCGACGCATGTTTCTTTAGTTTACTTATCTTTTTGGTCAACGGTTATCCTACGTGACTTCATGACAAAAGTTTAATAATCGTGTTCTAGCTACTGTAGTAGTATCGTTGTAAGTTTTTTTGTTTTCCTTTGATGTTAGAAGTAGAGTCATGAAAACTAATGACCTAAATTAGTCACTTACGAAGTAGCGCATAAACATGCAAGTTTCCAGGTTCCTAATATTTTGCATTAGGTGCAGAGCTCAGTGTTATCAAACCGCTTTTGCTATATTGCCTTGCTATAAACAAGATGGTGTTTACTGTACTGCCTTTTATGCACATTTGGTGTAGTATTATCTTATGATCTGCTCTTGTCATGTACACATAGAAGGTGAACTATCTTCACTGAAATTTACGGTTGGATTTGTGATAGTTGCGGCAACCTGAATCTGCGTAATAGCGCGGAAACAATAATTGTAATATGCCAGTGGTATTTTGGCTGCGTTTTATCTTCGGCCATCGTGTCGTGATAGTTTTGCAGGTACCCCGAGAGGCCCTTGAGTTTGCTGGAATGTCGATTAACTTCCGTTCCGGCAAATTCGGGTACTCCATATGTCCTATTTTCAGCAAAGGTCATGCTGAAATTTTCCGTGAATTTTAGCATGACTTTGCTAAAAAATAGGACATATGGGGTACTTGTGACTAATCCATGGGCCGGGGTATCTTAGTAGTTAATTAAGTAGGATCAAGTGCCCCTTTGTTCTAGCTGCATTAAACCATAGGCGGCAATAGAGCCAAGTGATTAGGCCCATCTTAGCTTTTAGGATGCCTCGGTGTCAACAAACCATTAATTATAAAACCTTGGCTTTTAGGGTGCCTCGGTGTCGATGAAAACCGAAATGATGAAAGCTTAGGCTTTTAGGGTGCCTCGGCGTCGAAAAACCCTCAATTATAAAAGCTTAGCTTTTAGGATGCCCCGGTGTCGACAAACCCTAAATGATGAGACCATGATCTTGTTCCTTGACAATAACCAACTTTTTGACCAAACTTTGTTCCTATTTAGAGAGAAACATGGCCAACAACGATGAGGCCGGCGGTTCGGGCGGGAAGGCATTCTGGGAGCTTTCCCAGGAGATGGAGGAACAACCTCACTTGTATGAGGACACCGCCTTCCACACCGATCCTGAGACCACTGATGGTACCGCGGAGGATGACCCCACTGATGCCACCACTGATGGTGCCGCCGAGAATGCCACCACTGATGATGGCGGCGCACGCACAGATGGCAGCCAACCGAAGAGGCAACGGAAGGACCGGCGCCCGACCGTGCTCCGCACCCTCAAGGAGGAAGTTACTGAAGTGGACCCCGACGGGAATCCAACGGCGCCCGAACGAATAGTCAAGGGGTACTCGCTTCAGCTCGGGTGCATTCTCCGGAGCACCGTCTCGATCAACAGCGAGAACCTGAGGCATCCTGACAACGCGAATTACCGCAACCTCCTCTTCACGAAGCTGCACGAACGATACAAGTTCCCCGCTCAATTTGATAACACAAGCCTCAAAGGGAGTAAAGTGAACAATGCTGCCTTCACGAAGATGAGCAAGGCCCTGTCTACTTGGAAAACCAATGTGAAGATAATGATCAAGAAAGGTGAGAGTTATGAGACGATCAAGCAGAAACATCCTTCGATCACCGAAGATGACTACAACGAATTCAAGATCACTTGCTCGAGCGACTCACACTCCGAATCAAGTCAGTGGGGGAAAGAAATGCGGGAGCTCAACTTAGGGGAACACAGACTCGGTCCCGGCGGTTACAGAGTGGCGGAGCCTATATGGGACAAGGAGGAGGCGGACCGTGCCGAGCAAGGCCTACCGCCCCTCTTCGATAAATACGATGACAAGCAGACCAGGAACTTTATCAGGGCCCGGTACAAGAAGGACCCGAAAACAAAGGAGCTAACCACGGATCCGAAGACCAGGGCGCTTGAGCTTGTTCTGGTAAGGAATACACCCCCGCGTAATTAGCTCCATATGGTTGCATTCTAATTAATGAAGCCAAATTTCTCAATGATTCACATTCCTTCCGCAGGCGACTGAAAGCAGTAGCGCGGGGTCGACTAAGAGCGGCCCTTGACACGACTCTAAATAGGGCGTTGAATGTAATGAAGAACAAGGATAAGCTCGAGAAGCCGACGTCAGCTGGTCGTGTGGCCGGCAAAGGCTTGTCGACAAAATGGTCGTCATACTATAACGCTGGTGGGCGAAAGGAGAAAAAGACAAGCTCGGAAAGCCAGGCGCGCGAGGTTCAAGAACTCAAGGCACAGGTGGCGCGGATTCCGGAGATTGTCCAAGAGCAAGTGCAACAACAGCTCGGAGCGACGATCACCGCCATTGTGCCTAGCTTGATCGAGGGGTTGAGTGCGTGGATTGCTGGCGGCCAACAGGGGCCGCCCCCGATTCCCAGCTTCACGGCCAGCAACTCGCAGAACGAGATGGCGGGGCCATTGGTGTCTTCGGCGGAGGCGGCATTGGTGTCTCCGACGCCGGCACGGGAGCTTAATGCACCCGTGCGTACGCCGGCCGGCACCTCTGCAGCAAGCGGCCCCTCCGTCAACTGCACGCCCGCCGTTGGCGGTGCCTCGACATTAGCCGAGCTCGACGCCATCATCACGGTAACTAATTAAGCCTCTCTCGGTCGAGGACTTCATCTCCTTGCCTTTGACTGGGCATCCCTGACGCCCTACATATTTTCGCAGGGCGCCGCCGACGTTCCGTGCACTCTACTGCACTTCGTGAACAACGAGTTGGTCGATGTCGCCAAGGGCAAAATCGTTCAACCGGGCCAGCCCTTGTTCCACGGTACCCAGATGCCACCCAACTTGTTTAGGGTTCAACTGGTTCGGGTGCTGCCAGGCTGCGACGACGTGTTACCTCCGATTCGACCCGTCGGGGCCGACGATGATGACGTCATGACCCTCAGCGCCTGCCTGAGCTGGCCCCTGCTTTGGCCGAAGAGCCAGATTCGTTTGGGGGTGGGGGAAACCACACCAAAGACAACACCGCCAGTCGTGCCGGCGCCAAGTCGTCCCCATGGCAAGTCCGCCGCAACGGTGCCGGACATCCCTATGCCACTGGATCCAAACATGCATATGGCACAGGATCAGGACGACGACGACGATACATTTGCCAACGTCGATCATTACTTTGCCGATCATGGGTACGGTGACGACTTCATGGGGGCTCCTTCTCAAGAACCCAACCCAACAAAAGAGGTGCGCGATCAAGCCGGTACCGCGGAGAAGCCAAGTTGCAACAGGCGTCGTCTGCCGTTCAGCTCTCAGGAGACGCCTCCAGCTGCCGATTTCACCGAGCCTCAGATAGGCGAGGTGCGAAATATGATCAGCCCCAACACACTAAAGAAGGCGGTCTCTGAGCAGAACTCGGTCCCAATTATGGAGATCAAGAAGAAGGCACGCAAAAGAAAAACTAACAAGGGTGCGAGCCAGCCGGCACCGAGTACGATCCGTGCTCAGGACGGGCCACCTTCACCTGAGGATGTAATGAGGAGGGTGCATGTGGCGGGTAGGCCGATGCTACCGACAAATATGCTCGATGCTGCAACCGGTGCCATGCGGAGTCTGCATGACAGTGTTCTTTCTTTGGAGAAGCGGCGTCTCACACAGAAGGATGTGGCGTACCCGGTTTTCGCGGCCAAGGTGCCGGAGGGCAAGGGCTTTGTGGATAACTCCATCGGGGGTACGATCGTGCTGCGGTTTGATGACATCCACGCTATGTTGAACCTTCATCCGCTGCACTACACCTTCGTTCGGCTATTTTCGCTGAGTATGGAGATGCGGATCATTCGCGACAAGACCCCGGACATCGTGATAGTCGACCCCTTCTACATGCGTGCCAAGATCTTGTGCAGTGCTGGGGACCGGCAAGTCGCGAGTTCTTACCTCGGAGGCGTCATTCTGGCAAACCGAGATAAGGATAACTTCCTCGTGCCTTACTTTCCCGAGTAAGTCCTCCGCCTCAACCGCCCCGTAACATATGAATTCTTAGATTTCGATCGTTCTTCTTTTAACATTCCGTGTTTTCTGCAGTGACACACAGTGCACGCTCATCCTACTAAGCCCCAAATATTCCATGGCCACGTATTTCGAGCCGGACCGTAAGTCGGCTGTAGACTACACAAATGTCAAGAAGGTTCTTGATGATGTTCTCGCCGGCTACGCCAAATCTGGAGGCACCTTCACCAGGACAACTCGTAAGTACGGCAAGCACGTGTTCTCCCACAACACGACGTTCTGCTGCGTCAAGCAGCCGCCTGGCGGTCAGAAGGGTGCCTACTACGCCATCCATCACATGCGGGCGATCGTACGGGACCATCATCAACTTCTGCTACCGAGTAAGCTCAAAGATTGGGCCGCGCGCGTGTCGGCAATCCAGGACGCGGACATCAGACAAGATTCTTTCGCATCCAGTCGGAGTTTGCGGAAATCATCCATCAAGATGTCCTTCGTACCTCGGGGCTGTTCTACCTCAGGAATCAACCGTCGAACAGTGACATCGACACAATGCTACAAATGCAGGCTGACAACGCCCGTGATTTCATGACTCCCACGATAGACGGCGGCTTCATCCACGCTCCGGTGCATTGAGTCGAGTCGAAAGCAGTGATGCTGTGTCTAGTTCTGAAACATCGATTGGCTCTTGTTGTAATTAAACTTTAATGAACTTGTAGTATGTCTCTTTGGTTTCGAGAGTCGTTCAACTTAGATGTAATCGATGCTATTAATGTCTTGCTTTTCTCTTTCGATCGTTCTGTTGCATACTTATATATTGCTTATGAATTGTCTGCGATGCCGTCGTATGTCGTGTACAAGGGTAAGGTTCCCGGAGTCTACGACGACTGGGAGGAGTGTCGGAGACAGGTTCACCGATTCAGCGGTAACAGTTACAAAGGGTACACCACTAGGGCCGAGGCCGAATCTAGATACGCCCGCTATCTAGCGGGAGAGGGGAGGGAGCGTTGGAGGAACCGGATGAAAACGAGTTTCATCGTGATGATGCTCATCGTGACGACCGCAGCTCTCTTCTATGTGATGGTAGTTTAGATGATCGATATCGACTTGTAATGCGAAGACAAACTCGCTACTCGCGATCTCGAGACTTGTAATATATTGTTCTATCTTTGTTCGGTCTTTTCAATTCGGAGACTAATATGATCGATGAATTGTATTCGGAGACTAATATGATGAATTGTATTCAGAGATTAATCTTCTATTGTATTCGATGAATGTGTTGTTGATGTGTGCTGTCTATATTCTCTGCAATTATACATTTTGTAATCGGTGCAAAAAAAAAACAGAAAAATAATATTAAAAAAAACCTAATATTCATACTAATGGCGCATCAGAGAAAAGTGCGCCATTAGTATGCCAAAGCATAGTAATGGCGCATTAACTGGCAGTGCGCCATTAGTATGCCAAAGCATAGTAATGGCCCATTGACACGCAGTGCGCCATTACTATGCGGATAATACTAATGGCGCATCATACTTAGTGCGCCATTAGTATGCCATAGCACCTGGCCCCTGGGAGGCATACTAATGGCGCACTAAGGTGCACACTAATGGCGCATCCAAGGTGCGCCATTAGTATACCAGATACTAATGGCGCACCAGAGGTGCGCCATTAGTATCAAATACTAATGGCGTGCTAGTAATGGCGCACCACTAATGCGCCATTAATGGCCAAATTAGGTGCGCCATTAATAGGCCTTTTCCTAGTAGTGTAAGCTTCGGGATGCCCCGGATGGCATCCCCTCTTTCATCTTCATCTATCGGTAACTTTACTTGAGGCTATATTTTTATTCACCACATAATATGTGTTTTTCTTGGAGCGTCTTGTATGTTATGAGTCTTTGATTTTTAGTTTGCCACAATCATCCTTGCTGAACACAACTTTTGAGAGGGACACGCATGAATCATGATTTATTAGAATACTCTATGTGCTTCACTTATATCTTTTGAGCTAGGCAATTTTGCTCTAGTGCTTCACATATATCTTTTTAAGGCACGGCGGTGGATTTATTTTATAGAAACTATTGAATTCTCATGCTTCACTTATATTATTTTGAGAGTCTTTAAAACATCATGGTAATTTTCCTGGGTTATGAATTTTCTCCTAATATGATGGGCATCCAAGGGAGATATAATAAAAACTTTCGTATATAGAGTATTGAATACTATGAGAAGTTTGATCCTTGCAATTATTTTGAGATATTAAGATGGTAATATTAGAGTCATGCTAGTTGTAATTTGTGAGGTTAAAGAAATAATTATGTGAAGGATTGTGATTCCCATAGTTTGTGGTCTCCTAAATATGTAACCAATTTGAAGCGCATTGTGTCTTGATTGTTCATCTTTGCGTGAAGGTCGGGGGTGCGCGATGGTTAACTCCTACCAACCTCCCCCCTATGATCATGTGTAGTAGTACTTTGCTTCAAGTGCTAATATTTTTTCTCAATAAGTATGTGAGTTCTTTATGATTAATGTTGAGTCCATGGATTATACGCATTCTCACACTTCCACCATTGCTAGCCCCTCTAGTACCGCGCAACTCTCGCCAATGCATCAAACCACCTTACACCCTTCCTCAAAACAACCACCATACCTACCTATTATGGCATTTCCATATCCATTCCGACATATATTGCCATGTAACTCCACCGTTCCATTTATTATGACACACATCATCATTGTCATATTGCTTCAATCGTAGATAGCTAGCATGATGTTTGCCATTGCTACAGTAGATCATTGCACATCCCGGTACACCATCGGAGGCATTCATATAGAGTCCTAATTTTGTTCTAGTATCGAGTTGTAATATCAAGTTGTAAGTAAATAAAAGTGTGATGATCACCATTATTAGAACATTGTCCCATGTGAGATTGTAAATAAAAGAGGCCAAAGAAGCCCAAATAAAAAAAGAGGCCAAAGAAGCCCACAAAAAACAAAAAAAAGAGGCCAAAGTGCCCAAAAGAAAAAAGAAAAAAAATGAAAAATGAGAGAAACAAGAGGAGAAGGGACAATGCTACTATCTTTTTCCACACTTGTGCTTAAAAATAGCACCATGATCTTCATGATAGAGAGTCTCATATGTTGTCACTTTCATATACTAGTGGGAATTTTCATTATATAACTTGGCTTGTATATTCCAACGATGGGCTTCCTCAAATTGCCCTAGGTCTTCATGAGCAAGCAAGTTGGATGCACACCCACTTAGTTTTCTTTTCAGCTTTCATACATTTATAGCTCTAGTGCATCCGTACATGGCAATCCCTACTCACTCACATTGATATCTGTCGGTGTACTAAGATAGGGGTACCTTAGTACCCCAACTTGTGCACGGGCAGTAGCAGCTTCCCGTGGCAGGGCTTACCACGTGCTCGCCAAGAACCGTTCTGGTCCCTATGAAGCCATTAAAGAACAAAGTATACAAGTCAGAAGATCAAGGCCCCGGCAAGAGGAGCTTGCCGGGAAGGCCACACCAGGCTCAAGGTTATCACTTTAGCACAAGACCCTGGCAAGAGGAGCTTGCCACGAAGGCCAAGGAATACATATCTCAAGAGATGCCTCGGCGCATCATGCGCCCCGGCAGGACCCGGAGAGCGACAAGCTTCCGGGCCCGGCAAGATCACTACCCCGGCAAGGTGCTTGCCGGGGAAACCTACGCTGTGTGCCCGCGCTCCAGCTCATCTGCCCACGCGTCGCCCTGGGGCCCTTCCAAGGACGTGTGGCAGACGGCTGTGCAGCCTGGGGCACACGGTGGCAAGCCGCGGTGACGAGACTACCGCCGTGGCGAACGGAGAAGCATGGACGGACGCTTTTGGGGGCGACGGCGACGGGCATTCAATGCCCTTGTCCCCCACTGTCAAAGTTAGGTGAAGACCACTGTTCGTATACTGTTCATGCACTGTTGCAACTACCACCAAAATTACACTTTTACCCTCCTCTACGTTGACACCTGTCGGTGACCCCTTTGAGCTATAAAAGGAGGCCACTGCACAACGTAGAGGAGGTTCAAAACCTAGACAACTCTCTCACTCGGTGTAGCTAGTACTGTAGATCTTCAAGCTCCCGAGCTCAAGAACTCAATACCACCTAAGCAGGAGTAGGGTTTTACGCGTCCGCGCGGCCCGAACCTGGGTAAAACTGCCCGCGTGTGCCCCTCGATCTGCTCTCCGTGCTCCCTCCACTCCCTTACCGCAACGTACAAGGGGCTCCGGTCCCATAGGTGCTCGTGGGAGGACAGTTTCCCCCGACATCTTTGGCGCGCCAGGTAGGGGGCGTCGAGGTGGTGCGAACCTGATCCGGCGCTCACGCGGGCGCAACCTTCAGCAACTTCACCAGCTTCATCAACATCATCGACAGCATCAACATGCCTCCGAAGAAGAAGGCTTCGGTGGTCGGAGGCCCGTCTGCGTCAATCCCACCGCCACCAGAACCAACGGTTGGTGGAGGAGACGTCGGCGGAAGGGTGACCGCCGGTGAGGAGACTCACGGCGCCACCAAGTCCAAGGACAAGACGGACGACCGGGCGAATTCCAAAGCCTCGATGTCAGTACACGCCCCACGTCCCTCCCAGGAGGTGCAAGACCCGCAGCGGCGTGGTACTGGAGGTACCATACGCTTGCTGGGGCGTGGCCAAGCCGGAGGATCGCGGGATGCTCAAGGCCAGCGCGCTGGTACGAGCAAGGCGCGGTCGCCGGGGCGGGAACATGCTCCTTCTAACGTTGTTAGAAGTCCGAGCGTGTCCCGCTCCTCGCACCGCTCGCCGCCGCTCCCCTCCTCTCCAGCAGAAGCTCTAGCAAGAGCACAGCTGCTCCTCGACTTCCCTCCAGTGGCAGACAAGGCCGAAGACTGGAGGGCAACGATCCAGAGTCTCATCGCCTTCGCCAACAACGACGCGCCTCAGCAGCCGGCAACTTCACGGCCGCGGCAAGTCGACCAAACGAAGGCCGATGGCGACAAGACCGCCGGGGGTGCAACTACCGTGCACTCCCCGCCGCAGAAGCAGAAATCGCCACCCCGCCGGATCAACGTCGACGACGACTCTACGGCGTCGTCGAATCCGTGGGCTCGCCGCGATCAGCGCCAAGTCCTAAACGACCGGCGACAAGAGGATGCTCGGACTCGCATCGAGCGTCGACGAGAAGCCCGAAGACAGTCAGATCAGCGCGCTGGGACCGCTGTCGACGTGCACGCGCCCGGTGAACCAGGCGACTTGCCGTACGCGGCAGGCTGCCCTGCGTTCACCCGAGAGCTGCGGCAAGTCCAGTGGCCCAGCATGAAGAATTTCAAGCCCGACGTACCTGAGAAGTACGATGGCAAGACACACCCCTCGGAGTTCCTCAGCATCTACACCATTGCGGTGCAGGCTGCCGGGGGATGCGACGAGAAGATTCTAGCCAACTATTTCCCGCTTGTGCTTAAGCCAAACGTTCGGTCTTGGCTTATGCACTTGTCGGAGAACTCCATCTCTTCATGGGCCGATTTGTGCGACCAGTTTGTTGGCGCCTTCACGGGCGGCCACAAACCCCACGGCCAGGAGAGCGATCTCCACATCCTCGCCCAGAAGGAGGGGGAGTCCCTGCGCAAATACATCCAAAGATTCAGCCGCGTCTAGCAGAACATTCCCGACGTCCACCCTGCCGCGGTTATCAGCGCGTTTCACCAGAACGTGCGTAATCGCCGGATGAGGGAGGAGATGGCCATGACCAAAATCCGGGATGTCAGCGAGCTCTACGCTCTGGCTGACAAGTGCGCGCGCGCTGAAGAGGGGAGGAGACTTCCCGGAGAGGATACTGGCGCAGGAGGAAGCGACAGCGAGGATGCCGCCCCGGCAAGGAAAAACCGGCGGCGGAATAAGAGGAAGAAGAAGAGCAAGGAGGTGCTGGTTGTCGAGCAGTCCGGCAAGGAGGCTCCCACCAAGAAGGCACAGGCTGGCAGTTCCGGCAAGGAGCCCGCCCCTATAGCGGCAGCCGACAAGCAGGACGGCTCCGACAAGCAATACTGCAAGATCCACCACACCAAGGGCCACGATCTTCAGAACTGCAAAAGAGTCGAGTACCTCGTAGAGCAGCAGAAGGCTGAATACGAGCGTCGCGACAAGGAGAAGGCCCAAGGAGGCGGAGGAGAGCCCAACAAGAAGCGGCCGTTCAACGGCCGAGGAGGACGCCGCGGCAAGGCCAAGCAGCGGCAAGGTGACAGACCTCCCCGGGGCCGCGACAAGGATGAGGATGAAGACAACGATGATGACATGGAAGAGGGAGACAACACCGAGCAGGAGTTCCAGAAGGCCACAGAGGTTCTGTGTGTCGACGGAGGTGCCTCTCTGCACACTTCCCACCGCCAGCTCAAGCAGTGGGTGCGACAAGTGAATGCAGCTGAGCCGCCCGTCGAGTCGTGCAGGCTGCTGAAGTGGTCCGGTACGCCCATCATCTTTGACCTTGAGGACCACCCTGATCGCACAACTGCGGTCGGGTGCTTGCCGATGTTGGTCTCACCAACTATCCGCAACCTCAAGGTCACCAAGATGTTGGTTGACGGCGGGGCCGGCCTGAACTAGATCTCCTCAGCTGTAATCAAAAAGCTACAGATCCCAGACAGCGAGCTCGAGGAAACCGGGTCGTTCCAAGGAATCAACCCGGGAAGGAGTAAGCCGAAGGGGAAGATCACGCTGTCAGTGACCTTTGGTGGGCAGCTCAACTTCAGGACAGAGAGGATCACGTTCGACGTCGCCGATATCCCATTACCATATAATGGGATACTTGGCCGTCCTGCCCTCGCCAAGTCCATGGCAGCTTCACACTATGCATACAACATGCTCAAGATGCCGGGGTCGATAAGCGTCATCTCTGTCCCTGGCGACAAGAAGGACGCGCTTATCTGCGCCGACAAGATCTACCGGGATGCAGCAGCCGCAGCAGAAAGCAACACACTTGCCGCTGAAGCTCCCGGGGGGAAGAACAAGACCAAGTCCGGCAAGAGCTCTGGAGCCCACTCCAGCAAACTCACCTCCTCGGAGTGCGGCGCTGCCGTCGAGGACGCGCCATCGAGCTCCACCGGCAAGTGCAAGAAGGGAATGGCAGCTCTACCGGCAACCAAGAAGGTGTCCGCCAAGGAGGACGACACTGGTGGTACCTTCACCATCAGTGCTACACTCGACCACAAATAGGAAAGCGCGCTCGTTGCCTTCCTACGGGCGAATGTCGATGTGTTTGCATGGCAACCATCTGACATCCCCGGCGTTCCCAGGAAGGTAATTGAGCACAAGCTTGCTGTTTGTCCTCATGCGCGGCCCGTCAAGCAGAAGGTCAGGAAGCAAGCCGTGGAGCGCCAAGAGTTCATAGCCGAAGAGATAAAGAAGTTAGAAGCAGCAGGCCTGGTTAGAGGCGTAATACATCCCACGTGGTTGGCCAATCCAGTTGTCGTGCGAAAGGCTAATGGAAAGTGGAGACTTTGTATAGACTTCACCGACGTGAACAAAGCTTGTCCCAAGGATCCCTTTCCCATGCCGCGCATCGACCAAATTGTTGACTCCACAGCTGGATGTGAGTTGCTCTCATTCCTTGATGCATACTCAGGTTACCACCAGATATTCATGGCCAAGGAAGATGAAGAAAAGACTGCGTTCATTACTCCATGTGGCACATATTGCTTCATACGCATGCCCTTGGGATTAAAGAATGCAGGCTCGACATTTGCAAGGGTGGTGCACACTGCTTTTGAGCCACAGATACACAGAAATGTAGAAGCCTACATGGATGATATAGTGGTCAAGAGCAAGAGCAAAGATACCCTGATACAGGACTTAGAAGAAACCTTTGAGAATCTGCGCAAGATCCAACTCAAGCTGAACCCCGAGAAGTGCGTCTTCGGAGTTCCCTCCGGCAAGCTTCTCGGGTTCTTTGTGTCCCAGAGGGGGTTTGAAGACAATCCCGACAAGATTAAAGCCATCGAGCAGATTGAAGCCCCGAAGCGCGTCAAGGACGTAAGAAGACTTGCTGGTTGTGTGGCTGCCCTCAGCAGGTTCATTTCAAAGTCTGCAGAGCGCGCCCTGCCTTTCTTCAAAATTTTGAAAAAGGCAGGTCCCATGAAATGGACTCCGGAAGCGGAGGCAGCGCTGCAAGACTTGAAAGGATACCCGTCCTCCACTCCGATACTTGTCGCACCTAGGCCACAAGAGAAGTTGCTGCTGTACCTAGCGACAACCAATCAAGTGGTTAGTGCTGCGTTAGTAGCGGAGAGGGAGGCGGATGAGGAACCCACATCCCCGGTAAGCGAATCCAGCGACAAGCAGGGGGCTTCCCCGACAAGCTCTAGCCCCGACAAGGACAAGTCTGCGCAGGAACAAGGTGAAGTGCGAAAGAAGATGGTGCAGCGCCCAGTGTATTTCGTAAATTCCCTCTTGCAGGGGGCTAGATCAAGATACTCTGGGGTGCAGAAGTTGCTTTTCGGCCTCCTCATGCCCTCAAGGAAGCTGCGCCATTACTTCCAAGCACACGAGATAATGGTGGTCACTCGCTTTCCGTTGAAGAGGATATTGCAAAATCCCGAAGCAACAGGCAGGATCGTCGAGTGGGCACTGGATCTATCAAGCTTTGGTCTCAAGTTTGAGAGTACTTCAACCATACAGAGCAGAGCTTTGGCAGAATTCATAGAAGAATGGACCCCAACGCCAGATGAAGAAGTCCCAGAGACAAGCGTCCCCGTCCAAGAAGCGAGCAACGAATGGATAATGTACTTTGATGGTGCTTTCTCGCTGCAAGGCGCCGGTGCCGGCGTGGTACTCATAGCGCCCACCGGAGAGCACCTCAAGTATGTTGTCCAGATGCACTTTCCTAAGGAGCAAGCGACAAACAATACTGCTGAGTATGAAGGTTTGCTTGCCGGCCTCAGAATTGCGGCAGAGCTTGGGATCAAGAAGTTGATTGTGCGGGGAGATTCACAGTTGGTGGTCCGACAAGTGAATAAGAGTTACCAGAGCCCTTTGATGGAAGCTTATGTTGATAAAGTGAGGAAGCTTGAAGAGCACTTTGAAGGTCTGCAAATGGAGCACGTCCCAAGAGCTCAGAATGATATTGCAGATGGCCTCTCAAAGTGTGCTACAATGAAGTTACCTGTGGAACCAGGGACCTTCGTGCTCAAGTTAACTCAGCCATCCGTTACACCATCAGTTGGGCAAAACAAGAAGAGAAAGTTGGTCTCCGGCGACTACTTGCTGGCGGATCTTCCCGAAGCCGCCGCCAAGGTCCCCAAGATCAACAGCCAAGATGCTGAGGAACAGTTTGCTCCTGCAGATCCAAGGGTCTGTATAGTTGAAACAGGCGTTCCCGACAAGCCTTGCCCCGGCAGGCTTGCAGGGGGACCATTAGCTCCGGCAGAGCCGCAGGTTCATGCCGTAGAAGCTGAGGTTCCCGCAGCAGCCCTCATGCCTTTAGTCCTTGTTGTTGAGCCTCAGGCTCCAGCATGGGCACAGCAAATCGTCCGTTTTCTGCAAACTGGAGAACTTCCCGACGAGCCAGAAGAGATAGAGAAAATAACCAGGCAGTCAAGTATGTACCAGTTCGTTGGCAATGAACTGTACAGAAGAAGACTCAATGGTGTCAGGTTGACGTGCATTTCCAGGGAAGATGGACAGAAGCTGTTGGCAGAGATACATGGAGGCATATGTGGCCACCACATTGGCGCAATGGCACTTGCCAGGAAGGCGTTCCGGCAAGGGTTCTTCTGGCCAGAAGCCCTCCAAGATGCAACTGCACAAGTAACCAAGTGTGAAGCGTGCCAGTTCCATGCCAAGCAAATTCACCAGCCAGCTCAAGCTCTCCAGACGATCCCTTTGTCCTGGCCCTTCTCGGTCTGGGGGCTCGATATTCTCGGCCCCTTTCCCCGCGCAGTCGGGGGCTTTGAGTACTTGTACGTAGCAATCGACAAGTTCACAAAGTGGCCAGAAGTGGAACCAGTGAGAAAGGTGATAGCACAGTCAGCAGTCAGGTTCTTCAGATCGATTGTTTGCCGTTTCGGAATCCCTAACAGGATCATCACCGACAACGGCACACAGTTTACAAGTCGCACCTTCATGCAGTACGTCCAAGACCTTGGCGGCAAGGTCTGCTTCTTTTCTGTTGCTCACCCGAGGAGCAATGGTCAAGCGGAGAGGGCCAATGCTGAAGTGCTGCGCGGACTCAAGACAAGGACCTTCGACAGGCTGCACAAGTGCGGAAGAAACTGGATAGAGGAGTTGCCGGCGGCTCTTTGGTCAATCAGGACGACACCAAATCGAGCTACCGGACAGACACCCTTTGCTCTTGTCTATGGAGCAGAGGCAGTTCTCCCCACGGAACTCGTATACGGATCTCCTCGAGTGCTCGCTTACGATGAGCTCGAGCAAGAGCAACTGCGACAAGATGACGCATTGCTCCTTGAGGAGGAACGTCTCCAGGCTGCTGTACGAGCTGCTCGATACCAGCAAGCCTTGCGTCGCTATCATAGCCGCAAGGTCAGGGCCAGGAGTCTCGAGGAAGGCGACCTTGTTCTTCGGCGTGTTCAGTCCGCCAAGAATTCCAACAAGTTGACGCCGAGGTGGGAAGGCCCTTATCGGGTGAGACAAGTCACAAGGCCCGGCGCTGTCCGCCTTGAGACCGAAGAAGGCTTACCGGTGAGCAACTCCTGGAACATAGAGCATCTTCGCAAGTTTCACCCATAAGGCGCGGTTGCCGTGATCCGCTCCGGCAACCACCTTTTGTACAAGTCTTGCCACTGTTGCATGTAAACCTTTGTACAAAGCCGGGTGCACATCCCGTGCATCAGTAAAGCTTTTGTGCTTCGCACTATTTGTCATTTCCATGCTTTTCTTTGTTATTTGCATGCATCATTTGGCACCTTGTGCAACGCACATTCCCGGTAAGCACTAGGAAGCCGTGAGGCCCTATACTTGTTTTTCCTCCTCTTTTTCTTTCCCTCTTAAGCAGAAGGAATATTCCTCGTGCATAAGTTTGCCGGGGGGGAAGGAGATGGAGGCATGAACCAAGTACTGTTCAAGAAAGAGAAGCCTTGTCGGGGAGCAAGCAACCCATGAAAGCTAAGTTACCCAAGTTTGAGTATTTCAAACTTTTCAAAAAATTTAGTTGTCTTCCTTGAACAACCACACTTTGTATGGAAAACCTGTGCGCGGAGGAACCTACCCGTGGCTTGTCGCACCCTTACTTTGTTTCGAGCACGCTCAACGACTTAAGTGAGCTGCGACAAGTGTCGCGCCCTTACTTTGTTTTCGAGTTCGCTCAGCAACCTAAGTGTGCTGCGACTAGCTGCGGCAAGGTTTCTTGCCGGCAAAGGTATTGCCAGCAGGCTGCTAAGAGTCCAGCACTCAGCGCTCGCGGCAAAGGTCCTTTGCCGGCAAGTTCCCTAAAAACGTAGGGTGGGATGCATACAAAGTGAAGGGACCAAAGCAAGGGAGATAACACTGCATTGGTTGCTCGAAATAAGATTGTATATTACAAAGATAACTTGCCGCAATACTAACAGATTCTTGTCCATAACATGCTTTGCGGCGGCAAAGGAAGCAGAAAGAAAGGAATCTAATCCACGCGGTCTCCTTCACGCCTCGTGATCTTGCCCACCTTGGCGACGATGTGGGCAACCTGCGCCTTCAACGCCTCCTGGTCAGCTTCGGGCGGCAAGGTGCGGAGGACATTGACGAGGTTGATGCCGGGGTTGCGGTAGACGATCTTCGACAAGACCTGCTCCATGGTGCCCATGCAGAGCCGACGCGCCTCGTCGGCCAGCTGCACGGGGATCTTCTCCCGCAGCCGCGCAAGCGCCGGCGCAATTCCCCTGAAGAACAGACTCAACTTGGCGCTGTGGGGGAGGTTCTCGTCTGGGGAGTACACGAGATGCTCCGCCCTCAGCGCCATCATCTCCATGTCAATATTGGCAGCGGAGGTGACCAGCTCATCAGTCCACTGCTCCACTGCCCGGTTGAAGTTGTTCTGCGAGATGGCGGCGCTCTCCACCAAGGCCCTTTCCTTGCGGAGTTCGTCCTTCAGCTTCGTCTCGCTGTCCCGGGCGGCGTCGAGCGGGCCGGTCAGGGTGGAGACCTTCAGCTCTAAATCAGCAATGGAGTCCCTGGCAGCAGTGAGTTCCTGGCCCTTATCGGAGAGGCGTACCTACAAATCCAAATTGGTATGGGCGTCTTTCTCCCGCGCCATGTTGAGCGCGGTGACCCTATCTTCGCTCGCCTTCAGGAACAACTCCAGCTGCGCCACCCTGGCCTCCAGATCCTACTTGGCAGTCTCCGCGGCAGCGGCAGCATCCCTCGCCTCCTTCAGGGCCCCGCCGATGGCTTGCTCCCGGGCGGTGAGGTCATCCTCGTGGCTGTCGAGGTCGACCTTCCGCTGATTGAGCGCCCCCTCCAGCCGAGACAGCTCCTCGGCGGCCAGTCGCTGCTGCTCTTCTACCTCAGCCTTCTCAAGGATAAATGCTTGCTGCGCCCCGGCAAGCTCTTCACGCTCCTCCGCCGAGTTGCGGAGGGCCGCCTGGTTGGCGGCGCGGAGCTCCGCGGCACGCTTCTCCAAGTCAGCTCCAGCCTTGGCAGCCAGAGCCTCCCGAGACTCCAACTTCGCTTGCCTGGCCCGATACAAGGCCAGGAGCCGACGAAGGAGTCTCTCCTCTTCGGGCTCGTCGCTGCTGCCGGGCGCATCCACGACCTTCAGCCCGGCGGAGGCGAGGACCTCTCCGTCGAAGGTCTCTCCCTCCGCGGGTGCTCGAGACGAGGACGCCCACGGGACTTGTATGAAAACCCCGTTGGCGGCCTCCAGGTAGACGCCCTGCCCAGCCGCGGAGGCGGAAGGGTCGGCGGCCGGTGCAGCGTCCGGCGCTCCTGCGGCCTCCGGGCCGGCAGTGCGGTCGCCGGTCCCTTCCCCAGCCGCGGCGTCTGCGGTCGGGGCGGTCTCTTCAGCGGCAGGCTCGTCGGCTCCAGCCATTCCCTCGATGGCAGTGGCGTTGCCGCCGTCGCCGTGCACCTCCTCCTCAGCGGTGGCCTCCATCTCCATCAGCTCTGGGGCAGGAGGATCTAGTGGAAGAAGAAGAAAAGAAAGAATCAAGCAAATATCCAAAAAAGACGAATCCGGGAAGAAGAAATTACAAGCTTTACCTTCGCGGACTTCTTCGACGACGGGGTGCCTCGCCGGGGAATTCTCCCTTGGCGGCGGAGTAGTGGCCCCTGCTGGCGGAGGGCCGCCTGCGCCCTCCCTTGGCGGGGTACTCACCCTTGTCGGGCTGCTCACCCTTGGCGGGGTACTCGCCCTTGGCGGAGTGCCCGTCCTTGGCGGAGCGTTCTCCCTTGCCGGGGAGTTCATCCTTGGCGGGGAGGGTGGAGCAAGTGGCTCGTCGGGGGCGACCTCCTGGCGCTCCTGCGGCTGCGGCTCCACTTCTGCACAAGACAACAAGACATCAACCAAGATGATAACCCCGAGCGCACCCGTCAACCAGAAAGATAAATACCAGACTTACGCTGGGGGCTGCGCTGGGGGCTGCTCCTCGGAGCAGCAGGCTGATCCGGCAAGCTCGTCGCCGGCGCGTCGCTTGTCGCCGTGACGGGCTCGTCGTCCTCAATGTTGACCACAGGGATCTTGGCCCTCTTCGCCATCCGCTGGGTCAAGGTCCTGCGAAGCAAGACAAAAACAAGATCAGAACCAAGCAAGGAAAATCAAGACAAAATCAAAGAAACTAAAAGAATTGCAAGTACTTACTCCTCTTCCTCTTCGTCGGAGCTGAGGGCGGAGAAGTCAAACTCCGCCTGGTGTGCTCCCGCGCGAGGAGCTGGAGGAGAAGGCTCCCTCGGGCGCTTGGCGGGCTCCGGGGCTGTGGGCTGCGAAGACCCGGCCCCCGTTGTCGCCGAGGACCGAGGGGCAGAAGGAGCACCCGTTCCACTCCGGGAAGATACCCCTCCGCTTGGCGCTCGAGCACGGGGCGCCTCCTTGAAGACTTCGCTCGTCTTGGTGGCGCGTGTCGCACGACGCACCGGCTGCTGTCGAGTCGCCTGCGGCCTCGCCGTCTTAGTTGCCTTGCGGAGGCGCTTCTTCGGTTGCTGCGGAGGGCTTGGCCGAGGCGGAGAGTTCTCCGAGGATGAGGAGGCATCGTCGTCAAGATTCAGAGATCCACCAGAGTCTTCAGCGGAATCTCCAGCCTCGGCGTCCTCCTCCTCCTCGGCAGGCCCGCTGGACTCAGTGCCATGCCCGGCGGCCTCGCTCCCCCCGGCAACCTCGCTCGTCCCGGCAAGCTTCACGGAAGGCTCCCCGGCAAACACCTCGGGCGCAATCTTCAACAGCTTGAGGATTTCCGCCTCCTCTGCTTGACTCACTGCGTCCGCGGCCTCTGCCTCTTCCACTGTGTATCCAAATTCGCCCGCAGCCGCAGCTGCGGCGGCCTCCTCCATCCTGGAGGCGATGTAAGCTACATCCCGGTCAGTAGTATCCCGGGTGAGGCCTTTCTTCTCCTCGGCGTTGCGGGGCTTCTCGACCAAGTTGTCGAAGAAGGTCAGCACGGTCTCCGGTGGAGGCTCCAGCCAAGTGGGGATGACGCCATGGGAGTCACACTCGGGCATCATCGCGCGTATGGAATCGCGGGCAGTGCTGTTGCACAGCGGCACCACTCCCCGGGAAGGTCTGAACCACTCCGGGTGGGCGGGGTCATGCTTGAAGAGCTCCTGAACCATCCCCTTCAACTCCAAGACGGTGAAGTTGTAATTCAATCCAGGGCGCAGCCTCATGATGTCTGCCGCATTGCCGAATTCCCAGGCGGGCCTCTTCCTTTCTTGTAAAGGGGCGATGCGGCGGCAGAGGAAATCTGCTCCAACTTCTCCAACAGTCAGATTGGCGACCCGGAGACGAATGATCCTATTGAGGGCGATCTGAAGCTTGCTGTCCTCCGGGGCCAATTCACTCCAATCCCTGCCGCGCACTATGGCAGTCTTGCGCGGCGAGGTAAAGGGCTCAGGATTAGCTTCCAGCACCCAGCACCAATCGGCTCTCCACTCCTCCCACTTGCCGCGGAGCTCTCCCTTCAAGTACGCATCCTTCTTGTTCAGCCTGAAGATCCAGGAGATGCCGCCAGAGAGGGGAGCACCGGACTCTACTCTAGGCATGAAGAACTGGCGGAAAAGAGCTACATTTGGATGAACCCCAACATAGTTTTCGCACAGATGTGCGAAAACGGCCATCGTAAGGATGGCATTGGGGGTGAAATCTAGGAGCTGGAGGCCATACATATTCATTACATCACAAAAGAACTCCGAGTACGGAGGGCACAGACCACAATGGAAGAATGCGGCAAAGAAAAAGTACCCGCCGGGGAACATGTCAGCGGCGACGGCGGGGAGGACTCTGGTGCGGGGATGAGCTTTGGTCTCCCTCGCCCAGAACAAATAGTATTTGTCCCGCAGCTCCCTCGCGCCAAGCCTCGGCGCGAAGACCACGCACTTCTTCCGCAGGGCTGCTAGCTTCGCCGCCTGCTCGGACTTCTCCTTCTTGGCCTTGTCACTCTTCGCCTTGTCGCTCTTCGGAGCCATGGCGGGGGCGGCGAGGAAAGAGGCGAGGAGGTCGACGGTGCCGCGGATGCGGGAGACGGCGGAGGAAGGGAGGGGCTTGGCTCTCTGTCGACCTTTGGGAGGCGGAGGGCGACGAGGGTTTCTGGAGAATCAAGGCGCAAAGAAAACGATGGAGGGAACTGACCCTGCTTCCTCAGCTTTTAAGGGGGAAGTGGGGGACGTTCGCATTTCCCATTAAAGAACAGGCCACGATCTCTCCCACGACGCCGCAATCGACGCGTGCCGTCAGGGAGGGACGCGGCGGATACGGAAGGGGATACGGCTTGCTGTGGGCCGCGTGTGCCCGTGCACTGTCTTGGGCCTGGCCCAACAGCGCTCGGCACCGTGTGTGGCCCAGGCCCGGGGGCTCCTGTCGGTGTACTAAGATAGGGTAACCTTAGTACCCCAACTTGTGCACGGGCAGTAGCAGCTTCCCGTGGCAGGGCTTACCACGTGCTCGCCAAGAACCGTTCTGGTCCCTATGAAGCCATTCAAGAACAAAGTATACAATTCAGAAGATCAAGGCCCCGGCAAGAGGAGCTTGCCGGGAAGGCCGCACCAGGCTCAAGGTTATCACTTTAGCACAAGACCCTGGCAAGAGGAGCTTGCCAGGAAGGCCAAGGAATACATAGCTCAAGAGATGCCTCGGCGCATCATGCGCCCAGGCAGGACCCGGAGAGCGACAAGCTTCCGGGCCCGGCAAGATCACTGCCCCGGCAAGGTGCTTGCCAGGGAAACCTACGCTGTGTGCCCGCGCTCCAGCTCATCTGCCCACGCGTCGCCCTGGGGCCCTTCCAGGGACGCGTGGCAGACGGCTGTGCAGCCTGGGGCACACGGTGGCAAGCCGCGGTGACGAGACTACCGCCGTGGCGAACGGAGAAGCATGGACGGACGCTTTTGGGGGCGACGGCGACGGGCATTCAATGCCCTTGTCCCCCACTGTCAAAGTTAGGTGAAGACCACTGTTCATATACTGTTCATGCACTGTTGCAACTACCACCAAAATTACACTTTTACCCTCCTCTACGTTGACACCTGTCGGTGACCCCTTTGAGCTATAAAAGGAGGCCCCTGCACAACGTAGAGGAGGTTCGAAACCTAACAACTCTCTCACTCGGTGTAGCTAGTACTGTAGATCTTCAAGCTCCCAAGCTCAAGAACTCAATACCACCTAAGCAGGAGTAGGGTTTTACGCGTCCGCGCGGCCCGAACCTTGGTAAAACTGCCCGCGTGTGCCCCTCGATCTGCTCTCCGTGCTCCCTCCGCTCCCTTACCGCAACGTAGAAGGGGCTCCGGTCCCATAGGTGCTCGTGGGAGGACAGTTTCCCCCGACAATATCGATTGATGGACATCTCTATAGTCCATTAATTTGCCTAGTTTATGTGAGACTTTCTTCCTCCTTTTGTCTACTACCACCTTCTATTCCACCCATAGTGTTATGTCCATGGCTCACGCTCATGTATTGCATGAAGAGTTGAAAAAGCTGAAGCGTGTTAATAAGTTTGAAACAATTGCTTGGCTGACACCTAGATGAGCATCATTTATAATTTGTGCTGACAAGAGGGAGCATAACAAGACTATATGATTTTGTAGGCATAACTTTATTTATTGAAGCTTCATAATTTGCTTAATAGTATGCTTGAAGTATTATTGTTTTGATATTGATAAACTTTTGCTTTGAATCTTATGGACGAGAACATCGATGCCAGAATAAAGAAGAATTACATTGATAAATATGTTAGGTAGCATTCCACATCAAAAAATATGTATTTATCATTTACCTACTCGAGGACGAGCAAGAATTAAGATTGCGGATGCTTGATACGTCTCCAACGTATCTATAATTTTTGATTGTTCCATGCTATTATATTTTCTGTTTTGGATGTTTTATATGCATTAATATGCTATTTTATATTATTTTCGAGACTAACTTATTAATCTAGAGCCCAGTGCCAGTTTCTGTTTATTCCTTGTTTTTTGAGTTTCGCAGAAAAGGAATATCAAACGGAGTCCAAATGGAATGAAACTTTACGATGATTTTTCTTGGACCAGAAGACACCCAGGGGACTTAAGATCCAAGTCAGAAGAGCCACAAGGCGGTGGCAAGGGTGGAGGGCACGCCCCCTGCC
>LR738714.1:395113546-395509986 GCA_902687465.1 Secale cereale | reverse complement strand
CCCCCCCCCCCCCCCCCCCCGTGACTCCACCAACCTACTTCTCCGTCCTATAAATTCACATATAGGGGTGGACTAACGAGCTGCTCGGCTCGTTAAGCTCGTACTCGTTAAGCTCGTGCTCGTTAAGGCTCGGCTCGTTAAGCTCGTTAATCTTAACGAGCAGAAAACCCTGCTCGGCTCGGTTCGTTTGAAGCTCGTTAAGCTCGTGAGCGCTCGCGAGCGCTCGTTAACAGATTATAATGTGTTACAATCTACATTGTGAGTGCATATGTGTGGTTTTTAAGATGAATAATGGTGGCTACGAAAAGAAATACACTAGTTTGTTGCCTCCTATGTTGATTAGATTGAATAGGAGAGCTAAGGTGCTACAAAAGTTTGCCACGTAAGATGAAATATGTGTTGTGATGTTACTAACGAGCTTAACGAGCTACTCGTGAAACTCGTTAGCTCGCTCGTTAAGCTCGTTAAGCTTAACGAGCTAAAATCAATGATTGGCTCTGTTCATTAAGAAGCGAGCTACGAGCTTAACGAGCCGAACTATCGAGCGCTCACTAAGCTCGCGAGCTACGAGCTTTTGGTCCAGCCCTATTCACATATATTCAAGAACCCTCGGAAGCATCTAAGAAAAAACTTATCCGCCACCACAACCTTCTGTACCCGTGAGATCCCATCTTGGGGCCTTTTCTGGCATCCTGCCAGAGGGGGATTCGATCACGGAGGGCATCTACATCAACCCTATTGCCCTTTCGATGAAGCGTGAGTAGTTTACCACAGACCTACGGGTCCCTAGCTAGTAGCTACATGGCGTCTTCTCTCTCTTTGATTCTCAATACCATGTTCTCCTCGATGTTCTTTGAGATCTATCCGATGTAATCTTCTTTTGCGGGGTGTTTGTCGAGATCCGATGAATTGTGGATTTATGATCAGCTTATCTATGAATATTATTTGAATCTTCTCTTAATTCTTATATGCATGATTTGATATCCTTGTAATTCTCTTCGAATTATGGGTTTGGTTTGGCCAGCTAGATTGGTTTTTCTTGCAATGGGAGAAGTGCTTGGCTTTGAGTTCAATCTTGCGGTGTCCTCACCTAGTGACAAAGTAGGGGTAGCAAGGCACGTATTGTATTGTTGCCATCGAGGATAAAAAGATGGGTTTTTCATCATATTTCTTGAGTTTATTCCTCTACATCATGTCATCTTACTTAAGGTGTTACTCTGTTATTTATGAACTTAATACTCTAGATGCAGGCAGGAGTCGCTCCATGTGTGGAGTAATAGTAGTAGATGTAGGCAGGAGTCGGTCTACTTAACACGGACATGATGCCTATATTACATAATCATTGCCTTGGATATCTTTATAACTTTGCGCTTTTCTATCAATTGCTCGACAGTAATTTTTTCACCCACCATATTATTTGTTATCATGAGAGAAGCCTCTAGTGAAACCTATGGCTCTCGGGTCTATTTTCTATCATATTAGTTTCCGATCTACTATTTTGCAATCTTTTACTTTCAGATCTATAAATCAAAAACCCAAAAATGTTTTATATTTTATTTATCTATCTCTATCAGATATCACTTTTGCAAGTAACCATGAAGGGATTGACAGCCCCTTTATAGCATTGGGTGCACGTGTTTGATTGTTTGTGCAAGTATTGGTGATTTGCGCGTTCTTCTCCTGCTGGATTGATACCTTGGTTCTGAACTGAGGGAAATACTTCTCTACTTTGCTGCATCACCCTTTCCTCTTCAAGGGAAAAACCAACGAAAGCTCAAGAAGTAGCAACTACCAATTGTTGTGCTCAAATGAATGCAAAACTTTAATGTGCTTACACTTTGTGGAAGATCTAGAGATGCGCTATCCTAATTATTCTATAAAGAACCTTAATATGATTCTTCAAAAGATCATTACTTTTCATAAAATGGACCCTAGTGATCATATACTTGATGAATGTATTTTTGAGCTTCGTGATCTTATGCGTGCTAAAGGAGATGTTAGAACCATTGGAAACATCATTATAGAAGCTATTACAATTCAGAAACTTGAACATTGTCATGATCAAAATTCTAACGAATCATTTGACATAGGTGATGATCATATGCATGTTGATGATGATGTTGAGCATGGCTATTATGATGAAGATGAAGAATTTTACATTGAATATGAGAAGACTATGAGGAACCTCAGTCCCATGGAAAATCTTCGCAATTACATATCCGGGGGAAAAGAATGGATTCATGATAGTGGATGTACCGATCACATGATCGGAGATAAAGACATATTCCATGATCTTGCCAAAAATGATGGTACATGCAAGTACATGACTTTTGGAGAAAACTCCAAGGGTAAGGTACTTGGCCTTGGTAAGGTGGCCATATCCAATGATAGCTCTATTCAAAATGTTATGCTCATTGAATCTCTTGGTTACAATCTTCTTTCCGTATCTAGACTAGCCGACTTTGGTTTCAATGTTCTATTACCGAAGTAGATTGCCAAGTGTTTCATCGAGATAATATTAATATGGTGTTTATCGGCATTCATAGAGGTGATCTATACATTTTCGATTTCACTAAGAGAGCCCAACCTTGTACTTGTTTGATTACAAAATCTTCAAAAGGTTGGTTATGGCATAGAAGATTAGGACATGTTGGCATGCGAAATCTTGCTAAACTTATTAAAGGAAACCATAATGTTGGTGTTAAAGATGTTACATTTGACAAGGATACACTTCGTAGTGCTTGCCAAGCAGGAAAACAAGTTGGAGGAAGTCCTCCCGTGAAGAATATCATGACCTCGAGAAGACCACTTGAGATACTTCACATGGACCGCTTCGGTCCCTACGCTCATAACAGCCTTGGTGGTAACTCCTCGGTTTGCTTGTTGTTGATGATTTTTCCAGATTTACGTGGGTATTCTTTCTTCATGACAAGTCGCAGGTTCAAAAGATCTTGAAGAACTTTGATAGGAAGGCCCAAAATTAATTTGAAGTGAAGATCAAGAAGGTTCAGAGTGCTAATGGAACAGAGTTCAAGAATGCTTTCTCGGCTGCGTAAACGTCTCAACAAAATGGAGTCGTTGAGAGGAAGAACCAGACTCCTATCGAGATGGCAAGAATGATGCTTCATGAATACAATACGCCAAGACACTTTCGGGCGGAAGCGGTTGAGAGAGCTGGTCATGTTACAAATCGACTATATCTTCACAAGATTCTCCATAAAACAGCATACGAGCTACTCACCAGTAACAAACCCCAAGTTGGATACTTTCGAGTATTTGGTTCAAAGTGTTACTTTCTTGATAAACATTGCCGTTCGAAATTTTCTCCTAAATCTCATGAAGGTTTTCTACTCGGTTACGGTCCAAACTCTCACACTTACTGTGTCTACAACAATTTCACCCGAAAGGTTGATGAGACTGTGGGTGTGAAGTTTGATGTATCTAATGGCTCGTAAGTAAAGCAAATGCCAATTGATGTAGGAGCCAAAGGCCCCTCGGGAGCAATTCAAGATTTATTTGTTGGCAAGATCCATCCAACGGAGGTGAAGGAGAGCACTTCGTCTATTCAAGTGGAAGCCTCAACTTCACATCAAGGTGAACGACAAGTTGACATGGAGGCATCCACAAGTGGAACACGTCAAGATGAAGGAAATGAGGAAGTACAACGAGACGATCCACCTCGACCTCCTTCTCCGCCTCCACAAGCAAACAACGACGCCACCAACAATGAAGATGATGACGATGTTCCACTAACACCCAAGCAAAAGCTCTCACGACTTAAAGCAAGAATCTTAAAGAATCATCCCATTGAACAAATCCTCAGCGACATTAACATCGGGCGAATCACTCGCTCTAAAACTCATTTGGCCAACTTTTGTGAACATTACTCATTGCTCCCTAGAATCGAACCTATGATGGTAGAAGAAGCCCTTGAAGATCCGGATTGGATAAATGCTATGCATGAAGATCTACACAACTTTGAGCGAAACCAAGTGTGGACATTGGTGATGACCCACAAGTATAGGGGATCAATTGTAGTCCTTTCAGTAAGTAAGAGTGTCAAACCCAACGATGACCCGAAGGAATGACAAGCGGTTTCCAGCAAGGTATTTTTTGCAGGCACTAAAATTGTGGTAACAAGTTGCTTGATAGCAAGATAATTTGTAAGAACCGTCAAGTATCAATAGTAAAAATAAGTGCAGCAAGGCAGCCCAATACTTTTGTGGCAAAGGACAGCTCGGAACGGTTTGTTATAATATATAGGTAAAGTGTTCTTGAGGAGACACGGGAATTTCGTCTAGTCACTTCCATCAAGTCGGTTTGGTTCGCGTTCGCAACTTTGATAATTTGATATGCGGGTGGACCGGTGCTTGGGTGTTGTTCTTACTTGAATAAGCCTCCCACTTATGATTACCCCCCTTCACAAGCATCCACAACTATGAAAGAAGAAATAAATAATATCTAACCATAGCATTAAACATATGGATCCAAATCAGCCCCTTATGGAATAGCGCATATACTAGGGTTTAAATTTCTGTCACTCTAACAACCCATCATCTAATAACTACTCCACAATGCATTCCCATAGGCCTAAAGATGGTGAAATGTCATGTAGTTGCAAATTCCCATAAATCCAAAAATATCGAACGAATATCAAATTCACATGATTACTTGCAACATGACTTATCCCGTGGCCTCAAGTACAAAAGTAACTACTCACAAAGCATATGCATGTTCAAGATCAGAGGGGTAATAAATATCATAATGGATATGAACATATTATCTTCCACCATATAAACCATGTAGCGTAAGCTACATGATGTAATCAACACTATTAGCAACCCACAGGTACCAATCTGAGGTTTTGATACAAAGATTCAATAAAAGAGATGAACTTGGGTTTGAGATGAGATGGTGCTAGTGAAGATGTTGGTGGAGATTGATCCTCCCATGATGAGAGGGTTGTTGGTGATGACGATGGCTTCAATTTCCTCCTCCCGGAGGGAAGTATCCCTGGTGGAATCGCTCCGCCGGAGAGCAAAAGTGCTCCTGCCCAAGTTACGCCTTGAGACGGCGGAGCTCCGTCGCAAAAGTCCTCTCTTTGTGTTTTCTATGGAAAATGTGATTATATACCAAAAGATGGTCCCGGAAGTGCGCCTCGGCCCCCACTACCCACCAGGGCACGCCTGGAGGGGGTGGCGGACCCTCGTGCCTCGTGGGTGCCAGGGTGCCCCCCTCCGATGGTTCTTCTCTCCATTATTTATTATATATTCCAAAATATTTCTCCGTGAATTTACAGCCCTTTCGGAGATGTGCGGAATAGGTGTCTCTGAGTAGCCTTTTCAGGTCCAGAATTCCAGCTGCCGATATTCTCTCTCTTTGTGTAAACCTTGCAAATTATGAGAGAAAAGGCATTGGAATTACTCCCAAAGTGTTATAATGAATAAAAACACTAAAGATAATAGTAAGAAAACATGATGAAAAATAGGCGTATCAACTCCTCTAAGCTTAGACCTGGCTTTTCCTTAAGCGAAAAACCGATATCGAGAATCATGTCCGCATGTTTAGAGAGAGAGGTGTCGATAAAAAGAAAATACAGAATAATAGCATCATGATCATTACTATAACAGCAATAAATATTATCATAGGACCTCTCATGAACAAGTAACAATCCATTACAATAGCAAAGTATGAAGCATAAACTTTCTTGAAAACTAACAAACTATGTTCTTAGTCAACAATGCAATTGCAATTCACCATATTTTCAAGAAGAGTCACGTGTCGGAGCCTTTTAGCAAGTCCATATACTCAACTATCATTTATTCTTATATGATTTCTAACACTCAAAACATATATATGGAACAAAAAGTTTCAGCTAGACACATAGAAAGATAGGGGCATATAGTTTCGCCTACCAACTTATTCACCTCAAGGGTGATGTCTACAATAATAACTCATGGTCACTCACATTCAACCGGGTATATGTGCCTAGATCTTTCCCCACCACATGATGCTTGCAAAAGATAAAAATGAAAAAGGAATAGAGGAGAGCACTATTAACTCAAACATAAAAAGTAAATGCATGAAAGTAAAAGATAGGCCCTTCGCTGAGGGAATCAGAGGTTGTCATGCGCTTTTATTTTTGGATGACAATCCCTTAATGTAAAAGAACGTCACATTCTATTTCCCCCTATGATAGCAACCTTTATTATGCAGTCTGTCGCTTTTATTACTTTGTCGTCATAGGTTTGTACAATGCTTATTTTCCCTAACAATAAAAGATCAAACATATTTAGAAGCAATATTTATTGCCTCATGCACCGATGACAACTTACTTGAAGGATGTTATTCAATCCATAGGTAGGTATGGTGGACTCTCATGACATGAAATTGTTTTAATGGTTTTGTATTCATAAGTAGTATCTCTACTTAGTGCAGATTTTTGGCTAGCAAAGATATTTGAGCAAGCACCACATGTAGAGGATCCATGACAATATAACTTCTATGTGAATATGAGAAAACATAAATCATTACGTTGTCTTACTTGATCAACATCAACAATTTGGAATAAAATATTTAATGGGGGCTCACTATCAGAAAAGATGTCCAAGATAGTATATCTTCTCTTCCCTTATTGATTCTTTGATGAATTGCATCATTGACCAATGCTATGTTTGTCAATATTCAATAAATTTTACCACTTATAATCATTCTTATGTAATGTCATTACTTTCCATAAGATTAGCATATGATCTCTTTCATTATTTCATTTATTTGATTGAGACATAAAAAGTAAAGAAGCAAAAACTCAAACTAATCTTCATTATACAACCCTCGACTCGATTACATAGATAGATAGATCATGGACTAACACACAAATAATAGATCACACTAAACTTTTATTTAACTAGATCATGACAACACTAAGGATCAAACTAAAACTTGCAAAGCAAATAAAAGTGATGGTGATACGATACGGGGCCATCTCCCCCAAGCTTGGTAAAAGCCAAGGGGAGTGCCCATACCCGTGTACTCAAGTCTCCCTGGGTGATGGTGGTGATGAGTGATACGTCTCCAATGTATCTACTTTTCCAAACACTTTTGCCCTTGTTTTGCACTCTAACTTGCATGATTTGAATGGAACTAACCCCGACTGGCGTTGTTTTCAGCAGAACTGCCATGGTGTTATTTTTGCGCAGAAATAAAAGTTCTCGGAATGACCTGAAAATCAACAGAGAATATTTTTGGAATATATAAAAAATATTGGCAAAAGAAACAAGACCAGGGGGTCACACCCTGTCCAGGAGGGTGGGGCGCCCCCTGGGCGCGCCCCCCTCTCTCTTAGGCCCCCTGACGCTCCACCGACCTCAGCTCCGACTCCATATATTCACTTTCGGGGAGAAAAAAATCAGAGAGAAGGATTCATCATGTTTTACGATACGGAGCCACTACCAAGCCCTAATCTCTCTCGGGAGGGCTGATCTGGAGTCCGTTCGGGGCTCCGGAGAGTGGAGATCGCCGTCGTCGTCGTCATCAACCTTCCTCCATCACCAATTTCATGATGCTCACCGCCGTGCGTGAGTAATCCCATCGTAGGTTTGCTAGACGGTGATGGGTTGGATGAGATTTACCATTTAATCGAGTTAGTTTTGTTAGGTTTTGATCCCTAGTATCCATTATGTTCTCAGATTGATGTTGCGATGACTTTGCCATGCTTAATGCTTGTCACTGGGGCCCAAGTGCCATGATTTCAGATCTGAACCTGTTATGTTTTCATGAATATATGTGAGTTCTTGATCCAATCTTGCAAGTCAATAGTCACCTACTATGTCTTATGATCCGGCAACCCCGAAGTGACAATAATTGGGACCACTCCAGGTGATGACCGTAGTTTGAGGAGTTAATGTATTCACTAAGTGTTAATGCTTTGATCTGGTACTCTATTAAAAGGAGGCATTAATATCCCTTAGTTTCCAATAGGACCCCGCTGCCACGAGAGGGTAGGACAAAAGATGTCATGCAAGTTCTTTTCCATAAGCACGTATGACTATATTCGGAATAATGCCTACATTACATTGATGAACTGGAGCTAGTTCGGTGTCACCCTATGTTATAACTATTACATGAGGAATCACATCCGACATAATTATCCATCATTGATCCAATGCCTACGAGCTTTTCACATATTGCTCCTTGCTTAGTTACTTTTCCGTTGCCACTATTACAATCACTACAAAACTGCTACTGTTACTTTTGCCACCGTTATCGTTACTTCCATACTACTTTGCTACTAAATACTTTGCTGCAGATATTAAGTCTTCCAGGTGTGGTTTAATTGTTAACTCAAATGCTAATACTTGAGAGTATTCTTTGGCTCCCCTTCTGTCGAATCATAAATTTGGGTTGAATACTCTACCCTCGAAAACTGTTGCGATCCCCTACACTTGTGGGTTGTCAAGACTATTTTCCGGCGATGTTGCCATGGAGCATAGCTATATTCTTTGAGTCACTTGGTATTTATATCTGTTGATCACTATGAAGAACTAGAAAGACGAAAAAACCAAGATTTATCCCTCAACTACGAGGGGAGGTAAGGAACTGCCATCTAGCTCTGCACTTGATTCACCCTCTGTTATGAGTAAATTTGCGAGAGCTACTCCTGCTATTGAGTGTGATATGTCACATGTTCTTGATGATACCACTTATGATATACATGATACTTATGATGAAACTACTTCTATGCTTGATAATACTGTGCCACTAGGTGAATTTCTTGATGAACAAATTGTTAGGGCTAGAGAGAAAGAAATTATTGAAATTGATAATATTGATGAAAGTGATGATGAAGATTATCCCTCTAGATATGAATTGCATGTTGTGCCTGAGGGTTATGTTATGGATGAAGAAACTGCTAGAGATCGTTTAGCTTGCAATGATATGTATGATCTTAAGAAACTGTTAGCTAAGATGAAAGAAAAGTCTTTGAATGCTAATATGAAATATGACCCTCTTTTGCTACTTCACCTATCTGTATTTCTGATAAGGATTATGATTTTTCTGTCGATCCTGAGTTAATTACTTTGGTTGAATCTGATCCTTTCCATGGCTATGAATCTGAAATTGTTGTGGCACATCTTACTAAATTGAATGATATAGCCACCCTATTCACCATTGAGGGAAAAATTCGTCACTACTATATCCTTAAGTTATTTCCGTTCCCATTAAAGGGTAATGCTAAAACATGGTTTAATTCTCTTAATTCTTGTTGTGTGCGTACTCCCCGGGATATGATTTATTACTTCTCTACTAAATATTTTCCCGCTTATAAGAAACAAGGTGCCTTAAGGGAAATATATAATTATGTGGAAATTGAAGAAGAGAGTCTCCCACAAGCTTGGGGGAGGCTTCTCTGATTAATTAATGCTCTGCCTGATCATCCTCTTAAGAAAAATGAAATACTTGATATCTTTTATAATGGACTAACTGATGCTTCAAGAGACCACCTGGATAGTTGTGCTGGTTGTGTTTTCAGGGAAAGAACCGTCGATCAAGATGAATTGCTATTGAATAATATGTTGAGTAATGAAAACAATTGGACACTTCCTGAACCAGCTCCTGAGCCAACTCCGAAGAAAAGGGGTATTCTATTTCTCAGTCCTGAAGATATGCAAGAGGCAAAGAAATCTATGAAAGAAAAAGGTATTAATGCCGAAGATGTTAAAAATTTACCACCTATTGAAGAAATACATGGTCTTAATAACACGACACATGTAGTAAAGGTAAATTCTCTTTATAGATTTGATGAAGGTGATATTCCTTATAATAAGTCTGCTAGCCAATGCTTAGATGAGTTTGACAATTTTATTGTTAAACAAGAAAACTTCAATAGTTATGTTAGCAGACAATTGAAACATAATGCTAATATGATTGAACACTTCAGTGATTATATTTCTAGAGTTAAAGGTACACTGAAACTCATTAGTAAACATGCTTCTATGGTTACCACTCAAGTAGAACAAGTACTTAAAGAACAAAATGATTTGCTCAGTGAATTAAATAGTAAGAAAAATGATAATGTTGTTAGAGTTGTGACTAGAGGGGGCAGAATGACTCAGGAACCTCTGTATCCTGAGGGCCACCCTAAGAGAATTGAGCAAGATTCTCAGAGAACTAATGTAGATGCACCTAGTCCTTCAAATAAGAAGAAAAAGAAAAATGATAGGACTTTGCCTGCCTCTAGTGAACCTGTTGATGACACACCTGAGAATCCCAATGATATTTCTATTTCTGATGCTAAAACACAATCTGGTAATGAACATGAACCTAGTGATAATGTTAATGGTGAAGTTCATGATGATGCTCAACCTAGCAATGATGATGATGTAGAGATTGAACCTGTTGTTGATCTTGATAACCCACAATCAAAGAATCAACGTTATGATAAAAGGGACTTCATTACTAGGAAGCACGGTAAAGAAGGAGAACCATGGGTTTAGAAACCCATGCCTTTTCCTCCTAAACCATCCAATAAAAAGGATGATGAGGATTTTGAGCGCTTTGCTGAAATGATTAGACCTATCTTTTTGCGTATGCGTTTGACTAATATGCTTAAAACAAATCATTATGCTAAGTATATGAAAGATATTATTACAAATAAAAGAAAGATACCGGAGGTTGAAATTTCCACCATGTTTGCCAATTATACTTTTAAAGGTGGGATACCAAAGAAATTAGGAGATCCAGGAGTACCAACTATACCTTGCTCCATTAAAAGAAATTATGTTAAAACTACTTTATGTGATCTTGGAGCCGGTGTTAGAGTTATGCCTCTCTCTTTATATCGTAGACTTGATTTGAATAAGTTGACAGCTACTGAAATATCTTTGCAAATGGCCGATAAATCAACTGCTATAACTGTCGGAATTTGTGAGGATGTGCCTGTTGTGGTTGCAAACATTACTATTTTAACGGACTTTGTTATTCTTGATATTCCCGAGGACGATAGTATGTCTATTATCTTTGGTAGACCCTTTTTGAATACTGCAGGGGCTGTTATTAATTGCAACAAAGGCAATGTCACTTTTCATGTTAATGGTAATGAGCATACAGTACACTTTCCGAGGAAACAACCTCAAGTCCATAGTATCAATTCTATTGGAAGAAATTCAACGATTACTATTGGAGGTTTTGAATTTCCTCTTCCTAGTGTCAAGAAGAAATATGATATTCTTATTGTTGGGGACATACATATCCCCATTGAGGTAACCTAGTGTTATTCGAAAATTCTCCGGTTTCATGTTACTCGGAAAGAGTTTATTAACAAGACCTGATCAACCTTGTTAATGGATTCCTTTTGATGAGCATGAGATGGATCAATTTAGAAAGCACAACTCTCTGTACCCTCTTTTTACTTTCTGTTATTTAGATTAAATAAACAAAAATAGTATTTTATGTCTATTTTCTTAGTTATCCGTGCAATAAAAAATACCCCGAAAATAAAAGTTCTCCAAATGTCGCAAAAATGAAATATGATTTTTTTTCTAGAACATTTAAGAATATTTGGCACTAAGAACACATCAGGGTGCCACAGCACCTGGCCATAAGGGTACAGGGCGCGCCCCCTACAACGTGGGCCCCATGTGACCCCCCTCCACTTACTCCAGCACCCACACACTTCATCTTCCTCTAGAAAAAATCCTCTCATAGCCCAAACTCGTGTTCTAGCTCATCTTGCTGCCATTTTTGATCTCCTTGCTCAAAGCTCCATTCACAAAACTGTTTGGGGAGATTGTTCTTCGGTATGTCACTCCTCCAATGGTCCAATTAGTTTTTGTTCTAGTTCTTTATTTATTGCAAATTTTTGCTGCTAAGCTGACCGTGTTCTTGAGCTTGCATGTCAAAATTATGTGGTCAAAAGTAGTTGTAATGCATGATATAGTCTCTAGGCACTTGTGGGAATAGTTGCTATCAATCTTGGTTGAGTTTGGTTCACTTTTATTTTGAGTCACTAAAAATTTCAGAAATGTTTTCAGAAAAAAATGCGTAGGAAAATCCACCAAGGAGGTTCCTCAAGGAAGCAAGGACCAAGGCTCGCGATACGTGAGCCGAACGATGAACTACCGAGGGAAGCTCAAGTACGGCCTTGCGAATGGCCGTCGGAGGAATTTATGGTCCAGGCAGGCATCAACGAAGAATTTGACACGTATATGTGTAATGGTGATCTTGAGGACTTCGTGTCAGATAAGTGCCCACAGTACCACTACTTAACTGATTCCTTTGTGAGAAGGCTTAAATTTACATCTTCACGTAATTCTCACACTGTCATATTTGATCTTTATGATAAATCTTATACCATGGAATTAGAAGATTTTAATGATGGCCGTAAATTTCCGTAGTGGGGCAATGTTGGTGAACCTCGCAAATCTGAATATAAGAACTTTTTACCTAGTATCACTGTGGGGGAATCTAGAGAAATCACACAAGCTACCATAGGGAGCATTCATTTTCCTTCCATACATTATTTTGCTCTCTTCATTGGTAGATGTATTAATGGTAAATATGAGGCTTGCCACATGTGCGTTTTGGATCTTAGTGTCCTCAAAAGTGCGGTACTAGGTGATAGACAATATAACTTGGGGGCCATTGTTGCACGAAGGTTACATCTTAACGGTTTAAATGGAGATTTATTGGGTGGAATTTATGTAACTCATGTGACTAATTATCTTCATATACCCATACACGAGAATGATGCGAAGTTGCCTCACGCACTCATTCCAGTAGTCGGTGCTCGTACTTCTTATTTGTACTATCCATGCTAGTTTATTTTCTTTTCCAAGTATTTTTCTTGTGTGTGAGAAAAACCTTAAGAAAAAAAAGAAAAAAAAATTAGTTATAGCTTCTAGCTAGTTTACTTTTCATGCTTGTAGCAGTAATTAAAAGAAAACCCAAAAAGATTTCTCGTTCTTCTTTTGCTTGTTGGGAGTTTTCTCGTGTAAATAGTTTCTTTTCTTTTCTTTGGGGGTCAAGAGGAGAAGACCTTGATGAAAATATTTAGTGGCTCTCATATGCATTATTCTTGATTTAACCAAGAGCCATATTACCTTGTCTTATCCTTTGTATTAAATTCTTGCAGATTCCAGCTTAGTCGAATGCACGTGCACTATTATTATTATCCACACCATTCGGTCGTGCGAGTGAAAGGCAATAATGACGATATATGATGAACTGATTGAGATTAGAGAAGCTGGTATGAACTCGACCTATCTTGTTCTTGTAAATATGAATAGTTCATCATTCCTAATTCAGCCTATTATGAATGAAACATGCCTGCAATGACAATTAGAGATTATAGTTGCTCATGCCATTCTTAATTAGCTAGGAGTTTATAATGGTCTACCTTGCGTGCCCACATGTTATTAAAATGGTTGTGATGTGGTATGATAGGGCGGTATCCTCCTTTGAACGATTCAAGTGGTTTGACTTGGCACATGTTCACGCATGTAGTTGAAACAAAATCAACATAGCCTCCACGATATTTATGTTCATGGTGATTTATATCCTACTCAGGCTTGCACTCATTGTTGATCAATCTTAATGCATGTTCATGACTGTTGTCGCTCTCTAGCTGGTCGCTTCCCAGTCTCTTTCTAGCCTTCACTTGTACTAAGCAGGAATACTGCTTGTGCATCCACTTCCATAAACCCCAAAGTTATTCCATATGAGTCCACCATACCTTCCTATATGCGGTATCTACCTGCCGTTCCAAGTAAATTTGTATGTGCCAAACTCTAAACCATCAAATGAAATTTTTGTTTTGTATGCTCGAACAACTCATTATCAACTAGGGTTGTCCATATCTTCCATGCTAGGTGGGTTATTCTTACGATGAGTGGAATCCACTCATCATTCACGAGAAAATGGTTAGTAACCGGGATGCCCAGTCCCATGCTCAAATCAAATCAAAATAATTAAACAAAACTCCCCCAGGGCTGTTGTTGGTATGGACAGTACCCGTTGTTTCGGGTCAGCCGTGGAGTGTGCTTGTTGGTGGTGGGGAGTATAAAATTTACCATTCTGTTTGGGAACCCCCTATAATGTTTGTAGCATGGAAGATATTGAGATATCTTTGTTGTTATGTTGATAATGAAAGTATACCACTCAAAATATTATTCATCTCTATTTCAAAACTCGAGCTTTGGCACCTCTACAAATCCCTGCTTCCCTCTATGAAGGGCCTATCTATTTACTTTTATGTTGACTCATCATCCTTTTATGAAAAAGCACCAGTTGGAGAGCACCACTATCATTTGCATGTATTGCTATTAATTGACAATGAGTATGACTATGGCTGGATCTCTTTTACCATGAATTACAATGTCTAGTTAGTCCTTGATCTTTAGAGGTGCTCTGCATTTATGTTTTGTTGTCTCCGAAAGGGCTAGCGAGATACCACCTTGTTATATCATATTATGATTGTTTTGAGAAAGTGTTGTCATCCGAGGTTTACTATTATTGCTCGCTAGTTGATTATGCCATTGATATGAGTAATCATGAGACCTGAAAGATAGTGTGAATGTGGTTAGTTCATAATCTTTGCTGAAAACTCGAATGCTGGCTTTACATAGTTGCAACAACAAGAGCAAACAGAGTTTGTCAAAGTTTTTCTTTATCACTTTCAGTTTGTCAACTGAATTGCTTGAGGACAAGGAAAGGTTCAAGCTTGGGGGAGTTGATACGTCTCCAACGTATCTACTTTTCCAAATACTTTTGCCCTTGTTTTGGACTCTAACTTGCATGATTTGAATGGAACTAAACCGGACTGACGCTATTTTAAGGAGAACTGCCATGGTGTTATTTTTGTGCAAAAATAAAAGTTCTCGGAATGACCTGAAAATCAACGGAGAATATTTTTGGAATATATAAAAAATACTGGCGAAAGAATCAAGACCATGGGGCACACACCCTGTCCACAAGGGTGGGGTGTGCCCCCCTGGGCGCCCCCCTGTCTCGTGGGCCCCCTAACGCTTCACCGATCTCAGCTCCGACTCCATATATTCACTTTAGGGGAGAAAAAAAATCAGAGAGAAGGATTCATCATGTTTTACGATACAGAGTCGCCGACAAGCCCTAATCTCTCTCGGGAGGGTTGATCTGGACTTCTTTCGGGGCTCCGGAGAGTGGAGATCATCGCCGTCATCATCATCAACCTTCCTCCATCACCAATTTCATGATGCTCACCGCCGTGCATGAGTAATCCCATCGTAGGCTTGCTGGACGGTGATGGGTTGGATGAGATTTACCATGTAATCGAGTTAGTTTTGTTAGGGTTTGATCCCTAGTATCCATTATGTTCTTAGATTGATGTTGCTATGACTTTTCCATGCTTAATGCTTGTCACCAGGGCCCGAGTGCCATGATTTCATATCTGAACCTATTATGTTTTCATAAATATATGTGAGTTCTTGATCCTATCTTGCAAGTCAATACTCACCTACTATGTGTTATGATCCGGCAACCCTGAAGTGACAATAATCGGGACCACTCCCGATGATGACCGTAGTTTGAGGAGTTCATGTATTCACTAAGTGTTAATGCTTTGGTCCGATACTATATTAAAAGGAGGCCTTAATATTCCTTAGTTTCCAATAGGACCCCACTGCCATGGGAGGGTAGGACAAAAGATGTCATGCAAGTTCTTTTCCATAAGTACGTATGACTATATTTGGAATACATGCATACATTACATCGATGAACTGGAGCTAGTTCTGTGTCACCCTATGTTATAACTATTACATGACGAATCGCATCTGACATAATTATCCATCACTGATCCAATGCCTACGAGCTTTTCACATATTGCTCCTTGCTTAGTTACTTTTCCATTGCCACTGTTACAATCACTACAAAAGTGCTACTGTTACTTTTGCCACCATTATCGTTACTTCCATACTACTTTGCTACTAAATACTTTGCTGCAGATATTAAGTCTTCTAGTTGTGGTTGAATTAACAACTCGACTGCTACTAATTGAGAGTATTCTTTGGCTCCCCTTATGTCTAATCAATCAATTTGGGTTGAATACTCTACCTTCGAAAACTGTTGTGATCCCCTACACTTGTGGGTTATCAATGAGGAAGAAGTGAATTGGTCCACCAGCTTCCATGGCATAGGTCCCCCATGAAGAGAAGATGCGCAAGTCTCGGGACCACTGAAACTTGCATCTAAACTCAAACCTTTGAATCTTTCCTCATAATCAAAATTTTGGTTTTGAAGATCATAGATTTGTCCTTGGAGGAAGTTGATGTGTTCGTTGAAGTTGAAGACAATCTCCTTGAAAGACTGGCCATCCACCTTTTGATCACGGGTGAATTCCGTGATCATGCAGTGGTTCGCATTCAGTCCTCGCTCCACCATCCCTTAGCACTTGAAGACCTCCTGCTCCATTGCCTCGAGCATGGCCTCCATGCTTCCCTTCTTCTTGGGACCTTGAACGTCTCGGATGTGGAGCACCCCTCACGCATCTCAATGGCTTGAGGGTGCTTTATCACCTCCAGTAGGTAGGCGTTGATGGCCTTCTCATAGAACTTGTCCTTGGAGGAGCTTCGAGGAGCCATATAGATCTAGATCTGACAGAAAAAGGGCACAAAACAAGAACAAAGGATATTTCTGTGATGCGGTGGTAAGGAAATACGCATACTACAAGAAAACACAGTCGGGAAGGTGCCCGTGGCGCCCAGTACCCACAAGGGCGTGCCTGGGGAAGGTGGCGCGAGGCACCAGGGTTGCCTTCACGTGTGTTTCTTATTTTTGTATTTTTCTAAATATTCCAAAACAGGTAGAAAATATTTTTGAGGATTTTTCTGAGTCGGTTTACTTACCGTATCACGTACCTCTTCCTTTCTAGGGTTCTGGAGTGTTTTGGAAGGTCTCTTTTATGTATTCCTACGGTGTCATGGTTTGAATAATATTGGTTTGAACATTAATAGGTGTACCTAAAATATAGTGCTTAATTCTTTGTCCATTGACCACCATTGGATTAGTGCCTTCTGGATTATTGATCTTAATAGCTCCAAACAGATAAACTACTACAATAATATATGGTCATTCCCATCTGGAGAGAAGTTTTCCAAGAAAAAATCTAAAACGAGAATTGTACAATAGAACATACTCACCCACTTTGAATTCCCGCTTTTGGATTCTTTAGTCATGCCATCTTTTAATTTTTTTCTTTAAATAATTTGGCATTTTCATAAGCTTGGGTTGTCCATTCATCTACTGAGCTAATATCAAATAACCCCTTTTCACCGGCAAGTTTCAAATCATAGTTGAGTTCTTTAATTCCCTAATATGCCTTATGTTCTAACTCCAGATGGTAAATGATATGCTTATCATTAAACCATTTTATATGGATACATACCCATAGGATTTTCACAAGATGTTCGGTTGGACCAAAGTGCATCATCTAATTTCTTAGACAAATTCTTTCGGAACCTATTGACATTCTTTTGTAAAATTAATTTTATTGGGACAATTACATTTGAGCCCCTAGTTGTGTCACACCCGTGTGTTTTGCCCCTAAATTCAAAAAACCCTCATTTCTGCCCAAGTTTGTTTGGTCTTCTTATGCTTTTGCCCTTTGATCGTTTGACTTTAACTTTGAAAACATCATAACGTATTCATACTAACTCAGAAAAATGCATATAAGATATCAAAAATTTCGGAAAAACATCTCCCATATGTTTACGTCATTTGCATTCATGACAAACTTGTTGAAAATACAAAAAAAAAATCATATGATCTCAAACTGAGGTATAGACATTTCAACATTGTTGTCATGAATGCAAATTACATGTACTTATGGGTGATGTTATTTCGAACATTTTGATTTCTTATTTGCATTTTTCTGAGTTAGTATGAATTCGTTATGAAGTTTTCAAAGTTGCGGTCAAACGGTCAAAGGGCAAAAGGATAAGAGGAGCAAACGAGCTTGGACAGAAACGAGGGTTTTTCGAATTTAGGGGCAAAACACACGGGTGTGACACAACTAGGGGCTCAAATGTAATTGTCCCAATTTTATTTCCCTATTGCTTAATTCAACTTGGCCACTAGACTGGGGGTGACAAGGAGATGCAATTATGTGGTTAACATCATACTTAGCAAACAATTTATGGAAAGCACCATGAATAAAATGTGAACCACCAGCGGTCATTAAATATATAGGGACTCCAAACTTCAGGAATATAACTTCTTTAAGCATTTTGATGGAGGTGTTACAATCAGCAATACTGGTTGGAATAACTTCTACCCACTTAGTGACATAATCAACAACAACCAAAATATGTGTGTATCCACTAGAGGAAGAAAAAGGTCCCATATAATCAAATGGTTCAATAACAAGTGAATAATTCATAGGCATTTCATGACGTCTACCAATATTACCAATTCTTTCACATTCATCACAAGAAAGGACAAACTTACGAGCATCTTCGAAAAGAGTAAGCCAATAGAATCCAGACTGTAGTACATCGTGTGCAGTTCTACCTCCCGCATGTTGTCCTCTGTATGCCTCGAAGTGACACTTCTGTAGGATTAGTTCCTATTCATGCTCAGGTATACAACGTCTAATAATACCATCTACTCCTTTATAAATATGTGGGTCAATCCCAAAAGTAATGTATTAAATCAAAGAATATTTTTTTATTTTGTTGTTAGGTAAAACTAGGCGGTATGTATTTAGCAACAATGTAATTAGCATAATCAGCAAACCAAAGAGTGTTAGGAGAACATTAATGACAACAAGTTGTTCATCAGGGAAGCTATCATCAATAGGTAGTGGGTCATCAAGAATATTTTCTAACCTAGACAAGGTATCAGCTAAAGGATTCTCAGGTCCTTTTCTATCAGTGATATCCAAGTCAAATTCTTGCTGCAAAAGAACCCACCTAATGAGTCTAGGTTTAGTGTATTTCTTCTCCATAAGATATTTAATAGCATCATGATCGGTGCGAACAATTACTTTGGAATCAACAATGTCAGATCTGAATTTATCACAGGCAAACACAACTTCTCAAAATTCTTTATCAGTAGTAGGCTAGTAGCATAATTTCTTTGGGCATTGTCTAGAGTTTTACTAGCATAATGGATAACATTTAATTTCTTATCAACTCTTGTCCTAGAACAGCCCCAATAGCATAGTCGCTAGCATCACACATAATTTCAAAAGGCAAGTTCCAATCGGGAGGTTGAACAAAAGGTGCGGTGGTTAAGGCTTTCTTATGTGTTTTGAAGGCTTCTACCAAATCATCACAAAAAACAAAAGGAACATCCTTCTGTAATAAATTGGTAAGAGGCCTAGAAATTTTAGCGAAGTCTTTAATAAACCTCCTATAGGAACCAGCATGACCAAGGAAACTACGAATACCAATAATATCTTTAGGACATGGCATTTTCTCAATTGCATCAACTTTAGCTTTATCCACCTCAATACCTCGTTCAGAAATTTTATGACCCAAGACAATACCCGCATTCACCATAAAGTGTCACTTCTCCCAATTCAGGACAAGATTAGTTTGCTCACATATCTACAAAACTCGATCAAGGTTGCTTAGAAATCATTAAAAGAAGTTCCGTAAACGAAAAAATCATCCGTGAAAACCTCAACAATCTTTTCACAGAATTCAGAGAATATAGCAGTCATACAGCTTTGAAAGGTAGCAGGTGCATTGTATATACGAAAAGGCATACGCCTATAAGCATAAGTTCCAAAAGGACAAGTAAAGGTGGTTTTCTCTTGATCAGGTTGAAAAATACGTATTTGAGAGAAACTAAAATATCCATCGATAAAACCAATGTGTGTGTGCTTTGACAATCTTTCTAGCATTTGATCAATGTAAGGCAAGGGATAATGATCTTTCGTAGTTGGTTTACTTAATTTTCTAAAATCAATTACCATCCTATAGCTGATAACCCACAAGTGTAGGCGATCGTTTGTAGCCTTTTTCGATAAGTAAGAGTGTCGAATCCAATGAGGAGATAAAGGTAGAATAAATATTCCCTCAAGTTCTATCGACCACCGATATAACTCTACGCACACTTAACGTTTGCTTTATCTAGAACAAGAATAAAACTAGAAGTGCTTTATAGGTGTAGTAGGATACTTTTCCAAGATAATAAAGAGCACGTAAATAAAAGTACAAATAAACTAGTATTGCGAGTGTGGATTAGTAGTGGTAGGATTTGCGGCACTGTCCCTAGGCAATCGATAACAAGTACCGGTAATCATTCTTTCAATTTGATATTGAGGGAGAGGCATAAGCTAACACACTTTCCGTACTTGGATCATATGCGCTTATGATTGGAACTCTAGGAAGCATCCGCAACTGCTAAAGATCATTAAGGTCGTGAAACCTAACCATAACATTAAGTATCAAGTCCTCTTTACTCCCATACGGCATACCCCCCTTTACCCGGGTTTAAGCTTTTGTCACTCTAGGAACCCTCCATAAGCGAACCATGAACATATTGTAACACCCTACAGCGGGGGCCCCTCACGTTTGCGCGAGAAAGGAGGGAGCCGTGGGATAGCACTAAAATAAAATATACAATCATACCAACCAAGATCACGATTAACCCATAGGACAATACAGATCTACTCAAACATCATAGGATGGCAACATAGTATTGGATACTAATATGAAGCATAAAGAACCATGTTCAAGTAGGGGGTATAGTGGGCCACGGGAGAGTGGACCGCTGAATATATACGGGGGGAGGTGATGGAGTTGTTGGTGAAGATGACAGAGTTGTCGGAGTAGATCGCCGTCACACGATATTGCCGCGGCGGCGTTCCGGCGCCACCGGGAGAGAGGGGAGAGAGCCCCACTCGTTCTTATTCCTTGGCCTCCTCCCTAGGTGGGAGGAGGGTTCCCTCTTTGGTCCATGGCCTCCATGGCGGCAGAGGGGCGAGAGCACCTCTGAGATTGGATCTGCCTCTCTGTCCTCTTATGTTTCGCTTTCCACAGATCTAGCCCTTCACCGTTTCTTATATTCCTGGAGATCCGTAACTCCGATTGCGTTGAAATTTTAACACGTTTATTCCATAAATTATCTTTCTTGCGCCAGAAGAAGGGCTCCAACCGACGTCCGAGGAAGACACAAGACACCAGGGCGCGCATGTGCCCTACTGGCACACCCTGGTGGGTTGTGGGCACTGTGGTCCCCCGTGTGCGTTGAATGCCCCTCCTAAAAACGACATATATTCCAAAATAATTCTCCCTAAATTTTTATTGCATTTGGACTTTGTTTGATATGGATTTTCTACGATACAAAAAACATGCATAAAAGGAACTGGCACTGGGCACTGGATCAATAAGTTAGTCCAATAAATCATATAAAAAGTTGCCAAAAATATGTGAAAGTTGTATAATATTGGCATGAAACAATCAAAAATTATAGATACGACGAAGATGTATCAGCATCCCCAAGCTTAAGTCCTGCTCGTCCTCGAGTAGGTAAATGATAAAAAAGATTATTTTTATGTGGAATGCTACCTAGCATAATCTTGATCATATATCTAGTCATGGCATGAATATTAAGACATGAGTGATTCAAAGCAATAGTCTATAATTTGACATAAAGACATCAATACTCAGGCATCCCAACAAACAATCATGTCTTTTAGAATATCAATGCTAAAGAATGTTATCCCTACAAAATGATATAGTCTTGTCATGCTCAGTTTTCGTAACACAAAGTATAAATCATGTACTACCCCTATTCAGCCAAGCAATTGGCTCACACTTTTTAACGCGCTTCAGCATTTTCAACTCTAACGCAATACATGAGCGCAAGCCATGGATATAGCACTATAAGTAGAACAGAATGCGGTGATAGTAGACAAAAGAAGGGAGAAAGTCTCACATCAACTAGGCAAACTAATGGACTATGGAGATATCCATCAATCGATATCAACGCGAGGAGTAGGGATTGCCATGCAACAGATGCACTAAGAGCTATAAGTGTATGAAAGCTCAATATGAAACTAAGTGGGTATGCATCAAACTCTACTACGGAAAAATTCCCACTAGTATATGAAAGTGACATCATAGGAGACTCTCTATATGCAAAACATGGTGCTACTTTTAAGCACAAAGCACAAGTGTGGTATTTGCATGCCCCTTCTCTCCTTTTCTTCCCTTTTTTTCTTGGGCTCTACTTGGCCTCACCCTTTATATATCATTCTATGGCCCCATGGTGATAGCATATATATATACCCGACTTGTGGGGGAATCATAGTCTCCATCATCCTTTCCTCACTAGGACATGCTCTAATGATGATCATCACACTTCTATTTACTTATAACTCAAAAGAAATGAAAATGAATGCTCAAGTCAACTATATGATGGAAGTGCATGGCCATATATCTCGGAATGGCTATGATAATGCAATAATAGGTAGGTATGGTGGCTATTTTGAGGAAGGTATAATAAAGTTTATGCACCGGTGAAAGTTGCGCGACACGAGAAAGGCTAGCAATTATGAAAGGATGAGACTGCGTATAATCCATGAGCACGCATGAGTCATAAAGAATTCACATATTTATTGCAAAAAAAATTAGCCCTTGAAGCAAAGTAATACTACACATGCTCCTAGGGGCAAGGTTGGCAGGAGTTAACCATCGTGCCCCCCCCCCTCCGACCTTCGCACAAAGATAGACAATCAAGGACAAATTGTGCTCCAAGTTCTTGGCATAATGAGAGACTATATGTGCATGCTTTGGGAATCACAAACCTTAACACCAATATCTTACAAAACATGATCATCCACTAGTACCTCCCACATATTATCATCTCTATATCGCAAAACTATTGGAAGGAATCAAACATATCATATTCAGTGATCCACAAGTTTTATGAACGATTTTATGACTAACCATGCAATTGGCCAATTTCGTTTGACTATCTAAATAGATATAAGTGAAGCATGAGAGTTTAATTCTTTCTACAAAAGACCATGCTCTAACCAATATAAGTGAAGCAAAACAGTATTCTACGAACATCGGTTTTCTATGTAAAGAGAAACAGTCATTGCAAACTTCAAATGATATGAATGAAGCACGTGAAGCATTCTATAAAGCCATACTCAAAAGATATAAGTGAAGTGCAAAGAGCATTCTACATATCAACCATGGACTATATCATACCAGCATGATGCTCCAAGAATTTACACATATCATGTGAACGAAACGAATCCGAAAACATACCGATACTTGTTGAAGAAGGATGGGATGTCTTCCGGGGTATCCCCAAGCTTAAACGCTTGAGTCTCCTTGAATATTTACTTGGGGTGCCTTGGTCATCCGCAAGATTGAGCTCTTGCGTCTCCTCCTTCTCCTCACATCGAGACCTCCTCAATGTTCGAACACTTCATCCACACAAAACTTAACCAAACTTATAGTGGCGGGGTTAGTGCATATGATCAATGAAATCCCATCATGTACTGCTCTAACATTATTGTATAATTATAAACAAACGTTACCCACTATATGCTATCACCATTCTATGGCCCCAAGTCAAGGAGGCTTTAACAAGAATTCAAACATATGCAAATAATGAAGCTATAACAACAATCTGTGAAACAGGACAGTTTGTAAAGATTTGAACATTCACCATACTTATGTAACTCTAAATATTCTGAAAAGTTAGGACCAAATAAACAATTAGTATATCAAGACTGTGCAAAAAGTTTCAGAAACTTTCGACGTTGCAGTAAAAAATGTAAAATCGCGCACTACAGCCAAAGTTTCTATTTTTGCACCGCACAAACCAACAAGCAATCTAATCATCCTAAAGGAAACTCTTGGCACATTATTTTTACAATGCAATGGATTTGTACAAGGGGATAGTTATTTTTGCGGGAACTTTCATGAAAAATTCTACATTGTTTCCATGAGCATGAACACAAGTGTTCAAGGTCGACTCTCATTTCCGCAATGCATCACCTTTCAATCACTTCTTTTTTTGAAAAGTTTTAAGTTCCCATCTATATTTTTTTTTGTTTTTAAACTTTATAAAAGCACTCAACAGAAATAAATTACTCTCTAAAACTTCCGGGTTGTCTCCTTGGCAGCGCTTTCTTTAAAGCCATTAAGCTAGGCATATAGTGCTCAAGTAATGAATCCACCCGGATCCTAAGGTATATCAAAGCCAATTTTAATTAGCAATTATTTGGCATTTGGTAGTGAGCACAAAGCAACATATATCAAGCAATGATGAAGTCTAACTCTCTTCCTATCCATCGACATGTCATAAAAGAACAATTCATGCACATCAAGTAAAGGCCAACGCATAGTATAAGCAGTTTCTTGCAATTTTATCGTGTTGGAAACATAGAGAGGTGGAGATGTAGTTCCTCTCTCATAATAATTGCAAGTAGGAACAGCAAGCACATGCATATTATATTCATCAAAATCATCATGTGCAATGGTAAAATGCAACCCATCAATGTAACCATTAATAAGTGCAAACTTCACTGATATAGTATAGTTGGGAGAATTCAAAAAGATAATAGGACTATCATGTGTGGGTGCAATAGCACCTATCTCATGTTTAACATAAGGAACTATAGCAAGTTCATCTCCATAAGCATAATTTATATTGGCATCTTGGCCACAAGCAGAGCAAGCATCATCAAAAATGGATATTTCAAATGAATCAACAGGATCATAGCAATCATCATAGCATTCATCCTTCGGTAAACCCGAAGGGGAATTAAACAATGTATGAGTTGAGGGGTTACTCTCTTCAAAAGGTGGGAACGGGTAGCTAATCCGTTCTTCCTCCTTTTGTTGTTCACTCTCCTCCTCATCTTTTTCATCCAATGAGCTTACAATGTCATCAATTTCTTCTTCCCCAGACTCCTGCAAATTATTAGTCTCTTCCTGGACAGCAGAGACTCTCTCAATATATGCATCAATATCTTAATTGTATTAAGAATTACCATAGCAATATTTAAGGATAGCAAAATTTTCAGGTCTATAAACTTTCATTAAAATCTTCATACTTTCAAACAAAGATTCAATTTCATAAGCACCCTTAAAAGCAACAAATTCTTCTATCTGTTCCACATCATAGCAATCATATATACCATCAGCATAGGAAGCCAAGGATTCATTATCATTAAATTTTCATGAAAAGGGAAGATGTGGAGCATTCATCCTAGAGCAACCAGTATAATCATATCTCAAGCATAGCTCCCGAGCATACCAATGCAACATGTGAATTTGATCCCACAACAATTTCCCTTTATGATTCAAGCGATAATCCATAAAGTATTCACGTTGATCCAACATTACTCCCATAATATAGTTGAATGGGGTTTTCTCAGGACTATCAAAGTAATGCATAATATCTTTCACATAACGAGCATCGAGGGTTTTAGGAGGTCCCCCATCTCCATGAGTAGCAAGTACCACTATTTTTTTGATACTTCGTGTTCCATATCTATAACTAAAGATAGAGAACAACTTGGAACAAGAAATAAAAACTACTTAGTGATAAATCAAACAAGCACACACGAGAATACACACCCCACGCTATTGCTCCCCGGCAACGGCGCCAGAAAAAGGCCTTGATAACCCACAAGTGTAGGGGTCGTTTGTAGCCTTTTTCGATGAGTAAGAGTGTCGAACCCAACAAGGAGCTAAAGGTAGAACAAATATTCCCTCAAGTTCTATCGACCACCGATACAACTCTACACACACTTAACATTTGCTTTATCTAGAACAAGAACAAAACTAGAAGTGCTCTGTAGGTGTAGTAGGATAGTTGTGTAAGATAATAAAGAGCACGTAAATAAGAGTACAAATAAACTAATATAGCGAGTGTGGATTAGTAGTGGAAGAATTTGTGGAATTGTCCCTAGGCAATCGATAACAAGTACTGGTAATCATTCTTGCAATTTTATATCGAGGGAGAGGCATGAGCTAACACACTTTCCGTACTTGGATCATATTCACTTATTATTGGAACTTTAGCAAGCATCCGCAACTACTAAATATCCTTAAGGTCGTGAAACCCAACCATAGCATTAAGTATCAAGTCCTCTTTACTACCATACGTCATACCCCCTTACTCGGGTTTAAGCTTCTGTCACTCAAGCAACCCACCATAAGCGAACCATGAACATATTGCAACACCCTACAGCGGGGGCCCCTCACGTTTGCGCGAGAATGGAGGGCATCGTAGGACAGCACCAAAATAAAATATACAATCATAAAAACCAAGATCATGATTAACCCATATGACAAAATAGATCTACTCAAACATCAGAGGATGGCAACATAGTAACTGATAATAATATGAAGCATAAAGCACCATGTTCAAGTAGGGGGTACAGCGGGTTGCGGGAGAGTGGACCGCTGAATATATATGGGGGAAGGTGATGGAGTTGTTGGTGAAGATGAAAGAGTTGTTGGAGTAGATCGCCGTCACACGATACTGCCCCGACGGCGTTCTGGCGCCACCGGGAGAGAGAGGGGGAGAGAGCCCCCCTCCTTCTTCTTCCTTGGCCTCCTCGGCCTCCATGGAGGCAGAGGGGCGAGAGCCCCTCCGAAATTGGATCTGTCTCTTTGTCCTCTTCTGTTTCGCGTTCCCCAGATCTGGCCCTTCACCGTTTCTTAAATTCTCGGAGATCCGTAACTCCGATTGCGCTGAAATGTTAACACTATTTTTTCCATAAATTATCTTTCTTGCACCAGAAGAAGGGCTCGTACCAATGTCAAAGGAGGGCACAAGACACGAGGGCACGCCTAGGCCCTGGTGGCGCGCCCTGGTTGGTTGTGGGCACTGTGGGCCCCTGTTTGCGTTGATTCCACCTCCTAAAAATCACATATATTCCAAAATAATTCTCCATAAATTTTTATTGCATTTGGACTTTGTTTGATATGGATTTTCTGCGATACAAAAAACATGCAAAAAACAAGAACTGGCACTGGGCGCTAGATTAATATGTTAGTCCAATAAATCATATAAAAAGTTGCCAAAAATATGTGAAAGTTGTATAATATTGGCATGAAACAATCAAAAATTATAAATACGACGGAGACGTATCAATAGCCAGTCATAATTCTTTGTGGAATAAGTTCGTCTTTATCATTAAGAGCAACAGTAGTACCTCCTTTCTTAGGAACACAATGAACGGGACTTACCCATCTACCATCAGCTATAGGGTAAATTATACCTGCTTCCAGAAGCTTTAATATTTCATTACTTACCACTTCTTTCATTTTGGGATTTAATTGTCGCTAATGGTCAACAACAGGTTTAGCATATGGTTCCATATTAATCTTGTGCTGACAAAGAGTGGGACTAATGCCTTTAAGGTCATCAAAATTATATCCAATAGCAGCACGGTGCTTCCTCATTGTTTTCAAAAATCTCTTTTCTTCATGTTCTGTAAGGTTAGCACTGATAATAACAGGATATGTATTATTTTCATCAAGATAAGCATATTTCAAAGTCTCGGGTAATTGCTTTAATTCAAACACAATATCACCTTTAGGTGGTGGAGGACGTCCTAGAGTTTCAACATGCAAGTTCTGCTTGAGAATAGGTTGTTGTTCAAAGAACATCTTATCTATTTCATTTCTTTCATGCATATGCATATCATTTTCATGGTCTAGCAAGTATTGTTCTAATGGATTAGTAGGTGGAATAGCAATAAAAGCAATACCAATTACTTCATCTTTACTAGGCAATTCCTTATTATGAGGCTGCCTATGAAACTTAGAGAAATTAAACACATGAGACACATCACAGAAATTAACACTGACGATTTCTTTCCTGCAATCTATTTTAGCATTAACAGTGTTTAAGAAAGGTATACCAAATATTATGGGATGAAAATCATCTTGTGGAGAACCAAGAACTAGGAAATCAGTAGGGTATTTTATTTTCCAGACAATATTTCAACATCCCTAAGAATCCTAGGTGGTGTGATAGTGTATCTGTTTGCAAGTTTAATAGTGACATCAATATCTTCTATTTCAGTGGGTGCAATCTCATGCATAATTGTTGGAGATATGCCCTAGAGGCAATAATAAAAGCATTATTATTATATCTCCTTGTTCATGATAATTGTCTGTTATTCATGCTTGAATTGTATTGTACGGAAACAACGATACATGTGTGAATACATAGACCAAAATGAGTCCCTGGTAGGCCTCTAGTTACCAGCTCGTTGATCAACAGATGGTCACGGTTTCCTGACCATGGACATGAGATGTCAGTGATAACGGGATCACATCATTAGGAGAATGATGTGATGGACAAGACCCAAACTTGAGCATAACACGAGATCGTATAGTTCGTAATGCATAAGCTTTTCGGTGTCAAGTATTTATTCCTTAGACCATGAGGTTGTACAACTCCCGGATACCGTAGGAATACTTTGGGTGTGCCAACCGTCACAACGTAACTGGGTGGCTATAAAGGTACGCATCGGGTATCTCCGAAAGTGTCTGTTGAGTTGGTACGAACCGAGACTGGGATGTTGTCACTCCGTATGACGGAGAGGTACCTCTGGGCCCACTCGGTAAGTCATCATCATAATGAGCTCAATGTGACTAAGTAGTTAGTCACGCGATGATGAATTACGGATCGATTAAAGAGACTTGCCATAACGAGATTGAACAAGGTATCGGGAATACCGACGATCGAATCTCGGGCAAGTACCGTACCGATGGACAAAGGGAATAACATACGGGATTGAGTGAATCCTTGACACGGTGGTTCATCCGATGAAGATCATCGAGGAACACGTGGGAACCAACATGGGTATCCAGATCCCGCTGTTGGTTATTGACCGGAGAGTGGTCTCGGTCATGTCTACGTGTCTCCCGAACCCGTAGGGTCTACACACTTAAGGTTCGGTAACGCTAGGGTCGTAGAGATAAATGCACGTGGAAACCCGAAAGTTGTTCGGAGTCCCGGATGAGATCCCGGACGTCACGAGGAGTTCCGGAATGGTCCGGAGGTAAAGATTGATATATGGGAAGTCCAGTTTCGGCCAACGGGTGATCTCCCGGGGTCACCGGGAGCGTCCCGGGACCACCGGAGGGGCCCCGGGGGTCCACCGGGTGGGGCCACCCATCCCGGTGGGGCCCCTAGGCCGCGAGGGGATGTGTGCAGCCCTCTAGGCTGGCGCACCACAAGGTGGCCCACCTCCCCATGCGCCTAGGGTTAAAACCCTAAGGGGAGGGGGGCCACCACTTGCCTTGGGGGAGGGGGACTCCTCCCTGGCCGCCGCCCCCCCTTGCAGATTGGATCTGCAGGGGGCTGGCGCCCCCCCTGGCCCCCTATATATGTGGGGGGGGGGAGAGGGCAGCCGCACCCAAGCCCTGGCGCCTCTCCCCCTCCCGTCACACCTCCATACTCCCAACGCAGGGCGCCCGGCGAAGCCCTGCTGTGATCTCCACTGCATCCGCCATCACGCCGTCGTGCTGCCGGATCTCTGACGACTTCTCCTCCCCCCTTGCTGGATCAAGAAGGAGGTGACGTTGCTGCACCGTACGTGTGTTGAACGCGGAGGTGCCGTCCGTTTGGCGCTAGATCATCGGTGACGAAGAACGTGAAGAGTACGACTACTTCATCCCCACTTCGTTGAAAGCTTCCGCATGCGATCTACATAACGGTATGTAGATGCACTCTTACTTGCTCGTTGCTAGATGTATCCATAGTTGGATCTTGGTGAAGACGTAGAATTTTTTTGAATTATGCTACGTTCCCCGACAGTGGCATCTGAGCCTAGGTTTTATGCGTAGAATCTTGCACGAGTAGAACACAAAGCAGTTGTGGGCGTATGATCTTGTTCAACATTCTTACCGTTACTAGTCAATCTTGATTCGGCAGTATTGTGGGATGAAGCGGCCCGGACCGACCTTACACGTACGCTTACGTGAGACTGGTTCCACCGACAGACATGCACTAGATGCATAAGGTGGCTGGCGGGTGTCTGCCTCTCCTACTTTAGTCGGATCGGATTCGATGAAAAGGGTCCTTATGAAGGGTAAATAGAAGTTGACAAATCACGTTGTGGTTTTGGCGTAGGTAAGAAACGTTCTTGCTAGAAATCCTATAGAAGCCACGTAAAACTTGCAACAACAATTAGAGGACGTCTAACTTGTTTTTGCAGCATGTGCTATGTGACGTGGTATGGCCAAGAACGAAGATGTGATGAATGATATATGTGATGTATGAGATTGATCATGTTTTTGTAATAGGGAATCACGACTTGCATGTCGATGAACTTGACAACAGGCAGGATCCGTAGGAGTTGTCTTAATTATTGTATGACCTGCGTGTCACTGAATAACGCCATGTAATTACTTTACTTCATTGCTAAACGTTAGCTATAGTAGTAGAAGTAATAGTTGGCGTGACAACTTCTTCAAGACACGATGATGGAGATCATGGTGATGAAGATCATGGTGTCGAGCCGGTGACAAGATGATCATGGTGCCCCGAAGATGGAGATCCAAGGAGCAAGATGATATTGGCCATATCATGTCACTTTAATTGATTGCATGTGATGTTTATCATGTTTATGCATCTTGTTTACTTAGAACGACGGTAGTAAATAAGATGATCTCTCACTAAAATTTCAAGTATTGTGTTTCCCCTAACTGTGCACCGTTGCTAAAGTTCGTTGCTCCGAAGCACCACGTGATGATCGGGTGTGATAGGTTCTAACGTTCACATACAACGGGTGTAAGACAGATTTACACACGCGATACACTTAGGGTTCACTTGACGAGCCTAGCATGTACAGACATGGCCTCGGAACACGGAAGACCGAAAGGTCGAACACGAGTCGTATAGAAGATACGATCAACATGACGATGTTCACCGTTTTTGACTAGTCCGTCTCACGTGATGATCGGACACGGACTACTCGATTCAGATCGTGTATCACTTAGATGACTAGAGAGATGTCATTCTGAGTGGGAGTTCATTAAAATTTGATTAAGATGAACTTAATTGTCATGAACTTAGTCTAAATTCTTTACAATATCTCTTGTAGATCAAATGGCCCACGCTCCAGTTTCCCTCAACTTCAACGCGTTCCTAGAGAAAACCAAGCTGAAAGATGATGGTAGCAACTACACGGATTGGGTCCGTAACCTGAGGAGTATCCTCATAGCTGCCAAGAAAACCTATGTCCTAGAAGCACCGCTAGGTGATGCACCCGTTCTCCCAGCGAACCAAGACGTTATGAACGCTTGGCAGTCGCGTTGTGATGATTACTCCCTGGTTCAGTGCGGCATGCTTTACAGCTTAGAGTCGGGGCTCCAAAAACGTTTTGAGCACCACGGAGCATATGAGATGTTCGAAGAGCTGAAAATGGTTTTCCAAGCTCATGCCCGAGTCGAGAGATATGATGTCTCCGACGCATTCTACAGCTGTAAGATGGAGGAGAACAGTTCTGTCAGTGAGCACATCCTCAAGATTTCAGGATTGCACAATCGCTTGTCTCAGCTGGGAATGAATCTCCCAGAAGAAGCGATCATTGACAGAATCCTCCAGTCGCTCCCACCAAGCTTCAAGAGCTTCGTGTTGAACTTCAATATGCAGGGGATGGAGAAGTCCATTCCCGAAGTGTATTCAATGCTGAAATCAGCGGAGGTGGACATCAAGAAAGAACATCAAGTGTTGATGGTCAATAAAACCACTAAGTTCAAGAAAGGCAAGGGTAAGAAGAACTTCAAGAAGGACGGCAAGCAAGTTGCCGCGCCTGGCAAGCCTGTTGCTGGGAAGAAGCCAAAGTATGGACTCAATCCTGAGACTGAGTGCTTTTATTGCAAGGGAACGGGTCACTGGAAGCGGAACTGCCCCAAATATTTAGCAGACAAGAAGGCCGGCAACGTCAAAGGTATATATGATATACATGTTATTGATGTGTAGCTTACCAGCACTCGTAGTAGCTCCTGGGTATTCGATACCGGTGCAGTTGCTCACATTTGTAACTCAAAACAGGAGCTGCGGAATAAACGGAGACTGGCGAAGGATGAGGTGATGATGCGTGTCGGGAATGGTTCCAAGGTCGATGTGATCGCCGTCGGCACGCTGCCTCTACATCTACCCTCGGGATTAGTTTTAAACCTCAATAATTGTTATTTAGTACCAGCTTTGAGCATGAACATTGTTTCTGGATCTCGTCTTATGCGAGATGGATATTCTTTCAAATCGGAGAATAATGGTTGTTCTATTTATTTGAGAGATATGTTTTATGGTCATGCCCCGCTGGTCAATGGTTTATTTTTGATGAATCTCGAACGTAGTGATACACATATTCATAGTGTAGATGCCAAAAGATGTAAAGTTGATAATGATAGTCCCACATACTTGTGGCATTGCCGCCTTGGTCATATTGGTGGCAAACGTATGAAGAAGCTCCATTCAGATGGACTTCTAGAGTCTCTTGATTATGAATCATTTGACACGTGTGAACCATGCCTTTTAGGCAAGATGACCAAGACTCCGTTCTCCGGAACAATGGAGCGAGCAACCAACTTACTGGAAATCATACATACCGATGTGTGCGGTCCAATGAGTGTTGAGGCTCGCGGAGGCTATCGTTATGTTCTCACCCTCACAGATGACTTGAGTAGATATGGGTATATCTATTTGATGAAACACAAGTCTGAGACCTTTGAAAAGTTCAAGGAATTTCAGAATGAGGTTGAGAATCAACGTGACAGAAAAATAAAGTTCTTGCGATCGAATCGTGGGGGTGAATATTTAAGTCATGAATTTGGCACACACCTTAGAAGCTGTGGAATTGTTTCACAATTGACACCGCCCGGAACACCTCAACGTAACGGTGTGTCCGAACGTCGAAATCGTACTCTGTTGGACATGGTGCGATCTATGATGTCCCTTACCGATTTACCGCTATCTTTTTGGGGTTATGCTTTAGAGACTGCCGCATTCACTTTAAATAGGGCTCTGTCGAAATCCGTTGAGACGACTCCATATGAACTTTGGTTTGGCAAGAAACCGAAACTGTCGTTTCTGAAAGTTTGGGGTTGTGATGCTTATGTCAAGAAACTTCAACCTGAAAAGCTCGAACCCAAATCGGAAAAATGCGTCTTCATAGGATACCCAAAGGAAACAATTGGGTACACCTTCTACCACAGATCCGAAGGCAAAGTCTTTGTTGCCAAGAATGGATGCTTTCTGGAGAAAGAGTTTCTCTCGAAAGAAGTGAGTGGGAGGAAAGTAGAACTTGATGAGGTGACAGTCACCCCTCCTGTAATGGAAAGTAGCGCAGCACAGGAAAATGTTCCTGAGGTGCCTGCACCTACAAGGGAGGAAGATAATGATAATGATCATGAAGAAACGGATCAAGTTACTACTAAACTTTGAAGGTCCACAAGGGTACGTTCCGCACCAGAGTGGTACGGCAACCCTATACTGGAAATCATGTTGTTAGACAACGGTGAACCTTCGAACTATGAAGAAGCGATGGCGGGCCCAGATTCCAATAAATGGCTTGGAGCCATGAAATCCGAGATAGAATCCATGTATGAAAACAAAGTATGGACTTTGGTGGACTTGCCTGATGATAGGCACGCCATAGAAAATAAATGGATATTTAAGAAGAAGACAGACGCGGATGGTAATGTGACCATCTATAAGGCTCGGCTTGTCGCTAAGGGTTATCGACAAGTTCAAGGGATTGACTACGACGAGACTTTCTCTCCCGTAGCGATGCTGAAGTCAGTCAGAATCATGTTAGCTATTGCCGCATTCTATGATTATGAGATATGGCAAATGGACGTCAAAACAGCATTCCTTAATGGCTTCCTCAAGGAAGAGTTGTATATGATGCAACCGGAAGGTTTTGTCGATCCAGAGAACGCTAACAAGGTATGCAAGCTCCAGCGCTCGATTTACGGGCTGGTGCAAGCATCTCGGAGTTGGAATATTCGCTTTGATGAGGTGATCAAAGCGTTTGGCTTTATACAGACTTATGGAGAAGCCTGTATTTACAAGAAAGTGAGTGGGAGCTCTGTAGCATTTCTCATATTATATGTGGATGACATATTGCTGATGGGAAATGATATAGAATTCTTGGAAAATGTAAAGGCCTACTTGAATAAAAGTTTTTCAATGAAGGACCTTGGAGAAGCTGCTTACATATTAGGCATCAAAATCTATAGAGATAGATCGAGACGCCTCATTGGTCTTTCACAAAGTACATACCTTGACAAAATATTGAAGAAGTAAAATATGGATCAGTCAAAGAAAGGATTCTTGCCTGTTTTGCAAGGTATGAGATTGAGCAAAGCTCAGTCGCCGACCACGGCAGAAGATAGAGAAAAGATGAGTGTCATTCCCTATGCCTCGGCCATAGGTTCTATCATGTATGCCATGCTGTGTACCAGACCTGATGTGAACCTTGCCATAAGTTTGGTAGGGAGGTACCAAAGTGATCCCGGTACGGAACACTGGATAGCGGTCAAAAACATCCTAATGTACCTGAAAAGGACTAAGGATATGTTTCTCGTTTATGGAGGTGACGAAGAGCTTGTCGTAAAGGGTTACGTCGATGCTAGCTTCGACACAGATCTGGATGACTCTAAGTCACAAACCGGATACGTGTATATTTTGAATGGAGGGGCAGTCAGCTGGTGCAGTTGCAAGCAAAGCGTGGTGGCAGCATCTACATGTGAAGCGGAGTACATAGCTGCTTCTGAAGCAGCGCAGGAAGGAGTCTCGGTGAAGGAGTTCATCACCGACCTAGGAGTCATTCCAAGCGCGTCAAGCCCGATGACTCTCTTCTGTGACAACACTGGTGCTATTGCTATTACCAAGGAGCCCAGGTTTCACAAGAAGACCAAGCACATCAAGCGCCGTTTCAACTCCATCCGGAATTATGTTCAGGATGGAGACATAGATATTTGTAAAGTGCATACGGATCTGAATGTCGCAGACCCGTTGACTAAACCTCTTTCACGAGCAAAACATGATCAACACCAGAACTCTATGGGTGTTCGATTCATCACAATGTAACTAGATTATTGACTCTAGTGCAAGTGGGAGACTGTTGGAGATATGCCCTAGAGGCAATAATAAAATCATTATTATTATATCTCCTTGTTCATGATAATTGTCTGTTATTCATGCTTGAATTGTATTGTACGGAAACAGCGATACATGTGTGAATACATAGACCATAATGAGTCCCTGGTAGGCCTCTAGTTACCAGCTCGTTGATCAACAGATGGTCATGGTTTCCTGACCATGGACATGAGATGTCAGTGATAATGGGATCACATCATTAGGAGAATGATGTGATGGACAAGACCCAAACTTGAGCATAACACGAGATCGTATAGTTCGTAATGCATAAGCTTTTCGGTGTCAAGTATTTATTCCTTAGACCATGAGGTTGTACAACTCCCGGATACCGTAGGAATACTTTGGGTGTGCCAACCGTCACAACGTAACTGGGTGGCTATAAAGGTACGCATCGGGTATCTCCGAAAGTGTCTGTTGAGTTGGTACGAACCGAGACTGGGATGTTGTCACTCCGTATGACGGAGAGGTACCTCTGGGCCCACTCGGTAAGTCATCATCATAATGAGCTCAATGTGACTAAGTAGTTAGTCACGGGATGATGAATTACGGATCGAGTAAAGAGACTTGCCATAACGAGATTGAACAAGGTATCGGGAATACCGACGATCGAATCTCGGGCAAGTACCGTACCGATGGACAAAGGAAATAACATACGGGATTGAGTGAATCCTTGACACGGTGGTTCATCCGATGAAGATCATCGAGGAACACGTGGGAACCAACATGGGTATCCAGATCCCGCTGTTGGTTATTGACCGGAGAGTGGTCTCGGTCATGTCTACGTGTCTCCCGAACCCGTAGGGTCTACACACTTAAGGTTCGGTAACGCTAGGGTCGTAGAGATAAATGCACGTGGAAACCCGAAAGTTGTTCGGAGTCCCGGATGAGATCCCGGACGTCACGAGGAGTTCCGGAATGGTCCGGAGGTAAAGATTGATATATGGGAAGTCCAGTTTCGGCCAACGGGTGATCTTCGGGGGTCACCGGGAGCGTCCCGGGACCACCGGAGGGGCCCCGGGGGTCCACCGGGTGGGGCCACCCATCCCGGTGGGGCCCCTAGGCCGCGAGGGGATGTGTGCAGCCCTCTGGGCTGGCGCACCACAAGGTGGCCCACCTCCCCATGCGCCTAGGGTTAAAACCCTAAGGGGAGGGGGGCCACCACTTGCCTTGGGGGAGGGGGGCTCCTCCCTGGCCGCCGCCCCCCCCCTTGCAGATCGGATCTGCAGGGGGCTGGAGCCCCCCTGGCCCCTATATATATGTGGGGGGGGGAGAGGGCAGCCGCACCCAATCCCTGGCGCCTCTCCCCCTCCCGTCACACCTCCATACTCCCAACGCAGGGCGCCCGGCGAAGCCCTGCTGCGATCTCCACTGCATCCGCCATCACGCCGTCGTGCTGCCGGATCTCTGACGACTTCTCCTCCCCCCTTGCTGGATCAAGAAGGAGGTGGCGTTGCAGCACCGTACGTGTGTTGAACGCGGAGGTGCCGTCCGTTTGGCGCTAGATCATCGATGACGAAGAACGTGAAGAGTACGACTACTTCATCCCCACTTCGTTGAAAGCTTCCGCACGCGATCTACATAACGGTATGTAGATGCACTCTTACTTGCTCGTTGCTAGATGTATCCATAGTTGGATCTTGGTGAAGACGTAGAAATTTTTTGAATTATGCTACGTTCCCCAACAATAATTTCTTGATATAAGGTAAAAGGAATATCATTCACGCTAGCACCCATATCACATAAACCATGATAGCAATGATCTCCTATTTTGACTGAGACGACAAGCATGCCAATAACAGGTCTATTCTTATCGTTAGTATCGGGTTTGGCAATTCTAGCAACTTCATCACAGAAGTAAATAGCATGCCCATCAATATTATCGACCAATAGATTTTTAACCATAGCAATACTAGGTTCTACTTTCATTTTCTCAAAGGGTCTAGGTGCTCTAGTATTACTTTTGTTAACCATGGTTGAAACTTTAGCATGTTCGTTTATCCTAACAGGTACAGGTGGTTTTTCAATATAAGCACTGGGCACAACGGGCCAACATTGTAAATGATAGTTTCTTATTTAACTCTAACTGGTTCCTCAACTTTTTCTTTAATAGGTGGGTGATATTTAAATCACTTCTCCTTAGGGAGATCAACCTGAGTAGCAAATGATTCACAAAATGAGGCTACTATCTCAGAGTCAAGTCCATATTTAGTGCTAAAATCACTGAAAGCATCGGTATCCATAAAAGATCTAACACAGTCAAACTGAAGTTTTATACCTGACTCCTTACCTTCGTCGAGTTCCCAATCTTCAGAGTTGCGTTTAATTCTTTCAAGAAGATCCCACCTAAATTAAATGGTGTTCTTCATAAAGGATCCAATACAAGAAGTATCGAGCATGGATTGATCATTATGAGAAAGCCGAGCATAAAAATTCTATATAATAATTTATCTCGGGAGCTCATGATTGGGGCATGAATATGACATTGACTTAAGCCTCCCCAATCTTGAGCGATACTTTCTCCTTCACGAGGCCAAAAATTATAAATATAATTCCTACCACGATGAACTAGATGCATAGGATAAACCTTTTGACAAAATTCCAATTTCAATCGATTCTAGCTCCAATATCCATGTCATCGCATAGCCTATACCATGTCAATGCTTTTTTCGCCAAAAATAAAGGGAAAACCTTCTTCTTAACTTCATCTCCAGGTAAACCTGCAAGCTTAAATAATCCACAAACTTCATCCACATAGATTAGATGCATATCAGGATGTAGTGTTCCATCTCCTCCATAAGTATTAGCTCGCAGTTTCTCAGTCATACCCGAAGGAATTTCATAACCAGTATTTTTAGTAGGTGCAGTAGGTTGAGGGACAATTCTTTCTGCTTCCGGTCGAGGTGAAGATACCCCAAACAAACCCCTCAGAGTATTATTTTCCATAGTGACAAGTAATAATAAATTTCAGCACATAATATAATTTTTTTCCTTACCAAATTCTTTCTAATAAAAGTGTTTCGCTCGCCAGTAACGGCGCCAGAAAAGAGTCTTGATGACCAGCAAATATAGGGGAACAATAATAGTTCTTTCAATAAGTAAGGAGCAGAAGTAAATGACAGGCGATATCCAACAAGGTAATTTCAGCAGGCACTAAAATTGTGGTAACAAGTTGTTTGATAGCAAGATAATTTGTAACGAGTGAGAAGTAGCAATAGTAAAAATAAGTGCAACAAGGTATCCCAATCCTTTTGTGGCAAAGGACAGGACATAATAGTTTCTTATAATAGGTAAAGCGTTCTTGAAGAGATACAAGAATTTTGTCTAGTCACTTTCATCATGTTGCTTTGATTCGCATTCGCTACTTTGATAATTTCATATGTGGGTGGACCGGTGCTTGGCTGCTGTTCTTACTTACACAAGACTCCCACTTATCATTACCCCCAGATGCGGCTTGAACTACGTCGGTATTTCCCCAAAGAGGAAGGGATGATGCAGCACAACGACGGGGGGTATTTCCCTCAGATGTGAAACCAAGGTTATTGAACCAGTAGGATAATCAAGCAAGACTATGTAAATGGTACATGCACACAAATAACAAGTACTTGCAACCGGACACGTAAGAGGGGTTGTCAATCCCTCCCGGGTAAAAGATTGGTAAATAGGTAGATAGGTAAAAGCAAAGGAACAACGGCAAATAAAATTCAGCAAGGTAGTTTTGGGTTTTTAATAATATAGATCTGAAAATAAAATATGTAGATAAAGGAAAAGGCAAATAGCAATGTAGATATGAAAATATACGATAGGGAAATAGACCCGGGGGGCGTAGATTTCATTAATGGCTTCTCTCAAAAAATAGCATACGATGGGTAAACAAATTACTGTTGGGCAATTGATAGAAAAGTAATCATGACGATATCCAAGACAATGATCATGTATATAGGCATCACATCCAAGATTAGTAGACCGACTCCTGCCTGCATCTACTACTATTATCCTACACATCGACCGCTATCCAGCATGCATCTAGTGTATTAAATTCATGGAAAAATGAAGTACTGCAATAAGAACGATGACATGATGTAGACAAGATCTATTCATGTAGGAATAGACCCCATCTTTTCATCCTTAATAGCAATGCTACATGAGTGCCTTGATGCCCCTTATATCACTAGGAAACACTACTGCAGGATGGTGCTAATGCGACACTATGATTAGAGACCCTTCAAGGAAACTATGTGCGATGCCATAATCGCAAACGGGGGTGTAAAACACCGTCAAAAAAGGTGTCAAACGTTTGCGATGACGGATGCATCAAATACGATTCGGATTTTTGTTGCGTGTGCGATGAAGGGCATACGGTTCAGTTCAATTAACTGTTTGCGATGAGGAAGAACAAAAGAAACGGGCAGCCAGATGAAGGTGTGTGCGATATACAACATACGATTCACTTGGATGAACTATGTGTGATTAGGTAACACAATGGAAATGGTTCAACTGAACAATATGTGTGTGATACCTAGCAAACAGATCCGTAATAAAAAATGTGTGCAAAGACAAATAATAACACAGATGATTACTGCTAATAAGCCATGTGAATTGCTATGTCTACAATAGAATAACATGTGTATATATGTATAACTGAAATAAACATCCAATTACATAAGTGACTATACAGATCATTCACACACACCTCAATAAACAATTGCATGCATTCTAAAGTAGGAGAAACAATCGTCTAGTCATCTACTTCTTGTAACGCTCCCACCACTGCTATGTGGCTTCGATCCCTCATCTAGGTTAGGAAGAAGACAGTTCCACATGTCAATGATCCGCCAATACATCTCGTAGCTTGTGTACGCGTCCATGGCCGCGTACGTCAGGCCCAAGATGCGGTTCTATCCCAATCACGTAATACACTCGTGTTTGGGGCACAACCGCATTTCGGGCACTTAGCAAGATGGATATCATTATATTGTACCATACATAAATACATGGGGATACATACAAATCATACAACTCTCATGAATACAACAACATCGATAATAGGCATCCGACTACGGATGCAAACATGAAAGACACAACGACATCCATCTGCTATCCCAGGCTGCCGACCAGGAACCTAACCCAAGACTGACGAAGAAGAAGAAGAAGGAACTCCAACACAAGTAAGCATCGCTCTCACGTCAAGTCATCGGAAACCTGCACCTGCAACTGGTGTTGTAGTATCTGTGGGCCACGAGGACTCAGCAATCCCATAACCATGGGTATCAAGACTAGCAAAGCTTAAAGGGTATGCAGAGGATAAGTGGTGAGGTTGCAGCAGCAGCTAAGCATTATATGGAGGCTAACTTAAGAGTACAAGAATAAGATGAGCATCTACGCAAATGGTCGCAAACTAGTAATGATCGCTAGAGATCCTGAACAACCTGCGAGTCAAACATAACCCCACCGTGTTCTCTTCTCAGAGTGAAAAGAGACAGTCACGGTTACTCACGCGGTTCGTGTATTTTTTTTCGGATCCTCTGTCTAGTTTTCTACAACCGGACATTAACAAATTCCAATCTGCCACACAATCGCGGGCACGGCTTTCGAAATATTGTAACCCTGCAGGGGTGTCCCAACTTAGCCGATCACAAGCTCACGATCTACGGAGTCGCAACTCCAAAGTGGGAAGACCCGAGTATTCTCGGAATCTCGTGTTCAAGATATTTCGACAAAGGTAAAAATTATCCAGCAAGACCTCCCAGTGTGCCGACACCCTGATAGTAGCCGCGCGTATCTCGTCTCAAGCCACGACCGGATGGGATGATCCTACGGGAGCCATACCTCGAGTTTCCCCGTGGTGGCCCCGCATAACCCACGTTTGGGACCAACACCATCAGCACTGGCCCCCTGTAATGTAGAATTAAGAACTCGGGGAAGCGACCCCCTATGCAATTTAATTAATTAATTAAGTTTTATTATGAGGCAAATTAAAACCAATGTTGGGCCTTGCTGGAAAAGCTTTAAGCAGTGCGAATTATCAAGGGGGGTCCATAAACCCCAACCGTGTTAGGAACGCAAAATCAAGGAACATAACGCCGATTTATCTGTTCTTAAGGCGGCATGAGTGGAACAAAACACCGAGCAAAAGGCCAAGCCTTCCGCTCATTGCCAAGTATATAGGTGTGTTAATATATTTAAGAGATATTGTGATATTCCAACAACAAGTTCCAACATGGAGAAATCTTCATCTTCGCCTACAACTAACAACGCTATAAGACGGGCTAAGCAAGCGGGTAACATAGCCAAACAACGGTTTGTTAGGAAGGTGTCAAAGGTTAGAGGTTTCATGGCAACAAGGAGGGCTGACATCAAAAGATAGGTAGTGTGACATATAGCGATAGCATCGAGACAACTAGCATGTCAATGATAGTAAAGGTATCCAAGGTGACGGTCATCTTGCCTGAGATCCCGCAAGGAATAAGAACGAGTCCCGGAAGAAGACGAAGAAGAAGCCACGTAGACGAACCAAGTGTAGTCGAACGAATCCTCACGATCGCAACGGAAATGAACTAGCGAGAAGAAGCACACAACAAGGTAAACACACCACTCAAGAACATGACAAGATGCTCAACCAAGTATGATGCAAGACAAGTCTATAGGATGTAAAACATGGCAAGGGATGATGCATACAGAACAACACAACAAGGCAAGTTTAAATGAGGCCGGAGACAACATATAACAATTCCGGTGAGCCCTCATATGCACATTTTGAAATTGGTCGAGATCTAAACAAACCTTAAGTTAAAGTTTTTCAACAGCAAGTTAACATGCACCATGATGATCTACTCGAAATTCTAGTCAATTTATATGTTTTACATATAAAGTTTATTTAATTCGGAGCTATGGCCTATAAGATATGAGCAAAACAAGACAAGCATGGCAATTATGCAAGATGCATCCAAACAACAAGCAAACACACTCCAAGCATGTAGACAACACGATATTATGCATCTACATGCAAAAACACACAAGTTTCATATAGGACATGCTCAAAACGGAGCAACGGTTCAACACATACACATGAAACAAGATATAACAACAAGTTGTCCAAAAACAACAACATGGCACTTAGCTGACATCAAAACAACATGATACAATAACATTTCATGGCAATAAAGGGCATGGAAAGTATGTACATGTCAAGCACTACAAGCATGATCTCTTAGCTACTACCAAACACCACTAGAACATGCTCAAAACATCATGGCAAGATTGCAAAAGATAACAGTTTCACAGACTTAGTGAAAATAAACTAAACATGGTAGCAACAACGACAAGTAGGCATGTTTGCAAGCTTGTGCAACTCATCTCAAAGCATAACATGGCAGGTGAAGATAACCAACAGCAAGAAGCCATGCTTATGAGGCTACTCATGGCAAGAACATGGTCATAGGATCCATAGATCACTAGCAATTCACATGGCAAAACTGAACTTATTAATAACAGGCTGACAGAAACATTTTATAGCAACTTGAGAGCAAGAAATAAACAAGCTACAGCAAGCCATTAATGCAAACAAGGGCATGGATGGATAGAGCATAACATGGACAACAAGATATGATCATTGGATAACCCAAAAAATTCATGGGTTTGAGTGGGGCATCAAGCAAACATGGCATCAGGTTATAACAGTTTTAGACTTAGCAGTTTTTCAACAAGTCTCAGGAAACAACAACAGTGAGTAGGCCACTTTACAAGATTGTTGCAAACACCACAAGGCATAACATGGAAAACTAATTACACCACAGCAAAGATGGCATGATTGTGCTTCGAAAACATATTGACATGTTGCTCAAACAAAAATCACACATAAAGATACAAAAATGACAAATCAGCACCTCATAACAAGTTTCAGCACTTAACACCCACACGCACTTTTGCAACAGAGATAAACATGGCAATATGGCACCTAACATGAATGCTACAGCAACCAACATGTAGAGCACTTCACAATGAACATTTTGACATATCATACACTCCATTTGGACCAACATGCAAAAAGATATCATCACCACAAGCATGCAACAAAATAACAGTTATTGGCAGTTTATAACATATAGCACTTTTGCAACGATGATTAGGGCATCAAGATGAACTCAAACAAGCATGCCACAGTACAATAATATGAAGAGCATCACGAGACGAACATTTTGACATATCATATGCATCATTTGGACAAACGAGCACAAAGATATCAACAAACAAAGAATGCATCATGCAACAGTTTTTCTGGGACTTAGGGGAAAAACAACCTCGGGGTCGGGCGGACATGTCCGAAGGGGTGCGGGTGTGTCCGTCGGTGGGCAAGCATGGGCCCACCTGGCAGGGTCACAGGGCGAGGGGAGGCTGGACATGTCCGTGCCCAACCGTACATGTCCGGCGGTTGCAGGCGCAGCGGGCCCACAGGTCAGTGGCTCGTGGGAGCCGGGTCAACGTGGCCAGATCCGGCGACAAGGTCGCCGGCGATGACGATGCCGGTGGCGCGGCAACAAACGGGGAGGTGTGGGGCGGAGGAGGCCGGGGACGGCGAGATCCGGGCGGCTCATCCCCAAATCTGGTCAGAGGTGGAGGAGTGGGCCGGCCGAAGGTGCGACGGTGGTCGGCCGGAGGAAGTCGGCAGCGGCGGTAGCTCTAAGGCGGTGGCGAGCTCTGTAGTAAGGGAGATCGGGTGAGGGGGAGACGAGGAGAACGAGGGAAGGAGGGAGAGGAAGGCAGGGGACGCGGAGCTCATCTGCGAAGGCGGCGACGGCCTCCGGTGGCCAGCCGACGGGGTTCCGCTGACGTGGGATCCGGGTGGCGCGCGGAGACCAGAGCAGGCGGGCGCAGGTGCGGACGAGCGGGGGTGCGGCGGATGGCTTGGGCCTAGTCGCGGCCAGGAGAGGGCCTGGCCCGGGCCGACGCGGGCCAGCGGCGGGGCAGGAGAGAGGAGGCGGGCTGGAGCGGCGTGGCGGCGGCGAGGTGGCCAGGGGCGTCCAGTCAGTGACAGCTGGCCAATGAGGGCAAGCCAAGTGGCGGCGGCGAGGTGGCCGGCGCGGAAAACGACGGGGAAGGTGACTGGCGACTGCGTGGATCCCGAGGAGGAGGATATAGGTAGGTAGAGGGGGTTAGGGTTCCAAAAATGGCATGAGGGGGTCTTTAAATAGGGAAAGTGGCTAGGTTTAGGGGGTTTTGGGGTGTTTCGGAGCCCTCCGATAGCGATCCGGATCCGATTGCGAGGGGAGTTTAGGTTGGGCCTAGGTGGGCTAATTGTGGCTGTGAAGAGGCATTGGGCTGAGAGGAGAGAAGAGAGAGAGGCACGCGGGGTTTTCGGAGACCGAAAACGTCCGGCGTTTTATCTAGCTATAGTGCCGCTATAGTTATCCGTTGGGCTATCAAACAGACTCCGAATGCGATGAAATTTGACAGGCGGTCTGTCCACACTATAATAAGACCACAAACCAAGTCTCATCCCATTCCGAGAACATTTTCCGGCCACTCATAAAATAAATATTCAAAGGTGCCGCGGGCGGGTGCGAGTGTTTCTGGGCTCAGAACGGACAACGGAAAGTACGGGCGGACTCAGACGGATGCAAGTTTTCAAAACATGCTGATGACATGCATACGATGACAAGGCAAAATGCAACACGCAAGCAGATGACATGGCAACAATAGCGAATAACTGGAAGACACCTGGCGCATCGGTCTCGGGGTGTCACAGCGTACTTGACATGTTGTTCATCCAGTCTCTCATGCCACAAACTGTGCCAGACGTTCTTGTCCTTATTGCTCTCTTCCTTCATCTTCGCGTAGTAGGGGTCAATGATGGCCGAGGCAAGGTCAACCAGGAAGTTCAGTTTGTTTTTGTCGCTGCCCCAGACCTTGTAGTGGTGCTGGATGTTGACAAGATTTGGGCATTTCAAGTACGAAACCTTGAGCGCTTTTAGATCGTTGGTGGTGTCCACTATAGCGAAACTGTAGTCACAGCTGTTGATAAACCTGGAGAAACACTCGCAAGGCCTTGTGGCAAGGTGGTAGTGGTAGACAAGGACGTCATGTCACACGGACAACTGGGCAACGGCAACCTTCTGGTCTTGCCCGGCACGACCGATGGTGTACTCGAGGTCGAAGCCGACCACTCGGTACTTGTCCTCGGCAAGGAACTGCTCCATATTTTGGATGGAGCTCTCCATCGAGACCGGATTGTTCGTGTACACCACTGAGAGGTCCTTCCCCCTCACATGGGTGCCCACTACGTGATGCGTGGTGAACTTCTCGCCGTTGTCGTCGACGGCCGCTCGGAGCGCCATTGGAACCGCCGGATGTCCTCTCTGTGTGTGTCCTCGTGGGTGTGCTTATTGTGTTGTGTGAGACGAGAGATGAAGGTAAATGGCTGTAGGAATAAAAGGGGAGCGGGCAGCATGGATTCTCGGCGCGTCCGCATTGCAGTTTTTGCAGCGGGTAACTGCATCGTCGCGTCGCGCCCGGCGCAACCGCTTGAACACGAACGTCCGTGATCGTGCGCCGGCCCCAAACACTGGCAGCGCGCGTAGAGGGACAAGGGCAGAGCACCCTGAGGGACGCGAGAGCAGAGCGCGAGTGGCGGGACGCGAGCAGAGCGCGCCACGGCCGCCTGAACTGCAAGCAACCACACGCATAGAGCTGTTGAACACACAGGAAATGGTTGCCTACAAACCGGCCGACAGTTGTGTCACTGCGTAGAGAGCGGCCGTGTGCTACTACCTCCGTCTAGTCTATATAGTCTCCTTTATATTCTGTGCCATACTTTGCCCTCAAATTTAACCAACAAAATGTTAATGCATGTTTTAAAAATTATATAATTGGAAACTATGTTTAAATACAAATCCAACTATATAATCTTTGGTGACATGCATTCGTATTTTATTAATTAAATCATACTTATAAACCAGGACGGTGGTATAGTAGGTGATTAAATCGCAAACGTTTTTTATTAACCGTATGTGTATGTGGCCTTTCGTCCTCCTTTCGCACGTCTTGTCACCCCACTGTCGCAGATGGCTTATAGCACAAGCTTGCGCAGCGCGCGGGGGCGTTCTTTTGGCCAAACGGTGGCGCCAATGAATCATTGGTGAGCCCGTTCCCACGTAACCTGGCAGGTACCCGCGCAAGCTTCCCTCCCGACTCGGTGAAATCCCCCAAAATCCGAATGCTTACTGGCATGCTATAAAAACCCTCACGACAGATGAGTCAAGTGTCGCATTTTCCCCTCCCTCCATGTTGCTTATCTCATCTGCTTCTCCCACAATCGCCAATGGCACCGGTCCATCGTCGTTGCTCAGCCACTCTGCCGTCATCGGAGGACAACTCCAGCTGGGAGGCTACACCGCGGCGACGGCGCAGTCCTTGGCGTAGTGTAGTGCACGTGGCGCCCCTGTTGGGTGTGCGCGGAACACCCACCACACGCTCCGCCGCCGTTGCCCGTCGGCAGCTGTTGCCGGCCGCCGTTGCCGCTACACCACCGTCGAAAGCCAAGGCCATCACCCACTCCGCCGCCGCGGCCCAAAGGCGGGAGGTGGCCGTCGTGGCCACAACCCCAATGCCGGCCACTGTGGCCAGCACCCGCTACGCCACCGCGGCCCAAAGGCGGGAGGTGGTGGTCATGGCCACCACCCCGTCATCGGCCGCTGTGGCCGCGAGCCCATCGTCGACCGCCGGGGTCATGACCCGCTCCGCCACCGCCACCCAAAGGCGAGAGGCAGAGGTGGATGCCCGCACGTGCGTCAGCGACCTTGCGCGCTACAGCGAGTTCCTGCAGGAGGAGGATGAGCGCCTCGTCGAGCATGCAAAGAGCCTTACCGCCGCCGTGGCCGCGGCACACGCTGCCTCAGAGGCGAGGAATCAGGAGATCTACAAGGAGAACCACCGCTTCGAGAGGGGTCGTCTGGAGCAGCAGAGGGCGTTCGAGGTGAGCATCGCTGAAGCTGCAACAGCGGCAGGCACCGCATTGCGGTTGCCTAGCTCGTCGGTAGGCTCCTCCTCCTCCGCCTCTTACTGAGCGCGCTCGGCAGAGGAGAGGCAGCCAGAACTAGTACAAAGCCCCTCCGCAGTAGTAGTAGTTGTTGTTGTTGTAGTAGTAGTAGTAGTAGTAGTAGTAGTAGTAGTAGTAGTAGTAGTAGTAGTAGTAGTAGTAGTAGTAGTAGTAGTAGTAGTAGTAGTAGTAGTAGTAGTAGTAGTAGTAGTAGTAGTAGACTTTAGGAGAAATTTTGTTCAGTTCATCTGACTACAAATGTGGTGGAACTGTACAACATACTTAAAAATAGCTAGTATATATAGTGTACATGGTTGGCAACAATTGGGGAAACGTTTGGTCGGTTCAGCTGTCGAGTTGAACTGTTTGTATAAATTAAGAACGACTGCTTAATCTATGAATGAAATTTATGCTTAATTATTGAATTTTAGTTGCAAAAATTAGATACTGCTAGTGATTTTTAGCTTCATAATTTGACAAATCGCAGTGTTACAAGGATTTGACAAATCTTACCAAATTGTTTGTACGTAGTTGCACATGGGTCATCCAAACAATCGTTTGCGTTGAAGGGATGCACAAATCCTGCGCTGCTCTCGCTTTGCATACGGGGGTTCTATCTAAAACATTTGCGATCAAGAGCTGCAGAAATACTTCTCGGCACATTTTCTCTTGGCTTTCGGGGGAAGCTATCGGTTTGCATACGGGTGTTCTAACTAAATGGTTTGCGATGAGTGTTTGATATTTAAAAACCGAATTAAACTTTGGCTTGGGCGCCATTAATGGAGAGGATGCCAGCAAGGCGGCCAGCCATGGAAGTCAAAGGGCTCGCTTCCCAGTGAGCATGCGCAACGTACAGCTCGGACGCTTTCCGGTGAGCCTGCGCATTCGAGGACAGCTTGCATGCCTCTCGGTCAGCTTGCGCACCGGACGGCGCTCGCACGCCTCCCATTCAGTCAAGGTCAAGCAGCTGTCTGCACGGCACCTCCTACAGCCATTACAACCAAGACACGTGGCGTCACATGAATGGTTAACTGAACGGACATGGTTTGAATTATACAAACGTTTGAGATATAAAAGTGGCAGCTGTTTTTTCAACATGCCTTTGTTGGCTGTCATTATTCGAGTGCGCCTTCTCTCAAAATGGACACGAAAAATACCACAACATGTCGGGTGCCATTCCATGATAGAATGCCAAGTTCCATGAATTTCAGACGACTTTTGGATTTACTAGAATTGAAAAATAAAGTACTCAATGTTTTGCCGGCAATCAATGGTGCCCTGGTGTTTGAAATTCATTCCCATTTCTTGCATGTGACCTAAGCATGCACCCAAGGACACAAATTTGATTTTCAACCAATTTATATGCACTGGAGCATGTGCATGTAGTTCGAATTTGAATTTTCCACATAAATGCATTGAATACTCAGTTAATGCGTAAAAAATGTCCAAACGAACACCGAAAAAACACAAAGATTGACACAACACTCCTGTTGTTCTATGTTGACACGAGAAAAAAATTGAAAGCCATAAGAGGCAACGGATATCGTTTCGTCACCAAAGGTGGGACATTCCCTACTGAACCCATCATGCTTGTTGTGAAAAACTCTGGTTTGTGAGAAACATATACCCAAACCTGCCCCAAATGGGACAAAAGTTTTACCGCGACATATTGATGCCGCTCCATGATAGCATGCCAAGTTTCATGAATTTCAGACGAGTTTTGGATTTACTAGAATTTAAAAACCAAGCATCTCAATGTTTTGTCGGCAATCAACGGTGCCCTAGTGTTTGAAATTCATTCCCATTTCTTGCATGGGACCTAAGCATGCACCCAAGGAGACATTTTTGATTTTTTAACCAATTTATATGCACTGGAGCATGTGCATGTAGTTCAAATTTGAATTATGCACATAAATGCATTGAAAACTCAGTTAATGCATAAAAATGTCCAAATGAACCCCGAAAAATCACAAAGATTGACACAACACTCCTGTTGTTCTATGTTGAAACGAGAAAAAATTTGGAAGTAATAAGAGGCAATGGATATTGTTTCGTCCCCAAAGGTGGGACGTTCCCTACCGAAACCACCATGCTTGTTGTGGGAAGCTCTAGTTTGTGAGAAGCATATACCCAAACCTACTCCAAATGGGACAAAAAATTTACCACGGCATGTTGATACTGCACCATGATAGCATGCCAAGTTTCATGAATTTCAGACGAGTTTTGGATTTACTAGAATTTAAAAACCAGGCATCTCAATGTTTCGCCGGCAATCAACAGTGCCCTAGTGTTTGAAACTCATTCCCATTACTTGCATGGGACCCAAGCATGCACCCAAGGACACAGTTTTGATTTTTAACCAATTTATTTGCATTGGAGCATGTGCATGTAGTTCAGATTTGAATTATGCACATAAATGCATTGAAAACTCAATTAATGCATAAAAATGTCCAAACGAACCCCAAAAAATCACAAAAATTGACACAAAACTCCTGTTGTTCTATGCTGAAATGAGAAATTTTTTGGAAGCAATAAGAAGAAATGGATATCGTTTCGTCCCCAAAGGTGGGACGTTCCCTACCGAAACAACCATGCTTGTAGTGAGAAGCTCTCGTTTGTGAGAAGCATATACCCAAAGATGCCCGAAATGGGACAATTTTTTTTACCACGGCATGTTGATGCTGCTCCATGATAGAATGCCAATTTTCATGAATTTCAGACGAGTTTTGGATTTAATAAAAATTAAAAACCAGGCATCTCAATGTTTTGCCGGCAATCAACAGTGCCCTGGTGTTTGAAATTCATTCCTATTTCTTGCATGGGACCTAAGCATGCACCCAAGGACACAATTTTGATTTTTCAACCAATTTATATAAATTGGAGCATGTGCATGTAGTTCAAATTTGAATTATGCACATAAATGCATTGAAAACTCAGTTAATGCATAAAATGTCCAAACAAACCCCGAAAAATCACAAAAATTGACACAACACTCATGTTGTTCTATGTTTAAATGAGAAAAAAATTGGAAGCAATAAGAGGCAATGGATATCGTTCCATCCCCAAAGGTGCGACGTTCCCTACCGAAACCACCATGGTTGTTGTGAGAAGCTCTGGTTTGTGATAAGCATATACCCAAACCTGCCCCAAATGGGACAAAACTTTTACCATGGCATGTTGATGCCGCTCAATGATAGGATGCCAAGTTTCATGAATTTCAGACGAGTTTTGGATTTACTATAATTTAATAGGTATCTCAATGTTTGCGGCCGAGTGACGGTGGCAGGGTGTTTGACATTCATTCCCATTTATTGTATGGGACCTAAGCAGGCAACCAAGGACACACATTTGAATTTTCAACTAATTTATACGTATTAGAGCATGTGCATGTACTTCAAATTTGTATTATGCAGATGAATGCATAGAAAACTCAGTTAATGTATAAGAATGTCCAAGTGAACCCCGAAAAATCCCAAAAATTGACACAACACTCTTGTTGTTCTATGTTTACACTTGGAAAAAATTTGAAATCGACAAGAGGCAACGGATATCGTTTCGTCTAGAAAGGTGAAACGTTCCCTTCCGAAACCATCACACTTGTTGTGAGAAGCTCTGGTTTATGAGAAGTTTATACCCAAACCTACCCCAAATGGGATATAATTTTTACCATGGCATGTTGATGCCGCTCCATGATAGCATGCCAAGTGTCATGAATTTCAGACGAATTTTGGATTTACTAGAATTACAAAAGCAAGGACGTCGATGTTGCCAGAGAGCCACGGTGTGGTGGTGTTCGAATTTCATCCCCATTTCATGCATGGGAGATAATCATAAACCCATGGGCACATATATGATTTTACAACCCATGTTGGTGCACCGGAGCATGTCCATGTAGTTTAATATTGAATTGTGCACCTTAAATGGCTAGAAAAGAAATTTAATGTATAAAATGTTCAAACAAACCCTGAATAATTCCAATTCTTTTACGACACACATATAGTAGCATGTTCACTCCAGATAAAGGTATAGCAATTCAAACACCGTCCATTGCCGCTATGACCCCATTATGTAATTCAAATCAAGATGAAAAATCAAGTAGATCGCACACAGTTTATTATCACCAACCGTGTGACATGCAGCACAAAATATCCTCGAGCACCGTCGGCGTATAGTACGCCTATGGCTTAGGCGATAAGGTGCGTCGACTATAGTCCACAGCCGGCGTCTCAAGCACACCAGCTCGCTCCCCAAATATCATTTCACTGTTCAATCGTCGCCGTTGAAAGATGGGCACATGGCCCCGCATCGTGAGGGCAACTTCGGCGGCCCACTACGGTGAGAGCGCGGCAGCAGCCGCCATTCGTGTGCTGACAAGGTGGATGAGCGCGGCCGCAATCTGCGACCGGGCAGCAAAGGCATCCCAAGTAGCCGATGTTGCTTCTTAGGTGGCGACAGCAACATCTGCTTTCGGATCTTGGGTTCCGAGAAAACCCTTGTGGTTCAAACTCTGGGGTGCCCACGAAGATCTCTCCTACCTCCCTAGCTCGTCTACTTGCTGATCCCTAGGCCTAGCTCATCAGACCCGAAGAACAAAGGACACAAGGTTTATACTGGTTCGGGCAACCGTTGTGGTGTAATACCCTAATCCAGTGTGTTGCGGTGGCTTGCCTTGTAGGCTGAGGAAGAACTAGTACATGGGGGAAAACCTCCTGGGGAGTGGTGTTCTTGTTCTCGAGTGAGCTTGTGGGTGTCTGGGCGGTCTCTATGATCCGATCCGATCCACCCTTTGGTTGGGTCAGCTCAAGACGAGATGATCCTTGTATGGTGGTGGGTAGTCCTATTTATAGCGGCCCGGGTCCTTTTCCCTAATATTGAGCGGGAAGGGATCACACATTGCTCAAATTTGAAAGGGGACAATTAGTACTAGCTATCCTGACAAAAGGTGGTCTTTTCCTGCCAAAGGTTCTGGTGGTGACGCCGTTGTGGGCTCCACGATGACCTCCGCTCTACCATGCTGCTGGTCTTGGTCTTGTTGCAACGATATGGAAACCTTTGCCTGACGTCTCGGGACTCCTCGCATGCGCCTGTCCCTTTAGCACCAAAGGGAAAACTAGCACCCTATGCCCGCTGACGCCCGCCTAGCCTTGGTCGTCACTACTCAGGTCACGAGGGCCTCGTGAGGTTCCCCTTGCCTTGATATCTCCACTCCTCATGAGCCAGCCTAGTGAGGCCGCCCTAGGGGAGGTCTTGCGTCGTCCACCTCACGAGGCTCGGCCCCTCGTGAGGCTCGGCCCCTCGCGAGGGTCTTGAGTGGTTGCTGACGAGGTTGGGCCGTACAAGGCCACCTGATGAGCCACGCCCTGGGCCGCAGGTAGGCAAGTCTGGGTACCCGTGTTCCCAGAACACCGACAGTAGCCCCCGGGCCCAAGCTACGCTCGGGCTTGGCTTCGTGGCGAAGCCAAGGGTCAAGTGCGGAGCGTCGTGGGCCCCAAAAGCATGTGGCCTTGATTTACGCATGTCGATTGATGGGACGTGGGCTCCTCCACTTCCCTATACAGCCTCAATTCTCGCCCGGCTCGCTGGCCTCTGCTACTTTCTCGACTCCTCCTTTGCCGGTAACGCGCCCGGCAGATTTCTTGTCTTCTCGGTCCTTCCCTTGGCTTGATTCGACACCAACTCCTTTCGCCACCATGGTCTTCAGCCGAAAGAAGGAAGAGAGGGCGGAGACTTGTACTTTGGCCCCCTCGCCACTGTCCTTCGGGCCTGCCATCAAACGGTCGGGGGTGATCAATGAAGAGACGATGGATAAGGTGCGCCCGACACTTGCCGCCGATTCCAATGAGTGGGGGGCGACGGTGGCTTTGCCCGCTTCCCGCGCCATAATTGATAGGTCGGCCACCGAGGTCCCCCTCCACCTTCACGCTCTCTGGACAGGCCTGATCCCTCCCTTTTCCGATTTCTTCAACGTGGTACTCTCACACTACTAGATCAGCGCGATGCATCTTGATCCTCAATCCATCGTCCTCCTTGCTATTTTCGCCTTCGTCTGCGAAGCCATGGCGGGCATTGCCCCCTCCGTGGCCTTGCTTCGCCACTTCTTCTCGTTGCATCTGATGGATGCACTCCAGTGATCCATATGCGTGTCCTACCAGGCCATGGCGGTAACGGCCGGCTTGGGCATTGATTTCGACCTTTTGACGATCTTTGCCAGCTTCAGGAGGCGGTGGGTGTTCGTCGATGTCGGGGTGTCCAGCCACCTGCTGCTCCCACCACGGTTTCCGGTCGCCCCAAGCTCCGGCTGGAGCCATGAGAAGCTCGTCGACCGGGAGCTAGCTCCCGTTTGGTTCCAGCTGACCGGGCTGTAGAGGCTTGTGGTGTCGGCGCCCATGGTGGTGAAGGAGTTCATCCAGCGCCGAATCGCCCCGCTTCAGTGCCACTCTCGGCCGATGTGGGCCTTCTCTGGCCACGGGGACCGCATGAGGCTCCAAGTGCCTGCCCTTCCTGCGAGGTACGACGCACGGTGCTCGAGCTCCTGACAGGCGAATCAACGCCAGCCCGCTTGCAGGAGGACGGTTGTCTTATGTACTGCTGCTCAAACAAGGTGGAATTCGTGAGGCAGATGCCCTCCTATGACGAATGGGGGCTTCGTCCGTCCGGCCTTGTTGGCTCTCATGAGAACCCCGTCTGCGTGACTCCCTTGTCTGCCGCTGTCACGGTGATCGTCCTAGAAGGGGGCGCGGTGGGGGGGGGGGGCGATCGCTGCTGAGTGCTGGTGGTGCGGCTACTTCGACGTTGGCGTCTCCTGAAGCTTCTGAAGCGTCGTCCCCTTGGGCTCAGGAGAGCCGCCCAGAGAGGACGGCTGAGGTGCAGGCGTTGCCTGGTGCTCCTGAGGCCGACACCCCCGTGGCCCCCTCGCGTCGCCCTGAGGCGGGGGCAGGGGCCCCGCCCGGCTTAGCGCTTCTGGGGGCGCCTCCTCCGGAGCCGCACTGGTGGCGCCTGAATTTGACGACCACTTCCGCAGCTTCGGTTGGCTCCGGCCGAACTTCGAAACTGTCCGCAAGAGGAAGAGGTCTCCAAGCTGTAGTGATGACGCCTTCCGGCTATTGAAGCAGAGGAAGTACATTGCCGTAGATGAGTGAGTAGCTTATCTTTGTAATTCCTTGAGTGATGTCTTCCCTCCTGACCGCGATTCCTTAGGGCCCCTCCTGCCAAAGCGACGAAATCTCCTAAGAAGCTGGCCCCTGCTGTCTCGTGCTCCCCGCCAGTCCTGGGCGCCCTCGGCCGATGCGCTACCTCTGGTGTGAGGTCTCTCACGAGGTCGGATGCGTCGGCCTGGCGCCTCGACCCCGCGTGTTTGCCGCTCCATCTTTGCGGCTCCGCCTGGGGAGCGGGAGGCATGCCGAGGGCTCCCCTCTGGTCGTCGAACATAGTAGGGCCACCTTAGCCCCGGCGTCTTCTTCGAGTGGCGGGTCCCAGCCCCTCCGGGCCCCAGCTGAGGCCCAAGAGACAACTGGGGCGGAGGAGACCCTGGTCCCACCTTCGGGGGAGGATGAGTCTACTCAGGCTTCTTCAACTGCTCTTGGTGCTGAGGAGGGTCCTAGCCTCCTGCTTGAGTCAGCGCAAGCGGAGAGCCGCCCTCCGCGGGCTTCTCCTGGAGGCGATGAATGCGCTGAATCGACTTGGGGAGAGCTCAAGGGAGTTGATGCATGCCTCGAAGCTGAGGGCCTTCAGCTGATGGACGAGTGGCACCGACTAGGGGTGGCCATTAACCTCGGGCATCGTCAGCACGAGTGCGCCAACGCGAAGGCTGAGGCGTCCCTTGTAGCCTCGCGAGAAGCCTACGCTCGAGCCCTGGAGGAGGCTAGGGAGGCTAACCGCCGCTGTGAGGCTGCAGAGAGGCGCATGCTGGAGCTTCAGGCCCTGAACGCCAGCTTGGAAGAGCGAGCTGAGGCGCGCGGGGCATCCCTGGCGTCGATGAGGGGGACACCCTCCGAAGAGGCGGAGATCTTGCGGCGTGACGAGGCGCTGATGTTAGAAGCCCGTAGGTCTGTGGTGAACTACTCACGCATAAAGTAAATTTTTCCATCATACTTTGACATTCCACGGTTAGCCGTATCCATGGGTACCGTCCATACCAACACTTTCTAGGGAATTTATTGTTTGACAGCATAAAGTAAATTTCTTTTTCATTTTTGGACTTTTATATCATATCTCAAAACTATTACAAGTGAATAAACACTTTCTAGACTTTTATATCATATCTCAAAACTATTACAAGGAATCAAGTTTATTTTGTCCAATGATCTTCATTAAAGTTTTTCTTATATCCTTCTTGTATATCTGTCACTTTGGGACTAATTTTATATGTTACAATTGCTTTTGACAAGCTCACACAAATTTAAGTGAAGAACATGACAATAAAAAATTTTATCTCTTAAAATAATATAAGTGAAGCATGAGAGAATTTATTCAAAAATTTATTAACTATCAAATTAATCTAAAAGCATGAGAGTATTTCTCCAAATATACTAAAGCACGCCGTGCTAAAAAAGATATAAGTGAAGCACTAGAGCAATTTTGTCGCTCTCAAAAAATTAAAGTGAAGCATAAGAGCAATTCTAATAAACCATAGCATAATTTTGGCTCTCTCAAATAGCTGTTTCCAACAAGGATGATTGTGACAAACTAAAAAGCAAAACAAGCAAAGACTCATATAATACAAGATGATCCAAGCCAAACTCATGATATGTGATGAATAAAAATATAGCTCTGTCAGATTTCGGGTTCCGCAAAACCTTGAGAGGTTTGAACTCTGGGGTGCACACAAAGAACACTCTCTACCCAGCGTGCTCGCCCTACGATTCCACAGCCTAGCTCGACGAACTCAAAGAACAAGGGACACAGAGGATTATACTAGTTCGGGCCACCTTGTGGTGTAATACCCTACTCCAGTGTGTGTGGTGGATTTCCTTGTATGGTTGAGGATGAACTAGTACAAGGGATGAACAACCTTCAGAGGAGAGGTGTTCTTGGGCTCGGATGAGCTTGCGGTGTCTCAGCTCAGATCCCGTCCCCCTTTATATGGTGGTGGCTAGGTCCTATTAATAGTGGCCTTAGTCCTCTTCCCAAATATCGGCGGAAAGGGATCCCACAACGGCCAAATTTGAAGGGGAACATCTAGTACAAGTTATCCTGACAAAAGTGGTCTTCGCCTGCCAAAGGCTCTGGTGGTGACGCCGCGCCGGGCTCCACGACGACGTCCATTCTACAGCCCTGACGGTCCTTGCTCTTGTTGCACCGATATGGAAACCTTTGCCTGATCCCTCGGGACTCCGCGCCTGCGCTTGCCCTCTTAGCACCAAAGAGGAAACTGGTACACTGCGCCCGCTGGCGCCCGCCTGGGCTTGGTCGTCTTGGCTCACGTCACGTGAACCTCGCGAGGTGCACCTTGCATAGATATCTCCGCTCCTCGGGAGCCAGCCTAGAGATACTACCCTCAGGAAGGTCTTGTTGTCGCACGCCTCGCGAAGATTGGCCCCTCCCGAGGGTCTTGAGTTGTGGTTGCTGAAGTTGGGCCGTACCAGGCCGCTGATGGAGTCACGTCACAGGCCGCAGGCAGGTAATTCTGGGTACCCCCGTTCCCAGGACGCCGACAGTAGCCCCCGGGCCCAAGGCGCACATGGACTTGTCTTCGAGGCGAAGCCAAAGGGGCAAGGGCGAAGGACCGCGGGCCCCAAACGCCTGTGGCCTTGGTCGAGGCGTGGGAACTTGATTGGACGTGGGCGTCTCCGCTTCCCCACGCTGCCTCGGCAACTGCCCACATCTGACAAAAAGGTTGGCGAGCTCTTTTGTGTTCTCATTACCTTCCTTCGTCTTGCTCCAGATCCCCTTCTCCTTCCTGCTCCAAGAGTCTCCTGATCCACCTGATTTCTCCCCCGAGTCCATAGTCGATGGTGCGGGACAAGGTGAAAGCTGCTTGCTCACCCTCCTGGCTCGAGCCCGCCTTGAGCGCGCCCACAGTCTCACAGAAGAAGCTCACCACCATGCGCCTAATGGCGGCGGGCGGCGGCGACGAGGGGAAGGAGCCTGAGCTTCGGACGGGCTCCGCCGTGTTGGAACCCTCAGGCAGCACTTTTTACCCTTTCTTTATGCACAGCGTCCTTGCGGGCCTAGTTCCCCCTTTCTGTGACTTGTTCTTTGTCGTCCTCCATCATTATAATCTTCACGCTCTCCATCTTCACCCCAACTCTGTCCTTCTTCTGTCCATCTTCACCATCTACTGTGAGGCATTCGTGGGGGTGATGTCGTCTGTGGTGTTGCTTCGCAACTTCTTCTACCTCCGGATCAAGGAGGGCCAGTGCTCGGGGTGTGCCAACTTCGTTGCGGCCAATGGGGCCAATGCAATCCCAAGAGCCGGGAAGAAGGTGGAGGGCTTCAGGAATATGTGGGTCCTCATGGACGCGAAGACCTCCCCCCCTGCTGTTGGCGCTGCCGACGAAGGTGCCAGTGTCCCATGATGGGTGGAACAGCGTGAAGCTCAACGACCCCCGGGCTGAGCAGCTGTTGGCAAGGATGATGGCTGACCTGAAGCCTGACGACCCGAAGGCGGAGAAGCTGACGGTGGCCATCATCATCAAGGAGTTCCTGATCCAGCGCCTGGCCCCGATCCAAGCACGCTCGCGCCCCTTGTGGAAGTTCATGGATGAGGGCGGCGACCACCACTTTCAGCCAGATGCCTTTCCCGATGAGGAGATGGGCAAGGTCCTCCTTCTTCTGGTGTCAGAGGACCAAGGGTACCCTCCTGACTCCCATCTTACGCTGCACCGGTGCCTGGATGGGGCACAGATTGCTGCCGCCATGCCCTCTAACAACGAGTGCGGGCTCGTGCCGTCAGCGCCCGCTGGAGTATCGATGGTGCTGTCTTCCAGCGATTCTGGCCAGGGGAGGGGAAGACAGACTCGAAGGTGACCCGGGAAGGCGCAGGGGAGACTTCTCCCCTATGCCAGTCTGATCTCCTCCGTGTCCTTCCCGATGGTGATGACGACGGTGAGTGACATGCTAGGGAGTCTCCGCGTTCCACAGGAGTTACTACAAGGTTGAAGGGCAGCCCCCCAAAGAAGCCGCGGGCCTGGATCCCGGAGAAGGGGAGGTCGGCGCTGATCCCTCAAGGTGGTTCCCCTGCTTCAACTCCGGCCGGCACTGCTGCGAGTCCGGCTGCCGCGCCCTCATCTGCTCCTGGGGCCTACGTGCCGTTGCCCCCGGACACGAGGCTCTCGGGCTTCGTGCTCAAGAAGAGGGAGAGGGACTACGCTACCGTGGAACAGTAAGTGCTTTGCCTTGATTCTTTTCCGGTATTTGGTGCTGCTTCTTGATGCTTCTCCTTTGTGCTGTTAGGCTAGTGTCGGCGACGAAGAAGAAGAGGGAGTCGATGGTGACCCCTGCGACTCAACCGCTTGCCATTGTCATGCCGCCCTTGGGCGGGGGGGGGGGCGGGGCGGTGTCCATGCTTCAGCTACTGGATCGCCCTTGCAAGGTCCCGACACTTGTCTGGAGAAGGTGGCCCCCGTGGCCAAGCCGGCTCCGGAGGCGCCAGCCCTCGGCTCATCCTCCGGAGCTTCGAGGGCTCAGGAGCCCCTGTCTCCTCTGATGCGGCCGCCTCACAAGTCTGGGCACCAGCGCCGCCTCCTCCTCCTTCTGCTGCGCTGCCGAGCCGCGACCTTCCTGCTTCACCTGACATCCTGGAGAAGGCCATCTCTGCGACGACTCAGCTTCACGATGACCTCCAAAGTCCTGATCATCGCCCGGCATCGGGGCGCTTGGAGCTAGTCTCGGGGTGGTTGCGGTCCGATGCAGCTGTCCGTGCAGCCTGGAGCCAGGCCATCAAGGCCTCCGACGAAGGCGAGCGGACCACAGGCATAGCCAGGGCAGAGCGTGACATGGCGCTGAAGGACGCGAAGGCTATGGAGGAACGCTTCCTGAAGCTGGAGGCCGAGCTGAAGGCCTTTCTTGACTAGCAAGTCGCTGAGGCCCGCCAGCTCGAGGCGCGGGAGGAGAAGCTGAAGGCCCAGGAGGATGCAGTCGCCGGGCACAACACCGAGATGGAACAGTCGGCACGGGAGCAGGCCGCGGAGCACGACCGCCTGGAGAAGCTGGAGGAGGAGGTAGAGGCGAAGATGGTCCAGCTAGAAACCAAGGCAAAGGTTCTGGCGGAAGACCGCGTGGCCTTCGAATCCCTCGAGATGAAGTCCCGCGCGGCCTATAGGAGCTCTGCCGGAAGGGCCTGAAGAAGCCGCTGGTGACCGCCGAGGAAGGCCCCGCTGAGCTGCTGCCTCAACTCGTCAACGCGCTCGAGGGAGTTGTCAACAGGATCGGCCCAATGGTGGAAAGGGAGGCCCATTCACTTTATCCTTCGGCCTTGACGTGCGTCTTCAGCCACCTCCACCTGCGCGACCCGAGCACCGACCTCGGGGCCCTGCTCGAGCATGTGGATGAAGAGCGTTGCGCGGCTGCTACCAAAGCCGTGATGGACCTGGTGGACGCCCTGCTGGATAAGTTCCTCTCCATCGACCCTGCATCCTCTGCTGGTGGCGCCGCTGACCCTGCGACAGTGGCCGACGGTGACGCTATCATCGAGGGGGCGGTCCTTGCGGGTGACGATAATGCCCAAGGCTGAAGATGAGTCCCTCTGGTAGCGCTTTCCTTCGCTTTTATTTCTTGCAACAGACACCGTGCCTCGTGGAGGCGTTTAAACTTATGCCTGGGTATTTGAAGAACAATATGTTTTGTAATAATTACTATTATTTCGCGACCTCCTTCCCGCCTACCCTAGCGTTCTGCCTCGGCAGAGCCCGACCCCGCGCATACCTCAGCCATCGCTGGCTCGTCCGGATCGCCAGGACGAGGCCAGGGGTGAGGGGCTACATGGCCAGTTAGGCTCCTGGGACGGGATGCTCAGGAGTCCTCCATGACATACAAACAGGCCTCGGGAAGGGGACGTGAAACCAGGCTTTAGTGTTCTACATCGGCAGAGCCCGACCCCGCGCGTACCTCAGCCGCCGCTGGCTCATCTAGATCGCCAGGACAACGCTAGTGAGTGAGGGGCTACGTGGCTAGTTAGGCTCCTGAGACACAATGCTTAGGAGTCCTCCTTGACATGCAAACGGACCTTTGGGTGTGAATACGTAGCCAAGCCTCGTTGTTTTACGTCGGTAGAGCCCGGCGACGCGCGGACCTCAGCCGCTGCTGGCTCGTCTGGATTGCCAGGACGAGGCCAGGGAGTGAGGGGCTACGTGACCAGTTAGGCTCCTGAGACGCGATGCTCAGGAGTCCTCCTTGACGTATGAACAGTCCCCATACCTGTTTGGTGGGGCGTACGCTAGGCGTGACCTATGCGTAGCCCCCATGCCTAGCCCCCATTGCGTGGCTCTCCCGAGGGGAGGCATTGCAATGAGGCCAGGCACCGAGCCTACCGGCTCCCCGAGGTTGATCTGGCCAAGGGGCCGCCCTTGGTTGTTTATCACCAGCGCGGAGCATGGTGCTTCCACACTTGCACGGGCATAGCCACTCCTCGACCGTGTTGACTGCCAGCACGGAGCATGGTGCTTCCACTAGTGCGTGGGTGAGGGATCCCTCTAAGTGGAGCCCCCGGGGCATGTACATCCACTTCCTGACACGTGGCTTGCATGGCAGGGCTGACGAGGTGTGTCTAGGCACCAGTGAGCCAGCGCGGGACTCACGAGGCCCTACCTCAAGGCGGGTTGCGCCTGGTCTTGATCCTTGGTAGCTGCAGGAGGTCCTGCAAGATGGTTAGCCGACCTGCATCAAATTAATTTCCTGAGGCAATCACATGGAAGGCTAGACACCAACGGCCCCAGGAGGTGACGTGAATGGGGCCGGCCTGCCAGACATAGCTCACTCGTTGGATTTATCAACGCTGCAGGGACGGACCCGAGCACAGATGCCATGCCCAGACTTCTCATGCGAAATATCCAAAAGAAATGCAAACAGCGCTCATCTCCCGTGGTGGAGGGTCATCGAGGTGTGCGATATTCGAAGTATCAAGTGTCGGGAAGGCATAAGCATGAAGTAGACTCGTGGAAAGGGGGAGACTGGCTTTGGCGATGCTGGTGCGATACATGCCACATGGATGGACCCATGCGGCCTAGGAATGATGGAGGCCGAGGGGCGCCCCCAACAGAGTAAGCTAAAGATGCAAAAGGGTACATGTCGCAGGGGTAAGCCCGTGCGACTTGGGGATGATGCAGCCCGAGGGGCGCCCCCAACTGAACAAACTGAAACAAAGTCACCTGGCATCGATGCTGGAGTGATGTTGATGTATCTTAAGATGCTCGCTGCCGATGTCACTCCTCACGAGCCGCCTGACTCCGGGGCCATGCGAGGTTCTGGAGGTTCTGAGAGGTGGCAAAGAACCGATTCCATTTCCGCGAGGATCTCCTGATGCCAGGCCTTGCGAGCCGCCAGGACTTCTCGCATGTGGCGCTGGTGAAGGGCCGCCTGGTTCGGCAAGCCGAAGGGCATGCGAACGTAGTTGTGAGGAGGGCCCTCACACCGGCCCACCTGAGATGGCATGTAGAGTTCTTGAGACGCGATCCTGTTGAGTCCTGGGACGTTGACGCAGACGTGCAGCCCGTCGCCCGAGCCTGGGACGACAACTACATTTTGCGGTGCTGGGTGACGCTTGCCCCACTTCGCCCTTGGTACTTGCATGTCTTCGATGGCTTGGTTGATGAACTCCTGAGCGCTTGGCGCCTTGCACCTTGAGCTCTCTTGAGGGAAACGTGCGGTGAAGCACGCCTCCACATGGTGCCCGAGCGCCTCCCTGGAGACATTGGCTAGGTCGGAGGTCCTCCGGAGGAGAGCCCCCGGGCCCAGCCTGAGGGGGGCACTTGGCGCGCCTTCCTATGCGAGTGAGGGAGGCGCCCCGTCCATGGGCACGGATCTTGAAGCACGACCGTCGGGTGCTGCATCTTCATGAGGCTCCAGGGCGAGCAGCTGCTTCTTCTTTGGGATAGCTTCAGGGGGTAGATGGTGTCTTCGTTGTCCGGTTCTTCGACTGCCACAGCCTGATAGGTGCGCTCGAGGGAGCACACTACGTCCTTTTCTACGCAAGTGATGGTGATGATGTCCCGGCTCCCTGACATCTTGAGGACGTTGTAGCCATGGTGAGTCATGGCCATGAACTTGGCCAGGGCTGGATACCCAAGATGGCATTGTACGGGAGGCGGATGTGAGCGACGTCGAAGTCGATGAGCTCGATATGGTAGTTGTCGCGGGTGCCGAAGGTAACGGGGAGCCGGATCTATCCGATTGGGGTGGTGGTTACTCGTGAGAAAGTCCTGGTGGGTTGCAGGTAGTCATAAGGCACTTGGAGACGGTCAAACGTGTTGACGGGAAGAACATTGAGCCCTACACCGCCATCGATGAGGGTCTTGGTGACTTGGACGTTGCTGATGACGGGTGAGCAGAGCATTGGGAGAGCGCCGGCGGTTGCCGCGCACTTAAGCTGGTCAGTGGAGCAGAAGGTGATGGCACACTTGGACTACTTGAGAAGCCATGTGACCTCTATCCTGGGAACAGCTGTTTTTACTTCTGGGGCAAACTGCTTGAAGATATGCTGAGAGGCTGGAGCCTGCGCACCGCCCAAGATGCAAGTGATGGCGCGAGGCTCCTGGAAATCACAGCCCCTTTGTCTTGGTCGTCGTTCCTCCTTGGTGGTGGCAGTGGAGGGAGGTCGGCCTTGCCCTAACGACGGTCCTCACGAGGCTAGTCCCGCCAGGCACCCTCGCGAGGCTGGTCCCTCTAGGCGCCCTCGCGGGGCTGATCGTGCCAACGATCCTCATGAGGCTGATCACGCCACTCCTGTCGGGGGCCGCGGTCGTCCCAGCGCCCCCAGTCCGGCTTCCTCCATGGTTGTAGCCCCGGTCATTGCGCTCGGGGCATTACCCGATGCGGCCGTCTCGGATTGCCCTGAGCTCCTGGCAGTCATTGGTGTTGTGGTTGTGCATGTTGTGGAAGGCACAGAATGGGCGGCTGCTCTTGGACGAGTCTGGGTGGTCGAGGCCACGCTTCATCTCTGGTTCGGGTGGGAGCACAACCACCCCCTTGCGCTTCACGTTTTTAGCCTTGGCCTTCTTGTCTTCAGGGTCAGCAGCGGGCAGCTCGATGAGGTAAAGGCACCCCTACTCAGCTCTGGCGCAATTGGTTGTGAGGTTGGACAACTCCAGGGCCGTGCAAAGATCTTTGTGGATGGCGAGCTGCTTCTTCATCTTGACATCGCAGATGCCATCGGAGAATGTTGAGATGATAGCCTCATCCGTGACCTTGGGGATCTTGAGGCGGACGCTGTTGAAGCGTTGGATGTACTTCTGTAGGGTTTCCCCCGATTGTTGCTTAATGCGCCGCGGGTCACCTGTGGCCGGCGGGTGGTCGCAGGTGCCCTGGAAATTGTCGATGAAACACTCACGCATCTCACCCCAGGAGGATATTGATCCCGCGGGCAGGTTCAGGAGCCACGAGTGTCCGCCATCCTAGAGAGCCATGGGGAACCAATTCCCCATGATCTTCTCGTCGCCGTTGGATGCCTCGATGCTCAGCTCGTAGAGCTGCAAGAACTCAGCAGGGTCGGGGCTACCATCGTAGCATGGAGGCAGGTCAGGCTTGAACTTCCCAGGGCACTTGACGTTGCGCAACTCAGGAGTGAGGGCTCGGCAGCCTGCTGTGGACAACGGAGCCTGTCGCGGAGGTGTAGCTTGGTCTTGGTTTCCGTGCGCCACCACTGCAGGGGGCGCACGATCTCGACGCGGCAGTGGAGGGTGCGCGGGAGCCCCTCCTTGAGGCCGCTGGATCTCTTGAAAGCTTCCTTCTTCATGCACGGGCGCCCCACGCGGTGGGTCGCGCCGCAGGACCGCGTGCCTTGGATCGTGGATGACGCCTTGATGCGGAGGTGGTGGAGGCGCTTCATGGGCCACGTCGCCCGCAAGGGGAGGTGGGCGAGGTAGTGAAAGGGACGGGGCAGGAGAGCCCCTAGCGGCGCTGACGAGCTCGGCGATGTGGTCAAGCCAGTCATCGACGTGGCGGTAGCGCAGGAGCTCACGCGCCATGAGCAGCGCAGCCTGCACGTCCGCGTGTCCGCGACGGCCGTGGGATGACGAGCCATCGGGGGTCAGCGACGGGGTTGCGGTGCGTCCATCCTGCCGCACCAAGGGATGAAGCGACGAGGCCTGCTGCTCGTGCCATGCCGGGCCGGTGGCTGCGTTGGCGGCGGGCGATGGAGAACGGCGAGGAGGTCCGCCGGCGGGAGCTGTCTGAGCGACATGGGCGGTGAGGGCGGCCCGTCGCTGAGCACGAGCACGGCGAGCGTCAGCCATGGAAGTGATGGAGTGGTGACGCTTGAAAGTGCTACTATCCCTAGGTGGTTTTGGTAATTACTAACAACATATAGCTCATTGAAGTAATGCTATCTCAAGAAAAATATCCAGGAAAATTCAATGATTGGCATGGCACGGATTAGAAATGCGGACCCCACAAAATGCTAAGGACACATATTGGCTCAAGCTCAATACTCTACATTTTCTATTTTAGCGATCCAAGATCACATTGAGTCCATATAGGAAAGCCAATACTATTAAATGGGGATGATGTGTTGCTTAATGGGTTTCTTGCACAAAATGCTTAGTGGATATGCACCAAAACCCTCAACCACTTTCTCACATCCACATATGTCCCAAACCAAAAGTCAAACTCGGCCTCACCAAAACCTTCTATCTGGCGCCACCGAGTTCTCTTGACATAGCCATTGCCACAAACCCAAGTCACTTCGGTCTCACCGATAGGGATCTCGGTCTCACTGAGATGAGATTGCAAACTCTATGTTTCCCTTTGTAACGTTTCGGTCTAACCGAGATGAGCGATCGGACCCACCAAGTTCTCAATGCGAACTCTCTGTTTCCCCTTCGTAACGTTTCGGTCCAACCAAAACGAGCGAATCGGTCCCATCGAGTTTGCTTGACCAATTCTCTGGTTATCTTATTACCAAAATCGGTCCTACCGAGTTTGTGTACTCAGTCTCACCGAGATTACGTTATGACCTAACCCTAATGAAATCGTTCCTACTGAGTTGACATGTCGTACCCAACAAAATGTCTAATGGTCACATTATGAACTAAATCGGTCTGACCAAGGTCTCTGATTCGGTCCCACTGAGTTTGGTAAATTGTGTGTAACGGTTAGATTTTGTGTGGAGGCTATATATACCCCTCCACCCACTCTTCATTCGTGGAGAGAGCCATCAGAACATGCCTACACTTTCAACATACATTTTCTGAGAGAGAACCTCCTACACTAGCGTTGAGGTCAAGATATTCCATTCCAACCACAAAAATCTTGATCTCTAGTTTTCTCCAAGTTGCTTTCCACTCAAAACATCTTTCCACCAAATCCAATCCTATGAAAGAGAGTTGAGTGTTGGGGAGACTATCATTTGAAGTACAAGAGCAAGGAGTTCATCATCAACACACCGTCTATTACCTTTTGGAGAGTGGTGTCTCCTAGATTGGTTAGGTGTCACTTGGGAGCCTCCGTCAAGATTGTGGAGTTGAACCAAGGAGTTTGTACGGGCAAGGAGATCGCCTACTTCGTGAAGATCTACCCTAGTGAGGCAAGTCCTTCGTGGGCGATCGCCATGGTGGGATAGACAAGGTTGCTTCTACGTGGACCCTTTGTGGGTGGATCCCTCTGTGGACTCGTGCAACAATTACCCTTCGTGGGTTGAAGTCTCCATCAAGATGGATGTACGATAGAACCACCTATCGGAACCACGGATAAAGTATCAGTGTCTACATTGCGTTTTGTCCCTCAAACTCCTTCCTTTACCTTCATATGCGACTGCTTTACATTCCGCTGCTATACTCTTAGAATTTCATGTGTAGGTTGATTGCGTGACTTGTGCATACTTGCTAAAATCTGCCAAGACATAAAATTTGGAAAAGGCTAGGTTTTTATTTGGTCAAGTAGTCTAATCACCCCCCCCTCTAGACATACTTTCGATCCTACAAGTGGTATCAGAGCTAAGGTCTCCATTTGCCTTGATTTCCATAGCTTTTGGTGATCATAGCCTTGGTTTCACAACCTAGGAGAGTATGGCGTCTAGCGAGGGAAATTACCACCATAGAAGTCCTTACTTTGATGATACTAATTTTGCTAGTTGGAAGCATAAGATGAAAATGCATATTCTTGGACATAACCCCGCCATTTGGGCCATTGTGTGTGTTGGCTTGCAAGGTGAATTTTTTATGGGAGAGAACAAACTGTGAAGCTAACACGGAAGAGTTGAAGATGCTGCAATACAATGCTCAAGCTTATGATATCCTCTTCAACGGATTGTGATATCCTTTAACTCTGATTCATAGCACATTACTTTTCCATGATCTTTACCACGTATGCAAACTATCAATCCAAAAAGGTTGAGGACATAAAGATGATGAAGTCCAAGTGCTTAGGAAGCTCAAGCCCAAGATGTATTTCAATCTTATTATCATTTGTCGAAGCTTTGATCTATATGTTGTCATCAATTACCAAAAAGGGTGAGATTGAAAGTGCAACTATCCCTAGGTGGTTTTGGTAATTACTAACAACATATAGCTCATTAAACTAATGCTATCTCAAGATAAATATCTCAGGAAAGTTCAATTATTGGCATGGCATGGATTAGAAATGTGGACCCCTCAAAATCCTAAGTACACATATTGGCTAAAGATCAAGACTCTACATTTTCTATTTTAGTGATGCGAGATCACATTGAGTCCATAGGAAAGCCAATACTATTAAAAGGGGGTGAGGTGTTGCTTAATGGGTTTCTTGCTCAAAATTCTTAGTGATATGCTCCACAACCCTCAACCACTTTCTCCAAACCAAAAGTCAAACTCGGACTCACCGAAACCTTCTATCCGACGCCACCGAGTTCTCTTGACATAGCGATTGCCACAAACCCTAGTCACTTCAGTCTCACCGATAGGGATCTCGGTCTCACCGAGATGGGATTGCAAACTCTCGGTTTCCCTTCGTAAGATTTCGGTCTAACCGAGATGAGCGATCGGTCCCACCAAGTTCGCAATGCAAACTCTCTATTTCCCCTTAGTAACGTTTCGGTCCAACCGAAACGAGCTAATCGGTCCCACCGAGTTTGCCTGACCAACTCTCTGGTTAGCTTATTACCAAAATCGGTCCTACCGAGTTTGTGTAATCGGTTTCACCGAGATTACGTTATGCCCTAACCCTAATGAAATCGGTCCTACTGAGTCGACATGTTAGTCCCATCAAAATGCCTAACGGTCACATTATGAACTAAATCGGTCTAACCGAGTTCTCTGATTTGGTCCCACCGAGTTTGGTAAATTGTGTGTAACGGTTACATTTTGTGTGGAGGCTATATATACCCCTCCACCCACTCTTCATTCATGGAGAGAGCCATCAGAACATGCCTACACTTCCAACATACATTTTCTGAGAGAGAACCACCTACACTGTGTTGAGGTCAAGATATTCCATTCGAACCACAAAAATCTTGATCTCTAGCTTTCTCCACGTTGCTTTCCACTCTAATCATCTTTCCACCAAATCCAATCCTATGAAAGAGAGTTGAGTGTTGGTGAGACTTTCATTTGAAGCACAAGAGACAGGAGTTCATCAACAACACACCGTCTATTACCTTTTGGAGAGTGGTGCCTCCTAGATTGGTTAGGTGTCACTTGGGAGCCTCCATCAAGATTGTGGAGTTGAACCAAGGAGTTTGTACGGGAAAGGAGATCGCCTACTTCATGAAGATCTACCCTAGTGAGGCAAGTACTTCGTGGGTGATGGCCATGGTGGGATAGACAAGGTTACTTCTTCGTGGACCCTTCATGGGTGGAGCCCTCCATGGACTCGCGCAGCCGTTACCCTTTGTGGGTTGAATCTCCATCAAGTGGATGTACGATAGCACCACCTATCGGAACCACAGATAAAAAATATATGTGTCTACATTGCGTTTGCTCCCTCAAACTCCTCCATTTACCTTCATATGCAATTGCTTTACATTCCGCTGCTATACTCTTACAATTGCATGTGTAGGTTGATTGCTTGACTAGTGCATAATTGCTAAAATCTACCGAGACTTGTGAATTATTTTGTCAAGTAGTCTAATCACCCCCCCCCCCTCTAGACATACTATCGATCCTACAACGCGTCGACCGAGGGAAGAGAGGCTTAGGCACACCCCTACATTGCTCGCCAAATTTTGGATTTCGGGTTCCACAAACCCTTGAGAGGTTCGAACTCTTGGGAGCGCACGAAGAACACTCTCTCCCCAGCACGCTCGCCCTATGATTCCATAGCCTAGCTCGATGAACTCAAAGATCAAGGGACACAGAGGATTGTAGTGGTTTAGGCCACCTTGTGGTGTAATACCCTACTCCGTTGTGTGTGGTGGATTGCCTTCTATGGCTGAGGATGAAGTAGTACAAGGGATGAACAGCCTTCGTAGGAGAGGTGTTCTTGGGCTCAGATGAGCTTGCGGTGTCTCATCTCAGATCCCGTCCCCCTTTCTATGGTGCTGGCTATGTCCTATTTATAGTGGCCTTGGTCCTCTTCCCAAATATCGGCGTGAAGGGATCCCACAATGGCCAAATTTGAAGGGGAACATGTCGGTGGAGAACGACACCTATGGGATCACTGGAATCCCTTGTAAGGTTGGCGGGCGCGAGATTGTGCAAAGAGCGGGTCTAAGAGTCAGTACAAGGATCGTTTACCCAGGTTCGGGCAGCGAGAATGCGTAATACCCTAGTCCTGCTTTGGTGTGTATTTTAGTGTTCTTGAGTTCTTAAACTAGCTACGGTGCATGTCTAGCCCAAAAAATCCTAATCCCCCTCCGGTATTCCTTGGGCCTCCTTTTATAGTAAAAAGGGGCTGCCGCAGTGGCACACAGGAGGTGGAGAGGTATACAGTGCACAGGCTTATCTCATGCCATTACGGGACAAGATGCATTAAATGCGCTACTTAGGTGTCCACTTGCTTTACCGGGGACGGGAACGAGGCCCGTCCCGTCCGCTGCCGCTCCGTCTGGTTGCGACGCGTGTCCAGGCCAACGGAGCAAGCAGCTGAGATGCCGTGGTGGTAGGGTCTTCACGAAGATCTGCATGCCACCACGTAGGTGTTTGGCTAGCTGGATTGGGAACGACGTGCTACCACGTGGATTCTTGCTTGGGCTAGTGGGTCGGCTGCCGAGCTGGGGCGACGATGGGGCAGCAAGGGCTTGCCGCGGTCTCGCGTCTGCTCCCGACAAGGGTCTTGTCGGGGCCTCTATGAGCGTCCTCGGCAAGAGGCTTGCCGGGGCTTCGGGGTGTCTTCGACGAGGAGCCTTGTCAGGGCCTCGTGGGCATCCTCGGCAAGGAGCCTTGTGATCGCGTTGTCTTCTGGTTCTCATCATAGGAGTCATGGATCCTTGTCTTTACAAATATATGCATGCCATCACGTGGGTGCTTCCCGAGCCTTGGTTCCAACGCTTTTGATAATGTTGGAGCTCCTAGGCTCAAAGGTGGTTGCAACGGAGGCGTTTGGGTGAGTTGCCCCGGCAAGGGTTTTTGCCGGGGGCAGGCAGTGCGCCCCGGCAAGAGTCTTGTCGGGGGAGAGGCTGTCTTCTTGCTTGGCCTACTCGCGCCACTGTCTTGGCACTGCTCTGGTAGCCTTGTGTCTCTGGCTTCCCTCCTCTATCTTGTTATGTGTGGCCGCATGCGTGGCTCTGACTGCCCGTGCACAAGTAAGGGGTACAAAGAAGGGCCCCTACTTTTGTACACCGACAGGAGCCCCCGGGCCTGGGCCATGCATAAGCGCAACGCGTTGTTGGGCTAGGCCCAGATTGGTGCGCGGGCAGTGGGGCTGGATCCCTTTTACTGCAGCAACTCCTCTGGTGGTTTCGCTTCCCCACGATCTGCGCTGACGTGGGGGTCGTGCGTGGGATGATCGCAACATGCTTGTGTCATCTCGTGGTTCCAAATAGTAAAGAGACGGTTCGTGTTCTCCTCATAAAAAATAGAGGAAGTTGTGGGGGCGCGGCTCATTGCGGGGGCGCGCCCCACAATCACGGGGTACGAAAACGGTCGTACCACGTGCCTCCTGAACCCGGATCTGCCCGCCACGTGCCCCTCATGCATCGGGGAGGGCAGGCGGCGGACACAGAGGGTGCGGGCTTTAATGCCGGGGCGGGGGGCCGGGCGCCGCTGATTGGAGCAGCTGGTCGGTCTTGTTTTCTTGTGCCTCCAACACTTGGACTCGTTGATTCGGGAGGTCGCCCTTCTATAAAGAGGGGGGAGAGGGACGGTGCTCCCCCCTCTCCACTCATCCTCTTCCAGTTCGATTCCTTTCCTTCCCAAGTTATGCCGAGAGGGCGTGGCCGTGGCCATGCCCCTACGGAGGCGACCAGGTCGTCCTCTCAGTAGAGGGCAGCAACAGTCAAAGAAGAGTCGGATGCCCAAGACGAGGGTCATGCTAGAGGTAGAGGCGTCAGCCGGGGTTGTGGTCAGCGACGTGGTCGAGGCAGAGGCGGGCGAGGTCGGGGGACACCCACGCCATCATCATCTCCGTCTCCATCTCCTTCGTCGTCTCCTTCTTCTTCCCCATGTGGCCATGTCAGGAACACGGCGCTGGAGTTCATCTTGCAACTACGCGAGCCGCCGCGTAGTCCCCTCCGTCTTCCTGAAGCGTTCGCGAGGGTGTTAGAGGTCGACCAGCCATCGAGGTTGAGGCTTCACATGGAGGGGTGTTGCCATGGCGCCATGTGCGTGAACACCAAGTTCCCCGCTCTTCATGTAATGCTCCTCCGCCGAGGGTGGAAGACCTTCGCGCGTGCCCACTGCTTGATGAAGGGGCACGTCCTCTGCTTTAGGTTAGCAGAGAGCGATATGCTCTCCATCAAGGTCTTCGGGCACTCGGGACACATGCTAGGGTGTTGTGCCGAGAGCTCGACCGATGACGTAAACTCCTCCCCGAGCGATGGGGATGGGGAGGATAGCGACAGCGACAACAAGGGCAGCGGGCGAGAGGATGACGGGTCCGACTAGGCGGCGGACACGCCATCCCTGGGCGATGCCGGCAGCACCATCATCTGCATCGCCAGCCCCTCGAACTTCTCGGGGTCGCCTCCTTGGGAGGCTGGCATTGGGAGGCTGGAGAAGATGGAGAAGGTGGGCGGCGGCCGTCATGTCGGAGTACGCGGGCATCAACTCGTGCGTTGCCGGCCCGCTGCCCCATCTTGTGGATCTTCTCCCGACGCCATCATCACTAGCCTTCTTCGGGGCGGCCACCGGGATGTTCTCTTCATGCTTTCTCCTGCTCGCGCTTCACCTAGGCGCTACCTTTGCCCTTTGCCATGTTGTTCCATTTCCTGAGGAGAGGGATACGAAAGGGATTACAGGCATGTTATCTCTTTTTAGTTTTTAAGCCTATGGGCCTTTGTAAGAATTAAATCTTGTAACCCCCTCGCTCATGTAGCATTCCGTATGAATTGTACTTGTTTACAACATATTTGTCACACCCTGCATTTTGTAACATGTTATTTGCATCAATGAAGCATGAAAATTTGGACCAGCAAATTTTTTTGGCTTCATTTGGCTTTTATTTGAATTGAGTTTTTCTTCATGTGCTTTTTTCATGAGCTCATTAAAGTCAGCTATTCCCTCTTGTAGAATTCATCTCCATACCCAAAACTTCTGCCCAATGATCATGCCAAGTGTTATATAACAGTATAGTATTTTCTTACAAAATTAATTTGGCCAAAATGTATTTTATAAATTTAGTTTTCCAAAAACCCCTGACTTGAGATTTGCACTGCAAGTGCTTGATTTAGGGTGAGAAAATTATTTCAAAAGATATATTTGAAACCTAGTAGTCATAGGACTCCCAGAAACCACAAAATTATAATTTTAAAAGTTACTTTCCTATTTTATTTAAAAGCTTTTTCTTAAGGTCAGAAATGGTCTTTAATAGGGAAAAATTATTTAAGTATTTCAAAAATATTTGCCAAAATTCAGGGAGACTCAGAGGACATATATTGTCCATATATAAGAGGTTCAACACTTGGTCATGTTCAAAATAATGGGCTAATCCCTCTAAAACCCTTTCTGGATATTTCAAACTTTTGAAATATTTACAAAGGAAATATTCTCCAAAAATTCCAGGGAAATTCTATCATGTCACATATGACATATATGATGATCTTGCCAAGTCCCATGCCTTGGGAAGCAAGAAAACATCATCAAAACCCTTCATAACCATTCTGTCCATATTTGAAGTTTGAGCAACTTTACATTGCCAAACTTGTCCAAATGCTCTCAAACTTGGTGCACATGCTAGAAATGCCTAATAAGGCATCTAGACTAAATGGCACAAGATTTGGAATAAAGCAACTTGATCAGAACACCCCAAAACCCTTTCTGTTCAAATGCAAATTTGAACAACTTTACATTACCAACTTTTTACCTGGAGCTTCAAACTTTGTGGGCATGATCAATACCCCAAATGATGAAACTACACCAAGTGGTGCATCAAGGGGAGATGATTACCTTGACTCAAACAAGATGAAGCCATTTTTGTTGATTTCTAGGGTTCACCAAAGTTGCATTGGCTAGTTTCTTCAAATGAGCCCAAATTTGGTGAAGCACCCTATTTTCACATGTCATTCAATCGTGTTAAGTGTCATGGCAAGTGGAGATCATTTGCTTGACCAAACACTGATCAAACACCTTCTGGCTTTTTACCAAAACCCTCTTCTTGATCACTTTTACCTTTTACCTTGGCCTCAACTTGCTACCACATGTTCAACCAGTTACTAGCTACCTCCAGTAACTTCCCCAGGACCCCAGCTCCATGATTGAGGGGTAAGAACCCTAGTTTACCCTGCTGGACAGCCATTTCCTACCAAGTTACCAGCTTCCTCTCTCTCTCACAGGATCTCCAGAGCATCCAAGGCTTCAACCGTAATGCTTGCATCACCCTGGACCCCCCAGACACGGTGGGCGCATCCAGAGGCCCAATGGCATGCCGTGGCATGCGATAAGGGCGCTCCAGAGCGCGCTACAGTGCGCCCACGCACTGTAGCTTCAGCCAATCGTCTGCCCCTAACAGCCTCGGGCTCCTCCCTCGCGCCTCTCAACGCGCCTCGACGTCCGCGACCACTCCGGCGCTGTCCCCCCTCCTCCTGCGCCCTCCTGTGGCCGTCGCCACACGCGCACCGACCGCCCGCAAGGCCCACTCCTCGGGCTCGCACGCGCGCACGGCCTGGAAGCTTCCCCGCTCCTCCTCTCTCCTCTAATGGACGTAGGGATCGTCCAGCAACGTCGTAGACTTGTTCCCATCGCCTCCCGTGCGCTGTAGCGTCGAGCAGCAGCTCGCCGGCGCACTGGTCCACGGGGCTCCGCCGTACCCCTATATATAGGACCCCCCCGAGCCTCTCCAACGGCACCAGCAGCTTCTCCTCATCCCCAGCATCACTCCAGCACCACCAGTTCATCCTCAGAAGGTTCCAGTGCTCGGGATCGACCGGAGCTCCAACGTGTCCGGCCGCCGGTGATCTCGCAGTACGGGCCTCCTCCGCCCCTCCTTTTGCCCGATCTAGAACCGCCGTGCACCACTGATTCTTTCCCCTCGTTTTCCCCTCTCTTTAGCAGTTGGAAACGGCCGGAGGGACGACTTCCCGACGATCCTTCGCCGTCCCACCTCGCCGCCGGCGAACCCGACCTCCCCGGCGTGCCGCACCACCACCACTACCTCCGCAACACGACGCTGAGTCTGTTCCTGCCCTTCGTTGCCGTCGCCGTGGCCGGAACCAATGCCGGAGGGCTCGCCGTCGCCGTGGCTGTGAGGTTGGAGATGACAGGCGGGCCCCGCCTGTCATCCTCACCCCTCTCTCCCCCTCCTCACAGCCACTGACCGCCGGGCCCCGCCTGTCAGGTTTGAAAACCTGACATGCGCGCGCTAGCGCCCGAGCGGCTGGGCTGGATGCCATGGGCCGTGCACTGTGGCCCCTCTGGCCCAGCTGCACGGGGCATTTTCTCTTTTTCTTTTCTGTAAATATTTCAAACATTTTTACAGAAAAGAATATTGGTCCAAATGAAATAATTCCAACTCCTAAATTCTTGTAATATTCAAACCTATTTAATGGTGTCACTTTCACACACATCCATGAAACTTTTATGTTTTGTTCAAATTTAAATTCAAATTTGAGCAATAAAACTCATGTTCTAAAATCATTAGATTCCATTCTGTTACTCCAAAACTCCAACTAAGAATTTTCCCCATCTTAGAAATCCCTCTAGTATTTAACAAAAATAAGTTGACATTTTTCTGAGCACTTTGATTTTTTTGTTTTATTTGTGGTCTTATTTTCCCATTGTTATTATGCGACGTATAGATACCGTATTTGACGAAGTTGCTGAAGAAGGAGAAGGAGAAGGATTTGAAGACTTTGAAGACCAATCCAATCCAGGCAAGCAGCCCTTTGACCATGATACACTTGTTCTTTGGAACCCGTTTGTTTCCGATGCATGATGATAGGGTTACGATGGTGACCTAGTTGAAACCACCACATGATGCATGCTTTACTCTTGATCTTGCTATGTGCTAGATAACATGCAAATAGTAAGTAGTGATACTTAGTGATGCATGTGTGATTTAAACCTTTGTGGTTGAAATCTTTGCATGAACCCATCGGGTGCCCCTAATGCCCGAGGGTGATGTTGAGTTAGGTCATCACTTGAGGAAGAAGTGATGTGCCGGTAAATCTTGTGCATGGGTGAAATAATGGATTAGATTTATGTGTGACTACCGTCCCAACCAAACATGTGCAACCACACTACCCCTTATGGGACGGGGCTTTATTGATTACTTAGGTCGATACTAGCATGGTGCCCGCATTACTAGTGACGGGAAGACTTGAGGTCTTTCCCGAGACGGGGTCGTGCTTGGATAGACGGCCATGACTGTTTTTACAGGGCACCGGACACACCATTGGTCCCTTCGGGTACGCGTGACAGTGAAATTAGGGTAAGTCCCGTGATCTATTGTTTGTACTCGAGGGCCGTGTACCAACGAGTAGACTCTATGTTAGTGTCGTCTAAGGAAAGATAATGACCGGGTGCTTACCCTGGGTACTTGAGGTACCGCGGGTCGTGGATGACACGGAAGTTCCCCGGATCTTGTGGGTAAAGTGCGCAACCTCTGCAGAGTGAGAAACTATTCGAATAGCCGTGTCCACGGTCATGGACAGTTGGGTGGTGCTACTTAAACTATGTCCAGAATTTTACTTCATCGGTGAAAGTATGTGTGTGATGAGTCAAGGTGGTGACTTGACTCGTTGAGTTGAATCATATTCATGTTGATATCGGTAACCTGTCTTCAAGGTTACGCGAGTTTATTGATGCATAAACTTGATGGTAGAATATTTATTCTAGCCCTTTGCTAGATTGCTCATTATTGTTCAATTGCACTGTTACTTTGAACCACATCATGGGTTGCTTGCGAGTACATTCAAAGTACTCATTGGCTTGCCACTGGTTATTTAATTGGTCATGCATGGAGGAACAGGAATATGATGAAGAGTTCTTTGGAGACGAACATGCGAACTAGGACGCTATCCCAGTCAGAATGCCTGTAAGGTTAAGGAAGATGGCATGGGTTCTACCTATTATCAAAGACTTCCGCTATTTGAGATATTTGCTATTCAGCCCGTGAGGCTTTATCTATGTAAGACTTGGCCATAATGGCCTTAATTTGTGTAAGACGGTATGTATGGATGTAAGACTCTTGTTATTCAGCTTCTGTGTGTTCAGTGAGCATTGATCTCTGGGATCATTGTACACGTGCATTCGGTGATCTCGACTTCTAAGTTGGGGTCCCCACAGAGCTGGTATCAGAGCCATCCTGACTGTAGGAAGCCTTAGTTAGCATGGGCGTTAGTTAGATGAGACCCTTTTTCAAAAACCTTCTGAACCTCTCTTCTTTTCTAAACCTGAGATTTCATCAGCTTATTAACCCCTCCTATTCCATCCTTGTAGATGGCCGCTGTACCCGAAGAGCACCTGACCACTGGGTTTCCCTTGCTTCTCGAGGATAGCCTCCAGGAGTGTCAGTTCCACCGAGCGCCCATCCTCACCTACCTTGAGCATTGGGTTAGCGACACTGAGGTGGAGTACCATGTGGAAGTGATCGTAAAGGCAAACGATCCTCCCACAAGTTGGTTCTTCGAGGGACCCTAGATGGCAACATTACCTCTCGCTCTCGAGGCTGCTGCACTCAAGGCACTAACCCGTCTCCACGAGCTTCTTCCGGAGATGGCAGCCAAGATGACAACTCGCTTCTTACCTTACCGGAAGGAAGGTGAAGAAGAAAGCAGCGCTCTAGCCCCTCCACTAAAGGAAGGACTCTCGCTTCGGTTCCAGACCTACTTCAGTCTATGTGCCGACAGCTTGGCACAAGACTTGGCCTCGGAATCGATGAAGCTTCGAGAAGAACTTCACAAGACCAAGGCACTTCTTCGTCAAGCTCAAGAGAAGACAAATAGGATCAATAAGGAAGGAGCACCTTCTGGACAGTCCGCTATCGCATACCGAGGCGGAAGACCCTCCGAGGATGTATCTTCCAAGAATGAAGAACCACCTCGGCGACGCCGGATGACGGCAAGGGAATATCGCAAGATTTTCCCTGCACCACCGACGAAGCACCGTCGTATCCAACTCCTCCACTCCCCCACACCCTCAAGTGACAAATGGGCCCAGACAGATGAAGACAAGGAGGAAGACCCAGAAGAGCCGGAATACGCGACCGAGCATTCCGCCGCTTAGGCATTATTCGCTACTCGGATATGCCAGTTGTGACCCTACGGTAGGATAGGTCGTGTAACCCCTAGGCGCAGTCGAGTCCTTGTATGGTTCATATGAAACCATCTAGTGTTTGCTTTTGTTGTGTCTGGATGTATGTCATATTTTTCCTTCGGGAATGTGTAAACGACTACATCACCCATTTGGGTTTTAATGAATGTGTTTTGGCCTTTTGGCCCTTGCATGATTTGATTAGTGTCACACCCACCCCCTTACTAGGCACCCATCTATCTTGCTTTCCCTCTTCCAAGTCATGAGACCTTTTACCGCTCCAACAGGATGCCTGTTGTAACTCGTACTGGTACCTCTACCCAGCAGCCTGAAGCCGGAGCATCCGCTCAGTCAGAGGCAGGCCACGACCAAACCAACGACCAAGCTCCACCACCACCTCCTCCGAACATGGACATGGCTCAGCTTCTCCAAGCCTTCCGAGAGGAACGCCAAGCCAACACTGCAGCCCTTCAGCTGATTGCTCAAGCTGTCACCAACAACCGCCAGCCGGTGGGGAATGGCAATGGACATTCCACGTTGGCAGAGTTCAAGAAGCATGCACCGCCAACCTTTATCGAGACTGCTGAACCTCTGGATGTAGACGACTGGATCCGCTCCATTGAGGAAATACTGGAACTAGTCGGATGCACCGAAGACCGCGAGAAGGTGGCTTATGCAGCCCACTGCCTCGGGGGGACTGCTAGAGCTTGGTGGGATGGATTCAAGGTCATGCATGCTGAACAAGACATCACTTGGGTTAACTTCAAGGCAGAATTCCGCAAGGCCCACATTCCTTCCGGAATCATGGCTATTAAAAAGCGTGAGTTTCGAGCCCTGAATCAAGGAAGTGGCACTGTCAAGGAGTATATGCAAAAGTTCAGCGTTCTGTCAAGGTATGCCCCTAAAGATGTCAGCACTGATGCTGCAAAAATGGAGCGCTTCATGGAAGGCCTCAATCAGACTCTGCAATACTCGCTTGTCGTGTGCGACTGCCCATTCTTCCCTGACCTGGTAAACAAAGCAATTATGCTTGAAGACAAGCGGCGTGCTTTGGAAGACACTCGCAAGCGCAAGATGGTCAGTAAGGGAAGTTCCAGCAACCAGAAGCCTCGTCCGTGGCAGTCAGCCCCGGCCAAACCAACCTATCAGCAACCAAGAGGTCCTGCACCTCGCACCAACCCTCAGCCTCAGCAGTACGCCAACCCAAGGCCAGCTTTCAACCCCAATACCAGTGGTGGCAACAAGATCAACAATCCAAACCAAGTCACTTGCTTTGGATGTGGTCAGTCCGGACACATCTCAAGGGTGTGCCCCAACAAGAAGCCTGATGCCCCGCGCCCCAATGCGCAGAACCAGGGACAAGGCCGCGGGATGCCACCAAGGAACCCAGCTCCTCGCAATCCACCTAACCATGGGAAAGGGCGTGTGAATCACGTCAGTGCTGAAGAAGCCCAGGAAGACCCGGACGTCGTGCTGGGTACGTTCCATGTCAACTCAGCACCTGCAACTGTATTGTTTGATTCTGGAGCAACGCATTTATTTGTCACTCAAAGATTTGCATTAAAAAGTGGCATGACCCCTACACCCCTGAATAACCCTATGGTGGTACAAACCCCCGGAGCCGGGATGAGAGCCAAGATAGGTTGCAAAGGAGTCAGTATTACCATTAACGGTGTAGATTTCCTAGCAGACCTCATCCTCCTGAGATCACAAGGCTTGGATGTGATCCTAGGCATGAATTGGCTCAGCAAGCACCAAGGCTTGTTAGACTGTGCCAATCGGACAGTCACTCTGACCAATGACCAAGGAGTCGAAGTCAAGTTTGCTTCCAACTCCTCTTCCGCTCAAGCCGCTCAAGTCAACTGTCTGTCTAAAGTTGGGCTAGAGCAAGTACCGGTGGTGTGTGAGTATCCTGATGTCTTTCCGGATGAACTACCGGGAATGCCCCCTGACCGTGACATTGAGTTCATCATCGAGCTCGTGCCCGGAGCAGGACCCATCTATAAGAAGCCTTATAGAATGGGGACGGAAGAATTAGCTGAGTTGAAGAAGCAGCTGGAAGAGCAGCTGAGGAAGGGATTTATCCGCCCAAGTGCCTCCCCTTGGGGATCTCCTGTTTTGTTTGTGGCAAAGAGGGATGGTACCATCCGTCTATGCATTGACTATCGTTCCCTCAATGAAGTTACAATCAAGAACAAATATCCACTTCCCAAGATCGAAGATCTGTTTGATCAGCTCAGCGGAGCCAAGGTGTTCTCCAAGATCGACCTCAGATCTGGGTACTACCAGCTGAAGATCAGACCCCAAGATATTCCGAAGACGGCATTCGTAACCAGATATGGCATGTACGAGTGCACGGTCATGTCCTTTGGGTTAACGAATGCCCCAGCTTACTTCATGTATCTCATGAATAAAGTCTTCATGGAATATTTGGACAAGTTCGTTGTTGTCTTCATTGATGACATTCTTGTCTTCTCGAAGTCGGAGGAAGAGCACGAGCAACATCTGAGGATGGTCCTAGACAAGCTTCGGGAGCACCAATTGTATGCCAAATTCAGCAAGTGTGAATTTTGGCTGCATAAAGTTGGATTCTTAGGTCATGTCTTGACCGAGGAAGGATTATGTGTTGATCCCGCTAAGATCGAAGCTGTGACCCAATGGCAATCTCCAACGACCGTCAAGGAAGTCAGAAGCTTCCTCGGACTTGTGGGCTATTACCGCAAATTCGTGGAAGGATTCTCTAGCATTGCACGGCCAATGACTCAGCTCCTCAAGAAGGACAAGAAGTTCGAGTGGACGCCAAAGTGCGAAGAAAGCTCCCAAGAGCTCAAGAAGAGATTGACCACCGCCCCAGTTCTGGCAACACCTGATATTCACAAGGAGTTCGTGATATATTGTGATGCCTCTCGAACCGGACTGGGAAGCGTTCTGATGCAAGAAGGCCGAGTCATAGCATACCTCTCCAGGCAGCTACGACCCCATGAGGAGAACTACGCTACTCACGATCTTGAGTTAGCGGCAGTAGTTCATGCTTTGAAGACATGGCGGCATTACCTCCTAGGGAAACGGTGTGAGATTTACACAGACCACAAAAGTCTGAAGTACATTTTCACCCAAAAGGAATTGAACATAAGGCAGTGGAGATGGTTGGAACTCATCAAAGACTATGACCTCAGTGTTCAATATCACCCTGGGAAGGCTAACGTGGTGGCCGATGCCTTAAGCAGGAAGGCTTGCTCTTTGAATGCTATTATTCAAGAAAGGCAGCTAGCCTTGTTTAAGGAGCTCGAACAATTCAGTTTGGAATTGGTCACCCCTGGATTTCTGGATCATTTGGAAGTCAGACCGACCCTGATGGATGAAGTCAAGAAGGCACAAGGTGGACATGCAAGCATTGAAGGCATCAAGAAGAAGATGAAGCTAGGCAAGGCCCCAGGATTCTCCGAAGACGAGCACGGGATTGTTTGGTACAAAGGCCGCATCTGCGTACCAAACAACACAGAGCTGAAGAACCTGATTCTGCAAGAAGCCCATGACACTCCGTATTCCATCCACCCCGGAGGAACCAAGATGTATCAAGACTTGAAGGAACGATTCTGGTGGCACGGGATGAAAAGAGAGATTGCAACCTATGTTATAAAGTGTGATGTGTGCCAAAGGGTCAAGGCTAAATATCAGTGACCTGCTGGATTGCTTCAAACACTCAAGGTTCCTGAGTGGAAGTGGGATAAAGTCGGAATGGACTTCATCACTGGATTACCAAGGTCGAATAGAGGACATGACTCTATCTGGGTCATAGTCGATCATTTGACAAGGGTGGCCCATTTCATTCCTGTCAAGACCACTTATGATGGCAACCGGCTGGCAGCTCTCTACATCGACAGAATCGTAAGTCTTCACAGCGTTCCCAAGGAGATTGTGTCAGATCGAGGAACCCAGTTCACCTCAAGGTTCTGGAAGAAGTTCCAAGAAGCCTTGGGAACCAAGTTATCTTTCTGCACGGCTTTCCACCCACAGTCCGGAGGTCAGACAGAACGAGTCAATCAGATTCTCGAAGATATGCTCCGAGCCTGTGTCTTGGCATATGGAGCCAAGTGGGAAGATTGTCTCCCTTTTGCCGAGTTCTCCTATAACAACAGTTACCAGTCAAGCCTTCAGATGGCACCATTTGAGGTGTTGTACGGACGCAGATGTTGCACACCCCTCAACTGGTCAGAGACTGGAGAAGGACTAGTCTTTGGACCGGATATTCTCCGCGCAACAGAAGAGCAAGTCCAACTAGTCAGAGAGCGTTTGAAGGCAGCCAAGTCAAGGCAAAAGAGCCATGCTGACACTCACCGTTGGGACATGAGTTTCCATGTCGGGGACCTTGTGTACCTGCGGGTAACTCCTCTGAAGGGAACCAACCGTTTCCACGTCAAGGGGAAGCTCGCACCAAGGTTCATCGGACCCTTTGAGATCACTGCACGACGAGGAGAAGTGGCATACCAGTTGGAACTACCACCTGAGCTATCCGATGTGCACAATGTATTCCATGTGTCACAACTCCGGAAATGTCTCCAAGTTCTAGACAAGCCCAATCTCTACAAGGATGTTGATCACCAAGCCATTGATCTACAGCCTGATTTGACCTACCGCGAGAAGCCCATTCACATTCTGGATGAAGCAGAACGACGGACGCGAAGCCGTACCATCAAGTACTTCAAGGTCCAGTGGAGCAACCACACCGAAGCAGAAGCAACCTGGGAACGTGAAGACTATCTTAGATCTGAGTTTCCCGATCTCTTTTAAGACCTAGTTTAGGAATCTCGGGGATGAGATTCTTGTAAGGGGGGTAGGTCTATCACACCCTGCATTTTGTAACATGTTATTTGCATCAATGAAGCATGAAAATTTGGACCAGCAAATTTTTTTGGCTTCATTTGGCTTTTATTTTAATTGAGTTTTTCTTCATGTGCTTTTTTCATGAGCTCATTAAAGTCAGCTATTCCCTCTTGTAGAATTCATCTCCATACCCAAAACTTCTGCCCAATGATCATGCCAAGTGTTATATAACAGTATAGTATTTTCTTACAAAATTAATTTGGCCAAAATGTATTTTATAAATTTAGTTTTCCAAAAACCCCTGAATTGAGATTTGCACTGCAAGTGCTTGATTTAGGGTGAGAAAATTATTTCAAAAGGTATATTTGAAACCTAGTAGTCATAGGACTCCCAGAAACCACAAAAGTATAATTTTAAAAGTTATTTTCCTATTTTATTTAAAAGCTTTTTCTTAAGGCCAGAAATGGTCTTTAATAGGGAAAAATTATTTAAGTATTTCAAAAATATTTAACAAAATTCAGGGAGACTCAGAGGACATATATTGTCCATATATAAGAGTTTCAACACTTGGTCATGTTCAAAATAATGGGCTAATCCCTCTAAAACCCTTTCTGGATATTTCAAGCTTTTGAAATATTTACAAAGGAAATATTCTCCAAAAATTCCAGGGAAATTCTATCATGTCACATATGACATATATGATGATCTTGCCAAGTCCCATGCCTTGGGAAGCAAGAAAACATCATCAAAACCCTTCATAACCATTCTGTCCATATTTGAAGTTTGAGCAACTTTACATTGCCAAACTTGTCCAAATGCTCTCAAACTTGGTGCACATGCTAGAAATGCCGAATAAGGCATCTAGACTAAATGGCACAAGATTTGGAATAAAGCAACTTGATCAGAACACCCCAAAACCCTTTCTGTTCAAATGCAAATTTGAACAACTTTACATTACCAACTTTTTACCTGGAGCTTCAAACTTTGTGGGCATGATCAATACCCCAAATGATGAAACTACACCAAGTGGTGCATCAAGGGGAGATGATTACCTTGACTCAAACAAGATGAAGCCATTTCTGTTGATTTCTAGGGTTCACCAAAGTTACATTGGCTAGTTTCTTCAAATGAGCCCAAATTTGGTGAAGCACCCTATTTTCACATGTCATTCAATCCTGTTAAGTGTCATGGCAAGTGGAGATCATTTGCTTGACCAAACACTGATCAAACACCTTCTGGCTTTTTACCAAAACCCTCTTCTTGATCACTTTTACCTTTTACCTTGGCCTCAACTTTCTACCACATGTTCAACCAGTTACTAGCTACCTCCAGTAACTTCCCCAGGACCCCAGCTCCATGATTGAGGGGTAAGAACCCTAGTTTACCCTGCTGGACAGCCATTTCCTACCAAGTTACCAGCTTCCTCTCTCTCTCACAGCATCTCCAGAGCATCCAAGGCTTCAACCGTAATGCTTGCATCACCCTGGACCCCCCAGACACGGTGGGTGCGTCCAGAGGCCCAATGGCATGTCGTGGCATGCGATAAGGGCGCTCTAGAGCGCGCTACAGTGCGCCCATGCACTGTAGCTTCAGCCAATCGTCTGCCCCCGACAGCCTCGGGCTCCTCCCTCGCGCCTCTCAACGCGCCTCGACATCCGCGACCACCCCGGCGCTGTCTCCCCTCCTCCTCCGCCCTCCAGTGGCCGTCGCCACACGCGCACCGGCCGCCCGCAACGCCCACTCCTCGGGCTCGCACACGCGCACGGCCTGGAAGCTTCCGCGCTCCTCCACTCTCCTCTAATGGACGTAGGGATCGTCCGGCAATGCCGTAGACTTGTTCCCATCGCCTCCCGTGCGCTGTAGCGTCGAGCAGCAGCTCGCCGACGCATTGGTCCACGGGGCTCCGCCGTTCCCCTATATATAGGACCCCCCCGAGCCTCTCCAACGGCACCAGCAGCTTCTCCTCATCCCCAGCATCACTCCAGCACCACCAGTTCATCCCCAGAAGGTTCCAGTGCTCGGGATCGACTGTAGCTCCGCCGCGTCGGGCCGCCGGTGATCTTGCAGTATGGGCCTCCTCCGCCCCTCCTTTTGCCCGATCTAGAACCGTCGTGCACCACTGATTCTTTCCCCTCGTTTTCCCCTCTCTGTAGCAGTTGGAAACGGCCGGAGCGACGACTTCCCGACGATCCTCCGCCGTCCCAACTCGCCGCCGGCGAACCCGACCTCCCCGGCGTGCCGCACCACCACCACTACCTCCGCAACACGACGCTGAGTCCGTTCCTGCCCTCCGTTGCCGTCGCCGTGGCCGGAATCAACGCCGGAGGGCTCGCCGTCACCGTGGCCGTGAGGTTGGAGATGACAGGCGGGCCCCGCCTGTCATCCTCACCCCTCTCTCCCCCTCCTCACAGCCACTGACCGCCGGGCCCCGCCTGTCAGGTTTGAAAACCTGACATGCGCGCGCTGGCGCCCGAGCGGCTGGGCTGGATGCCCTGGGCCGTGCACTGTGGCCCCTCTGCCCCAGCTGCACAGGGCATTTTCTCTTTTTCTTTTCTGTAAATATTTCAAACATTTTTATAGAAAAGAATATTGGTCCAAATGAAATAATTCCAACTCCTAAATTCTTGTAATATTCCAACATATTTAATGGTGTCACTTTCACACACATCCATGAAACTTTTCTGTTCTGTTCAAATTTAAATTCAAATTTGAGCAATAAAACTCATGTTCTAAAATCATTAGATTCCATTCTGTTACTCCAAAACTCCAACTAAGAATTTTCCTCATCTTAGAAATCCCTCTAGTATTTAACAAAAATAAGTTGACATTTTTCTGAGCATTTTGATTTTTTTTGTTTTATTTGTGGTCTTATTTTCCCGTTGTTATTATGCGACGTATAGATACTGTATTTGACGAAGTTGCTGAAGAACGAGAAGGAGAAGGATTTGAAGACTTTGAAGACCAAGCCAATCCAGGCAAGCAGCCCTTTGACCATGATACACTTGTTCTTCGGAACCCGTTTGTTTCCGATGCATGATGATAGGGTTACGATGGTGACCTAGTTGAAACCACCACATGATGCATGCCTTACTCTTGATCTTGCTATGTGCTAGATAACATGCAAATAGTAAGTAGTGATACTTAGTGATGCATGTGTGATTTAAACCTTCGTGGTTGAAATCTTTGCATGAACCCATCGGGTGCCCCTAATGCCCGAGGGTGATGTTGAGTTAGGTCATCACTTGAGGAAGAAGTGATGTGCCGGTAAATCTTGTGCATGGGTGAAATAATGGATTAGATTTATGTGTGACTACCGTCCCAACCAAATATGTGCAACCACACTACCCCTTATGGGACGGGGCTTTATTGATTACTTAGGTCGATACTAGCATGGTGCCCGCATTACTAGTGACGGGAAGACTTGAGGTCTTTCCCGAGACGGGGTCGTGCTTGGATAGACGGCCATGACTGTTTTTACAGGGCACCGGACACACCGTTGGTCCCTTCGGGTACGCGGGACAGTGAAATTAGGGCAAGTCCCGTGATCTATTGTTTGTACTCGAGGGCCGTGTACCAACGAGTGGACTCTATGTTAGTGTCGTCTAAGGAAAGATAATGACCGGGTGCTTACCCCGGGTACTTGAGGTACCGCGGGTCGTGGATGACACGGAAGTTCCCCGGATCTTGTGGGTAAAGTGCGCAACCTCTGCAGAGTGAGAAACTATTCGAATAGCCGTGTCCACGGTCATGGACAGTTGGGTGGTGCTACTTAAACTATGTCCAGAATTTTACTTCATCTGTGAAAGTATGTGTGTGATGAGTCAAGGTGGTGACTTGACTCGTTGAGTTGAATCATATTCATGTTGATATCGGTAACCTGTCTTCAAGGTTACGCGAGTTTATTGATGCATAAACTTGATGGTAGAATATTTATTCTAGCCCTTTGCTAGATTGCTCATTATTGTTCAATTGCACTGTTACTTTGAACCACATCATGGGTTGCTTGCGAGTACATTCAAAGTACTCATTGGCTTGCCACTGGTTATTTAATTGGCCAGGCATGGAGGAACATGAATATGATAAAGAGTTCTTTGGAGACGAACATGCGAACTAGGACGCTATCCCAGTCAGAATGCATGTAGGGTTAAGGCAGATGGCATGGGTTCTACCTATTATCGAAGACTTCCGCTATTTGAGATATTTGCTATTCAGCCCGTGAGGCTTTATCTATGTAAGACTTGGCCATAATGGCCTTAATTTGTGTAAGACGGTATGTATGGATGTAAGACTCTTGTTATTTAGCTTCTGTGTGTTCAGTGAGCATTGATCTCTGGGATCACTGTACACGTGCATTCGGTGATCTCGACTTCTAAGTCGGGGTCCCCACAATATTAATGGAGACAAGGGTGTTTTCCGGGTTTCTTTTGTGCACAAGGAGGAGCCACACCAAGGAACGGATCCTTGTTATCTACTGAGTTCCAGTCCAAAATAGAGTTTGTTGGACACAGGGAAAAAGGGAGCATGATGGCATAAGAGCGAATGGAGTCTCGTACGTTCAAGTTTCATATAGAAGTAAGGAGTGGGGGACCAAAGACTTATCTGGTCTTGTAGCCCCTGGCAATCTTGTCTTGCTGTGGCTTGACCCTTGGATCTGCAGCCCCCGGCAACCTTGGTTTTTCTAGGGTCGAAGCGTTGGCCCGTCCTCTTTCTTCCAAATAGGTCAGCAGAAATGTCCACGCATCCTGTGAACAAGAGGACGGAAAGGAAACAGAGAGACGCATACTCGACCTCTATGCTAGGGGTTAGCCGCCGCCAAGCACTGTTAACCCTAACAAAGAAAGAGACTCAACCTAGCATGCATGCTAAAACTTAGGGCGCTAGCTCTTCATTTATTTATGCTCGGGGTCTACGCCTGGCTCAGTACAAAGGGTTACATGCCTTGTCGGCAAGGCTTGCACAAAAGGGTGGCTTGCCAGGAAGCCCGGCAACCGCGCCTTATGGGTAAAACTTGCAAAGATGTTCGATGTTCCAGGAGTTGATCACTGGAATACCATCTTCGGTCTCCAGGCGGACTGCGCCAGGCCTGGTGACTCGTATTACTCGATAAGGGCCTTCCCACTTCAGCGTCAACTTTTTGGAATTCTTGGCCGACTGAATGCGCCGAAGAAGAAGGTCGCCTTCCTCAAAGCTTCGGGCATGAACCTTGCGGCTATGATAGCGGCGCAAGGCTTGATGTTAGTGTGCTGCTCACACAGCCGCCTGAAGATGATCTTCCTCGAGGAGTGTTGCGTCATCTTGCCGCAGCTGCTCTTGCTCAAGCTCATCATAAGCGAGCACTCGGGGTGACCCGCATGTGAGTTTCGTGGGGAGAACTGCTTCCGCCCGTAAACGGGGGAGAAAGGTGTCTGGCCGGTGGCTCGATTTGGTGTCGTTCTGATTGACCAAAGAACCGCTGGCAATTCATCAATCCAGCGCCTTCCGCACTTGTGCAACCTATCAAAGGTCCTTGTCCGAAGGCCTCGCAGTACTTCAGCGATTGCCCTCTCTGCCTGGCCATTGCTTCGAGGATGCGCAACAGAAGCAAAACAGACCTTGCTGCCAAGGTCTTGAATATACTATAGGAATGTACGGCTTGTGAACTGCATGCCATTGTCGGTGATGACTCTGTTTGGTATCCCAAATTGGCAGACTAGGCCCTTGAAGAATTTGACGACTGATTGTGTTGTCACCTTTCTCACTGCTTCCACCTCTGGCCACTTTGTGAACTTGTCGATTGCAACATACAAGTACTCAAAGCCCCCAATAGGACAGGGAGCCCAGTATATCGAGCCCCCAAACCGAGAATGGCCAGGAAAGAGGGATTGTTTGGAGAGCTTGAGTTGGTTGATGAAGCTTCTTTGAATGGAACTGACACGCTTCACACTTGGTTACTAGTGCCGTTGCATCCTGGAGGGTGGTGGGCCTGAAGAAACCTTGCGGGAATGCCTTGCCGGCAAGGGCCCTCGACCCTATGTGGGAGCCACATATGCCTCCATGTATCTCTGCCAACAGCTCCAGTCCTTCCTCTCGGGGAATGCACTTCAATTTCAAACTGTTCGGCCTTTTTCTGTACAAGACGTCATCGACGAACTGGTACATGGCAGACCGATGAGCTACTTTCTCCACTTCTTCCTACTCCTCAGGAAGCTCCCCGGTTTGGAGAAATTGGATGGTATGTTGTGCCCATGCCGGAGTCTGATGCTCGACGGCAAGGACTAAAGAAATATCCTCTGCCATAGGAGCAATTGTCTCCACAGTCACGACTTGATGCCCTGTCGGAGTCTGTTGCCTTGCCGGTGACCCCTAGGGGCTCAGCGGGAAAGTACTTGTCGGGGCCTGATTTCCTTCGCTTGTTCTGCTATGTCGATGGTTCAACGGATGGTTGAGTTAATCGAAGCACAAAGGTACCTAGTTCCACAGGCAGTTTGAGGGTGGCGTGCTTTGACAAGTAGTCGGCTATGTCATTCTCCGCTCGGGGAACATGCTCTGCTTGTATACCGTCAAAATGCTCCTCCAGCTTCCTCACTTCATCTATGTAGGCCTCCATCAGCGGGCTCTGGTAATCTTTGTTAACTTGCTTGACGACAAGCTGCAAATTACGTGTGACGATGAGCTTCTTGATTCTGAGGTCTACCGCGATCCTTAGACCAGCAAGCAGTCCCTCGTACTCGGCAGTGTTGTTTGTCGACATCTCCCTGGGAAAGTGCATCTGGACCACAGACTTGAGGTGCTCTCTGGTGGGTTCAACGAGCAGCACCCCAGCACTGGTGCCTTGGAGCGAGAAATACCCGTCAAAGTACATAATCCAGTTGCGACTCGTTTCCTTGCCGGGGAGAGTAGTCTCCTGGACCTCTTCATCGGGCATTGAGGTCCATTCTACAATGAACTCCACCAAGACTCTACTCCGAATCGTCGAAGTGCTTTCAAACTTCAAACCAAAACTCGACAGCTCCAAGGACCATTCCACAATCCTCCTAGTCGCATCTGGTTTATGCAATATCTGCTGCAACGGGAGGCGGGTGACAAAGGTAATTTCATGTGCTTGGAAGTAATGATGCAGCTTCCTCGAGGCCATAAGGAGGCCAAAGAGCAATTTCTGCACACCGGAGTACCTTGACCTAGCCCCCAGCAAGAGGGAGCTGACAAAGTAAACCTTGTGCTACATCATCTTCTTCTTCTGCACTACTTCATTTGATTGCGTTGCTTATATCCCAGTGGCATCAAGTTCTGTCGTTGCTATTGCTCCCGTATTGACCTCTCTGTGGGCTACTAGCACCGCACAGACCACTTGGTTCGTCGCCGCTAGATATAGCAGCAACGGCTCTTGTGGTTTGGGCGTGACCAGTATTGGCGTAGAGGAGAGGTACTTCTTCAAATCTTGTAGTGCTGTTTCGGCTTCTGGGGTCCACTCCATTGGGCCCGCCTTTTTCATGATTTTGAAGAAGGGAAAGGCGCGCTAGGCAGATTTGCAGATGAACCTACTCATGGCGGCAACGCAGCCAGCAAGCAGGCGCACATCCTTGACCCGCCTCGGTACTTAAATTTGCTCAATAGCCTTGATCTTGTCTGGATTTGCCTCAATCCCATGCTGCGACACGAAGAAACCGAGAAGCTTGCCGGACGGAACACCGAAGACACACTTCCCAGGGTTCAGCTTGAGGTTTATCTTGCGCAAATTCACAAACGTCTCTTCTAAATCTGGTATGAGTGTTGCCTTGTCCATGGTTTTGACCACTATATCATCCATATAGGCTTCCATTATTCTATTTAGCTGAGGCTCAAAACCAATTTGGACTTCTCTTGCAAATGTCGAGCCAGCACTCTTCAACCCGAAAGGCATTCATATGAAACAATACGTACCACATGGGCTGATGAATGATGTCTTCTCTTCATCTTCTCTTGTCATGAAGATTTGATGGTACCCTGAGTATGCGTCGAGGAATGACAACAGATCACACCCGGCCGTGGAGTCTACAATCTGGTCTATGCGCGGCAACAGGAAAGGGTCCTTTGGACATGCCTTATTGATGTCTGTGTCATCAATACACAGTCTCCACTTCCCATTTGTGTTGCGCACCACCACCGGATTGGCCAGCCACGTTACATGGAGTACCCCTCTCACTAAGCCTGTCGCCTCTATCTTCCTGGTTTCCTCTCTATTGAATAATTGTCATTCCCGAGCTTGCTTCCTGACCTTCTGCTTGACGGGCCGTGCATGAGGGCAGACAGCAAAACGGTGCTCAATCACCTCCGTGGGAACGCCGGGGATGTTGGATGCTTTCCATGCAAACACGTCGGCATTCACCCGCAGGAAAGTGACGAGCGCGTCTTCCTATTTGCTTTCGAGGGCAGAGCTTATGGTGAAAGCCCCTCCCGTACCAACCCCCTTGACGGACACCTTCTTGGTTTCTAGTGGTGCATCTCTGGATTTCTTGCTCTTGTCGGTGGAGCTCTCTGGCATGTCCTTGACGGGAGCACTGCACTCCGAAGAGGAGCGCTTGTCGGAGTGGGTGCGAGAGGTCCTACCGGTCTTCTTCCCTCCCGGGGCTTCAGCGGCAGGAGCAAGTGGTTTTTCGGCAGTTGCTGCAACTGCCTCCCGGTAAAGCTGATCAGCGCAGATCAGCGCATCCTTCTTGTCGGAGAGGCCGGTGATGATGGACATCGGCCCGGGCATCTTCAGTGTGTTGTAGGCGTAATGTGATGCTGCCAAGAACTTGGCCAACGGTGGGTGGCCGAGGATCCCGTTGTAAGGCAAGGGGATCTCGGCAACATCAGAAACAACCCTCTCCATCCTGTAGTTTAGTTCGCCTCCGAATGTCACGGGTAGGGTGACTTTACCCTTGGGATGACTCCTTCCTGGGTTGACCCCTTCAAACGGGTCCATCTCCTCGAGATCTCCATTAGGAATTTGCAGCCTTTTAATCACAACGGGCGAGATCAAGTTCAGACCGGCCCCGCCATCAACCAGCATTTTCGTCACCTTGAGGTTGTGTATTGTTGGTGAAACCAATAATGGCAAACACCCGAATGCAGTTGTGCGATCAGGGTGAACCTCGGTGTCAAAGATGATAGGAGTGTTGGACCACTTCAGTGGCTTCTGGGCATCGAACGATGGTTCCGATGCTGTGATCTCACGCGCCCACTGCTTGAGCTGGTGGCGAGAGGTGTGCAGGGAGGCACCACCGTCGACGCACATGGCCTCCATAGCTTTATGGAACTCTTGCTCACCAGACTCGTCATTCTCATCACAATCATCATCTTCTCGCTTCTTGTCGTGGCCCCGGGCGGGCCTTTCTTGTTGGTTATCTTTGCCGCAGCGGCCAGGCTGGTCGCCATGTTTCTTATCGGATCCCTCAGCACCATCCTGGCCCTTCTCCTTGTCCCACGTTTCATATTTGGCATTTTGCTTCTCTGCGAGCTGCTCGACTTGTCGGCAGTTCTGGAGGTCATGGCCCTTGGTGCGGTGGATCTTGCAGTATTGCTTGTCGGAGCTTCCTGGCTTGTCGGCAGCCGCCAAGGCCCGACAGGTGACACACCCAGCAATTTCCTTGTCGGGGTCGCCTGCCTTGGTTTTCTTGGCAGCGCCGGCGTCGTCGAATCCCTCGATGGCAAGCACGGCCTTGCACTTGCATTCCTGTTGCGGCGTCGGACCTTCTTCGCCGGGGCGACGGTGTCTTCGTCTGAGGAATCGGTTTCCACACCGGCGTCTTCGCCGGGGTACTTCCTTCCCTCTTCAGCCCACGTGCATCTATCGGCTAGAACATAGAGTGCGGCCACATCCTTGACCTTATTCATCGCCAGCTCCTCACGCATCTTGCAGTTGCGCACATTCTGATGGAATGCGCTGATGATGGCGGCGGGATGGACATCTAGGATGTTGTATTGCACTCAGCTGAATCCCTGTATGTACTTGCGTAGGCTTTCACCTTCTCTCTGGGGGATGCCATGCAAATCGCTTGCCTGGCCATGAGCTTGGTGGCCTCCCGTAAAGGCGCCAACAAACTCATGGCACAAATCCGACCAGGAAGAAATAGAATATACTGTCAAGCGCATCAACCATGACATGATGTTGGGTTTAAGCACCAACGGGAAGTAATTGGCAAGCACCTTGTCGTCACTTGCTCCGGCGGCCTGCATCGCGATGGTGTAGATGCTGAGGAACTCTGACGGGTTAGTCTTGCCATTGTACTTCTCGCCGACGTCAGGCTTGAATGTGCGGTGGGAGGGCCACTGGAACCGCCGCAGCTCGCGGGTAAAGGCTGGACAGCCAACCTCATAAGGTAAGCCCCCAGAGCCTCCCGGTGCTGGGTGGTCCGTGGTGGGCCCTGCCCGCCTATCTCACTGGTGGTGTGCCTCGCGTTGGCGCTCGTTGGTAGTTCGAGCTTCTTCATGGGCGCGCCCCCGAAGAACTTGGCACTAATTGCGATGGGTCCGTGGGTCGGACGATGCTATGGATTTGTTATCACAAGCGTTGTCCCGACGGACCGGTGCTCGTGGTAGCTGGCGAGGAGGAGGAGAATGCACCGTGGCTGTGGCGCCTCCAGTCCTTCCACCAATGGGGCGCGGTGGCTCGACACTGCCTCGGCCTGAGGGCCCCGCTGGCCGCGGCTCGTCTTTGTTGGCGATGGCGACGAGGCTCCGGATGGCAGCTCTCCACTCGTCGAGCTTCTCCGCAGTAGGAGGGAAGTCGAGGAGCAACTGCGCGCGCTAAGGCCTCCACCGGCATGGGCTGGCGACGAAAGCTGTGTGGATTGTGACGCGCTCCGACTTATAACCATGTTAGAAGGAGCTCTATCACGGCCCTGCAGCTGTACGCCATTTTTACCAGCGCCTCGGTGAGCATGTTGATATTCTACATCCCGCGACTAATGCGCAGGGCTCTTCCCGCGGCGGCGCCCGGCGTCATCAGCGTGGCGACGCTGCTCATCGCTCACGACCTAGGAGGAGCGCCTCGTGGGTGCCGCCGTGGTTGTCTTGGAAGTCGCCGCGCCGCCCGTACGCGGTACGATGCCGCTCTTGGAGGGCCCCGTGCCGCCTGTGGGGGCCCCGGCTCTGCCCTTCTACTTGGTGGCATGCGGCTCGTCGTCTCGTGCATGAACGACGCCGCTGGCTAGGCTTCGGCTGCTGTAGCGACGCGAGTGTTCGCGGGTCGCGCCCCAGCTTCCATCCGCGACCACCCCATCACTAGCCCGCACCGGCACGGGCCGTTCGGCTTCATCTTAACTGATCGTCGTGATCATCTTATTCTTGGGAGCCATAGCGATGAGGAACTGCTAAACTAAGTGTTAGACCAGATTTTCACAACTGCGCCCCCCTACCGGGCGCGCCAAAGATGTCAGTGGAGAACGACGCCTATGGGATCATTGGAATCCCTTCAACGGTTGGCGGGCGCGAGGTTGTGCACAGAGCGGGTCTAAGAGTTAGTACAAGGATCGTTTACCCAGGTTTGGGTCGCGAGAATGTGTAATACCCTAGTCCTGCTTTGGTGTGTATTTTAGTGTTCTTGAGTTCTTGAACTAGCTACGGTGCATGTCTAGCCCAAAAAATTCGAACCCCCTCCAGTATGCCTTGGGCCTCCTTTTATAGTAAAAAGGGGATGTCACAGTGGCACACAGGAGGTGGAAAGGTATACATTGCACAGGCTTATCTCATGCCATTACGGGACAAGACGCATTAAATGCGCTACTTAGGTGTCCACTTGCTTTATCGGGGAAGGGAACAAGGCCCGTCCCGTCCGCTGCCGCTCCGTCTGGTTGCGGCGCGTGTCTAGGCCAGCGGAGCAGGCAGCTGAGATGGCGTGGTGGTAGGGTCTTCATGAAGATCTGCATGCCACCACTTAGGTGCTTGGCCAGCTGGATTGGGAACCACGTGCTGCCACGTGGATTCTTGCCTGGGCTAGTGGGTTGGCCGCCGAGCTGGGGCGACAATGGGGCGGCAAGGGCTTGCCGCGGTCCCGTGTCTGTTCCCGACAAGGGTCTTGCCGGGGCCTCTGGGAGCGTCCTCGGCAAGAGGCTTGCCGGGGCTTCTGTGAGCGACCTCGGCAAGAGGCTTGCCGGGGCTTCAGGGTGTCTTCGGCGAGGAGCCTTGTCGGGGCCTCGTGGGTATCCTCGGCAAGGAGCCTTGTGATTGCCTTGTCTTCTGGTTCTCATCTTATGAGTCATGGATCCTTGTCTTTACAAAGATCTGCATGCCATCACGTGGGCGCTTCCCAAGCCTTGGTTCCAACGATGTTGATAATGTTGGAGCTCCTAGGCTCAAGGGTGGCTGCAACGGAGGCGTTTGGGTGAGTTGCCCTAGCAAGGGTTGTTGCCGGGGGCGTGCAGGCCGCCCCGGCAAGGGTCTTGTCGGGGGAAGCCTATCTTGTTGCTTGGCCTTCTTGCGCCACTGTCATGGCGCTGCTCTGGTAATCTTGGTGCTTCGGTTTCCCTCCTCGGTAATCTTGGTGCTTCGGTTTCCCTCCGCAGACGTGGCTCTGATTGCCCGTGCACAAGTATGGAGTACAAAGGAGAGCCCCTGCTTTTGTACACCGACAGAACAGCTAGTACAAGTTCTCCTACCAAAAGTTGTCTTTGCCTGCCAAAGGTTCTGGTGGTGATGCAGCACTGGGCTCCACGATGACCTCCATTCTGCAGCCCTGGTGGTCCTTGGTCTTGTTGGTCAGACCCAAGATGCGATTCTATCCCGATCACGTGACGCTTACGTGATTGGGGCACAACCGCATTTCGGGCGCTTAGCAAGATGGATATCATTACATCGTACCATTACATACATACATGGGGGATCCAACAAAACATACAAGCCACATGAATACAACAACATCAATACAAGGCATCCGACTACGGATGCAAACATGAAAAGCACAAAGACATCCATCTGCTATCCCAAGCAGTCGACCCGGAACCTAACCCAAGACTGAAGAAGAAGAAGAAGAAAGAACTCCAAACAACGATCATCGCTCTCGCGTCAAGACATCGGGAACCTGCACCTACAACTGTTGTTGTAGTATCTGTGAGTCACGAGGACTCAGCAATCCATGGGTAGCGCTAACTCCCTATGCAATTAATTAATTAATTAAGTTGTTATTATGAGGCAAATTAAAACCAATGTTGGGCCTTGCTGGAGGAGTTTTATTCAAAGACGAAGTGTCAAGGGGTCCCCATATACCCAACCGTGTAAGGAACGCAAAATCAAGGAACATAATGCCGGTTTATCGGCGCCTAAGGTGGCATGAGTGGAACAAAACACCGAGCAAAAGGCCAAGCCTTCCACCCATGCCTAGTATATAGGTGTGTTAATAGATATATGACATATTGTGATATTCCAACAACAAGTTCCAACATGGAACGATCTTCATCTTCACCTGCAACTAACAACGCTATAAGAGGGGCTGAGCAAGCGGGTAACATAGCCAAACAATGGTTTGCTGGGAAGGTGTCAAAGGTTAGAGGTTTCATGGCAACAAGGAGAGGCTGACAATAATGATGGGTAGCGTGACATATAACGATAGCATCGAGACAACTAAGCAATGGCAATGGTAGTAAAGGTATCCAAGGGTATGATCATCTTGCCTGAGATCCCGCAAGGAAGAAGAACGGATCCATGAAGAAGACAAAGAAGAAGCCTTGAAGAAGAACCATGGGTAGACGAAGGAATCCTCACGATCGCAACGGAACAAACACTAACGAGAAGAAGCAAGCAATACGGTAAACACACCACACGAGACATGACAAAGTGCTCAACCAAGTATGATGCAAGACAGTTCTATATAGGATGCACTACAAGTCTATAAAGGAAGAAAAACATAGCAAGGTAGGAAGCACAGAAAAACAAACACGTAGCACTCTTACAAGTAGCAGCAGTTTATAACAAGTAGCACTCTTACAACAGAGATTATAGCATCTAGATGAAATCAAACAAGCATGGCACAATGGAACAAAGTGTAGAGCATATCACCACGATCATTTTGAAATATCATTCACTCAATTTGGACAAGCACACAAAAAGTTATCACTATGGAAAGTAGCAACATTAATATGCACTTATAGGGACTTAGTAGATTTTTAGGAAAAAAACAGACGGGCGGAGGGAACTAAAAGACGCCCGGGGCGGGGTTTAGACGGGCTCACCACTGGGCTTCGGCCCAATAGGCAGAGGAGGAGACTGGGCCGAGGGGCGATGGGCCTTGGGGCCCATGTGGCCATGAAGCTGGGCCCGGAGCATGGGCCTCGGAGGTGGGCCCTGGGGACCGCGGCTGGAGGAAGGTCCTTGGGCCGGCGGGGTGGCTAGACCTCATGGGCCCATCTGGCCGACGCGATGCGGCCCAGGAGCGGCACTGTCATGGCACGACTTGTAATGCCCAGGATGGGATTATACCTGTGACCCCCGAAGACCGGCGCTCCAGAAGATTCCAGATGTTCCAGGTTCTCCCGTGTGTTTCATTTGTGCTTTTGTTATATATTTTTGCATTGCATCATGTCATCATGCCATCATGACTTTAATTCTGCAACTCAACCAAATAAGTCGTGTGGACCTTCGGTCCATTTAAATCGAGGGAAGGATGACTTCTCTTTATAACATATATATATCCTCCTAATATTTATGGAGCTATTATAAAAATATTCCATTGTTGGAAGCAACCATCACACACTTGCATATTTTCCCCATGCCTTTTTCACTCCAAGTTTTGGCTCCCACAACCTTGCTTGATCATCTTCTTCTCCTTCTTCGTTAGTCCATTTAAATTGTGGCATTCTATTTTCCTGCACCAATTTAATGTTCATTCTTTTCCTATCAATTCTCAACCATGCCTTCAACATCCTTGCCAATTCTTAGTTCCTTTGGACTTGTTTTGGTTGGGTTCAAAAATGGCTCAAGTTTGAATTTAATTGAAACTTGAATTATTTTTATATCCTTAAAAATGTCCAAACTAGTTTATTAAAATTGTGCATAAATCTAGGAGTTCAAGTATATTTTTACTTCCTTCTTATTCTTCCTCTAACACCCTGTCCTTTTCCTTTTCTTCAGCGGGGTTTTTGAATCTGCATTCTTTTAACAAAAGGGAAAAGGAGCCAGCCGAACTGGGGCCATCTGGGCCTCCCAGCCGCAGCCATGGCCCAAGGACCAGCTTCCCCTCCCCCGCGGCCCAGGCCAGCCGCCGGCCTCCCACTTGGGCCATCCCCACAGCCCAGCCCGCACCCTCCAAACCTAGCTCGACCCCCACCGCGACCTCCCATCGTTCTCCATCTCCCCCTCGATCCCCTCTTGCGCCGCACCACACACCCGCTCGCCTGCTTCCCCAATCGTCTCCCTCGATCACTCATCCTCTCACGCCGCCGCCCAACCGGGTCTCCTCCTCGTTCCCGCCGAGTCGCCAGGGCCTCCGGGCACCGTGTCCTCGCCACCCCGACGCGCTCCGTCCTCCTCCCTTCTCCTCCTCGCCCGCGGACAGCGGCTTGCTGCCTCCCCTGCTGCCGCCTCGACCCTGCAGGAGTCCCTTGCCGCACGCCGTCGTCCAAGAGCTCTGCCTTCCGCCATGCTCCTCCGTCCCTATCTAGTCATCGCCAGGTCCCTTGCCTCACTGGGAGGTCAAGACAGAGGCGACGAGCGCCGATTCCGCTACCTGGGACGCACCAGACGTCGCCAGCCTCCGGGTCCTTCGGGTCCGGGCCTCCCTGGCCTCACCGTCGCACGAGTCATCGCCTTGCTATTGTTGTTCTGCTCCGGCAGCCACTCCTTCATCAACGACAGTAGCCGAGGCCACCAGAAGCCTCCCTGGACCAGCGCCTGGTCCTGCCTCCACCATCTTCTGCCTCCCTTTTTGTTGACCAAGATCTGAGGCCTTTCGCGTTGCTTTGTTTTGGATGCGCCCTCTCCGACAGATGCACGAGTACGACTACACTTGGTGGATGCGACAAGTACCTCTACCGTCGACCCCGTGTACGACTACATGATGTGACGCGTCAAGTACCACTACGTCCGATGCCGCGACAAGTACCTCTACGGAAACATGAACATCTACGGAACGTGTACGACGACCGTTGCCGAAGACCCGTGTACCACTACTGTCGCCCCGAAGACGTTCGATTCGCCAAGTACCTCTACCATCGACCCCGAACATCTTCGGAAACGTGAACGGCTACAAAAGGTGTTCCACGACCTGTGAGTACCACTACTTCCTCTACGATCTCGATCCTCCCCGAAACGAACGTTCCGAAGGTATAACCCCGAGACAATGACCCGTGGACTGCATGTGTTGTATGAGTTGTATCGGATATTTGCATCGTGTCCGTTGTGCCCTCGTTTGCCTTGGTGGCGACCCGTGGGAACCCGGTGACGGGATCACCCCACCTTTCATCTTGTTCGACTCGTTTGCGCCGATCCTTCTTTTGCACCAGTCTCTCAACGAGTTACCAGAACCGATATGTGCCGTGGCACTATTTTGGTTATCGTCACCGTGGCACCCCTTTCCACCACGGTGACAAGTGCTTCATATCTCTCATGTCAACCTTTAACTAAAAATTGCATAAAACTTGATCATGTCATCCGCATCATGATAACAACTTTAATATGTTTAAAATTGTTGTTTGCTTAAAATTGCTAAACATGCATATGGGGATTTTCCGGAATTGTTGTTGTAGTTTCCGGGCTCATTTAAACTGGTTGACTTGTGTTGTTTTCCTGTGCTTCCTACCTTGCCATGTATTTCATCCTATATAGACTTGTCTTGCATCCTACTTGGTTGAGCATATTGTCATGTTGCTTATGTTGTTTCTCTGTGCTTCCTACCTTGCCATGTTTTGCTTCCTGTATAGACTTGTCATGCATCATACCTTGCCATGTATTGCATCATATAGACTGTGTTGTTTATTTGTGCTTCCTACCTTTCCATGGTTTGCTTCTTGTATAGACTTGTAGTGCATCCTATGTAGACTTGTGTTGCATCATACTTGTTTGAGCATATTGTCATGTCTCGTGTGGTGTGTTTACCGTATTGCTTGCTTCTTCTCGTTAGTGCTTGTTCCGTTGCGATCGTGAGGATTCGCTCGACTTCTCGTGGTTCTTCTTCAAGGCTTCTTCTTCGTCTTCTTCATGGATCTGTTCTTCTTCCTTGCGGAATCGCAGGCAAGATGACCATACCCTTAGATAGCTCTACTATCATTGCCTTTGCTTAGTTGTCTCGATGATATCATTACATGTCGCGCTACCCATCATTATTGTCAGCCTCCCCTTGTTGCCATGAAACCTCTAACCTTTGACACCTTCCTAGCAAAACCATTGCTTGGCTATGTTACCCGCTTGGTCAGCCCTTCTTATAGCGTTGTTAGTTACATGTGAAGATGAAGATCGTTCCAGGAGGGAACTTGTTGTTGGAATATCACAATATGTTATATATATATTAACACACCTATATACTGGGCATGGGTGGAAGGCTTGGCCTTTTGCTCGGTGTTTTGTTCGACTCATGCCACCTTAGGCGCCGATAAACCGTCATTATGTTCCTTGATTTTGCGTTCCTTACACGGTTGGGTATATGGGGACCCCTTGACACTTCGTCTTTGAATAAAACTCCTCAAGCAAGGCCCAACATTGGTTTTAATTTGCCTCATAATAACAACTTAATTAATTAATTAAAATTGCATAGGGGGTCGCGTCCCCGGGATTCTTTCTACATAGCAGGGGGGGCCAGTGCTGATGGTGTTGGTCCCAAACGGGAAGACTGCGGGGCCGCCACGGGGAAACCCGAGGTATCTGGTATAACCCGTAGGATCACCTATCCGGACGTGGCCTGAGACGAGATACGCGTGGCTACTATCAGGGTGTCGGCACGCCGGGAGGTCTTGCTGGACTTGTTTTACCATTGTCGAAATGTCTTGTGCACCGGGATGCCGTGCCTGATCGGATTTCCCTAAGATAAGGGGTGATGATATTATATTTATCACTTCAGCTGATCGTGAGAGCTTGTGATGGGCTAAGTTGGGACACCCCTGCAGGGTTATGATCTTTCGAAAGCCGTGCCCATGGTTATGTGGCAGATTGGAATTTGTTAATGTCCGGTTGTAGAAAACTTGACAGAGGATCCGAAGTAAAACACACAACTGTGTGAGTAACCGTGACTGTCTCTTTTCACTTTGAGAAGAGAACACGGTGGGGTTATGTTTGACTCGTAGGTAGTTCAGGATCTTTAGCGATCACTACTAGTTTGCGACCATTTGCGTAGATGCTCTTCCTATTCTTGTACTCGTAAGTTAGCCACCATATTATGCTTAGCCGCTGCTGCAACCTCACCACTACCCTTCTCCATACCCATAAAGCTTTGCTAGTCTTGATACCCATGGTTATGGGATTGTTGAGTCCTCGTGGCTCACAGATACTACAACACCAGATGCAGGTTCAGCCGAGAATGATGCAGGAGATGGATCAGAACTCCACCGGGAGTTTGATGAATAGCGTGGCCGTATGGTTGTGACGTTTTCGACGATCAGTAGTGGTTTCTACTAGGGGCGATTCGGACATGTGGCTTAATGTTTTGGTATCTTCCATTTGGATCTTCGCCCGTAGTCGTGTTGTGATGTTATTTGGATGATAATTTTCTTATGTAATGTATTGTGTGACGTGGCGAGTGTAAGCCAACTATCCTTTTGCAATTTCATCCCTATTTTTACATGAGTCGTGCAAAGATACCAACTTGAGATCATTCCAGAATGGGCTTATACCTTTAAGTCGTGCCTCGACACGTAGGAGGTATAGTCCCATCCTGGGCATTATAATACCTCCTACGTGTCGAGGCACGACTTAAAGGTATAAGACCATTCTAGAATGATCTCAAGTTTGGTATCTTTGCACGACTCATGTAAAAAATAGGGATGAAATTGCAAAAGGATAGTTGGCTTACACTCGCCACATCACACAATAAATTACATAAGCAAATCATCAACCAAAGTACATCACAACCCGACTACGGGCAAAGATCCAAAAGAAAGATACCAAATACATAAAGCCACAGGTCCGAATCGCCCCTAGTAGAAACCACTACTGATCATCGAAACACGTCACATACATACGGCTACGCTCTTCATCGAACTCCCACTGAAGTTCTGATCCATCTCCTGCATCGTACTCAGCTGTACCTGCATCTGGTGTTGTAGTATCTGTGAGCCACGAGGACTCAGCAATCCCATAACCATGGGTATCAAGACTAGCAAAGCTTTATGGGTAGGAAGAGGTAAAGTGGTGAGGTTGCAGCAGCGGCTAAGCATAATATGGTGGCTAGCTTACGAGTACAAGAATAAGATGGGCATCTACGCAAACAGTCGCAAACTAGTAGTGAACCCTAAAGATCCTGAACTACCTACGAGTCAAACATAACCCCACCGTGTTCTCTTCTCAAAGTGAAAAGAGACTGTCACAGTTACTCACACAGTTGTGTTTTTTACTTCGGATCCTGTGTCAAGTTTTCTACAACCGGACATTAACAAATTCCAATCTGCCACATAACCGCGAGCACGGCTTTCGAAAGATCATAACCCTGCAGTGGTGTCCCAACTTAGCCCATCACAAGCTCTCACGATCAGCTGAAGTAATAATAATTATTACCCCTTATCTTAGGGAAATCCGATCAGGCTCGGTATCCCGGTGCACAAGACATTTCGACAATGGTAAAACAAGTCCAGCAAGACCTCCCGGTGTGTCGACACCCTGATAGTAGCCGTGCGTATCTCGTCTCAGGCCACGACTGGATGGGTGATCCTATAGGTAAAACCAAACCTCGAGTTTCCTCGTGGTGGCCCCGCATAACCCCCGTTTGGGACCAACACCATCAGCACTGGCCCCCCTGTTGTGTAGAATTAAGAACCCGGGGACATGACCCCCTATGCAATTAATTAATTATAAATAAGTTGTTATTATGAGCAAATTAAAACCAATGTTGGGCCTTGCTGGAGGAGTTTTATTCAGAGACGAAGTGTCAAGGGGTCCCCATATACCCAACCGTGTAAGGAACGCAAAATCAAGGAACATAATGCCGGTATATGGGCTCCTAAGGTGGCATGAGTGGGACAAAACACCGAGCAAAAGGCCAAGCCTTCCACCCATGCCCAATATATAGGTGTGTTAATAATAATAATAGATATTGTGATATTCCAACAACAAGATCCGACATGGATCAATCTTCATCTTCACCTGCAACTAACAACGCTATAAGAGGGGTTGAGCAAGCGGTAACATAGCCAAACAATGGTTTGCTAGGAAGGTTTCAAAGGTTAGAGGTTTCATAGCAACAAGGAGAGGGGCTGACAATAATGATGGGTAGCGCGACATATAACGATAGCATCGAGACAACTAAGCATGGCAATGATAGTAAAGGTATCCAAGGGTATCGTCATCTTGCCTGGGATTCCGCAAGGAAGAAGAACAAGGCCATGAAGTAGACGAAGAAGAAGCCTTGAAGAAGAACCACGGGTAGACGAACGAATCCTCACGAACGCAACGGAACAAGCACTAACGAGAAGAAGCAAGCAACACGGTAAACACACCACACGAGACATGACAATATGCTCAACCAATTATGATGTAAGGCATTTCTATATAGGATGCACTACAAGTCTATAAAGGAAGCAAAACAAGGTAAGGTAGGAAGCACAGAAAAACAACACAAGTCTATATATGATACAATACATGGCAAGGTATGATGCAAGACAGGTCTATACAGGAAGCAATACATGGCAAGGTAGGAAGCACAGAAAAACAACACAAGAACATGACAATATGCTCAAGCAAGTATGATGCAAGACAAGTCTATATATGATGCAATACATGGCAAGGGGTGACGCAAAAGTAAACTAACTATTTAGACAAGTTTAAATGAGGCCGGAACAACAAACAACAATTCCGGAAAATCCCCATGTTCATATTATGAATTTTGGTACTGTTCTGCCTATTACACCATTTTAATGTTGTTAAACAGCAGAACAAGGGGCACCATGTTATTCTACACATTTTTCTACCCCATTTACATATAAAGTTTATTAAAAACCGAGCTACGGTTATTTAGTTATGAAATAAACCATTTTAGCAAGTTATTTACACAAATTAATGAAAACGGCAAGTTAAACCTTTTTAACAGGGGTGAAAGTGGCATATTATGAATCTACACAAAATTCTAAGCATTTTTCATATATAATGTTTTTGCATAGGATTAGAGCATCTAGATGAACTCAAACAAGCATGGCACAATGGAACAAAGTGTAGAGCATATCACCACGATCATTTTGACATATCATTCACTCAATTTGGACAAGCACACAAAAAGTTATCACTATGCAAAGTAGCAACATTAATATGCATTTTCAGGGACTTAGCAGATTTTTAGGAAAAAAACAGACGGGCGGAGGGAACTAAAAGACGCCCGGGGCGGGGTTTAGACGGGCTCACCAATGGGCTTCGGCCCAATAGGCACAGGAGGAGGCTGGGCCTCGGGGTGATGGGCCTCGGGGCCTCCGAATATTTATTTTGTGAGTGGCCGAAAAATGTTCTCGGAATGGGTTGAAACTTGGCGTGTGGTCTTATTATAGCATAGGTAGACCGCCTGTCAATTTTCATCGCATTCGGAGCTCGTTTGATAGCCCAACGGATATATATAGTGGCACTAGTCGCCGGTTATTTCGTCGGACGTTTTCGGTCTCCGAAAACCCCCGCGGGCCTCTCTCCTCTCCTCTCATCTCAGCCCACCTCCTCTAACATAGCCCACTAGGCCTTCCCTACCTACCCCTCCGCTCCGGACCGTCCGATGGCGATCGAACGGCCCCGAAACGGAGCAATTTCACTAACCCTAGACCCCTTTCCTATAAAAAGACCCCCAACATGCCATTTTAGGCACCCTAACCCTAGACGCATCGTTTTCCGTGCCGCCCCACTTCTCCGCCTCCACATGGCACCGCAGCAGCCTCCTCCCAGCCGCGCGGGCCCGCGAGCCCATCCGAGGCCCGCCGGGCTTGTTCCCTGCGCCGCCATTCTCGCTGGACGTCGCCTAGCCGCCCGAGCCAGGGCCTCGTCCCGCACGCCGCCTTGAGCCATTCGCCACGCCTCGCCGTGCGCCGCTGGTGGCCAGGCCGAGCCCCGCCGGTCACCCTCCCTCGCCGGACGAGAGCCACCACCGCCCTGCACGAGATCCCCGCAGCAGTTCCGCCGCCGGTTGTCGCCGTCGTCCTCGAGGCCCCGTCCGCCGCCGGTGGCCCTCGCCGTCGCTGGGAATGGGATCCCCGGGGTCGGATCCGTCCATCTTCCTCGCCAAGGCTTCCTCCTCCGCCGGAGCCCGTCACTGCTTCGCTGGAGAGGGCGCGCTGCCGCTGCCCTGCCTCTGTCCCGAACCAGTCGGGGTCGAGGACGACCGCCGCTCCTGGGCCGCATCGCGTCGGCAAGATGGGCCCACGAGGTCCAGCCACCACGCCGGCCCAAGGCCCTTCCTCCAGCAGTGATCCCCAGGGCCCACCTCTGAGGCCCAGTGCTCCGGGCCCAGCTCCATGGCCACATGGGCCCCGAGGCCCATCGCCCCTTGGCCCAGCCTCCTCCTCTGCCTATTGGGCCGAAGCCTAGTGGTGAGCCCGTCTAAACCCCGCCCCGGGCGTCTTTTAGTTCCCTCAGCCCGTCTGTTTTTTTTTCTTAAAAATCTGCTAAGTCCCTGTAAATGCATATTAATGTTGCTACTTTGCATAGTGATAACTTTTTGTGTGCTTGTCCAAATTGAGTGAATGATATGTCAAAATGATCGTGGTGATATGCTCTACACTTTGTACCATTGTGCCATGCTTGTTTGAGTTCATCTAGATGCTCTAATCTCTGTTGTAATAGTGCTACTTGTTATAAACTTCTGCTACTTGTTATTTTGTTGCCATGTTTGAGATATGATAACTTGGTGCATGTTTATCCAAATGATGCATATGATATGTCAAAATGTTCATCATGAGATGCTCTACATGTTGGTTGCTATAGTATGCATGTTAGAATTCATATTGCCAATGTTTTTCTCTATTGCAAGTGCATGTGGCTGTTAGGTTTTGTAACTTGTTATGAGATGCTGATTTCACATGCTCTTTGCTATTAGTGTGTTTGTCCTCATGCCACATGTTTATTTGTGTTAGAATCTCCATAAAATGGTCGTTGATGTTGTGACGCCCCGAGACCGATGTGCCAGGTGTCAGCCAGTTATTCGTCGTCGTTGCCATGTCATTTGCTTGCGTGTTGCACTTTGTCATGTCATCATGTGCATTTCATTAGCATGTTTTCAAAACTAGCATACGTTCGGGTTCCCCAGTTCTCTCCGTTGCCCGTTCTGAGCCCAGACACACTCACACGCGTCCGCGGCACCTCCGAATATTTATTTTTATGAGTGGCCGGAAAACGTTCTCGGAATGGGGTGAAACTTGGTCTGTGGTCTTATTGTAGTATAGGTAGACCGCCTGTCAAATTTCGTCGCATTCGGAGTTCGTTTGATAGCCCAACCGTTAAACCTATAGCGGCATTATAGCCGGTTTAGTCGTCGGACGTTTCAGTGCTGTGAGACCTGTTGCCGGGCTGCCATCTCGCTCTCTCTTCTCAGCCTACACATTCTACACAGCCCATTTTCCTCTCCTCGCAACTTGTCTGAAACTTCCCCGAAACCCAACCCGGGCAGTCGTGACCGTTGGATACGGATCATCCCCAAACATCCCTAAAATATCTCTGTTTTCTTATTTAGCCTCCCTAGCCTATTTATTCTCGACCGTCCGATTATGATCGGAGGGTCCAGACAGCACTAGTGTCCCTCCACCTATTATATATATCAGCCTAACCCTAGATCCTAGGGGCTTGTCCCATCCACCAAGTCCCCTCACCTGCCGCCGCCAGTCCTCTTCTTCCTCGGGATCTCCATTCCACCAGCAGCTAGCCTCACCGATCCAAATCCCACCCCGACCAATGAACCACCTCCTTTCCTCGATTCCCCAGCCAACCACCAAGCTCCCCCTCCGGTTGGACCAGGAGGCTCATTGCCGAGCTCCCGAAGCCGCCGAGCCGCCATCTCCGGTCGGATCCACTTGCTCGCCGGATCTCGCCGCCTCCGCCATGGACCAGTCCATCCCCGACCTTCGGCCGTCCCCTGCCTCGCCGGAGCTGCGTCATCTACCGCGTCCGAGTTCTCCTCCTCGCCTTGCCCTGCTTCTGCCTCCCCACTCGAGCGCCACTGGAGCAGCCGCCGCTGCCATGCTTCCTGACGAGCAGAGGCCGAGGCGCTCGCGTCTCGCGTTGACCGCGGCCGTCGCCCCTGCTTCACGCATGAAAGCTGTGCCGTCATCGGCGAAGAGCAAGGCCAGGCATGCCATGGCCGTCCAAGCTCTCGTCCGCGCCGCTGGAGCTCCATCCCCGCGCCCAGTTTCGACGGATCCCGCCGTCCCAGTTCCGTTCTGGCCGGTCCCCGCCTAGGCCGCCTCGCCGGAGCCGGAGCCTTCGTCGGTCTTCATGCCATCGTCGGCCTTCCCTGCTTCTGCACGCGAAGACGAACGCATCCAGCGGTTCGAGTGGGTGCGTCGACCGCGCCCGTTAGCTATGCCCGACCCAGCCTCTCCTGCTGCCGCGGCTGCAAGCCCCGCAGCCAGCCAGCCTCGCTCGCCATGGGCCGCGACCCTAAAGGCCAGCCCCGTAGCCAGCCGGCCTCCTGTGCATCCAGGCCGCAGCCCAGGGTGAGCAACCCCTTGTTCCTATCGGGCCAGTCTGAATTCAGCCCAGTCCTTTTTTTTCCTGTCCAACGATTTTGCTATTTCCAGAGATAACCTGTTTTACAGTTTAGCCCTCAAACTTCATGCATATAATAACTTCACAACAGTGCATCATATGTAAAAACTTTAGATATGAAAAATGCTTAGAATTTTGTGTAGATTAATAATTTTCCACTTTCATCCATGTTAAATATGCTTAAACTTGCTGTTTGCTATATTTTTTGCATAAATGCCATGTTAAATGATTTATTTCATAACTAAATAACCGTAGCTCGGTTTTTAATAAACTTTATATGTAAATGGGGTGGAAAATGTGTAGAATAACATGATGCACTTTATTTTTCTATTTAACAACTTTAAAATGTGGTAATAGGAAGAACAGTACCAAATTCATAAATATGCACATGATGAGTTTACGGAATTGTTGTTGTTATTTCCGGCCTCATTTAAAATGACTAAATAGGTAGTTTGTTTTTGCTTCACCTCTTGCCATGTTAACAAACATTTAACCTTGTCTTGTAAATAAACAAGAGTCAACTAAATAAATAACATGTGGTGTTTCGTCAATATGCAACTCGTTGCATATTGAGCTCCACTTAACTTGTAGTTTTGTTTCTGCACATTGCCATGCCATGCATATTTAAACCGGACATGCATCATACTTGGATGTGCATCGTATGCCATGTTTATGCTTGTGTGTTTACCGTGTTGTTTGCTTCTTTTCGGTTGCTTCTCTTGTTAGCTTCGGTTTCGTTCCGGAGTTGCGAGGATTCGCTCAACTATGTTGCTCCGTCTACTTCATGGACTTGTTCTTCTCCCTTGCAGAATCCCAGGCAAGATGATCATACCCTTGGATACCTTTACTACCATTGCCATGCTTAGTTGTCTCGATGCTATCGTTACATGTCGCGCTACCCATCTTTTATGTGAGCCTCTCCTTGTTGCCATGAAACCTCTATCCTTTGACACCTTCCTAGCAAAAACCATTGTTTGGCTATGTTACCCGCTTGCTCAGCCCCTCTTATAGCATTGTTAGTTGCAGGTGAAGATGAAGTTCGTTCCAGGAGGGAACTTGTTGTTGGAATATCACAATATCTATAATTATTATTAACACACCTATATATTGGGCATGGGTGGAAGGCTTGGCCTTTTGCTCGGTGTTTTGTTCCACTCATGCCACCTTAGGCGCCGATAAACCGGCATTATGTTCCTTGATTTTGTGTTCCTTACACGATGGGTGGATGGGGACCCCTTGACAGTTCGACTTTGAATAAAACTCCTCCAGCAAGGTCCAACATTGGTTTAAATTTGCCTCATAATAACAACTTAAATAATTAATTAAATTTTGCATAGGGGGTCGAATCCCCGGGTACTCTTTTCTACATAGAAGGGGAGGGGCAGTGCCGATGGTGTTGGTCCCAAACGGGCAACCTGCCGGGCCACCACGGGGAAACTCGAGGTTTGGTTTTACTCGTAGCTTGTCCCATTCGGACGTGGCCTGAGACGAGATACGCGCGGCTACTCTCAGGGTGTCGGCACGCCGGGAGGTCTTGCCGGACTTGTTTTACCATTGTCGAAATGTCTTGTGCACCGGGATGCCGAGCCTGATCGGATTTCCCTTAGATAAGGGGTGATGATATTATATTTATCACTTCAGCTAATCGTGAGAGCTTGTGATGGGCTAAGTTGGGACACCCCTGCAGGGTTATAATCTTTCGAAAGCCGTGCCCGCGGTTATGTGGCAGATTGGAATTTGTTAATGTCCGGTTGTAGAAAACTTGACAGAGGATCCGAAGTAAAACACACAACTGTGTGAGTAACCGTGACTGTCTCTTTTAACTTTGAGAAGAGAACACGGTGGGGTTATGTTTGACTCGTATGTAGTTCAGGATCTTTAGCGATCACTACTAGTTGCGACCGTTTGCGTAGATGCTCATCTTATTCTTGTACTTGTAAGTTAGCCACCATAATATGCTTAGCCGCTACTGCAACCTCACCACTTTACCTCTTCCTACCCATAAAGCTTTGCTAGTCTTGATACCCATGGTTATGGGATTGCTGAGTCCTCGTGGCTCACAGATACTACAACACTAGATGCAGGTTCAGCCGAGTATGAAGCAGGAGCTGGTTCAGAGCTTCACTGGGAGCTCGATGAAGAGAGTGGCCGTATGCTTGTGACGTTTTCGACGATCAGTAGTGGTTTCTACTAGGGGTGATTCAGACCTGTGGCTTTATGTTTTGGTATCTTTGTTTTGGATCTTCGCCCGTAGTCGGGTTGTGATGTTTTGAATGATGTCTTTCTTATGTAATGTATTGTGTGAAGTGGCGAGTGTAAGCCAACTATCTCCTTTTGCAATTTAATCCCTCTTTTACATGAGTCGTGCAAAGATACCAAACTTGAGATCATTCCAGAATGGGCTTATACCTTTAAGTCGTGCCTCGACACGTAGGAGGTATAGTCCCATCCTGGGCATTACAGATGCGGTGCATTTAACTTTCCATGATATGCCTTGTGTTGACTTAAACATGCTTGTAAACATGCCATGTTGTTATTGCTGTTTTACACTTAGTGAAATTTCACTAAGTCTGGAATCTGTAATATCCTGATGCTATGTTTGCTTGATGCCCTAGGCAAATCCATGTTAGTTTTGGGGTGGCCATTGATCATTCCTTGCTGTATATGTTATTGTCTATCCATTCATGCACTTACTTGATCGTATGGCTTGCTGTAGCTTATTTAAATCTTGCTCCCAAGTTGCTATAAAATATTGCTGTCAGGTTTTTAGTGTCATGATCAAAATGTTGTAGCTTGTTGCTGTTGATCCATGCCTCCTATGGAGATGCTCCAATGGAGTTGTTTGCTTTAGGATATGTCTACTTCATGTCCATGCTTCTTGTCACCATGTTTGAGTGCTGTAGAGTATATATTTCTTGCTCCAAAGTTGCTATGTGGTTGTTAATCTCAGCTTTGCATTGTTTCTTGTTTCGAGTGTATGTATTGATCCGTTGCTCCGTTTTGAGCGTGCCCTACATGAAACTCTTGTGTGATTTTGCATGTAGAATCATAATATCATCTTGTTAACATGTTTGGAGTATGTTTGCTTGATGTTTGGGTGCATTTTGCACCGTTGCCATGCTTGTCTTGTTTTGCTCATATCTTCTAGGTCGTAGCTCCGAATTAAACAAACTTTATATGAAACTTGACTAGAATTTCGTGTAGATCATATTGGTGCATGTTAACTTACTGTTTAACAACTTTAACTTAAGGTTTGTTCAGATCTGAACTAATTTCAAACTATGCATATGGGGAATTACCGGATTCGTAATAGGTAGTTTCCGGCCTCATTTAAACTTGTTGACTTGTGTTGTTTTGAGTGCTTCCTGCCTTGCCATGTTTTGCATCATATATAGACTTGTATTGCATCATACTTGCTTGAGCATATTGTAATGTTCTTGTGTTGTTTTTCTGTGCTTCCTACCTTGCCATGTTTTGCTTCATGTATAGACTTGTCTTGCATCATACATTGCCATGTATTGCATCATATATAGACTTGTGTTGTTTTTCTGTAATTCCTACCTTGCCATGTTTTGCATCCTATGTAGATCTATCTTGCATCCTACTTGCTTGAGCATATTGTCATGTTCTTGTGTTGTTTTTTTGTGCTTCCTACCTTGCCATGTATTGCTTCCTGTATAGATTTGTCTTGCATCATACCTTGCCATGTATTGCATCATATATAGACTTGTGTTGTTTTTCTGTGCTTCCTACCTTGCTATGTTTTGCTTCCTATATAGACTTGTAGTGCATCCTATATAGAACTGTCTTGCATCATACTTGGTTGAGCACTTTGTCATGTCTCGTGTGTTGTGTTTACCGTATTGCTTGCTTCTTCTCGTTAGTGCTTGTTCCGTTGCGATCGTGAGGATTCGTTCGTCTACCCGTGGTTCTTTTTGAAGGCTTCTTCTTCGTCATCTTCATGGATCCGTTCTTCTTCCTTGCGGGATCTCAGGCAAGATGATCATACCCTTGGATACCTTTACTACCATTGCCATTGCTTAGTTGTCTCGATGCTATCGTTATATGTCGCGCTACCCATCATTATTGTCAGCCTCTCCTTGTTGCCATGAAACCTCTAACCTTTGACACCTTCCCAGCAAACCATTGTTTGGCTATGTTACCCGCTTGCTCAGCCCCTCTTAAAGCGTTGTTAGTTGCAGGTGAAGATGAAGATCGTTCCATGTTGGAACTTGTTGTTGGAATATCACAATATGTCATATATCTATTAACACACCTATATATTGGGCATGGGTGGAAGGCTTGGCCTTTTGCTCGGTGTTTTGTTCCACTCATGCCACCTTAGGCGCCGATAAACCGGCATTATGTTCCTTGATTTTGCATTCCTTACACGGTTGGGTATATGGGGACCCCTTGACACTTCGTCTTTGAATAAAACTCCTCCAGCAAGGCCCAACATTGGTTTTAATTTGCCTCATAATAACAGCTTAATTAATTAATTAATTGCATAGGGAGTTAGCGCTACCCGTGGATTCTTCTACATAGCAGGGGGGCCAGTGCCGATGGTGTTGGTCCCAAATAGAGCAGCTTTTGGCGCCGCCCCTTGGAAACTTGGGGTATCTGGTCCCTGTAACCATAGCTCATCCGGACGTGGCCTGAGACGAGATACGCGCGGCTACTATCAGGGTGTCGGCACATCGGGAGGTCTTGCTGGACTTGTTTTACCATTGTCGAAATGTCTTGTGCACCGGGATGCCGAGCCTGATCGGATTTCCCTAAGACAAGGGGTGATGATATTATATTTATCACTTCAGCTGATCGTGAGAGCTTGTGATGGGCTAAGTTGGGACACCCCTGCAGGGTTATGATCTTTCCAAAGCCGTGCCCACGGGTATGTGGCAGATTGGAATTTGTTAATGTCCGGTTGTAGAAAACTTGACAGAGGATCCGAAGTAAAACACACAACTGTGTGAGTAACCGTGACAGTCTCTTGTCATTTTGAGAAGAGAACACGGTGGGGTTATGTTTGACTCGTAGGTAGTTCAGGATCTTTAGCGATCACTTCTAGTTTGTGACCGTTTGCGTAGATGCTCATCTTATTCTTGTACTCGTAAGTTAGCCACCTTATATATTATGCTTAGCCGCTGCTGCAACCTCACCACTTTACCTCTTCCTTCCCATTAAGCTTTGATAGTCTTGTTACCCATGGTTATGGGATTGCTAAGTCCTCGTGACTCACAAATACTACAACAACAGTTGCAGGTGCAGGTTTCCGATGTCTTGACGCGAGAGCGATGATCGTTGTTTGGAGTTCTTTCTTCTTCTTCTTCTTCAGTCTTGGGTTAGGTTCCGGGTCGGCAGCCTGGGATAGCAGATGGATGTCTTTGTGCTTTTCATGTTTGCATCCGTAGTCGGATGCGTTGTATTGATGTTGTTGTATTCATGTGGCTTGTATGTTTTGTTGTATCCCCCATGTATGTATGTAATGGTACGATGTAATGATATCCATCTTGCTACGCGCCCGAAATGCGGTTGTGCCCCAATCACGTAAGCGTCATGTGATCGGGATAGAATCGCATCTTGGGCCTGACAAGTTGGTATCAGAGCCTTGACCGACCATAGGAGCCCCCTTGATTGATCGTAGCTTGGCCGTTGTCGAGTCTAGCAGAAAACTTTTCGGAGTCTAGTTATATCGGAGAGTAGAAATTCTTTTTACTCCTCAGCCCCTTTGTCGCTCTGGTGAGGAATCTTGACGTAAGTGTTTTGAATTACTCCTCTTCCCCTTCAATTTTTTTTTAGGATCGCATGGTTAGTTTTCGTTTGTTGCGTTGTTAGTTCTTTGATCTGGTGCATCTCTCATCAAGTGGAATCGACTCTCTTCTTCTTTGCAAGTTCTACCCTCAGTTCTTTTCAATCGACGGTGTTTTCCCTGTCCGAGTGGTCTTTCTTTTTCCCACCCGCCCACCCTTTTGCTTCTCAGAGCCGGAGTCCTTAATCGAGTATCCATCCTACTCGTGTGAATCCTTTGCATTCTTTCCTCAATTATTTCTACCGGTGAATTCTCGTCTAGCTTGTCATCATTCTTCTCTTTTCTTCTCCGATGAATTCTCCTCTCGTTTCACATTCTTCGCCTCTTTTTCATTTCCGGTGGATTCAATTCAAGTATCTGGTGTTCTTCACATTCTTTTCCCTCTGCTCAAGTGTTTTCCCCTTGCTCGGTTACCTCTCGCCATTTATTATCCAGAGTCATGAAGACATCTCAGGAGATTCATTTGTGTTCCAATTAATTCGAGGTTGTCACCTCATTCGAGTCATTCTATCGTTCCGGTGCATCATCTCCTTTTCGATCATTTTCACGGTGGTTTTCTTTCAGTGGGATCATAACCCACAGGTCTTTTCCAGGATCTTACCTGACTCTTCTAATTTCCCGGAGTATTTCTAAATTCTTTCAATGTGACGTAAGTATGGATTCCATCAGTCATGTGCCTTCTCCAAGATCGTTTTAAAATTATTTTCATCGTTGGTTCAACTTTTCCTCATTTCATTCATCCGGAGTAGTTCTTGAATCTTTTCATTGTGTTCCTCCGAAGGCCATCTTTTCAGAAGATTTCTTCGTTCTCAGTTTTCAACTTCGTCCTTCAAATATTCTTCATTGATGCCTCTTCGTTCGTCTCCATATTCTTCCGGTGCTTCGTTCAAGCATTCTTTAATCAGTTCGCGATCTCTTCGTTCTCTTGTATCAAATTTTCCTCAAGTGCTTTATTCTTCCCGGCGATTCATTCTTTCGTATTCACTCAATTTCAATTCCTTACGGTGTCCATTTTCTTTCATCACTCGATCTTAATTCTCCATCGGTGATTTGTTCTTTTTATCTTTCGATTTCAATTTCTTCCCCGTGGTTCGTTCCTTTTTCTTCACTCGGCTTCAATTCTTACGGTGATTCGCTCAACAGTTCTTTTCGGTGCTATTATGTCAACTCATTCGTTCATTCCAATCCTACCGGTGCTTCACGAAGATTTTTCCAAGTTCAGTATATATCCCTCTTTAATCATTTCAATGGGAATAAGTATTATGCAAATCCATTGCTTCTCATCAATTCATTGGTGGAGGATAAGCATAAGACAATTCTTATTCTTCTTGTGGAGTTGATTAATCCTTTCCTACGGAGTTTATTCTTGATGAATAAATTCTAGTTCCAGGTGTTTGATTCTTTTTCTTCCCCGGAGTTCAAAGTTTTCTCGGCTATCTCGTCGGAGGCCCTTTCTAAATCATCGCAAGGCTTAATCTTATTCCTCTCATCCGTCATTTCTATATTATCATTCTTGTTGTTACCGGAGTTCCTCGTGGTGGTTCTACATCGTTTAATTCATTCTTCAAACATTCATCTAATTCTTGTGGAGCAGCTCAAGCTTTATTCTTCTGCCTCTCGAGTGCAAATAATTCTCCGTATTCTTTCGAAGTGGAGTTTTGCAATTCTTCATTCTCAGATAATCCTTCTTTTCGTTGCGGCATAATTCAACTCAAGTTTCGGGATGATTTCTATAAGTCCAGGACAAGTTTATTCTTTTGTTGTTGATTTCTCAACAACTCCGTTCAAGTCTTTCTCTTGATGATTCTCTTTCAAATTCATTCGCGCTCGAAGTTGTCATCTTCTTCTCCGTTCTTTTCATTCAATTCTTTCCGGAAGCATTGTGTTGTTCCTCTCGTCATGTTTTATTCCTTCTTCTCGAGTTTATGTTCTATTTCTTTCAGTTTCAGCCGGAGTGCTGCCCGAATTCCTTCATTCTAATCCCTTTTCTATCTCTTTTACCGGCGTGGTTTCGAATTCATTCTTATTCCTTCAGCTCGTGTTTTGTGCCTTTCAACCTCCTTGATTCTCGTGGTATTCCTGCTCATTTTGTTTAACGAAGTCCTTGCAACTTCGTTCTTCTCCGTTGCATTCTTCTTTTCGAGTGGCTCAACGTCTCGATATTCTTTAGTTTCACTATTTTGTCCTCGAAGAACTTTGTTCTTCCTTTTTCTCTTCCGTCTCGTTCCTAAGATCTCAGGACGAGATCTCTTGTTAGTAGGGGATTGTTGTGTCACCCCGAGACCGGTGCGCCAGGTGTCAGCCAGTTATTCGTTGTCAGTGCCATGTCATCTGCTTGCGTGTGCATCCTTGCCTTGTCTTCGTGTGTGTTGCATCATCATGTTTTCAAAACTTGCATCCGCCCGAGTCCCCTCGTCCTTTCCGTTGTCCGTTCTGAGCCCAGACACACTCACACGCGCCCGCGGCGCCTCCGAATATTTATTTTGTGAGTAGCCGAAAATTTTTATTAGAATGGGTTGAAACTTGGCGTGTGGTCTTATTATAGCATAGGTAGACCGCCTGCCAATTTTCATCGCATTCGGAGCTCGTTTGATAGCCCAACGGATATATATAGCGGCACTAGTCGCCGGTTATTTCGTTGGACGTTTTCGGTCTCCGAAAACCCCCGCGGGCCTCTCACCTCTCCTCTCATCTCAGCCCACCTCCTCTAACACAGCCCACTAGGCCTTCCCTATCTACCCCTCCGCTCCGGACCGTCCGATGGCGATCGAACGGCTCCGAAACGGAGCAATTTCACTAACCCTAGACCCCTTTCCTATAAAAACACCCCCAACCTGCCATTTTAGGCCCCCTAACCCTAGCCGCATCACAAAATAAATATTCGGAGGCGCCGCGGGCGCGTGTGAGTGTGTCTGGGCTCAGAACAGACAACGGAAAGGATGAGGGGACTCAGGCGGATGCAAGTTTCGAAAACATGATGATGCAACACACACGAAGACAAGGCAAGGATGCACACGCAAGCAGATGACATGGCACTGACAATGAATAACTGGCTGACACCAGGCGCACCGGTCTCGGGGTGTCACATTATTGCACTAATATGGTAACCTTTGCCTAATACTTCGGGACTCCGCGCCTGTGCATGCCCTCTTAGCACCAAAGATGAAACTAGTACACTGCGCCCACTGGCGCCGCCTGGCCTTGGTCGTCATGGCTCACGTCACGTGAACCCCGTGAGGTGCACCTTGCATAGATATCTCTGCTCCTTGGGAGCCAGCCTAGAGAGACTGCCCCCGGGGAGGTCTTGCTGTCGCCCGCCTCGCGAGTGTCTTGAGTAGCGGTTGCTGAAGTTGGGCCATACCAGGCTGCAGATGGAGCCACGTCATGGGCCACAGTCAGGCAAGTCTGGGTACCCCCATTCCCAGGACGCCGACAAGCTCCAAGTAAAATACCGATGGTCGTTAGAAGAAAGAGGGGATGCCTTCCGGGGCATCCCCGAGCTTAGTTGCCTGATACTTCTTGACTATTATCTTGTGGTTCCATGGGCATACCCAAGATTAGGCTCTTTTCACTCCTTATTTCTTCATCCATCGTGATCTCACCCAAAACTTGAAAACTTCAATCACACAAAACTTAACAAAACCTTCATGAGATCCGTTAGTATAATAAAGCAAATCACCCCTCTAAGTACTATTGCAAGCCCATACATATTTTTTTATTGCATTATACCTATTGTATTCCAACTTTCTCATGGCTTATACCCTTCAATACAAACCATATATTCATCAAAACAAGCACACGATGCAACGAAAACAAAATCTGTCAAAAATAGAACAGTCTGTACCAATCCAGAAATTTACCATACTTATGCAACTCTAAAAATTCTGAAAAAATTGGACAACGTGAGTAATTTGTATATAATATTTTGTAACATTTTCAGAAAATTATCACGCTCTTCTGGGTTTTAGAATTTTCTGTACAGGACGCAAAAGTTTCTGTTTTCCAACAAGATCAAATCAACTATCAACCAAATCATCCCAAAGGCTTTGCTTGGCACAAACACTAATTAAAACATTAAAAAACACAATCATAACAGAAGCATAATTTTGCAAACGCACAAGAACAGAAAGAAAAAGGCAAAAATAAATTTTGTTCATTGGGTTGCCTCCCAACAAGCGCTATCGTTTTATGCCCCTAGCCAGGCATAATGCATAGATTTTTACGTGTTGTCATCTTTATTCTTATCCTTGTTAGTTGTGGTTTTGTCAGGAGGTTCCTCAAATATAACTTGAAACACGTTATCCATAGAGATTTTAGCATTTTCAAGTTGTCCATCTTTATATCCCATTTGATTCATGGCTACGATCCAAGAATATTGTTGATTAACATCATTAAAAACTTGTTGGATCACATCTAAAACGGGGATTTCCTTTTTAAGATTCTCATAAAAAAATGATTATTTCCAAGAAAATACCTTAACATATTGTCACTATTGTAAAGGATCTCATCTATTACCATTTTTTCATGGCTCATATCATAAAAATCAAAAATTTACCTAGCTTCTTGTACTATGTGATCAAATTCGTTCGTAAGAACACGTGTGGCTAACTTTTTAGCTTTCGAATCCTTTATAACGGGCAACTCATAAAATAATCTTTGCAAGGTAGGATGAGTATGGATAAATCTATTTTCAAGTTTCATCACTAGCGCTGAAATAGCTTCCGCGTAAGTTTTAGTTCTTTTAAGTATAGGCGCATCATCACAAGTCAAAGTTCCAACACAGTTGAAGAAATCTTGAATAGTTTATTTTCCTATAACGTTCCCTTGTCCCAAAAAAAGTTTTAGCATCCAAATTGCCGGATCGTCCAATTTTAGGAGTTCAACCATCATCTGTTTTTGCCATACCAAAGTCACTCACGATGATGAGTTCAAGTAGAGATCTGACGAGAAAAAGGAAAATAAAAAAGAAGGCGAATAAAACGGGTAATTTTTGTGAAGTGGGGGAGATGAAAACGAGAGGGTAATGGAAAATAATGTAAATTGCAAGGGGATGAGATTTGTGATTTTGAACCTGATAGATGTTGAAGATGTCTCCCCGGCAACGGCGCGAGAAATTCCTTTTGATGCGGCTAAAACTACGTCCGTATTTCCCCAAAGAGGAAGGGATGATACAGCACAGCGACGGTAGGTATTTCCCTCAGATGTGAAACCAAGATTATCGAACCAGTAGGAGACTCAAGCAACACTATGTAAACGGTACATGCACACAAAGAACAAATACTTGCAACCCGACGCATAAGAGGGGTTGTCCATCCCTCCCGGGTAAATGATTGGTAAATAAGTAAATACGCAAAAGAAAATGGAACAATGGGAAACAAAATTCAGCGAGGTAGTTTTGGGTTTTTGATAATATAGATATGAAAATAAAAGATGCAAATAAAGGAAAAGGCAAATCGCAATGTAGCTCTAAAAGTATATGATGGGAAAATAGACCCGGGGGCCGTAGATTTCACTAGCGGCTTCTCTAAAAAAATAGCATACGGTGGGTAAACAAATTACTGTTGGGCAATCGATAGAAAAGCGAATAATCATGACGCTTTCCAAGACAATGATCATGTATATAGGAATCACATCCATGTTTAGTAGACCGACTCCTACCTGCATCTACTACTATTACTCCACACATCGACCGCTGTCCAGCATGCATCTAGTGTATTAAGTTCATGAAAAAATGGAGTAATGCAATAAGAACGATGATATGATGTAGACAAGATCTATTCATGTAGGAATAGACCCCATATTTTCATCCTTAATAGCAATGATACATGCGTGCCTTGCTGCCCCTTCTGTCACTTGGAAAGGACACCGCAAGATCGAACCCATCACAAGGCACCTCTTCCCATTGGAAGATAAATAGATCAAGTTGGCCAAACAAAACCCAAATATCAGAGAAGAAATACAAGGCTATAATAATTAAGTATGGATATTAAGGCAAAAATACCTGATCATAAACTCATAATTCATCGGATCCCAACAAACACACCGCACAAAGTCATTACATTAAATAGATCTCCAAGAGACCATTGTATTAAGAATCAAAAAGAGGGAAGAAGCCATCTAGCTACTGCCTATGGACACGTAGGTCTGTGGTGAACTACTCATGCATCATCGAAGGAGCGCCAATGAGGACGATGAACCTGTCGGGGAAACTGATCGCCCAGGAACACCTATGGGACCGGAGCCCCTTTTCGGTACGGCAAGGGAGCGGAGGATGCACAAAGAGCAGATCGAGGCGCACACGCGAGCAGTTTACCCAGGTTCGGGCCGCACGGATGCGTAAAACCCTACTCCTGCCTTGGTTGTATTGAGTTCTTGGCTCGGGAGCAAGAAGAGCTACAGTACTAGTTGCTAGCTACACCGAGCGTGCGAGTGATCGAAGTTCGGAACCCCCCCCCCCCACGTTGTGCATGGGCCTCCTTTTCTAGGTCAAAGGGGTCACCGACAGGTGGCAACGTAGGTGAGGGTAAGAACGTAAAAATGGTGGTAGTTGTAACAGTGTATGTACAGTGTTTTGTACCTAACCCTGACGGCGGGGGACAAGGGCATTGAATGCCCATCACCGTCGCCCCAAATAGTGCAAAAAGCCTCCGTCCGAGCGTCTCCGTTCGCCACGATGGTGGCCTCGTCATCGTGGCTTGCCACCGTGTACCCCAGGCTGCACAGCCATCCGCCACGTGCCCCTGGAAGGGCCCCAGGGCGACGCGTGGCCAAATGAGCTGGAGCGCAGGCACACAGTGAAAGCTTGCCGCGGCAAGCGCCTTGCCGCGGTCGCTACCTTGCCTCGCCCGGAAGCTTGTCGCTTTCCGGACCTTGCCGGGGCGCGCGATGCGCCACGGCGAGTCTTCTGAAATGCCATGCTCTGTCCTTCCTGGCAAGCTCCTCTTGCCAGGGTCTTGTGCTAAAGGTATGGTCTTGAGCCTGGTACGGCCTTCTCGGCAAGCTCCTCTTGCCGGGGCCTTGTTTCTTTAACTTGAATACTTTGTTCTTGAATGGTTCTAAAGGATCCAGAGCGGGCCTTGGCGGGCGCGTGGCGAGCCCGACCACGGGACGCTGCTACTGCCCGTGCACAAGTCGGGATACTAAGGTACCCCTACTTTAGTACACCGACAGGAGCCCCCGGGCCTGGGCCACACACGGTGCCGAGCGCTGTTGGGCCAGGCCCAAAACAGTGCACGGGCACCCGCGGCCCACGGCGCGCCGTATCCCCCTCCGTATCCGCCGCGTCCCTCCCTAACGGTACGCGTCGATTGCGGCGTCGTGGGAGAGATCGTGGCCTGTTTCTTTAATGTGAAAATGCGGAACATCCCCCACTCCCCCTTAAAAGCAAAGGAAACAGGGGCAGTTTCCCCCATTGCTTCATTGCGTCTTCAACCTTCAGAAACCCCCGCCGCTCCCCTCCTCCCCGAAGGTTGAAAGAGAGCAGCGCTCCGCCTCTCTTCCGCCGCCGCCGGCCTCCCCAGCATCGCCGGCCCCCCCGCTGTCCCCGCCATGGCCCCGAAGAGCGACAAGGCGAAAGCCGCGAAGACCGAGCGGGCGGCGAAGCTTGCAGCTATGCGGAAGAGGATGGTGGTCTTCCCGCCCAGGCTCGGCGCGAGGGAGCTGAAGGACAAGTTCTACCTCTTCTGGTCGAGGGAAACGAAAGCTCATCCGCGCACCAGGGTCCTCCCCGCCGAAGCCTGCGACATGTTCCCGGGAGGTTATCCTTACTTTGCCCTGTTCTTCCATTGCGGACTCTGCCCTCCATACTCTGAGTTCTTCTGCGATGTCATGAATATGTATGGATTCCACCTCCTTGATTTTACCCCGAACGCAGTCCTGACCATGGCCGTTTTCGCACATCTCTGCGAGAACTTTGTCGGAGTCACCCCCAACGTAGCCCTCTTCCGCCATTTTTTCACACCTCGGGTAGAGTCTGGGTCTCCCCTGTCCGGCGGGATCTTTTGGATCTTTAGGCTCAATAAGAAAGAGGCGTACTTGATTGGAGAGCTCCGCGGCAAGTGGGAGGAGTGGAGGGCTGACTGGTGCTGGATCATGGAGGATGGACCCAGCAGTTTACTTCCCCGCGCCGAGCTGCAATAGTGCGCGGCAAGGATTGGAGTGATCTGGCCCCGGAGGATGAGAAGCTGAAGATAGCTCTCACCAGGATTCTTCGCCTCCGGCAAGCCAACCTTACTGTAGGTGAGGTCGGGGCAGATTTCCTTCGCCGCCGCATGGCCCCCTTGCAGGAGAGCAAGAGGGCTGCTTGGGACTTCGGCAACGCGGCAGACTGTATGAGGCTGCGCCCCGGCCTTAACTATAACTTCACTGTCCTGGAGCTCAAGGGGATGCTCCGTGAGCTGTTCAAGCACGACGCCAAGCACTCGGAGTGGTTTGCCCCGTCGCGGGGGGTAGTTCCACTATGTAACAATTCGTCACTTAGTGCTATCCGCGCAGCGATGCCGCTGTGCGACTCCCACGGGGTTGACCCCACTTGGCTGGCGCCTTCAGACGAAACTGCACAAACCTTCTTCGACAACTTGGTTGAGCTGCCGATCAATCTCGATGAGAAGAAAGGTCTCACCTGCGAAACCACCGACCGGGATGTGGCGTATATCGCCAGCAGAGTGGAGGAGGCAGCCGCAGCCGAGGCCGTGGGTGAGTTTGGGTACTCCTTGGATGAGGCGGATGCAGCGGATGCGGTGAGTCGGGCCGAGGAGGAAGAGATCCTCAAACTGCTGAAGTCCGCCGGGCAGCCTGCCGGGACGAGCGAGGCTGCCGGGCAGGGCACAGAGTCAAGTGAGCCCGCCTAGGAGGACGCCGAATCGGGTGACTCTTCAGAAGACTCAGGCGGGTCTCTGGGCCTCGACGACTCCTCTTCATCCTCGAGGAGTTCTCCGCCACCACCAAGTCCTCCGCCTCAGCCCAAGAAACGCCTCCGCAAGGCCACTGATACGGCGAGGCAGCCGGCGGTCCAGCAGCAGCCGCAGCGTCGCTCGACGCGCGCCACCATGACGAGCAAGGCCGTCAAGGGGGCGCCTCGCGCCTCAGCGGCAGGCGGAGGAGGATCTTCCCGAACTGGTTCTGGCGTTCCTTCCGCCCCTCGGGCTTCGGCGATGACCGGAGCGGAGTCTTCTCAGACCACGGCTCCGGAGCCCACCAAGCGCCCGAGGGAGCCTACTCCTCCAGCTCCTCGCGCCGGGACGCGCGAGGCGGACTTCGACTTCTCCGTCCTCAGTTCCGACGAGGAGGAGGAAGAGTAAGCACTTGCAACTCTTATTTCTTTTTGATTTTTGTTGCTCTTGTCTTGAATTTTCTTTGCCTGACTTTGATCTTGTTTATCTTCCAGGACCTTGGCCCAGAGAGTGGCGAAAAGGGTCAAGATTCCGGTGGTCGATCTCGAGGACGAGCCTGTCGCAGCGGCAGGGGATGCGCCAGCGACAAGCTTGCCGGACCAGCCTGCTGCTCCGCAGAGCAGCCCCCATCACAGCCCCCATCGTGAGTCTTCTTTTTACTTCTTCACTTGTCGGGCGTGCGTGAGCTTCTTTTCCTTGCTAAAGTCTTGTTTGTTTGCTGATTTGTGCAGAAGCAGAGCTGCAGCCTCAGGAGCGTCAAGAGACTGCTCCCGAAGAGCCGCTCGTCTCAGCCTCCCCGCCAAGGAGGAGCTCCCCGGCGAGGGAGAATACTCCGCCGAGGGCGAGCACTCCGCCAAGGGCGAGTACCCCGCCAAGGGCGAGCACCCCGCCAAGGGTGAGTACTCCGCCAAGGGCGAGAACTCCGCCAAGGGCGAGCACTCCGCCAAGGGCGAGCACCCCGCCAAGGGAAGGCGCTAGCGGCCCTCCGCCGGCGGGGGCTACCACCACGCCAAGAGGGAGGACCCCCCGGCGAGGAACCCCGTCGAAGAAGAGGCTCGCTGAGGAGGGGACCGGCGACCGCACTGACGGCCCTGAGGCCGCAGGAGCGCCGGACGTTGCGCTGGCCGCCGACCCTTCTGCTGTCACGACAGAGCCGGGCGTCTATCTGGAGGCCGCCAACAGGGTCTTCATCCAAGTTCCGTGGGCTTCTACGTCGAGGGCGCCCGTGGAGGGAGAGGTCTTCGATGGGGAAGTCCTGGCCTCCACCGGGCTGAGACTTGTCGACGCGCCCGGCAGCAGCAGCGAGCCCGAAGAGGAGCAGCTCTTGCGGAAGCTCCTGGCTCTGTACCGCGCCAGGCAGGCCAAGCTGGAGTCCCGGGAGGCCCTGGCTACCAAGGCTGGCGTCGATCTGGAGAAGCGCGCCGAGGAGCTCCGTGCCGCCAACCAAGCGGCCCTCCGGTCTTTGGTGGAGGAGCGGGAGGAGCTTGCCGAGGCGCACCAGGCGTTCGTCCTCGAAAAGGCCGAGGTAGAGGAGCAGCAAAGGCTTGCCGCCGAAGATCTATCTCGGCGGGAAGGAGAGCTGAGGCAGTGGAAGGTCGACCTCGATAGTCATGAGGATGACCTTACCGCGCGCAAGCAGTCCCTTGGCGGGGCTCTGCAGGAGGCGAGGGACGGCGCTGCAGCTGCAGAGACCGCCAAGAGAGACTTGGAGGCGAGGGTGGCAGAGTTGGATATCAACTTCAAGACGAGCGAGGAGAAGGTTGCCGCGCTCACACTGGAGAGGGAGAAAGACGCCCACAGCCACTCGGAGCTGCAGGTCCGTCTCTCCGACAAGGGCAAGGAGATCACCGTCGCCAAGGACTCCATCGCGGACTTGGAATTGAAGTTGTCCACCCTCACTGCATCACTTGACGGCGCCAGGAACAGGGAGACGAAACTGAAGGAAGACCTCCGGGCAGAGAGGGCACTGTTGGACAGCGCCGCCCTCACGCAGAATAACTTCAGGCAGACGGTGGAGCAGTGGACCAAGGAGCTCGTCGCCGCCGCCGCTGACATCGACAGGGAGATGGCGGCGCTGGGGACGGAGCACCTCGGGTACTCCCCCGACACAAACCTCCCTCACAGCGCCTAGCTGAGCTTATTCTTCAGGGGAATAGTGCCGGCCCTCGAGCAGCTCCGGGAAAGGATCCCAACGCAGCTGGCAAACGAGGCGCGCAGGCTTTGCACGGGAGTTGTGGAGAGAGTGCTGACGAAGATAGTCTACCGCAACCCCGGGATCAATCTTGACAACGTCCTCCGGAACTTGCCGCCCGACGCAGACCAGGAAGCGCTGAAGGCTCTTGTCGCCCACATCGTGGCCAAGGTGGGCAAGATCAGGAGAGTTGACGGCGACCGTGTAGTCTAGGTTATTTTCTTTCCGCTTCCCTTGTCGCTGCCAATTAAGTCATGGACAGTAGTCTATTAGAACAGCGACAAGTCATCTTGTAATATAACTTTGTTTTGGGTAGTTGATGCAGTGTTATTTCCTTTACTCAACCTCTTTACTTTGTATGCTTTTACCCTACGCTTTTAGGAAACTTGCCGGCAAAGGGACCCTTGCCGCGAGCGCTAAGTGCGGAACTTCAGCAGCCTGCTGGCAACGCCTCTACCGGCAAGAAACCTTGCCGCAGCTAGTCGCAGCACACTTAGGTCGTTGAGCGAACTCGAAAACGAAGTAAGGGCGCGACACTTGTCGCAGCTCACTTAAGCCGTTGAGCGTGCTCGAAACAAAATAAGGGCGCGGCTAGCTACGGGTAGGTTCCTCCGCGCACAGGTTTTCCATACAAAGTGTGGTCGTTCAAGGAAGATAACTTTAAAATTTTAAAAATTTGAATGCTCAAACTTTGGCAACTTAGCTTTTGTGTTGTTTGCTTCCCGGCAAGGCGAGGCTTTCTTGAACAGCACTTGGTCCATACCACTGTCTCCTTCCCCCCTGGCAAACTTGTGCGCGAGGAATCCTTCTTCTGCTTGAGAAAAGAAAGAAAAATGGAGGAAACATAGGCATGGAGCTTTGCGGCTCGTTATTGCTTATCGGGGGTGTGTGCTGCACAAAGTGTCATATAATACATGCAAGAGAAAATAAAAAAGGCATGAAATGACAAGTTGTGCAAGGCACAAAAGTTTTACTGATGCACGGGATCTGCGCCCGGCTTTGTACAAAGGTTTACATGCAACAGCGGCAAGACTTGTACAAAAGGTGGTTGCCGGAGCGGATCACGGCAACCGCGCCTTATGGGTGAAACTTGCGAAGATGCTCAATGTTCCAGGAGTTGCTCACCGGTAAGCCTTCTTCGGTCTCAAGGCGGACAGCGCCGGGCCTTGTGACTTGTCTCACCCGATAAGGGCCTTCCCACTTCGGCGTCAACTTGTTGGAATTCTTGGCGGACTGAACACGCCGAAGAACAAGGTCGCCTTCCTCGAGACTTCTGGCCTTGACTTTGCGGCTATGGTAGCGGCACAAAGCTTGCTGGTATCGAGTAGCTCGTACAGCAGCCTGAAGACGGTTCTCCTCGAGGAGCAGTGCATCATCTTGCCGCAGCTGTTCTTGCACGAGCTCATCGTAAGCGAGCACTCGAGGAGACCCGTATACGAGTTCCGTGGGGAGAACTGCCTCTGCTCTATAGACAAGAGCAAAGGGTGTCTTTCCGGTGGCTCGATTTGGTGTCGTCCTGATTGACCAAAGAGCCGCCGGCAACTCCTCAATCCAGTTTCTTCCGCATTTGCGCAGCCTGTCGAAAGTTCTTGTCTTGAGCCCGCGCAGCACTTTAGCGTTTGCCCTCTCCGCTTGACCGTTGCTCCTTGGGTGAGCAACAGACGCGAAGCAGACCTTGGCATCAAGGTCTTGGACGTACTGCATGAAGGTGCGGCTTGTGAACTGTGTTCCGTTGTCGGTGATGATCATGTTAGGGATTCCGAAACGGCAAACAATTGACCTGAAGAACTTGACTGCTGACTGTGTGGTCACCTTTCTCACCGGTTCCACTTCCGGTCACTTTGTGAACTTGTCGATAGCGACGTACAAGTACTCAAAGCCCCCGACTACTCGGGTAAAAGGGCCGAGGATGTCGAGCCCCCAGACCGAAAATGGCCAGGATAAAGGGATTGTCTGGAGAGCTTGAGCTGGCTAATGTATTTGCTTGGCATGGAACTGGCACGCTTCAGACTTGGTTACTTGTGCAGTTGCATCAGGGCTTCTGGCCAAAAGAAACCTTGTCGGAACGCCTTCTCGGCAAGTGCTCTTGCCCCAATGTGGTGGCCCATATGCCTCCATGTATCTCTGCCAACAGCTTCTGTCCATCTTCCCGGGAAATGCACTTCAATCTGACACCATTGAGTCTTCTTCTGTATAGTTCATTGCCGACGAACTGGTACATACTTGACTGCCTGGTTATTCTCTCTATCTCTTCTGGCTCTTCGGGAAGTTCTCCAGTTTGAAGAAAACGGACAATCTGCTGTGCCCAGGTTGGAGCTTGAGGCTCAACAACAAAGACTAAAGGCATCAGTGCTGCTGCGGGAACGTCAGCATCTACGGCAAGAACCTGCGGCTCTGCCGGAGCTGGACGCTCCCCGGCAAGCCTACCGGGGCAAGACTTGTCGGGAACGCCTGCTTCAACTGTACGAACCCGGGGGTCCGCAGGAGCAGACCGTTCCTCAGCAACTTTGTCGTTGATCTTGGGGACCTTGGCGGCGGCCTCAGGAGGATCCGTCGGCAAGTAGTCGCCGGAGACCAACTTTCTCTTCTTGCTTTGCCCAACTGATGGTGTAACGGATGGTTGAGTTAGCTTGAGCACGAAGATCCCTGGTTCCACAGGTAGCTTCAGTGCAGCGCACTTTGACAGGCCGTCTGCGATGTCATTTTGAGCTCTTGGAACGTGCTCCATCTATATGCCTTCAAAGTGCTCTTCAAGCTTTCTCACTTCGTCGACGTAAGCTTCCATCAATGGGCTCTGGTAGCTCTTGTTCACTTGTCGGACAACCAACTGCGAATCTCCCCGCACAATCAGCTTCTTGATCCCAAGTTCTGCTGCAATTCTGAGGCCGGCAAGCAAACCTTCATACTCTGCAGTATTGTTCGTTGCTTGTTCCTTGGGAAAGTGCATTTGGACAACATACTTGAGGTGCTCGCCGGTGGGTGCGACGAGCAGCACACCAGCACCGGCGCCTTGTAGCGAGATGGCTCCATCGAAGTACATTACCCATTCTTTGTTTGCTTCTTCGGCGGGGACGTTTGTCTCTGCAATCTCTTCGTCTGGTGTTGGTGTCCATTCTGCTATGAACTCTGCCAAGGCTCTGCTCTGGATAGTTGAAGTACTTTCAAACATGAGACCAAAGCTTGATAGCTCCAGTGCCCACTCAACAATCCTGCCCGTTGCTTCTGGATTTTGCAATATCCTTTTCAGCGGAAAGCGAGTGACCACTGTTATCTCATGTGCTTGGAAGTAGTGGTGCAACTTTCTCGAGGCCATGAGGAGGCCGAAAAGCAGCTTCTGCACCCCAGAGTATCTTGATCTAGCCCCCTGCAAAAGGCAGCTGACAAAATAGACTAGGCGCTGCACCATCTTCTTTTGCACTTCTTCTCGCATCTGCGCAAACTCTCCCTTGTCGGGGCCAGAGCTTGTCGGGGAAGCCCCCTGCTTGTCGCTGGACGTGCTTGCCGGGGCTGTGGGCTCCTCATCTGCCTCCCTTTCCGCTACTAACGCAGCACTAACCACTTGATTGGTTGCTCCTAAGTATAGCAGCAACTTCTCTTGCGGCTTAGGTGCGACAAGTATTGGAGTGGAGGATAGGTACCCTTTCAAGTCTTGCAGCGCTGCCTCCGCTTCCGGAGTCCATTTCATTGGACCTGCCTTTTTCAGGATTTTGAAAAACGGCAGGGCGTGTTCCGCAGACTTAGAAATGAACCTGCTGAGGGCAGCCACACAACCAGCAAGCCTCCGTACATCCTTGACGCGCTTCGGAGCTTCGATCTGCTCGATGGCTTTGATCTTGTGGGGATTAGCTTCAATCCCCCTCTGGGACACAAAGAAACCGAGAAGCTTGCCGGAGGGGACTCCGAACACGCACTTCTCGGGGTTGAGCTTGAGTTGTATCTTGCTCAGGTTTGCAAAGGTTTCATCTAGGTCTTGAATCAGGGTATTCTTGTCCTTGCTCTTGACCACTATATCATCCATGTAAGCTTCTACATTCCTGTGTATCTGTGGCTCAAAAGCAGTGTGGACCACCCTTGCAAATGTTGAACCCGCATTCTTCAATCCAAAGGGCATGTGTATGAAGCAGTAAGTGCCACATGGAGTAATGAATGCGGTCTTCTCTTCATCTTCTTCAGCCATGAATATCTGGTGGTATCCGGAATATGCATCAAGGAATGAAAGCAACTCACATCCAGCCGTGGAGTCAACGATCTGGTCAATGCGCGGCAAGGGAAATGGATCTTTGGGACAAGCTTTATTCACATCAGTGAAGTCTATACAAAGCCTCCACTTCCCATTAGCTTTGCGCACGACAACAGGGTTGGCCAGCCACGTGGGATGAAGAACACCTCTAACAAGGCCCGCCGCTTCCAACTTCTTGATTTCTTCAGCAATAAACTCTTGGCGCTCCACCGCTTGCTTCCTGACCTTCTGCTTGACGGGCCGCGCATGAGGACAAACGGCAAGCTTATGCTCAATTACTTTCCTGGGAACGCCGGGGATGTCAGACGGTTTCCGCGCAAACAGATCGACATTCGCCCGCAGGAAAGCAACGAGCGCGCTTTCCTATTTAGGATCGAGCGTGGCACTGATGGTGAAAGTACCACCAGTGCCGTCCTCCTTGGCGGACACCTTCTTGGTTGCAGGTGGAGCTGCCATTCCCTTCTTGCACATGCCGGTGGAGCTCGATGGTGCGTCCTCGACGGCAGCGCAGCACTCCGAAGAGGTGTGTTTGCCGAAGTGGGCCCCAGAGCTCTTGCCGGACTTGGTCTTGTTCCCCCCGGGAGCTTCAGCGGCAAGTGTTTTGCTGTCTGTGGCGGCTGCTGCGTCCCGGTAGATCTTGTCGGCGCAGATAAGCGCGTCCTTCTTGTCGCCGGGGACAGAGATGACGCTTATCGGCCCTGGCATCTTGAGTATGTTGTAGGCGTAGTGAGAGGCTGCCATGAACTTGGCGAGCGCTGGATGGCCAAGTATCCCATTGTATGGCAATGGGATATCGGCAACGTCGAATGTGATCCTCTCAGTCCTGAAGTTTAGCTCTCCGCCAAAGGTTACTGGCAACGTGATCTTCCCCTTCGGCTTGCTCCTTCCCGGGTTGATCCCTTGGAACGTGTCGGTCTCCTCGAGCTCGCTATCGGGGATCTGCAACTTCCGGATCACAGCGGAGGAGATCAGGTTCAGGCCAGCCCCGCCATCAACCAGCATCTTGGTGACCTTGAGGTTGCGGATGGTTGGCGAAACCAATATCGGCAAGCACCCGACCGCAGTTGTGCGGTCAGGGTGGTCCTCAATGTCAAAGATGATGGGCGTGCTGGACCACTTCAGGAGCTTGCGCGACTCGACGGGTGGCTCTGCTGCATTTACTTCCCGCACCCATTGCTTGAGTTGGCGGTGGGAAGTATGCAGAGAGGCACCTCCATCGACGCACAGAACTTCTGTGGCCTTCTGGAACTCCTGCTCGCTGTTGTCTCCGTCGTCCATGTCCTCGTCGTCGTCTTCGTCTTCGTCCTTATCGCGGCCGCGGGGAGGTCTATCTCCTTGCCGCTGCTTGGCCTTGCCGCGGCGTCCTCCCCGGCCATTGAATGGCCGCTTCTTGCCGGACTCTCCTCCACCTCCCTGGGCCTTCTCCTTGTCGCGTCGCTCGTACTCAGCCTTCTGCTGCTCAACGAGGTATTCGACCCTTTTGCAGTTCTGGAGGTCGTGGCCCTTGGTGCGGTGGATCTTGCAGTACTGCTTGTCGGAGCCGTCCTACTTGTCGGCGGCGACTACAGTGGCGGCTTCCTTGCTGGTGCCACCAGCCTGAGCTTTCTTGGCGCCTGCCTCTTTGCCGGACTGCTCGACGGCCAGTACTTCCTTGTTTTTCTTCTTCTTATTGTTCCGCCGCCGATTTTTCCTTGCCAGGGCGGCATCCTCACTGTTCGATCCTCTTGCTCCAACATCCTCTCCGGGGAGTCTCCTCCCCTCTTCAGCGCGCGCGCACTTGTCTGCCAGGGCATAAAGCTCACTGACATCTCGTATCTTGCACATCGCCATTTCCTCCCTCATCCGGTGGTTACGCACGTTCTGATGGAACGCGCTAATAACCACGGCAGGGTGGACGTCCGGAATGTTGTGCTGGACGCGGCTGAATCTCTGGATGTATTTCCGCAGGGACTCTCCCTCCTTCTGGGCAAGTATGTGGAGATCACTTTCCTGGCCATGGGGCTTGTGGCCGCCCATGAAGGCGCCGAAAAACTGGTGGCACAGGTCGGCCCAAGAAGAGATGGAGTTTTCCGGCAAGGGCATAAGCCAAGATCTAACGTTTGGCTTAAGCACGAGCGGGAAGTAGTTTGCTAGTATCTTCTCGTCTCGTCCCCCGACAGCCTGCACCGCAATGGTGTAGATGCTGAGGAACTCCGAGGGATGGGTCTTGCCGTCGTACTTCTCGGGTACGTCGGGCTTGAAGTTCTTCGTGCTGGGCCACTGGACCTGCCGTAGCTCACGGGTGAACGCAGGGCAACCTGCCGCGTACGGCAAGTCGCCCGGTTCTCCGGGCGCGTGCATGTCGACAGCGGTCCCAGCGCGCCGGTCGGACTGTCGTCGCGCTTCTCTTCGACGCTCGATGCGAGTTCGAGCGTCTTCTTGTCGCCTGTCGTCGAGGACTTGGCGTTGATCGCGGCGAGCTCGTGGATCCGACGACGCCGTGGAGTCGTCGTCGATGTTGATCCGACGAGTCGGCGATTTCTGCTTCCGCGGCGGCGAGTGCACGGTAGTTGCACCCCCGGCGGTCTTGTCTCCATCAGCCCGCGCCTGGCTGACCTGCCGCGGCCGTGACGTCGCCGGCTGCTACGGTGTGTCGTTGTTGGCGAAGGCGATGAGGCTTTGGATGGTAGCCCTCCAGTCTTCGGCCTTGTCTGCCGCTGGAGGGAAGTCGAGGAGCAGCTCAGCTCTAGCTAGAGCCTCTGCTGGAGTGGAGGGGAGCGGTGGCGAGTGGTGTGAGGAGCGAGATATGCTCGGACTTCTAACCGCGTTAGAAGGAGCAGGTTCTCGCCCCGGCGACCGCGCCTTGCTCGTGCCAGCGTGTTGGCCTTGAGCGTCCCGCGTCCCGCCAACTTGGCCTTGGCCCAGCAAGCGGATGGTACCCTGCGTACCACGCCGCTGCCGTTCCGGCAGCTCCTGAGAGGGACGTGGTGCATGTACGGACACCGAGGTCTTGGAGTGCGCTCAGTCGTCCGTCTTATCCTTGGACTTGGCGGCGCCGTGAGTTTCCTCGCCGGCGTCCGTCCTTCCGCCAGCGTCTACCCCACCAACCGTTGGTTCTGGTGGCAGCGGGATCGACGCAGACGGGCCTCCTACCTCCGAAGCTTTCTTCTTCGGCGGCATGTCGATGAAGTTTATGAAGTTGGTGAAGTTGCTGAAGATTGCGCCCGCGTGAACGCCGGATCAGGTTCGCACAACCTCAACGCCCCCTGCCTGGCGCGCCAAAGATGTCGGGGAAACTGATCGCCCACGAACACCTATGGGACCGGAGCCCCTTTTCGGTACGGCAAGGGAGCAGAGGAAGCACAAAGAGCAGATCGAGGCGCACACGCGAGCAGTTTACCCAGGTTCGGGCCGCACGGATGCGTAAAACCCTACTCCTGCCTTGGTTGTATTGAGTTCTTGGCTCGGTGGCAAGAAGAGCTACAGTACTGGTTGCTAGATACACCGAGCATGCGAGTGATTGAAGTTCGGAACCCCCCCCCCCCCACGTTGTGCATGGGCCTCATTTTATAGGTCAAAGGGGTCACCGACAGGTGGCAACGTAGGTGAGGGTAAAAACGTAAAAATGGTGGTAGTTGTAACAGTGTATGTACAATGTTTTGTACCTAACCCTGACGGCGGGGGACAAGGGCATTGAATGCCCGTCACCGTCGCCCCAAATAGTGCAAAAAGCGTCCGTCCGGGCATCTCCCTTCGCCACGATGGTGGCCTCGTCATCGTGGCTTGCCACCGTGTACCCCAGGCTGCACAGCCATCCGCCACGTGCCCCTGGAAGGGCCCCAGGGCGACGCGTGGCCAGATGAGCTGGAGCGCAGGCACACAGTGAAAGCTTGCCGCGGCAAGCGCCTTGCTGCGGTCGCTACCTTGCCGCGCCCGGAAGCTTGTCGCTTTCCGAGCCTTGCCGGGGAGCGCGATGCGCCACGGCGAGTCTTCTGAAATGCCATGCTCTGTCCTTCCTGGCAAGCTCCTCTTGCCAGGGTCTTGTGCTAAAGGTATGGTCTTGAGCCTGGTACGGCCTTCCCGGCAAGCTCCTCTTGCCGGGGCCTTGTTTCTTTAACTTGAATACTTTGTTCTTGAATGGTTCTAAAGGATCCAGAGCGGGCCTTGGCGGGCGCGTGGCGAGCCCGACCATGGGACGCTGCTACTGCCCGTGCACAAGTCGTGATACTAAGGTACCCCTACTTTAGTACACCGACAGAACCCCTCTGTGATCGTGTCCCCCTTTAGCGGAGCGCCGAAGAAGGGCTCTAGATTGGATCTCGTGGTTCTGGAACTTGGAGTGGCTGGAATAATTTTTGTCAACTCCCCTAGGGTTTCTGGAATGTTGGGTACTTATATAGCTGGGAGGCGGTGCGGGAGACCTCCATGGGCCCCACAACCCACCAGGGTGCGCCCTAGTGTCTTGTGGTCCCCTCGAGCCTCCCCCTGGTTGCTTCCTTGGCCCAGAAGTTGTCTTCTAGTCCAGAAAATATCACCAAAAAGTTTCACAGCGTTTGGACTCCGTTTGATAGGGATTTTCTACGAAGTAGAAAACAAGCAAAAACAGCAACTGGCACTTGGCACTATGCCAATCGGTTAGTCCCAAGAAATGATATATACTCCCTCCGTCCCAAAATAAGTGACTCAAAAATGACTCAACTTTGTACTAACTTTAGTACAAAGTTGAGTCACTTTTGAGTCACTTATTTTGGGACGGAGGGAGTAGTTGCTATAAAATGAATGTAAAACATCCAAGCTTGATAATATAACAGCATGAAACAAGCAAAAAATATAGATATGTTGGAGACGTATCACCCCCCTTCGCAAGCATCCGCAACTACGAAAGAAGAATTAAGATAATATCTAACCATAGCATTAAACATATGGTTCCAAATTAGTCCCTTACGAAATAGCGCATAAACTAGGGTTTAAATTTTTGTCACTCTAGCAAACCATCATCTAATAACTACTCCACAATGCATTCCCTTAGGCCCAAAGATGGTGAAGTGTCATGTAGTCAACGTTCACATAACACCACTAAGGGAATCACAACATACACATCATCAAAATATCGAAGGGATATCAAATTCAAATGATTACTTGCAACATGACTTCTCTCGTGGCCTCGAGAACAAAAGTAACTACTCATAAAGCATATGCATGTTCAAGTTCGGAGGGGTAATAAATATCATAATGGATCTAAACATATTATCTTCCACCAAATAAACCAACTAGGATCAACTAAAAGATGTAATCAACACTACTAGCAACCCACAGGTACCAATCTGAGGTTTTGATACAAACATTGAATACAAGAGATGAACTAGGGTTTGAGATGAGATGGTGCTGGTGAAGATGCTGATGGACATTGATCCCCCCATGATGAGAGGGTTGTTGGTGATGACGATGGCTTTGATTTCCCCCTCCCGGGGGGGTATCCCTGGTGCACTCGCTCCGCCGGAGAGCAAAAGTGCTCCTGCCCAAGTTTTGCCTCGAGACGGCGGTGCTTCATCCCGAAAGTCCTCTCTTTATTTTTTCTAGGGAAAATGTGATTATATACCATAAGATGGTTGTCGGAAGTGGGCCTAGGCCCCCACTACCCACCAGGGTGCCCTTGGAGGGGGTGGCATGCCCTGGTGCCTCGTGGGCGCCTGGGTGCCCCCATCCGGTGATTCTTCTCTCCATTATTTATTATATATTCCAAAATAATTCTTTGTAAATTTTCAGCTCTTCTGGAGATGTGCAGAATAGGTATCTCTGACGTAGCTTTCTTAGCTCCAGAATTCCAACTACCGGTATTCTCCCTCTTTGTGTAAACCTTGCAAATTATGAGATAAAAAGCATTAGAATTACACCCTAAAGTGTTATAATGAATAAAAACACTAAAAATAATAGTACGAAAACATGATGCAAAATGGACGTATCAATTGATCGAGAGGCCCAACGATGATCAAAACATCATTGGAAAAAAGTGGGTGTTCCATAGAAAGCAAGATGAGGATGGAAAAGTGGTACGCAAAAAGGCTCGTCCTGTTGCTCAAGGCTACAATCAAGTCAAAGGTATGGACTATGGTGAGACATATGCCCCCATTGCTAGACTTGAGTCCATTCACATTTTACTTGCTTATGCCAATCACCATGATATCACTTTATACCAAATGGATATTAAAAGTGCTTTTCTAAATGGTGAAATTGAGGAGGAAGTTTAGGTTAAACAACCTCCTAGCTTTGTTAATCCTAATAAACCTAATCATGTGTTCAAACTTCACAAAGCTCGTTATGGTCTTAAACAAGCCCCTAGAGCTTGGTATAAATGCTTGACTAAGTTTCTTATTGAGAAAGGTTTTGAAATTGGGAAAATTGATTCTACTCTCTTCACTAAAAGGTTAATGGAGAACTATTTGTGTACCAAATCTATGTTGACGATATCATATTCAGTTCTACTAACCTTCATTTTAGTGAAAAGTTTGGAGGGTTGATGTCGGAGAAGTTTGACATGTCTATGATGAGTGAACTCAAATTTTTCCTTGGCTTGCAAATGAAGCAAACTAAAGAAGGTACCTTTGTCTCACAAACAAAGTTTACCAAGGATAACTTCAAGAATTTCAATATGCAAGAAAGCTAAGGTATGACCCGTGCCTACTAGTGGACATCCTAACTTGACTAAGGATGGCAATTCGGTTGACCAAAAGGTTTCCCGATCTATGATTGGTTCATTATTATATCTTTGTGACTCCCATCCCGACATTATGTTAAGTTTGTGCATGTGTGCATGGTACTAAGCTGCTCCAAAAGAATGTCATCTTAAAGCTATGAAAAGGATAATGAGATATTTAATTCATACACCAAACTTTGGCATTTGGAACCCTAAGAGGTCATCTTTTGATCTTGTTGGCTAGTACGACTCGGACTATGCCGGTGACAAGGTTGATAGAAAGTCCACTTCAGGTACATGTCAATTTCTTGGTAGATCCGTTGTCTCTTGGTCCTCCGAGAAACAAAATTCAGTACCATTATCCACCGCCGAAGCGGAGTACATTGAAGTGGGATCATGTTGTGCTCAATTACTTTGGATGACCCAAACTCTCAAAGATTATGGGATACATGTGAGACATATTCCATTGCTTTGTGACAATGAGAGTGCTATTAAGATTGCACACAATCCTGTGCAACATTCTCGAACTAAGCATATTGAAGTTCGTCACCATTTCATTCATGACCATGTTGCTAAAGGTGACATTAATATTAAGCATGTTCATACCAATAAGCAATTGGCAGATATCTTCACTAAACCGGTTGATGAAAAGATATTTGTATATTGAGGAGTGAGTTGAAGATCATTGATGCCTCAAATTTTGAATAGACACTACTGCAGGATGTTGCGAACATGACACTATAATCAGAGACCCTTCGAGCAAACTGTGTGTGATGCATTAATTCCAAACGATGATGTAAAAAACTGTCAAAATTATATATTATGTTTGTGATGGCAGAGACATCAAATACGATTCAAATTATAGTTACGTGTGCGATGCGTGGGATAAGGTTCGGTCCAATGAACTATTTGTGATGAGGCAGAACAACAAAAACGGGCAGCCAGATGAAGGTGTGTGCGATATACGACATATAGTTCACTCAGATGAACTGTTTGCGATTAGGGAACACAACAAAAATTGTCACCTAGATCAAGGTGTGTGCAATATACAGCATACAGTTCACTCGGATGAACTCTTTTGGATTAGGCAACACAACAAAAATGGTTCAACTGAACAAGATGCGTGTGATATGTGGCAAACAGGTTCCTAACCAGAAATGTGTGCGAAGACCCATAATAACACACACAATTATGCTAATAAGCCGTGTGTGTTGTGGGCAAACGCTTGCTGGTATAAAATTATCTGTGATTGATGAATTCATCACCGATGGGTTCCCTAGTATGGTCCATGTGCAATGTCATTGCATACAACACAACAATATATGTACTTATAACTTATAAGGACTTGATTCCATAACCAAATTGAACATCCAATTACATAGGTGGCTAGTACACACTTGATCTTTGCACACACCAAAGTATATTCCAAAATGCCTAGAAAACTCAAATAATGTATAAAAAAGCAAAACGGACACTGAAAATAATTTCATATTTTTAGGATGACACTCCTATAGTTGCATGTTGCCTCTCTAAAATAAATCAAAGCGGGAAGAGACAACGTATGTTGTTTCACACACATAGGTTACAAGTTCCCTCTCAGAACCATGAGGCTTCTTGAGAGAAGCCCCGGTTTGTAAGAAGTATATACCAAAACTTGTCCCAAATTGGACTAATCTTTTACCACAGCATGTTGGCGCCATGTCATAACATCATGCCAAGTTTCATAATTTTGAGGCGAGTTTTGGATTTACAGTAATTTTAAAACCAGGTTTCTCAATGTTTACTGTCGAGTCAACACTCCCCTAGATAGGCTTTTTCCTCATGGGTCCCAAATTTGAGAATGCAAATATGTCACTACCATGCAACTTTTCCTATTAAGAATTACATCCCATTTGGTGTGCTAGATGAAAATAAGTTTGTGGGTGCTGGCGAGCGCTAAGAACTTGTGGGTTCTGTAATGAACAATGATCTCAAGGATCCATGAGAGTCATGTTCTTTACCTATGTTGTGATTGCTTATAATATTTATGTCTTAATTAAAGAAATGGCAAGCCATTGGCCCAGTATGAAAGAAAATATGGGTCAAAGCCGAGTTGAAAATGCCAACAATATCTAACTCCAGCTTACAGATGGTCCAAAAGCACGAGGATTAATTGTTCATGGGGTTTAGACAAAACCCAGATTGAACAGGGCAATAACATCTAACTATACAAAAGTTTTGGGCTGTCACAATCAAATGGATCGGTCTGATCATAAAATCAAGATCCCGTCACAAAAATTATACTAGTCCATGGTGACGACAAGTTGTTGTAAATAGAAGCCGAGCACGTTCAGAAACCCTTAGGTCCACCCGAAACTTCTTTTTATGTTGTTCAACATATCCATCCATGAGAAAACTCTTGTTGAAAAACTTAATCATCACAGACAATAGTAACCTCGCATTTAACATGATGAATGTGAGAAAGCTAGTGTTTGCAGGGTTGGATGCATATCCTTCCAGCGTTATTTTCTTCAAACAAATGTCATGAGATCTGAGAAAATACTTGTGCTTCCTCACCCATCGATTGGTTATACCTATTTCTCCAAGTGCTAGAACCTAAATAGACATGAAGATTGAGAACAATTAATGTCTAAAATAGAGTATCTCGAAGGAGGGATAGTTGAATGGTTAATTCTAGTACATTATATATGGGCTTTCAATGTGCGTGAAATCATCACCTTTATATACAAATTATCCAGACATGGAAAACATCACGGCAGGCCAATACTCGTGCTCAGATTAAGACACCACATATTAATATATAAGGTCTGGATAGAATCCAGCACCACTGATAGGACATTGCTACTTGTGAACCGCATCAGTAAATTCACTGAAGAGGAGGGGACGATGTAGCACAATGGCGGTAAGTATTTCTCTCAGTTATGAAACCAAGGTATCAATCCAGTAGGAGAACCAAGCAAATTATGTAAGCGACACCTGCACATAAACAACAAATGCTCGCAACTCGACGCGTAGAGGGGTTTTCAATCCCTCTTTGGGTAAGGTAGTATGATAAAATATAGATTGATAGATGCAAACAAGATAAAAGCAAATAAAACGCAACAAGGTATTTTTGGGTGTTTGATAATAAATCTGAAACTAAAATAAGCAAATAGTGGAAAACAAGAATAGCAATATAGATATGTAAGTATATGATGAGAAATAGACCCGGGGCCCGTAGGTTTCAGCTTGTCTCGAGAAAATAGCATACGGCTGGTAAACAAATTATTGTTGGGCAATTAGTAGAAAAGCGAATAGTTATGATGATATCCAAGACAATGATCCTGCCTGCATCTACTACTATTGCTTCACACTTCGACCGCTATCTAGCATGCATCTATTGTATTAAGCTCGAAAAAGAAACGGGTTATGGCTTAAGAACAATGACATGATGTAGACAAGATCTATTCATGTAGGAATAGACCCCATCATTTTATCCTGAATGGCAACGATAAATGTGTGCCATGTCTCCTTCTGTCACTGAGATTGAGCACCGCAAGATCGAACCCATCAAAAAGCACCTCTCCCCATTGCAAGATAAATCAATCAAGTTGGCCAAACAAAACCGAAATATCCAAGAAAAAATACAAGGGTATTATAATCATGTATGGATATAATTGCAAATAGATCTGATCATAAACTCGCAATTCATCAGATTCCAACAAACACACCGCAAAAGTGTTACATCAAATAGAAATATGAAAAAGGGCACTAGATTGGATCTCGTGGTTCTAGAACTTGCGGCGGCTGGAACAATTTTTCTCTGTCTCCTCTAGGGTTTCTAGAATATCTTAGAATTTATAATGCTAAGAGGCAGGGGAAAGGACCCCCATGGGCCCCGCGGTCCACCTAGGCACGCCTGGGCCTTCTGGCGTGCCCAAGTGTCTCATGGCCCCCATGGGCCTCCCCTCGTGCACTTCTTTGGCCCTCTGGATGTCTTTTGGTCGAAAAAATTTCCAATAACTTTCGTTGCATTTGGACTCTGTTTGATATTGATATTCTACGAAGTAAAAAGCAGGCAGAAAACAACAACTGGCACTGGGCACTATGTCAATCGGTTAGTCCCAAAAAATGATATAAAAGTGCTAGAAAATAATTGTAAAATTGTAGATACATTAGAGACGTATTAGCATCCCCAAGCTTAATTCATGCTTGTCTTTGAGTAGGTAAATGATAAAAACAGAATTTTTGATGTAGAATGATGCCTAACATGTTCATCATATTATTTTATTTGTAGCATGGACATATGGACTTTTATATGATTCAAAGCAATAGTCTATAATTTGACATGAAGACTTTAATACTCAAGCAATATCAACAAGCAACCATGTCTTTCAACATATCAACGCTAAAGAAAGTTATCCCTAGCCCATTACGCTCAATCATTGATCCATTCATGAAACACATCCAAATATTAGCTACATCTAATGCTCAAGTTTGATAATAGTGTTTCGTAGTTGGTGCTTATAAGAGAAGTTGAGACTCAACAAAAAAATGTGCATAAAATTAAATAGATAGGCCCTTCACAGAGAAGCGTATGGATTTGTAGAGGTGCTAGAGCTCAAATCTTAAATTGAGAGATAAAATTATTTTGGGTGGCATACTTTTCTCGTCAACGAACACAACTAAGAGTTCCCAATATCTTACATGCTAAATAATTCATAGGCGGTTCCCAAACATAAGAATAAAGTTTATTTCATTTCCACCATTCTTTCACAATCCATGGATAAACGAATTCACGGGTGCCTTCCATACCAACACATACCAAGGAATTTATTTGTAGTATTGTTTTGCATTTCAGAACTAGGCATCCCTATTACCATCTTGAAAATAACCTACTTAGCATGGAAAATATCGGCCACTCCTCGCCGCTTCATGAGCGGTACGGGCACACAAAAGAGAAGTTTATTTTGAAAATTAGAGTTGGCACTTATATGTCTCCAACGTATCTATAATTTTTTATTGTTCCATGCTATTATATTATCTATCTTGGATGTTTTATATGCATTTATATGCTATTTTATATCATTTTTGGGACTAACTTACTAACCTAGAGCCCAGTGCCAGTTTCTATTTTTTTTCCTTGTTTTTGAGTTTCGCAGGAAAGGTATATTAAACGGAGTCCAAACGGAACGAAACTTTTTGGAGATTTTTCTTGGACCAGAAGACATCACATGGACTTGGAGTACACGCCAGGGGATCTGCGAGGAAACGACAAGGGTAGAGGGCGCGCCCAGGGGGTAGGGCGCGCCCAGGGGGTAGGGCGCGCCCCCTACCTTGTGGGCCCCTCGTGCCTCCCCTGGCCTACTTCTGCCGCCTATAAATACTAAAATATTCCAGAAACATCAGAAAATCCATCAAACCACTTTTCCGCCACTGTAACCTTCTGTTCTTGATAGATCCCATCTGGAGGCCTTTTCTAGTACTCTGTGGGTGGGGGAATCACCCACAGAGGGAATCTTCATCAACCCTATTGCCCTTCGATGAAGTGTGACTATTTTACCACAGACCTACGGGTCCATAGCTAGTAGCTAGATGGCTTCTTCTCTCTCTTCGATCCTCAATACCATGTTCTGCTCGTTGTTCTTGGAGATCTATCCGATGTAATCTTCTTTTGCGATGTGTTTGTCAAGATCCGATGAATTGTGGGTTTATTATCAGATTATCTATCAATAATATTTGAGTTTCTTATGAATTCTTTTATGCATGATCTTATGTCTTAGTAATTCTCTTCAAACTATTGGTTTTGTTTGGTCAACTAGATTGATATTTCTTGCAATGGGAGAAGTGCTTCGCTTGGGTTCAATCTTGCGGTGCTTAATCCCAGTGATAGTAGGGGACATGACATTTATTGTATTGTTGCCATCGAGGATAAAAATATGGGGTTTTCATCATATTTCTTGAGTTAATTCCTCTACATCATGTCATCTTGCTTAAGGCGTTACTCTGTTCTTATGAACTTAATACTCTACATGCATGTTGGATAGCAGTCGATGTGCGGAGTAATAGTAGTAGATGCAGGCAGGAGTCGGTCTACTTGTCTCGGACGTGATGCCTATATTCATGATCATTGCCATAGATGTTTTTATAATTATTCGCTTTTCTATCAATTTCTTGGCAGTAATTTGTTCACCCACCGGAATATTTGCTATCATGAGAGAAGCCTCTAGTGAAACTTATGGCCCCCGGGTCTACTTTACATCTTATAAGTTTCAGATATACTATTTTGCAATATTTTACTTTTCAATCTATAAACCAAAAACCCAAAAATGTTTACTTTACTTGTTTATCTATCTCTATCGGATGTCACTTTTGCAAATAACCTAGAAGGGATTGACAACCCCTTTATAGCATTGGGTGCAAGTTGTTTGATTGTTTGTGCAGGTATTTGGAGACTTGTGTGTAATCTCCTACTGGATTGATACCTTGGTTCTCAAAACTGAGGGAAATACTTACTTCACTTTGCTGCATCCCCCTTTCCTCTTCAAGGGAAATTCCAACGCAAACTCGGGAAAGTAGCGAGGAAGCAAGATTTCTAGCACCGTTGCCGGGGAGATCTACGCCAAGTCAAGACCCACCAAGTACCTTTCATTAAACTCTCATCTCTCACATTTACATTATTTGCCATTCACCTCTCATTTTCCTCTCTCCCACTTCTAAAACGATTTTCAAAAAGATTTGCCTTTTCTTCGCCCTTCTTTCGTTCGTCGTGTTCGCTTGCTTCTTGTGTGCTTGAGTATTGGATTGCTTGCTTTGTTACTATGGCTCAAGAAAATACCAAATTATGTGATTTTTCCTACACCAATAATAATGATTTCATTAGTACCCCAATTGCTCCCGCTACTAATGCGGAATCTTGTGAAATCAATGCTACTTTATTGAATCTAGTCATGAAAATCAATTCTCTGGCCTTCCTAGTGAAGATGCCGCATCTCATCTGAATAATTTTGTTGATTTGTGTGATATGCAAAAGAAAAGAGATGTGGATAATGATCTTGTTAAATTAAAGTTATTCTCGTTTTCACTACGAGATCGGGCTAAAACTTGGTTTTCACCTTTGCCTAAAAATAGTATTGATCCGTGGAATAAGTGCAAAGATTCTTTTATTGCCAAGTATTTTCCTCCCGCTAAGATCATCTCCCATAGGAACGATATTATGAATTTTAGACAACTTGATCATGAGCATGTTGCACAATCTTGGCAGAGGATGAAACTTATGATAAGAAATTGTCCTACACATGGTTGAATCTATGGATGATTATACAGAATTTTTATGCCGGATTGACCTTTGCTTCTAGAAATCTTTTAGATTCGGCCGCAGGAGGTACTTTTATGGAAATCACTTTAGGAGAAGCAACTAAACTCCTAGATAATATAATGTTTAAATATTCTCAATGGCATACCGAAAGATCTTCCACTAGTAAAAAAAAGTGCATGCAATTGAAGAGATTAATATTTTGAGTGGAAAGATGGATGAACTTATGAAATTATTTACTAGCAAGGGTGCTAATATTGATCCTAATGATATGACTTTGCCTACTTTGATTGAGAAAAATAATGAATCTATGGATGTGAATTTTGTTGGTAGGAACAATTTTGGTAACAATGCTTATAAAGGAAATTTTAATCCTAGGACTTTTCCTAGTAACTCCTCCAATGATTATGGTAATTCCTACAACAATTCTTAAGGAAATTATAATAATATGCCCTCTGATTTTGAGAATAGTGTTAAAGAATTTATGAGTTCTCAAAAAAATGCTATGATTGAAGAAAAATTGCTTAAGATTGATGATTTTGCTAGAAGTGTGGATAGAATTTCTTTTGATGTTGATTCTTTGAAGCTTAGATCTATTCAACCCAAGCATGATATCAATGAGTCTATCAAAGCTATGAGTATTTCCATCGATGAGTGCAACGATGGAACTGCTAAGATGCGTGCTAAAAAGGAATGGTTTATAAAAACATGTTCTTCGAGTTCTCCTGAAAATAATAATGAAGATCTTAAAGTGATTGATGTGACTCCTATTGAATCTTTGTTTTACAAAATAAATCTTGATAAATATGGTACTAGAGATGAGTCTACTTTAGTAAAGAGGCGTCCCAATGATTCAGAGTTTTTAGATCTTGATGCAAAAATTGATAAAAGAGGGATAGATGAAGTCAAAACCCTATGTAGTGATGAACCTACTATATTGGATCTCAAGGAATTTAATTATGATAATTGCTCTTTAATAGATTGTATTTCCTTGTTGCAATTCATGTTAAATTCTCCTCATGTTTATAATCAAAATAAAGCTTTTACTAAACATATCGTTGATGCTATGATGCAATCTTTTGAAGAAAAGCTTGAATTAGAAGTTTCTATCCCTAGAAAACTTTATGATGAGTGGGAACCAACTATTAAAATCAAGTATAAAAATCATGAGTGCCATCCTTTGCGTGATTTGGGTGCTAGCATTTCTGCAATTCCAAAAACTTTATGTGATGTGCTAGGGTTCCGTGGAATTGTCAGTGTTCTTCAAATTTGCACCTTGCGGATTCCACTATTAAAAAACCTATGGGAAGGATTAATGATATTATTATTGTTGCAAATAGGAATTATGTACCCGTAGATTTCATTGTTCTTGATATAGATTGCATTCCTACATGTCCTATTATTCTTGGTAGACCTTTCCTTAGAACAATTGGTGCAATTATTGATATGAAAGAAGGAAACATTAGGTTTCAATTTCCATTAAGGAAGGGCATGGAACACTTTCCAAGAAAGAAAATTAAATAGCATTATGAATCTGTGATGAGAGCTACCTATGGATTGCATACCAAAGATGATAATACCTAGATCTATTTGCGTTTTATGCCTAGCAAAGGGCGTTAAACAATAGCGCTTGTTGGGAGGCAACCCAATTTTATTTTTGCTTTCTACCTTTTGGTTCTGTTTTGCAAGTATTACACATTATTACTTCTATAGTAATTGTGTTTTGGTGTTTTAATTATTGTTTGAGCCAAGTAAGACCTTCGTGATGGCTTATGACTATCGTTGATTTGATTTTGCTAAAAAATAGAAACTTTTGTGTCCATTGCAGAAAATTCAATAAATCACTGGAACGTCGAAACCTACTGAAATTTTTACACAAAATTGATATATAAATTCCCCACGTCTTCCAATTTTTCGGAATTTTTAGAGTTACATAAGTATGCAAAGTTTTCAGATTGCTACAGACTGTTCTGTTTTTCACAGATTCTGTTTTTTATGTGTTGTTTGCTTATTTTGATGCATCTATGGCTAGTATCGGGGGTATGAACCTTGGAGAAGTTGCAAAACAAAAGATATTACACCTATATGAAATTAGAATAAGATCACAACAGTACCTTGGGTGGTTATTTGCTTTGTTTTGCTAACGGGGCTCACGAGATTTTCTGTTGAGTTTTGTGTTGTGAAATTTTCAAGTTTTTCTTGACTATATACTGCAAGGCAACAGCCTCACAGTTCTTTATTAAAACTCAAGACAAACAAAGTACAATATACAAATTTGGGTATGTCTGGGGAGGTGAGGGAGAGAAGAAAGAATACTTACAAAAAAGATTATTGAAGGGAGGCTATCCAAGATAAGCGACTATCTCTATATTTACATTTAATCCTATGTGCTAACCAAGAAATATCATGTACAAAGTTTCTCCTCCAACCTTTGAAGCTAGGTGTTTCATTTTTGAAAATCTTGCCATTCCTCTGGGTCCAAATATTCCAAGTAGCAGTAAAAACCACTTCAGAAAAGAATGGGAAACCAAAGTCCCTCCTAGCAGCCGATGCCATCAAGTATGTGGTTTGATTGGGTTGGGAGATCCAAGAGATGCCAATATAGTTCCAAACACATTGGCTATAGTTACAAGTAAAGAAGAGATGCACACGATCCTCATGACTAGATAGGTGACACAAAACACAAGTGTCATCTTGCACATTCCAATGCCTTTGTTGCATCATATCCCTTGTATTCAACCGGTCCATTAGAAGGAGCCATCCAAAGACCTTGATCTTAAGAGTTCATGAGAATTTCCAAATCCATTTAAATGTAGGATCAACCACCAGATGACAAAAGTTAAACTCATAGTAAAGCTTTGATTGAAAGTCTCCAGATTTTGAAGGCCATTACCACATGTCCTTACCCTCAGGATCAAGGTTTATGGAATTCAACAAAGAATGGAGATGGTGAAGCTCATTAAAGGCTTCCACGGACAAGGGCAGGTGAAAATTATCAGCCTCGGTAGGCATGGCAAAGAAATACCTCACGATGATCAGATCATCAATGACAAAAGAATGAACACGTGGAAATCTTGCTTTCAATGATACAACTCTATCATTAATTTTCCAGTGATCCAACCAGAAGACCACCGTGTCACCTGCATGCACCTGAGGAATAGCAAGTTGATTTTTTTTATCATAAAGGCCAAGAACATCACGCCACCAAAAGGAACCACAGCTCTGGGTGGCTTGGGGGGCGAAGATCCATAATACTTGTCCCAAATAAGGGTGACCCAGGGTATGTCCAACTTGTTGAAGAACTCGAATAAGTGCTTCATTAATAATGCCTCATTCTGAAAACCCAGGTGAGTGACCCCGAGACCAGCACACTTCTTGGGCCTGCATACCAGATCCCAAGCAGCCAATGATTGACGTGGGGCGTCGGTGTTACCTCTCCAAATACATTGGCGCAAGATCCGCTCGATTTGTTTGAGAATGCCTTGAGGCAGAGACAAAGAGCACAAAAAGTATATTGGCATGGATGCAAGAACTGATTGCATGAACTGTAATCTGCTACCTTGGTTTAACAAGCATGAGGATACCGATAAGCGTCTCTTGATTCGGTCCATAAGAGGCAAAAGATCAGAGATAGTTGATCATGAGGTAACCATAGGAAGACCAAGGTAAGTGAACGGCATAGAGCCGGCTTCACAACCAAGCAAGCCAGCAATTCTTAAACCCTCCTCCTCAGACACATTCATAGGTATCAAAGAGGATTTGCTGAAGTTTACACGTAAACCCATGGACAAGGAAAACGTGTCAAGCATCCTTTTGAGTGCAATGATCTGGCTATCAACTACTGGCAGGACTATGAGTGTATCGTCAGCATACTGCACAATCACATAGTCATTGGAGCTTGTTGGTATGGGCATTGTGAGGATGTTTCTAGCGCACATTTCGTCCACCACTGATTGGAGAAGGTCGACTGCGATTACAAAGAGCAGAGGTGATAACAGATCTCCTTGTCGAACTCCAGTTTAGCACATAAAGTGTTGACCAGGCACACCATTAAGTAAAACAAAAGAAGAACCAAAGGATAGCAGGCCATTCACCCAGCCAATCCAATGATCATCAAAGCCTTTACACTGCAACATTCTGAGGATAGTCTCATGCTCAATTGTGTCGAATGCCTTGGTGAAGTCAAGCTTGAGCAAAATAACAGGCCGCTTGGAGGCTTTACATTGAAGAATGTACTCGAAGCACCATGCAAGATAGTCTTGGATAGAATGGCAATGAAGGAAACCATATTGATTTTTATGTATGCATTGGAGAATCACTGTTGCACAAGATTGGCTAAGAGCTTCGTTAAAAAAATTAAACATGTGTTGGTCAATGATATTGGCCTAAAATCACCAACCACCTCAGGACTTAGCTTCTTAGGAATGAGGGTAATTAGTGAGGTGTTAAGGCACTCCAGATCACAATTACCACCATAAAAAATCCATGACTAATTGCATAAAATCAGCTTTCAAAATAGGCCAGCATTTCTTTAGGAACAAACAAGTGAAACCATCTGGACCGGGAGCATGATTGATGGGCATGTATTTAATAACATCCTCTACCTCATCATTAGCGAAAGGTCGCGACAAATTATCAAGACCATCCACTTTGGGGATTAGGGAGTCTAAGTCAAAGCCCATTTGGATGCCCTTTGCATAGCCCATACGCTGTTTAAAATCAGCCCAGAACATTCCCACCAATTACTGATGATCTATGATCATATCACCCGAGGTATTTCTGATCGAAGAAATTGTGTTCTTCCAATATCTCTCTGTTGCCATTGCATGGAAAAATTTGGTATTCTCCTCACCAACTTTGATAGACCTGATCGTGCAGCGTTGCTTCCAATAAATAAACTGCAAGCGAAGAATCTCCTCAAGGTGAAGCTCTACAACTCACTGGAAATTGATTTCAGGCCAGCTCAAGGGACAAAGCTCTTCTAGTTCATCCAGATATAGAACTACCTTGTTACAATCTGCAGTGAGGTCCTTAACCTTGGACAAATTTAAATGCCACCTTTTGAGAGCATAGCGTAGAGCTTTAAACTTCACCGAAATTGTGTAAGCAATATTGGATTTTCTCATTTGCTTGTTCCAAACTGTTGAAACACATTCAATAAAATCAGGAAGATTGACCCATAAGTTTTCAAAACGAAATACCTTAGCCTTGGGAATGCATGTAGCAACAGTGACAACACATGCTACATGGTCCGAAGCAGTGCGTGCAAGAGGCATGACCAAGGTATTGGGGTGATCATAGGCCCAAGCAACAGAGGTAAAAAACCAATCAATTTGTTCAAGCAATGGGTTCGTCTGCATATTAGACCAAGTTTACTTCCTACCCTTGATTGGCAATTCAATAAGACCAAGATGACCAATGATTTCATTAAACAAGAAAATGTCATTAACATTGCCACCCGGAAGATTGTGGCTATCAAGCGATCTCATGAAATTAAAATCACCAAGAAGAAGCCAATTTTCATCAGCATTAATATTAAGATTGTAGAGCCATTGCACAAAATCATCCCTGGCCGGACCCTGACAAGGCCCGTAAACAGTCACTAAGGACTATACTTCCGACGTGTGCTTGGAATGGAATTCCACAATAATACCAAAAGGTTTTGCCACAATGAGTCGGCCATCAAAGAAGGACGAATTCCAAATAACTACTATACCAGCAGAAGCCCCCATTGATGGCACATAGGCAAAATTATCATAGCGACGAGGACAAAACTTTCTAAGGAAGCATTGATCAATATGCATGCATTTAGTTTCATGAAGACATATAACAGAGCACCCGCTTTCATCAATTTTTTGTTTGACAGCAAGCTGACACGCTTCAGAATTAAGACCCCGCACGTTCCAGCAGAACTTTCCAATCCCTAAAACTATTCTGATTCATTATAACCTAAAAGGAGTAGAAACAAAAGAAGATCATGCAGTGACCTACACCCACCAAGTACATGAAACAGATCCACACAGTTCAACATAGCAAAGCATATATAAAGATAAATGGCGATTTGGAAGGTACGCCATAGACCAGAAAGCTTGAAGTGATCACTGATCATTAGAACTCTTGCTATTGCTTGCTTGTGAGGGATCAGCTACAAGCTTATCCGACGTGATCTTCTTAGGAGCAATGGGCAGACGGGCCCCAATACGCTGCATATTGCTAATAGAGCTGGGTGGTGGAATCTCCAGGCCATTAGAATTCTGCGAGGAAGCTTTGGTCTTGCGCTTCTTAGTAGCATAAGGCGGGCACTACAACGAACTGCAGTGTCTACCAGAGGCGTGGCCACCTTGCGCTCCCGCTTTCTAGTCACCTTATGTGTGGCAGTGAACTAAAAAGATTCAGTTACTCGATCAGAGATCTCATCAAAGCACAGGGCACGGGCCACAGGTCGTTTCATAGGTGAGTAACGATGAATCGAGGTGTTGCAGGTGTTAGGCACCGCCCTTAGAGAAAGCTTGAATTCAGGTTCCATAATACTAATCTCCCAGGATCGCTTGGAAAGCACAAGGGGTCCCATGACAGGCAGAGAGACAGACCTGGGTATTTCAGAAACCCACATAAATGGCATCATTCTCTCAAAGCTTCTCTGCCATTGCATAACAGGAGGAAGAACTGGGCCAAAAACCGTCAAGACCATGCCAATATGCAGAGGAGGTTGCACCACTGGTGGTTGATAAACCACAACATCAGCGACAGGCCCAACATCATTAACAGAAGCATCAGACATTTGCAGAATAACAGTCCCTTGAGACTGGTTACCATCAATTTGATTTTCTTCAACTTGTTCTTGTTGTTCGACTGGTTGATCATTGGGCGGTATGTTATCCTGTGGTTGGTCATGCGCAGGTGGCGGCACATCGTTCCAACCTAGTTCAGGAAACTCAGGCATGACCCAGTTATGATTATCAAATTGCAGGTGCCCTGGGAGAGGATGAGGATTGCCATTGAAAGGCATGGGATCTTCATCGGCAGGCAAAACATCAGCAAAGTCCGTAGAAAAGATATAGATCGGAGCAGTCCAAGAGATCCTTGCTCCTCCAAAATCAGCATATTCACAATATACAACATCACGCGACACTAAAGATGGTGCCGGGAAAGAGACATATGCCAGGGTGCGGACTAACATTGGATCATATTGATGCCAGTGATGAAAGCGACCGAAAGTATTGATTGCTTCAGCAATATACTGCGTGCGTCTGTAATCCAGAGGAATTCCAACTATCATAACCCAGCCCCGATGAAATCCTTGTGTGGCTGTGAAGTTAATACCCTCATCATGCGGCACAAAGCGAACGAATCTATCATTGCCTAGATCAAACGACGGGTGCTCCACAAGTGCTTGCCTAGCAACTGGGCTACGGAATCAAAAAATACCAACTCCTTGAATCCAAGGTTGGGCATCAAGAACAGCTTGCCCGAGGGTGTTAACAACAAAGTCACTGACCATGTTGCGGTAGATGAGGGCTTCTTCATGCAGAGGAGCTGGCTCGACAATGGTGATGGTGTAATCCTCGTTCTGCCAGTCAGGTGCCACTGCCGGAGAGAAGAAGGTGCGTGGGAGATGCAAGGGGCCACCGTCGATGATGTCGAAGCCCGGCGGGGCAAACTCCAGAGGATCCAGTGCATAGTTGGCCATTGCGGGCTGCAGAGTTGCTGCAGCGGCTGGTGGAGGAGGTGGGGTGGGCGGTGGTGGCGAAGCAGGCGGAGGTGGAGTAATGGGCGGTGGCTCGGTGGGCAATGGTGGAGGCGATGGGGAGGCGAGCGTGATGGAACTGGGCTGAGACCCAACTAGGCGAGCTGGGAGGGAAACCGAGGCGCCGGGCGATGACATCTCCTCTGACCGGCCTAGAGAAGTAGGATTGACCCGCAGGACCCACTTTTAGGTCGGAGAAGGCGTAGAGTCGGAGCATCCCTTGGCTCCGTGGCCTAACCGAAAGCATCTGCGACAACGGATTTGTTTGGTGCACAAGCTGGTAATGTGCTGCATCGATAAAAAGTTCCGGCACTTCCAAACATTAAACACAATATCATCAACGAGTTAATTAACCCTAGCAGAATCCATAGCAGAATCTGGCATTTGATCGTCCGTAACAACCAGAGAAGATCTCTCAGAAAGTGAAATAGTTGTATCTTGTAGCGACCACGATCCGAATGGAACGAAGTCTCCATGTTCTGTGTCATCCCTGGATCGGTATGCTGACACACACAGTACTCGAGGATTTATAACAGAGGTAAATCACATGTATTAAATATCGTAAATACTATTACCTCAATCAATCATAGCGGAAGCAACAAGGTTGTGGATTCCCATCAACACCAACAGCAAAGTTGAGTGTAGAAATTGTAACCCTAACGTATCACTTACTCGTCGTAAGATAATCCTGCAACATGAGACGTTGCAGCCACAAAGGGTCAGTACATTGAATGTACTGGCAAATTCACACTGTAATGATAATGATGAACAAAGCCTACAACTACATGCATATTTGGCTGGTGGAGGCTGTAAGGGTAAAGTTTTTGCGTAAAGCCAAATTTTCCCTACAACAAAGGAATAAATTTTATTTTAACTATCATGGTAGTTGAAAATCATTGAGAAGGTACCTCCAACTCAATCCCAAATTAAAGTTATCATTAACCCGACAAATTAAATTATAGAGTGATGACATCAGTAAATAATCCACTTCTAGATACTCAAAGATGTCCATAACTGGGGACACGGCTACTCATGAATAGTTTGTACACTCTGCAGAGGTTTGTGCACTTTTCCCACAAGACTCGATCGCCTCCGTTTGGTTTCTCGCACTGCATGGTGTTTGAGAAACGGATGACCGAGACACAGTCTTTCCGAAGGGGTCCCCTTAACCAGATAGATAGGTCGTACCACCTACAATCCCCCTACATCTGCTAGCCCATCATGGAAAGGTTTCCCACAACTTACTCAACTATGCCAGAGCCCATATTGGCATGTGTCTGCACATGGAAGTTTCTAGGCATGAAAATATTATATGATCCCTTTGAGCCTGGGTGGCATTCCAATAGGACAATCACACGGAACCCCGGGATTTCCTAGGACAACACTGGCATCACCAGGTGTCCGGGCAAGTCCGCTGGTTCACTCCCAGGGTGCCCCAACCAATCCACCCAGATGTGTATTCAAGTAGCCACCTTAAGTTGAATCCTTAATTAACAACTCACATCTGTCATGGATTTCACTCAAACCCAAACCACGTCTACGAGCATAGCAATGGCAACCTAAGCAAACATAGAAGTAACTCCCAGGGTTTGAAAATAATGCAAGTAATAGGTTCTACCTCAATCTACTTCCCAGTTCCCCGAGTTAAAAGATCCTACTGATGCAATGTGTTTGAGGATATAACTAATGCAATAAAAACTGGGTATTGGAAAATATGATCAAAGTGTGAACTTGCCTGCAATGTTGATGAAGATGATTCGCACTCAAAACTCTTGATATCTCTACTCGTCACACTCCGGTCAATCTATCCTAAGCAAGCAATAGTAACCACACATAAGCAATCACTCAGAAAGATCGGACAGAACGAATAAACACTCCGAAAAACTTCGAAAAAAAAACAAATGATTCGTTAAACTTAAAACAATTTCTAACAGTACCAAAATTATGTGAATTTGGCCTTATCAGAAAGTTTAGGTCAAGAGCTTCGATTTGCAAAAAGAATCAACTCAAACGGAGTTACGAAACTCAAGTTATGATCAAACGAAGTTCAAATATAAAACTAGTTGAATTCATATTTTTAAATTTTCAAAAACATGTTTGAGTTGTATTACTGGAATGAGGGGATCGTAACGAAGACGTGGGCGTTGGTTTCGTTGGATTTGGACTAACTGGTAAAAAGTTACGGTCGTTTAAAGTTCAGGGGCTAAACTGTAAATAAAGTATTTACATCTAAGTCCCTGGCAGAAAATTAAAAGAAAAAGAAAAAGCTAATGAGCGAACGCTCGCTACTGAACCCTAAATAGTGAACGGTCTCTAAATAGATCTAGTAAAAAACGGTCTAAGAAGAAAACCGAACAACCAGGGAACCGGGGTTTTTACCTAGCGGTTTTTATTAAAACCCGCGGGTTCGGGCGGCGAATCGGGCGGTTTTTCCGTGAGGGCGGACTGGCTCCGCCGGTGGTGAACTCCGGCGAGGCGTGCGGCGGGCGGTGGTGGGCGTGCGGCGAGGCGCGGTGGTGGGCAGCGGCGGCTACGCGGAGCGGTGAGGCAGGCGAGGGGAGGGTGAGGCGCGGCTGCGGGATGCAAGGGGAGGCAGCAGCAGCAGCATGCGGCGGCGGCGACGGCTTGGCGATGCGGCGGCGGTGGCTTGGCGATGCGGGGCAGCGGGCTCGGACGGCGCCCTTTTATAGGAGGAGAGGGGTCGAGCTTCTTGGAGGAGGGGCGAGGCAAAGTCGGCGGCAGGGGCGTGCTACGCACGGACGCCGAGGCGGCGGTGGAGTTGCCGTGCGGGAGGAGGAAGGGGTCGAGGCGAGCAGCTGGGCCGCGGCCTGGCTCGGATGCTGGGCCGGCCCAGGTTCGGAGGAAGATTTTTTTTAACAGAAAGATAAAAACAATTAAAATAAAATTAAACTAAAATATTATATAGGCATATAATATATCAAAATTTGCAGAAAAATAAGCCCTACAACATGAACATTTTCCTACTGTCAAATAAAATGCCCACAAATTCTAATAAATCAAAAGGTGCTACTGTTGCAATAAAAACCAATAAAAATCATTCTAAAAATACCAAAAGAATTCAAATTTATTTCTCTCCAATTTTGTGCTGTAGGGAATCATGTTACCCTATTTTCCGTGTAATTTATTTTTGGAGAAAATTAATTTGAATAAAACCCAAATAACTCAATATTTGAAATTGAGTTCCAGAAAATTTCAGAAAACTTCCAACTCATATTTCCTATAATTTGAAGAAGTCATTTTATCTTCTCTCGGGAAAATCATTGAGTTGCTTAAAGTTTCTGAATTCGAAATATCTCGAGAATGAAATTCAAAATCCTTTCAAAGCCCTTTATCATTTAAAATAAATGGAAGAAGTCATATTATCTTCACTCTAGGGTTTTGTGTTGAAAAGAATTTGAATTCCCTCGTAGATCAAAAAGCAAAGTGAAAGTTTTGGGAAAGTCATTTTATTCCCTCTCATTTAACTTTCAAAAATTTCAAAATTCACTCAATTTCACACAGCACCTCAAACAGAAATCAAATCTATCTATTTATTATAACATTCCAAAATTTAGAATTTTGGGATGTTACAAACCTACCACACTTAAAATGAATCTCGTCCTCGAGATTCGGAGAGGCTACCAAGAAATAGGTTAGGGTTTGGGGGTCTCCTAACAAATCCATGATTGGTGTGGCCTAGTGTGCTACCACACTTAGGAACAGGGATACGGTTCCATCAAAACTCTGGTACTCCATCCTTTGGGTTGACAGTATCGGTCTTCTCTGATCTTCAGTGTAACTCCTTCTTCGGGGCTCTTTCGATAGTGGAAAATCTTTGTCCGCAAATCTTTGTATCCTTTCATCCTGGTAAGGCTCTTTCGAGACTGATTCTTCTTAACTAACAGGTCTGGCGCCAATACTAAACAAATATCGATATCTCATGGTGGTCATCAACCAAATTAACGGGGTCCCTGCAGAAAACGGGTCTGGCTTCATCCTCACCATATATCCTATGGTTGGCAACAGCATGCCGTGTACAAGGGAAAAACTTCTATACCTTTCTAAGGGTTAAACAAGGTTTTGACATCGTCGTCTCTCTACTATAGGTAAGTCACTCAGATTTACCATCCCGTATAACAAAGGCAAATAATAAGAGTAAGTCGGTATGGTGATCAATCCATCCCGCACCCAAATCATTACCCTGTATATGGTTTAGTGAATCTCGTATTCTAACACTCGGTCATCCTCACAAGCACTGCAGAATTTTTCTTGTCAACGAACTAAGTTCGGATAAATCCATTGACTCTGCAAGCTAAACAAAACATCTAGCGTTTCTTCACAACCCTCGGGTTTAACGTAACCACCTATAAAATTGTCTGTTGATAAGGTCGTCACTTCTACCAGGGGTTTTCCTTCAGCAAGAGTGTGCTTGCATTCTTGACAGGTCCTGGGGCCTGTGGGTTATGGCCCATCTCACCACTAGTAACACTTGGTTTCATCATCGGGTTGCAACTGGTCATTCTTCCAACATCCAACTTCTTGGCTCTCTTAAATCCATCCAATTTTTTGGTATCCCTTTCTTCTGGGTACCAAACTGAGCGTAATTACTCACACTCATCCTTGGGTAGTCCTTTCCAAGTCGGACGTAACCAACCATTAACTAATGTATTCGGGTAACGGTGTTGGATTCTACCAAAATTAAAATGAATAACACTAGTTTTCTTCAAAATCTTATTCCATGCATCATGTCTTCACTCATCACTATAGAGTAACAACTCATAAAATCCAAAATCAATACTAGGCTGCTAACTTCACCGATTCTCAACTTACTACAGTTTACTGCATTTCCATTGCATGCTTCAACTCAACTACTTAGCACCAATCTCTTTCTTCTTGGAACATTCTTTAGCAAAGTGTCCTGCTTCACTACAACAGAAACATATTACTACTGACAAGTCTCGTGGTTCCCATATAATTACGTAGCCTCCTTAGGTCCTCGGCTTATGGGTCCACTTCAAGACTTTTATATCCTTAACTCGTCCTTGGAGTCAACATTGCTTCATACTCCAACATTACTCCCTCTTTAAATCCAATTTGTACTTACTTCCTTCATTCTTTTTGGGGTAAGCTCCATATCAAACATAAACTTCAACTTATTTATGCAAGCTCCACTATTTGGGGCATTAGTTTCCTTCCTAAGGGTCTAGGGTTCACACAGAAAAGTATCACTAAACAAGATGCACTGGTTCATCCGTAATCCATATTATCCTCATATCAAATCTTGTATTATCTCCTGAACCATTATTCATCACTCCAATTACAAAGGTGCTTCACTACAAATGTTGCCATCCACAAAGTTGGGTATGGTCAAACATTCCTCCCATCTTTATTCCTTTGTCCTAGCTAAGGATGCTTTAGTCCCTCCAGAATTGTGCAACGTGATTCTTAAAATCATCAATATTTTGCTTCATACTATTGGCTGTGTGCTTCATCTTCACCATCTCTGCATGCATCATACTCAGGCATCCCTGGGTATAACGAAGTCTTGCTTCGAGTATTTATCCAATCTGACGTATGGCCTCCATAGCAGCTTCACGAACAGAATCGAAGAATGTTGTTCGCGGTACTCGGGAGATGAAAAAGTATTGACCCATAGTCTTTGGGCAAACTCCTTTCACACGATGGAGGTGTACCTCCACGTACCAAAGTTCAACTACATTCTCCATGAAGGGATAACCCTTGTAAACTGCATCTCCGTCTAGGTGAATATGCTTCATCATGTCCTTCAGGATCTTTGGATAATCTTGATCACTAGTCAGGGTCATGATGGTTTCCGGGCCTTTGAGAAAAGACTCGTAAAGGGTTGTCATCTGTAGTCATAAGACAGAAGGGGTTCTCAGGACAACATACGGACATCCTTGGGTAAAATGGGGTCGTCTGTCCGAGAAAGGTTTGGGGTTAACTGGTCCATGGGTTCTAGGTTTTGGTCTGGGTGAGGGGTGTTCACAAACATTCAACAACTCATAACATCTCCTTCTTAGATTCCAAAGAAATATCAACTGCTATTGCTTCACGAACTATTACAATGTTTATTTCCATAACTCAACTCGACATCGTAATAAAGTGTATTCCATATTTAGCTACATGCTTCGTTCTAATATCCAGATCTCGATTACTCTAATCAATCTTTCCTCCGGTCTGAACCTTCTCCTGGCAAAATGCTCTACTTCCTTGTAGTGTAAACTAATGTCATAAGACAAATCTAGGGACTTCATGGCGACTATCCTGGTTCACTGGATTATCCGCTTCCTGGTTGGGCAATTGCTAGCATAATGACCTAAATCCTTGCACCGGTAACATGTGATGTGACTCGGGTCCTTTTCCACAGAAATTGGGTTGTTTTTGGGACATATGTTCTTTTTCTTCCTCGACTTCTTCGTTCCTATCAATTCTTCTATCTTTTGTTGATCAAACTCCACTTCTTCTGTCGGGAAGTCTCCCAGATACCCATGACTTTTCTTTGTGCAATACGGTGAAAAATGTCCTTTCTCTCCACATGCGTAGCAAGCACGAGAGTAATATCTATTTAGTCCTTCTCCATCAGGGTCGTCAATATCTTCCTCCATCGTGGATTCCCTTAAGGTTTCCTTGAGGACTTCTCGCATTGCTTCTTTCTTCTGCTGGACAGTTCGTTGCACCAAGGGGTAAAGGTGACACTGAGCAGGTTAGTGTATAGTCCCTTCACACAAGAAACAAGTAATCTGCGTAGTTGGGCATTCTTCAGCTAGGTAACTTCCTTCACAATTTGGGCATTCATCCTTGTGCTCCTTTTGGGTGTGTCCTATTTCTCCACAAATCCTACAGGCACAAAGTTTCTTCTTCGGGTTGTCACCACGCTCTCGGATGAGACGTGATCTCAACAGAGTTTTCTTGAATTCTTCCCAATTTCTTGCTCTATTACATCCTTGTATGGCTTGATGCATCTTCCACCATGTTGCAGCACTTTTTGTAAAGTACTGAAGAACATATTGAACTTCATACTTCCTTTCAACTAAAATTTTCCTCAAGTGATCCTCCATGTTTTGTATCCATAACTCTGCCTCCGGCTGAGTCATTGGTCCAGAGACTTTAAGTCCATCTTCATTCATCCTCTATTGGGTCCAAGGGTTTTGGGATGAGATTCAGAAGGTGGGGAGAGATACACTCAATACAAACAAAACTTTTGAAAAGACGGGTTTTGTTATGTGGCCATCGGAAAACATCAAACAAATGATGGCTCACAATCGTCGTATCTAACGTAAGCACATAACAGGAGTTTGGTCCTCTACATGTCATTATCTCTTCAAAGTTGTCAACTCTTCAAACCTTCGGAGTATCCATTTTTTTAGCTTCAACACTTCCAAGGCATGGTGAAATCATCTTTACTCCGAAGTGGTCCAAATGGTAAAGGGTATTGTCTAACTATTTAAGGTCAAAGGGAAGATTTGACAAAGCTCAGAAAAGAAGAGAGATAAGAATCTTTTTGAGAAGAGATAGTTTTAGAGAAATCCTTTCCTATGGTCTGGCCAGTTTCTAGGGTCACGTCCTACAGTCAACATGTGCTCTGATACCATCTTGTAGCGACCACGATCCGAATGGAACGAAGTCTCTGTGTTCTGTGTCATCCCTGGATCGGTATGCTGACACACAGTACTCGAGGATTTATAACAGAGGTAAATCACATGTATTAAATATCATAAATACTATTACCTCAATCAATCATAGCGGAAGCAACAAGGTTGTGGATTCCCATCAACATCAACGGCAAAGTTGAGTGTAGAAATTGGAACCCTAACGTATCACTTACTCGTCGTAAGATAATCCTGCAACATGAGACGTTGCAGCCACAAAGGGTCAGTACATTGAATGTACTGGCAAATTCACACTGTAATGATAATGATGAACAAAGCCTACAACTACATGCATATTTGGCTGGTGGAGGCTGTAAGGGTAAAGTTTTTGCGTAAAGCCAATTTTTCCCTACAACAAAGGAATAAATTTTATTTTAACTATCATGGTAGTTGAAAATCATTGAGAAGGTACCTCCAACTCAATCCCAAATTAAAGTTATCATTAACCCGACAAATTAAATTATGGAGTGATGAGATCAGTAAATAATCCACTTCTAGATACTCAAAGATGTCCATAACCGGGGACACGGCTACTCATGAATAGTTTGTACACTCTGCAGAGGTTTGTGCACTTTTCCCACAAGACTCGATCGCCTCCGTTTGGTTTCTCGCACTGCATGGTGTTTGAGAAACGGATGACCGAGGCACAGTCTTTTCGAGGGGGTCCCCTTAACCAGATAGATAGGACGTACCACCTACAATCCCCCTACATCTGCTAGCCCATCATGGAAAGGTTTCCCACAACTTAATCAACTATGCCAGAGCCCATATTGGCATGTGGCTGCACATGGAAGTTTCTAGGCATGAAAATATTATATGATCCCTTTGAGCCTGGGTGGCATTCCAATAGGACAATCACACGGAACCCCGAGATTTGCTAGGACAACAATGGCATCACCAGGTGTCCGGGCAAGTCCACTGGTTCACTCCCAGGGTGCCCCAACCAATCCACCCAGATGTGTATTCAAGTAGCCACCTTAAGTTGAATCTTTAATTAACAACTCACATCTGTCATGGATTTCACTCAAACCCAAACCACGTCTACGAGCATAGCAATGGCAACCTAAGAAAACGTAGAAGTTGAAGGAAATATGCCCTAGAGGCAATAATAAAGTTGTTATTTTATATTTCCTTATATCATGATAAATGTCTTTTATTCATGCTAGAATTGTATTAACCGGAAACTTGATACATGTTTGAATACATAGACAAAATAGTATGTCCCTAGTATGCCTCTACTAGACTAGCTCATTGATCAAAGATGGCTATGTTTCCTAGCCATAGACATGAGTTGTCATTTGATCAACGGGATCACATCATTAGGAGAATGATGTGATGGACAAGACCCATCCGTTAGCATAGCACTATGATCGTTTAGTTTTACTGCTATTGCTTTCTTCATGACTTATACATGTTCCTATGACTATGAGATTATGCAACTCCCGAATACCGTAGGAACACCTTGTGTGCTATCAAACGTCACAACGTAACTGTGTGATCATAAAGATGCTCTACAAGTATCTCCGAAAGTATTCGTGGTGTTGGCATAGATCAAGATTAGGATTTGTCACTCCGAGTGTCGGAGAGGTATCTCTGGGCCCTCTCGGTAACACACATCACAGTAAGCCTTGCTAGCAAAAGACTAATGAGTTAGTCACGAGATGATGTGTTACGGAACGAGTAAAGAGACTTGCCGGTAACGATATTGAACTAGGTATAGAGATACCGACGACCGAATCTCGGGCAAGTAACATCCCGTTGACAAAAGGAACAACGTATGTTGTTATGCGGTTCTGACCGATAAAAGATCTTCGTAGAATATGTAGGAACCAATATGAACATCCAGGTTCCGCTATTGGTTATTGACCGGAGATGAGTCTCGGTCATGTCTACATAGGTCTCGAACCCGTAGGGTCCGCACGCTTAACGTTTGATGACGATCGGTATTATGAGTTTATGAGTTTTGATGTACCGAAGGTAGTTCGGAGTCCCGGATGAGATCACGGACATGACGAGGAGTCTCAGAATGTCTGAGACATAAAGATTGATATATTGGACGACTATATTCGGACACCGGAAGTATACCGGAAAAGTTTCGGATTTAACGGGATTGCCGGAGGGGGTTACCGGAACCCCCTACGAAGGGGATGGTCCATAGTGGGCCTTATGGAAAAGAGAGAGGCAGCCCATATGGGCTGGCTGGCGCCCTACCTAGGGTTCCTAGTTGGACTAGGGTTGGGGGGCGCCACCTCTCCTTCTTTTCCTTTCCCTCTCTTTCTTCTTTGGTAGTTCCTACTAGGAATAGGATTGCAATCCTATTCCTAGTAGGATTGCACCCCTAGCCGCACCAAACAAGGGCCGGCCGGCCTCCCCCTTGCTCCTTTATATACGGGGGCAGGGGGGCACCCAAAGACACACAAGTTGAATTGTTCCAGCCGTGTGTGGTGCCCCCCTCCACAGAAACACACCTCGGTCATACCGTCGCGGTGCTTAGGCGAAGCCCTGCGCCGGTGAATACATCATATCCGTCACCACGCCGTCGTGCTGACGAAACTCTCCCGTGAAGCTCAACTGGATCAAGAGCTCGTGGGACATCATCAAGCTGAACGTGTGCTGAACACGAAGGTGCCGTACGTTCGGTGCTTGATCGGTTGAATCGCGAAGAAGTTCGACTACATCAACCGCGTCACTTGACGCTTCCGCTTCCGGTCTACAAGGGTACGTAGACACACTCTTCCCTCTCGTTGCTATGCATCTGGTAGATAGATCTTGCGTGATCGTAGGAAATTTTTTAAAATACTACGTTCCCAACAGTGGTATCAGAGCCAGGTTTATGCGTAGATGATATGCACGAGTAGAACACAATGAGTTGTGGGCGATACTAGTCATACTGCTTACCAGCATGTCATACTTTGCTTCGGCGGTATTGTGAGATGAAGCGGCCCGGACCGACATTACGCGTACGCTTACGCGAGACTGGTTTCACCGTTACGAGCACTCGTTGCTTAAAGGTGACTGGCGGGTGTCTGTCTCTCTTACTTTAGCTGAATCAAGTGTGGCTACGCCCGGTCCTTGTGAAGGTTAAAACAGCACATACTTGACGAAACATTGTTGTGGTTTTATATGCGTAGGTAAGAACGGTTCTTGCTAAGCCCGTAGCAGCCACGTAAAACTTGCAACAACAAAGTAGAGGACGTCTAACTTGTTTTTGCAGGGCATGTTGTGATGTGATATGGTCAAGACATGATGAGTTATACGGTTTTGTATGAGATGATCATGTTTTGTAATGTTATCGGCAACTGGCAGGAGCCATATGGTTGTCGCTTTATTGTATGAAATGCAATCGCCATGTAATTGCTTTACTTTATCACTAAGCGGTAGCGATAGTCGTAGAAGCAATAGTTGGCGAGACGACAACGATGCTACGATGGAGATCAAGGTGTCACGCCGGTGACGAAGGTGATCATGGAGGTGCTTTGGAGATGGAGATCAAAAGCACAAGATGATGATGGCCATATCATGTCACATATTTTGATTGCATGTGATGTTTATCTTATTATGCTTCTTATTTTGCTTAGAACGACGGTAGCATTATAAGATGATCCCTTACTAAATTTCAACGTATAAGTGTTCTCCCTGAGTATGCACCGTTGCGAAAGTTCGTCGTGCCGAGACACCACGTGATGATCGGGTGTGATAAGCTCTACGTTCAAATACAACGGGTGTAAGCCAGTTTTGCACACGCAGAATACTCGGGTTAAACTTGACGAGCCTAGCATATGCAGATATGGCCTCGGAACACTGGAGACCGAAAGGTCAAGCGTGAATCATATAGTAGATATGATCAACATAAGATGTTCACCATTGAAACTACTCCATCTCACGTGATGATCGGACATGCTTTAGTTGATTTGGATCACGTGATCATTTAGATGACCGGAGGGATGTCTATCTAAGTGGGAGTTCTTTAAATTAATATGATTAAATTAAACTTTAATTTATCATGAACTTAGTCCTTGTAGTATTAGCATATCTATGTTGTAGATCATTAGCTCACGATGTTGCTCCCCGTTTATTTTTTATATGTTCCTAGAGAAAACTAAGTTGAAAGATGTTAGTAGCAATGATGCGGAATTGTTCCGTGATCTGAGGATTATCCTCATTGCTGCACAGAGAAATATGTCCTTGATGCACCGCTAGGTGACAGACCTATTGCAGGAGCAGATGTAGACGTTATGAACATTTTGACAAAAGCTCAGTATGATGACTACTTGATAGTTTAGTGCACCACGCTTTACGGCTTATAACCGGGACTTCAAAAACGTTTTGAACGCCACGGAGCATATGAGATGTTCCAAGAGTTGAAATTAGTATTTCATACTCATGCCCGTGTCGAGAGGTATAAGACTTCTGACAGCACTTTGCCTACAAGATGGAGGAGAATAGCTCAACCAGTGAGCATGTGCTCAGATTGTCTGGGTACTACAATTACTTGAATCAAGTGGGAGTTAATCTTCCAGATAAGAAAGTAATTGACAAAGTTCTCGAGTCACTATCACCAAGTTAGTAGAACTTCGTGATGAACTATAATATGCAAGGGATGACGAAGGTAATTCCCGATCTCTTCGCAATGCTGAAATCGGCGAAGGTAGAAATCAAGAAAGAACATCAAGTGTTGATGGTTAATAAGACCACTTGTTTCAAGTAAAGGGCAAAGGGATAGAAGGGGAACATCAACAAGAATGACAAGCAAGTTGTCACTCCCATGAAGAAACCCAAAACTAAACTCAAGCCTGAAAGTAAGTGCTTCTACTTCAAAGGAAATGGTCACCGGAAGTGGAACTGCCCTAGATACTTGGCGGATAAGAAGGATGGCAAAGTGAACAAAGGTATATTTGATATACAGATTATTGATGTGTATTTTACTAGTGTTCATAGCAACCCCTAGGTATTTGATACTGGTTCAGTTGCTAAAGAGTAGTAACTCGAAGTGGAAGTTGCATAATGAACATAAACTAGTTAAAGGATGAAGTGACGATGTGTATTGGAAGCAGTTCCAAGATTGATATGATCATCATCGCACACTCCCTATACTTTCGGGATTAGTGTTGAACCTAAATAAGTGTTATTTGGTGTTTGTGTTGAGCATGAATGTGATTTGATCATGTTTATTGCAATACGGTTATTCATGTAAGTTAGAGAATAATTGTTGTTCTGTTTACATGAATAAAACCTTCTATGGTCATACACCCAATGAAAATAGTTTGTTGGATCTCGATCGTGTGATACACATATTCATAATATTGAAGCCAAAAGATGCAAGGTTAATAATGATAGTGCAACTTATTTGTGGCACTGCCGTTTAGGTCATATTGGTGTAAAACGCATGAAGAAACTCCATAATGATGGACTTTTAGAATCACTTGATTATGAATCACTTGGTGCTTGCGAACCATGCCTCATGGGCAAGATGACTAAAACTCTGTTCTCCAGAACTATGGAGCGAACAACAGATTTGTTGGAAATCATACATACTGATGTATGTGGGCCAATGAGTGTTGAAGCTCGCGGCGGGTATCGTTATTTTCTGACCTTCACTGATGATTTGAGCAGATATGGGTATATCTACTTAATGAAGCACAAGTCTGAGAAATTTGAAAGGTTCAAAGAATTTCAGAGTGAAGTAGAAAATCATCGTAACAAGAAAATAAAGTTTCTACGATCCGATCGTGGAGGAGAATATTTGAGTTACGAGTTTGGTCTTCATTTGAAACAATGTGGAATAGTTTCACAACTCACGCCACCCGGAACACCATAGTGTAATGGTGTGTCTAAACGTCATAACCGTACTTTATTAGATATGGTGCGATCGATGATGTCTCTTACCGATCTACCACTATCGCTTTTGGGGTTATGCATTAGAGACAGCTACATTCACGTTAAATAGGGCACCATCTAAATCCGTGGAGATGACACCGTATGAACTGTGGTTTGACGAGAAACCTAAGCTGTCATTTCTTTAAGGTTGGGACTGCGATGCTTATGTGAAAAAGTTTCAACATGATAAGCTCGAACCCAAATCGGAGAAGTAAATCTTCATAGGATACCCAAAAGAAACTGTTGGGTACACCTTCTATCACAGATCCGAAGGCAAGGTCTTTGTTGCTAAGAGTGGATCCTTTCTAGAGAAGGAGTTTCTCTCGAAAGAAGTGAGTGGGAGAAAAGTAGAACTTGATGAGGTAATTGTACCTTCTCCCGAATTGGAAATTGGAACATCATAGAAACTAGTTCCAGTGATTCCTACACCAATTAGTGAGGAAGCTAATGATGATGATCATGAAACTTCAGATCAAGTTTCTGCTGAACTTCGTAGATCAACCAGAGTTCGTTCCGCATCAGAGTGGTACGGCAACCCAGTTCTGGAAATCATGTTACTAGACCATGATGAACCTACGAACTATGAGGAAGCAATGATGAGCCCAGATTCCGCAAAATGGCTTGAGGCCATGAAATCTGAGATGGGATCCATGTATGAGAACAAAGTATGGACTTTGGTTGACTTGCCCGATGATCGGCAGGCCATCGAAAATAAATGGATCTTCAAGAGGAAGACCGACGCAGACGGTAATGTTACTGTTTACAAAGCTCGACTTGTTGCGAAAAGGTTTCGACAAGTTCAAGGAGTTGACTACGATGAGACTTTCTCACCTGTAGTGATGCTTAAGTCTGTCCGAATCATGTTAGCAATTGCCGCATTTTATGATTATGAAATCTGGCAAATGGATGTCAAAACTGCATTCCTGAATGGATATCTCAAAGAAGAGTTGTATATGATGCAACCAGAAGGTTTTGTCGATCCAAAAGGTGTTAACAAAGTATGCAAGCTCCAACGATCCATCTATGGACTGGTGCAAGCATCTCGGAGTTGGAATATATGCTTTGATGAGGTGATCAAAGCATATGGTTTTATACAGACTTTTGGAGAAGCCTGTATTTACAAGAAGTGAGTGGGAGCACTACAACCTTTCTGATAAGTATATGTGAATGACATATTGTCGATCGGAAATGATGTAGAATTTTCTGGAAAGCATAAAGGAGTGTTTGAAAGGAGTTTTTCAAAGAAAGACCTTGGTGAAGCTGCTTACATATTGGGCATCAAGATCTATAGACATAGATCAAGACGCTTGATAAGACTTTCGATAAGTACATACCTTGATAAGATTTTGAAGTAGTTCAAAATGGATCAGTCAAAGAAGGAATTCTTGTCTGACTTGTAAGGTGTGAAGTTGAGTAAGACTCAAAGCCAGACCACGGCAGAAAAATATAGAGAGAATGAAAGTCATTCCCTATGCCTCAGCCATAGGTTCTATAAAGTATGCCATGCTGTGTACCAAACATGTTGTGTACCTTGCCATGAGTTTGTCAAGGGGGTACAATAGTGATCCAGGAGTAGATCACTGTACAGCGGTCAAAATTATCCTTAGTAACTGGATGACTAAGGAAATGTTCTCGATTATGGAGGTGATAAAGAGTTCGTCGTAAAGGGTTACGCCGATGCAAGCTTTGACACTAAAATCCAGATGACTCTAAGTATCAATCTGGATGCGTATTGAAAGTGGGAGCAATTAGCTAGAGTAGCTCTATGCAGAGCATTGTAGACATAGAAATTTGCGAAATACATACGGATCTGAATGTGACAGACCCGTTGACGAAACTTCTCTCACGAAGCAAAACATGATCACACCTTAGTACTCTTTGGGTGTTAATCACATAGAGATGTGAACTAGATTATTGACTCTAGTAAACCCTTTGGGTGTTGGTCACATGGCGATGTGAACTATCGGTGTTAAATCACATGACGATGTGAACTAGATTATTGACTCTAGTGCAAGTGGGAGACTGAAAGAAATATGCCCTAGAGGCAATAATAAAGTTGTTATTTTATATTTCCTTATATCATGATAAATGTCTTCTATTCATGCTAGAATTGTATTAACCGAAAACTTGATACATGTGTGAATACATAGACAAAATAGTATGTCCCTAGTATGCCTCTACTAGACTAGCTCATTGATCAAAGATGGCTATGTTTCCTAGCCATAGACATGAGTTGTCATTTGATCAACGGGATCACATCATTAGGAGAATGATGTGATGGACAAGACCCATCCGTTAGCATAGCACTATGATCATTTAGTTTTACTGCTATTGCTTTCTTCATGACTTATACATGTTCCTATGACTATGAGATTATGCAACTCCCGAATACCGTAGGAACACCTTGTGTGCTATCAAACGTCACAACGTAACTGGGTGATCATAAATATGCTCTACAGGTATCTCCGAAAGTATTCGTGGTGTTGGCATAGATCAAGATTAGGATTTGTCACTCCGAGTGTCGGAGAGGTATCGCTGGGCCCTCTCGGTAACACACATCACAATAAGCCTTGCAAGCAAAAGACTAATGAGTTAGTCACGAGATGATGTGTTACGGAACGAGTAAAGAGACTTGCCGGTAACGAGATTGAACTAGGTATAGAGATACCGACGATAGAATCTCGGGCAAGTAACATCCCGTTGACAAAAGGAACAACGTATGTTGTTATGCGGTTCTGACCGATAAAAGATCTTCGTAGAATATGTAGGAACCAATATGAACATCCAGGTTCCGCTATTGGTTATTGACCGGAGATGAGTCTCGGTCATGTCTACATAGGTCTCGAACCCGTAGGGTCCGCACGCTTAACGTTTGATGACGATCGGTATTATGAGTTTATGAGTTTTGATGTACCGAAGGTAGTTCGGAGTCCCGGATGAGATCACAGACATGACGAGGAGTCTCGGAATGTCCGAGACATAAACATTGATATATTGGACGACTATATTCGGACACCGGAGGTATACCGGAAAAGTTTCGGATTTAACTGGATTGCCGGAGGGGGTTACCGGAACCCCCTACGAAGGGGGATGGTCCATAGTGGGCCTTATGGAAAAGAGAGAGGCAGCCCATAGGGGCTGGCCGGCGCCCCACCTAGGGTTCCTAGTTGGACTAGGATTGGGGGCGCCACCTCTCCTTCTTTTCCTTTCCCTCTCTTCCTTCTTTGGTAGTTCCTACTAGGAATAGGATTGCAATCCTATTCCTAGTAGGATTGCACCCCTAGCCGCACCAAACAAGGGCCGGCCGGCCTCCCCCCTTGCTCCTTTATATACGGGGGCAGGGGGGCACCCAAAAACACACAAGTTGAATTGTTCCAGCCGTGTGCGGTGCCCCCCTCCACAGAAACACACCTCGGTCATACCGTCGCGGTGCTTAGGCGAAGCCCTGCGCCGGTGAATACATCATATCCGTCACCACGCCGTCGTGCTGAAGAAACTCTCCCGTGAAGCTCAACTGGATCAAGAGCTTGTGGGACGTCATCAAGCTGAACGTGTGCTGAACACGGAGGTGCCGTACGTTCGGTGCTTGATCGGTTGAATCGCGAAGAAGTTCGACTACATCAACCGCGTCACTTGACGCTTCCGCTTCCGGTCTACAAGGGTACGTAGACATACTCTTCCCTCTCGTTGCTATGCATCTGGTAGATAGATCTTGCGTGATCGTAGGAAATTTTTTTAAATACTACGTTCCCAACAGAAGTAACTCCCAGGGTTTGAAAATAATGCAGGTAATAGGTTCTACCTCTATCTACTTCCCAGTTCCCCAAGTTAAAAGATCCTACTGATGCAATGTGTTTGAGGATATAACTAATGCAATGAAAACTGGGTATTGGAAAATATGATCAAAGTGTGAACTTGCCTGCAATGTTGATGAAGATGATTCGCACTCAAAACTCTTGATAGCTCTACTCGTCACACTCCGGTCAATCTATCGTAAGCAAGCAATAGTAACCACACATAAGCAATCACTCAGAAAGATCGGACAGAACGAATAAACACTCCGGAAAACTTCAAAAACAAACAAATGATTCTTGAAACTTCAAAAAATTTCTAACATTACCAAAATTATGTGAATTTGGCCTTATCAGAAAGTTTAGGTCAAGAGCTTCGATTTGCAAAAAGAATCAACTCAAACGGAGTTACGAAACTCAAGTTATGATCAAACGAAGTTCAAATCTAAAACTAGTTGAATTCAAATTTTAAAATTTTGAAAAACATGTTTGAGTTGTATTACTGGAATGAGGGGATCGTAACGAAGACGTGGGCGTTGGTTTCGTTGGATTTGGACTAACTGGTAAAAAGTTACGGTCGTTCAAAGTTCAGGGGCTAAACTGTAACTAAAGTATTTACATCTAAGTCCCTGGCAGAAAATTAAAAGAAAAAGAAAAAGCTAATGAGCGAACGCTCGCTACTGAACCCTAAACAGCGAACGGTCTCTAAATAGATCTAGTAAAAAAACCGGTCTAAGAAGAAAACCGAACAACCAGGGAACCGGGGTTTTTACCTAGCGGTTTTTATTAAAACCCGCGGGTTCGGGCAGCGAATCGGGCGGTATTTCCGCGGGGCGAATTCGCTCCGCCGGCGGTGAACTCCGAAGAGGCTTGCGGCGGGCGGTGGTGGGCGTGCGGCGAGGCGCGGTGGTGGGCAGCGGCGGCTGCGCGAAGCGGCGAGGCAGGCGAGGGGAGGGGGCGAGGCGCGGCTGCGGGATGCGAGGGGAGGCAGCAGCAGCAGCAGGCAGCGGCGGCGAGCGATGCGGCGGCGGCGGCGGCTTGGCGATGCGGCGGCGGCGGCTTGGCGATGAGGGGCAGTGGGCTCGGGCGGCGCCCTTTTATAGGAGGAGAGGGGGCGAGCTTCTTGGAGGAGGGGCGAGGCAAAGTCGGCGGCGGGGGTGTGCTACGCACGGACGCCGAGGCGGCGGTGGAATTGCCGTGCGGGAGGAGGAAGGGGTCGGGGCGAGTAGCTGGGCTGCGGCCTGGCTCGGATGCTTGGCCGGCCCAGGTTCGGAGGAAGATATTTTTTTAACAGACAGAGAAAAACAATTAAAATAAAATTAAACTAAAATATTATATAGGCATATAATATATCAAAATTTGCAGAAAAATAAGCCCTACAACATGAACATTTTCCTACTGTCAAATAAAATGCCCACAAATTCTAATAAATCAAAAGGTGCTACTATTGCAATAAAAACCAATAAAAATCATTCTAAAAATACCAAAAGAATTCAAATTTATTTCTCTCCAATTTTGTGCTGTAGGGAATCATGTTACCCTATTTTCCATGTAATTTATTTTTGGAGAAACATAATTTGAATAAAACCCAAATAACTCAATATTTGAAATTGAGTTCCAGAAAATTTCAGAAAACTTCCAACTCATATTTCCTATAATTTGAAGAAGTCATTTTATCTTCTCTCGGGAAAATCATTGAGTTGCTTAAAGTTTTTGAATTCGAAATATCTCTAGAATGAAATTCAAAATCCTTTCAAAGCCCTTTATCATTTAAAATAAATGGAAGAAGTAATATTATCTTCACTCTAGGGTTTTGTGTTGAAAAGAATTTGAATTCCCTCGGAGATCAAAAAGCAAAGTGAAAGTTTTGGGAAAGTCATTTTATTCCCTCTCATTTAACTTTCAAAAATTTCAAATTTCACTCAATTTCACACAGCACCTCAAACAGAAATCAAATCTATCTATTTATTATAACATTCCAAAATTTAGAATTTTGGGATGTTACATATCCAAAGGGGCCTCTGATGGTTTGGGCAAAGATTGGGCCATAGCAGGATTACAAAGAGCCGGAGAGCCATGGTGGGCCGGCGAGCCATGCTAGGCTGAGGGTGCTGGTGCAACTGAACCACCAGGCACGACATCTTGGGACGCATGTAAATCCTTTCCCAAGCAGATATGAGCCGTCCCGGATATGACGGAAGTGTTTTTGGCTGGGATGTTGATCGTTCCGAATGAGATGGGTGGCTTTGCCATCGTCCATTGAAGATTGGTAACCGGCGGCGAGGGAATAATGACTTTCTCACATGGATTCACGTTGTAGCCAGCCTCAGTTATCGTGTCAACGCATGGCTGTGAAGCTGGGTATCGATAACCCCTACATGGAGTGTACTGTTGAAACATGGCAAAGGAGAGCTTCTTCCCCGAAGATGAACCCGAGCGAAATGAAGATTTAGAAGGGGGCTTGTGCATAGCAAGTAAACCAATAGTAGCACGCTTTTTAAAGGGACTAACAAGAATCCACTCAGCATCACACTCCTTTTTCCAGATCACAAACTCACGCTTCCAATTAGGACCACCTTCCCCCATAGATCAAAATAACATTTGAAATGCATGCATGCAAACGATCGTAGCTGGAGGATATAAAGGCCAACTTTCTTGCAAGATACACTGAAAGAAAATACCTTGTCTTTGATGTGATTAACCAACAAATCAATTGCAGATCCTCCAATTGCTGATTCCAAGGCAGCCGCCACTGAATCTTCATTAAGACGAAAAACGTGCCTACTGAAAGACACCACCATAATGAAATGGCTTGTATCATCTGTGGGATGGACAGATCGCCCACAAAATTGAAAACCTTATCCACAAAGTTGGAGCCCGTCGAGAAATCCAAACCCAATGTCGATCCACCAGAGGGACCCATATGAGATGGGTATAGGCGTGTAGATCGGAAGATGCCGGAGTAGATGAGTGGAGAAGATCCAAAATCACTGGCTAGAAGTGAAGATCGCCGGAGAACCTAGGTCGCGGGTGGGAGGGGTGGGTGGGTGTGCCACGCATGGACCTCTTGTGAAGTTTTCAAGTTTTGGGTAAGGATTTGATGGACTATGGAATAAAGATTGGAAAAATCCTAAGCTTGGGGATGCCCAAGGCACCCCAAGGTAAAATTCAAGGACGGCCAAGAGCCTAAGCTTGGGGATGCCCCGGGAAGGCATCCCCTCTTTCGTCTTCATCCATCGGTAACTTTACTTGAGGCTATACTTTTATTCACTACATGATATGTGTTTTACTTCGAGCATCTTGTATGATATGAGTACTTACTTTTTAGTTTGCCACAATCATCCTTGTTGTATGATACGTCTTCATCGTATCTATAATTTTTGATTATTCCATGCCAATATTCTACAACTTTTACATACTTTCGACAACTTTTTATACTATTTTGGGACTAACATATTGATCCAGTGCCCAGTGCCAATTCCTGTTTGTTGCATGTTTTTTGTTTAGCAAAAAATCCATATCAAACGGAGTACAAACGGGATAAAAACTGTCGGAGATTTCTTTTTTGGAATATATGTGATTTTTGGGAAGGAGAATCAACGCGAGACGATGCCCAAGTGGGCCACGAGGTAGGGGGCGCGCCCCTGACCCTCGTGGCCACCCTGTAAGGCGGTTGGTGCCCTTATTTCGCCGCAAGAAACCCAATATCCGGGTACAAATCATGTTAAAATTTCAGCCCAATCGGAGTTAAGGATCTCCGGGAATATAAGAAACGGTGAAAGGCCAGAATCTGGGAACACAGAAACAGAGAGAGACAGAGAGACAGATCCAATCTCGGAGGGGCTCTCACCCCTCCCATGCCATGGATACCAAGGACCAGAGGGAGAACCCTTCTCCCACCTAGGGAGAAGGCCAAGGAAGAAGAAGAAGGAGGGGGGCTCTCTCCCCCTTGCTTCCGGTGGCGCCGGAGTGCCAACGGGGCAATCATCGTGCGACGACGATCTACACCAACACCTCTGTCATCTTCACCAACATCTTCATCACCTTCCCCCATCTACCTACAGCGGTCCACTCTCCCGCAACCCACTGTACCCTCTAATTGAACATGGTGCTTTATGCTTCATATTATTATCCAATGATGTGTTGCCATCCTATGATGTCTGGGTAGATTTTCGTTGTCCTATCGGTAACCGGTGAATTTCTATGATTGGTTTAAATTGTTTGTGGTTATGTTGTTGTCCTTTGGTGCCCATCATATGAGCGCGCGCGTGGATCGCACCATAGGGTTAGTTGTATGTTGATTGGACTATGTATTGGAGGGCAAGAGTGATAGAAAGCTTCAACCTAGCATACAAATTGATGCATTCGAGATTGAAGGGGGACCAATATATCTGAATTCTATGGTTGGGTTTTACCTTAATGAACGTTAGTAGTTGCGGATGCTTGCTAATAATTCCAGTCGTAAGTGCATAGAATTCCAAGTCAGGGATGACATGCTAGCAATGGCCTCTCCCACATAAAACTTGCTATCGGCCTAGTTACGTAGTCAATTGCTTAGGGACAATTTCGCAACTCCTACCACCACTTTTACACACTCGCTATACTGAATTTATTGTTTCTTTACCTAAAACAACCCCTAGTTTTTATTTGCATGTTGTTTATATTATTGCAAACCTATCTTGTTACACCTACAAAGTACTTCTAGTTTCATACTTGTTTTAGGTGAAGCGAACATCAAGCGTGCGTAGAGTTGTATTGATGGTCGATAGAACTTGAGGGAATATTTGGTCTACCTTTAGCTCCTTGTTGGGTTCGACACTCTTACTTATCGAAAGAGGGCACAACTGATCCCCTATACTTTTGGGTTATGAAGACCTTTTTCTAGCGCCGTTGCCGGGGAGCAATAGAGTGGGGTTAATATTCTCGTGTGTGCTTGTTTGCTTTATCACCAAGTAGATTTTATTTGCTATTCTAAGTTGTTCTCTATCTTTAGTTATGGATATGGAACACCAAATACCAAAAAAATTAGGTGTACTTGCTACTCATGGAGATGGGGAAACTCCTAAAACTCTCGATGCTCAGTATGTCAAAGATATTATGTACTACTTTAATAATCCTGAGAAAACCCCATTCAATTATATAATGGGAGACACGTTGGATCAACGTGAATACTTTAGGGATTGTCGCTTGACTCATAAAGGGAAATTGTTATGGGATCAAATTCATATGTTGCATTGGTATGCTCAGCAACTATGCTTGAGATATGATTATACTTGTTGCTCTAGGATGAAGGCTCCACACCTTCCCTTTTCATGCAAATTTAATGATGATGAAATGTTAGCTTCTTATGCTAATGGTATATATGATTATTATGATGTGGAACAAATAGAAGAATTCGTTGCTTTTAAGGGTGCTTATGAAATTGAATCTCTGTTTAAAAGGTATGAAGCTTTTGATGATGATGTTTATAGGCCTGAATTTTTTTCTATATTGAAATATTTCTATGAGAATTATGAATATAATGCCAATATTGATGCGTTTATTGAGAAATTCTCCATTGTCCAAGAAGAGACTAATATTTTGCAGGAAACTATGGAAGAATAAATTGATGACATTGTGAGCTCATTAGATGAAAAAGATGACGAGGAGAGCGAAAAACAAAAGGAGGAAGATCGGCTTAGCTACCTGTTCCCACCTTCTAATGAGAATAACTCTTCAACTCATACATTGTTTAGTTTCCCTTCGTGCTTACCGAAGGATGAATGCTATGACGATTGCTATGATCCCTTGGATTCGTTTGAAATATCCCTTTTTTTGACTATGTGAAATATCCCTTTTTGATGAAATTGATGCTTCCTATGCTTGTGGCCATGATGCCAATATGAATTATGCTTATGGAGATGAACTTGCTATAGTTCCTTATGTTAAACATGAGATAGTTGCTATTGCACCCACACATGATAGTCCTATTATCTTTTTGAATTCTCCAAACTACACTATGTCGGAGAAGTTTGCACTTACTAAGGATTATATTGATGGGTTGACTTTTTCCATTACACATGATGATTTTGATGAGTATAATATGCATGTGCTTGCTGCTCCTACTTGCAATTATTATGAGATAGGAACTATATCTCCGCCTCTCTATGTTACCAATACGATAAAATTGCAAGAAACTGTTTATACTATGCATAGGCCTTTACTATGTGTGCATGAATTGTTCTTTTATGACATGCCGATGCATAGGAAGAGAGTTAGACTTTGTTGTTGCATGATATATGTTACTTTGTGCTCACTACTAAATCACAAATCATTGTTAATTAAAATTGGCTTTGATATACCTTGGGATCCGGGTGGATCCATTACTTGAGCACTTTATGCCTAGCTTAATGGCTTTAAAGAAAGCGCTACCAGGGAGACAACCCGGAAGTTTTAGAGAGTAATTCATTTCTATTGTGTGCTTTTATAAAGTTTAAAAAAAAGGAGGAACCTAAAACTTTTTCAAAAAGAAAAGCGGAAGTGAGAAAGATGAGCATTGTTAAAGTGGGAGCTAGCCTTGAACTTTGTTCATGCCCATGGAAACTTTGTGAACCTTGATTACAGAAACTTTTCAAAACAAAATTATCCCCTTGTACAATTCCATTGTATTATAAAAATAATGTGCCAGGAGTTTCCTTTAGGATGATTAAACTGCTTGTTGGTTTGTGCGGTGCAAAAACAGAAACTTTGGCTGTAGTGCGCAATTTTACATTTTTTTACTAGAACGTCAAAAGGATCTGAAACTTTTTGCACAGTCTTGCTATACAAATTGTGGGTTTTGCTAATTTTTCAGAATTTTTAGAGTTACAGAAGTATGGTTCATGTTCAGATTACTACATACTGTCCTATTTTCACAGATTGCTGTTATAGCTTCATTATTTGCATATGTTTGAATTCTTGTTGAAGCCTCCTTGACTTGGGGCCATAGAATTGTGATAGCATACAGTGGGTAATGTTTGTTCATAATTATACAATAATGTTAGAGCAGTACATGATGGGATTTCATTGATCATATGCACTAACCCCGCCACTAAAAATTTGGTTAAGTTTTGTGTGGATGAAGTGTTCAAAGATCGAGGAGGTCTCGATGTGAGGAGAAGGTGGAGAGGCAAGAGCTCAAGCTTGGGGATGCCCAAGGCACCCCAAGTACATATTCAAGGAGACTCAAGCGTCTAAGCTTGGGGATGCCCCGGAAGGCATCCCATCTTTCTTCAACAAGTATAGGTATGTTTTTGGATTCGTTTCGTTCACAGGATATGCGTAAATTCTTGGAGCGTCGTGTGCTTTTTTGTTTTTTTAATAAATACACCATGCTGGTATGAGATAGTCCTTGGTTGATTTATATAATGCTCTTTGCACTTCACTTGTATCTTTTGAGTATGGCTTTATAGAATGCTTCATGTGCTTCACTTATATCATTTGAAGTTTGGATTGCCTATTTCTCCTCACATAGAAAACCGCCATTTGTAGAATGCTCTTTTGCTTCACTTATATTTGTTAGAGCGGGGCATCTTGATAAGCACATATTATATATATAATTTTGACACATAAATTCACCATTTCTTGAGATGTATCCATCTATTCTGGCTAAGAATTATCGAATATTGCATGAAAATCATATAAAAGGATTGTTGACTAGTCACTTGTTTATTTCGCAGAAAAGTGCGACAAGGCACAAAATCCTTCTACTACAAATGATCAAGTGATGGAGTCAAGGACCCGGGCGAGAAGAAAGGAAGTCACCGGGGGCAAGCTAAAGAAGTGGGAGGATCTTCTTGTGAAGAAAGAAGAAGATGAAGAGGGCCAAAGAGTAAAAGTGCAGATCAGATTGTGGGAATCAAAATCCCTAGCAGTAGCCCGATCCCCTTCGGGCCTGGCATCTCATCTCTCTTTCCCTCACCCGTCCTTCTCCACCTCCGGCCGCCGCCACGGCCAGGCCGGCGTGGTAGGTGCGCCACCATCACCTAGCACCACCACTACACCATCGCCTCCCAGCTATCCACGCAGCCAGCGCCATCCATCACCTTCACCTTCACCCAGCGCCAGCATCTCCTTCTTCTCCCCCGAATCCACCATCTCCAGCGCCACCCACCAGCACCGCCACTCGCGCAACCCGCCAGACGGGCATCTCGTCCCTGGCGCCACTTCCCCCTCGTCCCTGCTATTGCTACTCTGCTTCCTCTGCTCTCCTTCTTCTACTCTGAATCTTAAACTTCCTGCTGCTTCTTCTCTCATCTACCTGCTGCTGCTCTTCCCTCGCTCCTCTCTCTCTGAATCCCTACTGCTGCTGCTCTACCATGCACCCACGCTGCTTCTACTTCTCTCTACCTCCAATTTCGCCCTTCTTCTCTGAATCTAAACTGCTGCCGCTTCTGTTCTCTCTTTACTTTTTGCAAATTTCTGAAAACTGTTATGTGAATCTGGTGTACTGTTCTGCACACATTATTGGTGCCCTCGTGTGTTTTATGGTCTGCTATAATTTCAATGCACTTGTGTAAAACTATACAATATTCAGTTTTTAGTGTCTGAAACTCTGAATCCTTGTGTCTATTATTGTTGTACTGATTTTTGTCAATGTGAATTGGCTAGTTTGTCATAAGCCGAGCAGTACCGTGTCTTGTGACTTGTGTAATCCAAATCGTATGCGTTTTGTGTGTGACAAATTGTTAGCTAGTTGCTTTTAATAATTCATATTGTTTCTTGTGAATTTTGTGTTACTTTCTGTACAAGTGAGATGCAAGAACATTTAATTTCCAGTCTCTTTGATAGCTATGTAGGAGCGATATATATACTTTTGTGGTGTTAAACATTTCTGTCTTTGTCCCATTATCCTTGTTCTATGCTTTTCTTCTTATATATAACTACTACTCATATTTGTGATCATATATTGGTACTACCTTTCTATCGATAATGATGTCCTGTGTGTATTTTAGTTTCTAAAATACTATGAAAATACCAAAAAGACAAAATGAAGATAGTCTTCATCTCCCTTTGCTTCTGTGTCATTTCCTTTGTTGATGATCTTAGTTAGTTTAGATTTAATATTCTGCTTTCTTCACCCAATATTCTGTCACCTAGCTTTAGCCGAGCGCACCCACTGATCGCCTAGTCCCTGTGGAGTACTTCGACAACCCGCAGTTTGGGCGTAAAACCCCGCTGTACTATCAATCGATCACATATCTTTTGTAGAAAGAATTAAAACTCTCTTTCTTCACTTATATCTATTTAGAGAGTTGATAGGAATTGGCCATTCACATGGTTAGTCATAAAATCCTACATAAAACTTGTAGATCGCTAAATATGATATGTTTGATTCCTTGCAATAGTGTTGCGATATAGAGATGCTAATATGTGGGAGGTACTAGTGAATGATTGTAGTTTAGTAAAAATATTGGTGTTAAGGTTTGTGATTCCCGAAGCATGCACTGTGACGCCCGGATAGTTAAGCTACAGTAACCCTCTGCTAATGAGGACGCATCACCACAATTACTGTTGGTAATCTCGTGTTAGTTCGAAACCGATTCGAATTCAAATTCGAATTTAAGGCAAACTCCAAAAGTTTTCAAACATTAAAACTAAAATGTTCGGGATGTGTCAAATAAATCATAAGTATTTATGATGGAGAAACCACATTGTTATAGTGTGTCTGGATGCACCAAAATTATAAAAACAGTAGCAAAACAATTATTCAAATACTCTTAAATATTAAATAATTATGTAACTATTTTAGTTTGCTTAGTAAGTCATTGTGGCAGTGGTACAACTGGCAACATCAATTTAGGTGCCACTTTGGTATATTATTAGAACTAAAATAATCAAGAACAAAAAGAAACAGAAAAGAAATGATATAAATAAAAGTAGAGATAAACAAGCAAACAAAAATGAAAAGGAGAAGAAAACCTCCCCGCCCTGCTGGACCGGGGCCCAGCCGGCCACCCGGGCCACCCAAGCCGGCCCAACCGGCCACTTCCCCTCCTCCTTCCCCTGTTCACTCCCCCGTGGCAGAGACCGATGCCCGCCACGGCACCGTCAGTCGCCGTGGCAGCCATCCGCTGGCAGCTCCACTCCTATAAGGTCTCCCCGGCGTCGAATCCAAACCCTAGCCCCCACTCACATCTCTCCTCTTCACCCCGCTCTGCTCGCTACAGTAGCAGCCCGAGAACCCCGTCGCCGCCTTCGCCGTGGCCAACCTCGCCTGCACGCACAACAAACTCCCCGACGCCCGAGTTGCGGTCCAGGACCAGGAGAACCTCCGTGCTCGCCTACTACGTCTGGACCATCGAGCTCAAGATGGGACACCGCCAAGCTCCGGGATCGACCCTGTCTTCTTCCTCGGTCGCCGGCGCCTCCCCGGCGAATCCGTCGCCTCTGCTGCTACTAACCCGTCCAACGAGCCTCCGTGAGCTCCCTTGGTGAGAATCCCCTCTGTTTCCGCCTTGCATAGACCTCGATCCCAACGCATGTTGCTGCCCCCACCGCCATGTCCGTGTTCGTGCACCTTCGCTCCTCACAGCACGCCGCGGCCGCCCCGTGCGCGCCGCACCGTTGCCGCGCTCCCGTCGCATTCCGGCCTCGCCTCCGGTTGTGATCCAACGCGTGTCCGCGTGCCAGCAGCCACGGCCGCCGCTGGTCCCGGCCGCGCCCCTGCCCGTGTGCTTGCTGCTGCTCGTGTGCTGCTGCAGCCACTGCCGCCGTCGGCTTCCCGCTGCTTCTGCCTTCTACTGCTGCCGCCGCCGGCGCCCCGGGCCCCCGCGCCGCTCCGCCTCCACTGGCGCCAGCCGCCGCGACCCCGCGCGGCCCTGGCCCCTTCTGCCTTTGTCGCCGGTCCCTGCTACCGCGGCCGCCGGCTCTCCCTGGCGCTGGCCTCTGGCCGCCAGTGCCCGCCCCGCACGACCACGGGCGTGTGCCCGATTGGGCCACGCCCGAAAACCGTCGCCCGTGCCCGCTTAGGCCACCTGGGCCACTGGCGGTTGGGCCCCGCCCCGTGGCCCAATGACATGTCGGGCCACATGGCCCAGAAACTTTAAAAGAAAAAAAAGGAAAAAAAAATTATAAATAATTAAAAATATAATAATTAAAAATAATAATAATGAAAATAATTAAATTATAATTAATTAATTAATTAGTGAATAAATTAAGTTAATTAATCCTGTTAATCTAATTAACTGGTTAGTTTAATTGAACAGTAATTGGATTAGCTAGATCCTAATTAAACTAAATATTGTATGACAGCTGGGACCGACTGGTCAGGTTGACCAGTCAACCATGCTGACGTCAGCATGATGTCATGCTGATGTCATAAATCCTTTTTCGAATTAATTTAATTAATATTAAATCCCAGAAATTAATAAAAGCTTTAGAAAATCATATCTTTTAAACTCTAACTCGGATGAAAATACTTTGTACATGAAAGTTGCTCGGAACGACGAGACGAATCCGAATACGCAGTCCGTTCGTCCGCCACACGCCTCTATCATACCGTACAAGCAACATTCCCCTCCGTTTCATCTGCCCGAAAATGCCTAACACCGGGAATACTTTCCCGGATGTTATTCCTCTTCGTCTGTATCACCGAGCACCGCGTTAGGTCACACGTAGCACCGCCTTTTGCCATGTTATGCTTTGTGATGCTATTGTTTGCTCTGTTATTTATTTGTTTCCCCTTCGTTGCTTATTTTCGGTAGACTCCGATACTGTGATAGACCCCGAGACCATTGATGCTTCGGTGTTCAACTACGGCTACGCTTCCCAAGATTCCTTTCGTCTGCAGAGCTTCCAGGCAAGCCCCCCCCTTTGATCACCAGATATCGCCTATTCTTATTTCTACTGCTTGCATTAGAGTAGTGTAGCATGTTACTGCTCGGTTACTCCTATTCTGCTGCATAGCCTGTCATTGTTGCTATAATTGTTGATACTTTAGTTGCCATCCTAATGCTTAGTATAGGATGCTAGTATTCCATCAGTGGCCCTTCATTCTTGTCCGTTTGCCATGCTATACCATTGGGCCGTGATCACACGGGTGGTGATCACGGGTATATACTATATACATACTTTACATACACATGGTGATGATTCGGAGATGGGAGCTGAAGGTGCAGGTGGTTCCACCCAGGTAGTGGTGGGCCTGGGTTCCCGACAGCCCCCTGATGGTTACTTTGTGGCGAAGCGACAGGGCAGGTTGCGACCACCTAGGAGACAGGTGGGCCTGGCCCTGGTCGTTGTCCGCGGCTATGTCTAATAACACGTTTATCGAGATCTTGGTATTTGATCTGAGTCTGGCCATTTGGTCTATATACACTAACCAGCTACGTGGGAATAGTTATGGGTACTCGGCGTCGTGGTATCAGTCGAAGCCTTCTTGACGTCAGCGACTTAGCGGCGCACGCCGGATTGGACCGGAACGCCTACTCTGGTATTAGGAGAGGCTAGGTCTGCTTACCGGCCGCCCTCGCAACATGGAGGTGTGCATTGGGCGATGGGCCCAGACCCCCATGCGCTTAGGGTTTAGACCGGCGTGCTGACCTCTCTGTTGTGCTTAGGTAGGGCTGCGACGTGTCGATCTTCCGAGACCGGGCATGACCCTGGAAAGTGTGTCCGGCCAAATGGGATCGAGCGTGTTGGGTTATGTGGTGCACCCCTGCAGGAAAGTTAATCTATTCGAATAGCCGTGTCCCTCGGTAAAAGGACGATCCGGAGTTGTACTCTGACCTCATGACAACTAGAACCGGATACTTAATAAAACACATCCTTATAAGTTCCAGATACAACCCGGTGATCGCTTTCCCACAGGGCGACAAGGGGAGGATCGCCGGGTAGGATTATGCTATACGATGTTACTTGGTGAACTTACCATCTATTCTATTCTACTGCTGCAAGACGGAGGCTACGAGAGGCGAGGATACGTGTTACTTCCATATATCCTCTTCTACTGCTGCAAGATGGAGGTGGCCAGAAGCATAGTCTTCGATTGGGTTAGCTATCCCCCTCTTATTCCGGCATTCTGCAGTTTAGCCCACAGATATTACCCCCCCTTACACAGATATCATTGCATATGTAGTGTAGATCCTTGCTTGCGAGTACTTTGGATGAGTACTCACGGTTGCTTTGCTCCCCCTTTTCCCCCTTTCTTCCTTTCTTCTCGGATGATGCAACCAGGTGGTGGAGTCCAGGAGCCAGATGATCCCGAGGATGTTTCTACATGGAGTTTGTCTTCGAGGAGTAGTTAGGAGGTCCCAGGCAGGAGGCCTTGCCTTTTCGATCATGGTTAATTTTGTGCTAGCCTTCTTAAGGCAAACTTGTTTAACTTATGTCTGTACTCAGATATTGTTGCTTCCGCTGACTCTTGTGTTTCGAGCTTATGTATTCGAGCCCTCGAGGCCCCTGGCTTGTAATATGAAGCTTGTATTATTTTATTTGTGTCTAGAGTTGTGTTGTGTTAGCTTCCAGTGAGTCCTTGATCTTGGTCGTACACATTTGCGTGCATGATTAGTGTACGGTCAAATCGGGGGCGTCACAAGTTGGTATCAGAGCCGACTGCCTGTAGGAATCCCCCTTTCCAACTCCTTGGCCGAAGTTGAGTCTAGTCTTTGAAAAACAAATTTACTAACTTGTTGTGTGGGTTACGGGCCCACAGCACCATTGGGTGGTATTAGGATCTTTTACTCCTCGTCTATACTCTGGGACTCTTATCTCTCTTCTATTCGGGATAAATGAATTTTGCTAAATCTAACATTAGGATCTCATTATCACTTTCACCCGGAGAGCACCTTATGATCGATGATCGTCCGCTACACCGGAAGACCCTGAAGATACTCTCCGCTGTTAACCCGAGAACTTGTGTTCATCGCCTTTGCAAATCACTAGCACCGATATATCCTTATGGATATCTGCATGCACTTGTCATTCTCATGATCATTCCTCGCCGCTCTTGTTGTTACAAGATGCCACGAAATTTTCTCCATTGTCCGAAAATCCTTTGAGTTTACTGTCTTGCAGTTTTATTTCACATAAAAACACTTACGGTTATTTCCGCACATTTATCGAGAATTCGTTCTTCTCGATTTTTCATGTGTCTCGCAATATTTTTTGGAATACTTTTCGATCTTTCAAACATCCTCTGCAGCATGTTACTCTTGAAATTCTTGCCTGCTTGCATTATGGTTAATTCCATGTGACTAGTAGTCTTCGTTAACATCCCTTGCCTTATCCATTTTGAGCCTATTGATTCAATGTGTGCGTATGCACACAGTCGTCCGGTTATTCTTTCTAAAAATTATCTTTCCAACTCAGACATCATTCCGGACATGAGTTGGTTCTCGACGATCCAAACCTTTATTGATTGTCCAACTAAGTGTTTTCAACTTGGCCATCCTTGATCAGAGCGTCTGCTTTTGATCCTTCCTTTTGGAAACCATAATTTCTTTCTATTTAAGCTTCATACTAATCAGGTGATTCTTGAATCTGATGCATCTGCATTCTTCTTCCTCTAAGTGAGTACCGATACTCACATCAGCTCCATTGTGGATCGCTCGATCCTTTGTTGTAATATTATCCGACAGTGTCCTTCGTATACAAAAAACCTCGAGAAGTTCTGTCCCTGATGCATAATACCTTCGGTAAATGGTATCCTCTTCTTTGACAACCATGCTCTCCCTTGGAGCTGGTGATATTTACTTTTGAAACTTGTGGTATATGTTACTAAGATGCCTTCCCCTAATCCGTGAAAACCCGAAAGTTTCACAAGTCATACTCTTCCGGTGTTCCACCAGTTAAAATTCCAACACTATAGTTTTATTAAAGCGAGAGGTGAATGAAATGATATGCATTGAAGAAGTGGGAGTCGACCTTGAACTTGTGTTCATGCCCATGAAAATGATGTAGACCGTCTCGGAAGCTTCTTGCAAAATGATTATCCAGCTATACGATTCTTTCGAAATTCTTGAATTGATTACTTACAGTTATGGTTCCGACCATGCTATCCTTATTCAATAGATCTGGAATAAATTAATTCCCGCGCCTCGTCAATTTTTGACAAGGTTAAAATATCTTCTGTCGTCGGTCAACGACCAAGTTCTACTACTATCATGTTCCGCCTTCGAGTTTTACCCTCCGGTATCTCGAGGATATCATGCCTTTGCACTTCATCTTACTAACTTTGTTGAAGTAATAACTTCCTCGTCGTAATCACTCTATGGGTTCTAGGTTGCCATGAACTAAGGACACCATTTAGTAAATCAAATCCGCTCTAAAATTTCAACACCCCTAGTAGATGTTACTGGGAAAATTTTAAACTCAATCTGGTTATTCCTAGTCTATCAGATACATCCCTTGTCTTGCTATCTTTGACTGTGCTACCTCGTCCTTCTTTGGTGCACGAATTCTTCAGAATGTGGGCACGACTTACATCGAGCTTTCAAACTCATGTTGCCTGTTCTAAAAGGCAACTTCGATTCTGAGCATCTTATCTGATGTTCCTATGACTTCCATATCGTCATTCCCTGCTTGATGACATCGCTGTTTGATTGCATTTTCTTGAAAACTCCCGACAAATGTGTCGTGATCACCTTCAACACTTTGACTTCTTCCGAGATGTCAACTGAGTTCATGATGAGAAATACCCTCCTTCCCTCGATGATTTTTGTTATCATCGACAACACCCTTGACTTCCTTTCATCGCAAGCTTGTCCATGTTATGGATGCAACTTGCTATCCGCTTGTATTCTGTTCTGCATTGAAGTATTATTGTCATTATGTCCAGAATGTTGTGAGGATTGCTCCACCTCTTATGAATTCTCGGTATGATGCTACTTCTCACCATCACCGTTCTTCCTTGGTCCCCGTGTTGTTGTTTTTAACCAGGATACCAATATGCTAACAATGCTGCCCGAGTTCTAAACTTCTAGCAACCCTATTGCTTTGAAGTTAACGATCGACTGTTCATTCTTAGACTGTTGGTTATTGAATCCTCACTCTAACATTGATCTTGCTGCCTAAGGTCATATTTCGGGCACACCTTTCAACTAATGATTAATGGTGTATGTTTTCCTCGAGCATACAACATTATATCATTTGAATTGACGAGTGTCATCTTCTTGTTCAGATTATTGCGGAAATCCATTTTTTTGGAATTCTCAATGATTTGTCGCTGAGCCCATCAGCCACCCCCTCATCCTCTCCATGGATTAATGATGAACTAATTTTTTCGGGAACCAGCTCCCATAGTTCATTTCCCGAGAATCTTGCAATGTCATTTTGTCGATTTGTGTTGCACCTTTTCTTCTCGAACATCCTGAGTCTGAGGTATCATGACACCAATCGGATCTGAATCTCGGTCAGATAAGATGGCTGGGACAACTTTCCAGGAGTTATAATATTGGTCCTTTTGATGACTCGGTAATTTGATGTCATGTCTAGCACCCCTGTCTGGAGGACCTATCATTATAATCTCTTCTGCAAGGATAACCATTATTCCACGAGGAAATTATAAGACTTATTCTATAAGTTGTTCCTGATAAATCCTTTGTGTATCCAAGTCCGACCTTTGCTTCAAGACCATGCCAATGCTATCTCGAAGCATGTCTGCAGTACTCCGATTTTCAGCAAGAGCATTGAAGCCCAAATGCTAAACGTTTCTTGGTCAGTTATCCGAACACCATTGTATGGTAACATCTTGATTAATCCTCGCCTCTTAATCTGAATGTTTGGGTACTTTCTCTCCTACCTTGTATGCCATGTTCTGCTTGTCCACGGGAATGATATACTCCTATTAATTGTGTGTAATCACAATTTTCCTTTCCATTTGTTTGTTTAACCTTTCTTTGATCTACATATAATCTAAGCAGTAATAATTTTCTGCTTATGTAAACACCTTGGTATACAACTCTGTCAGTAAGACCTCGTTATTATTGTTGTAACATTCCATTAATTGCCGGTGAATGAGAACCTTGCCTATTGATCTGCCTCGTTATAATGAGCAAGAAAATGGTTCTCTTCGTTCCCCGTCCTTGGTACCGACATTGTTGCCAACTTAGCTGACAGACTATCCTCTGACATGCCTTGCTACTGTGGAAGATGTCACCACCCTTCCTATTTTCAACCCACATGGTGGGCCCATAACCCACAGGTCCACTGGATCGAAACCTGACTCTTCTTTACAACCCGGATTCTAATGTATCCATTGCACCTGGCTTCATATGCGATTCACGAGCTAAATTCTACCATATTTCATCCTGGTATCAAACACCTTATTATTCTCGTTGATCAAGATCCCATTCTAGCTTCTGGTTAGGCATCGAATGACTGCCTACCCGATTGAAAACACCATCGCTTATTGATCTCAATGCATTCTCTGCAATACTACTCGTAGGGTACTTCGTATATCACTTTCTGAATTCGCCGTCGGATGCACAAACTTCGTGGAGATACGTTCCTCCAAAGTTTTTTTCCCTCTTCGTTTTCGTACGACGATGGAGATCCCGAAGAAAGGATGACGACTTGATCACGATGACTTGAGGCAGCAAAATGAAGACATCAACGAAAGGGGTCAACCTCTTCGAAAGGGCAGCCAAGACCGAGAAGACTCGTTAGATTTTCGCTACCAGCACCCCCCCTACTCCACCGCTTAAATCTCGGGACGAGATTTCTTGTAGTGGAGGAGAATTGTGACGCCCGGATAGTTAAGCTACAGTAACCCTCTGCTAATGACGACGCGTCACCGCAATTACTGTTGGTAATCTCGTGTTAGTTCGAAACCGATTCGAATTCAAATTCGAATTTAAGGAAAACTCCAAAAGTTTTCAAACATTAAAACTAAAATGTTCGGGATGTGTCAAATAAATCATAAGTATTTATGATGGAGAAACCACATTGTTATAGTGTGTCTGGATGCACCAAAATAATAAAAACAGTAGCAAAACTATTATTCAAATACTCTTAAATATTAAATAATTATGTAACTATTTTAGTTTGCTTAGTAAGTCATTGTGGCAGTGGTACAACTGGCAACATCAATTTAGGTGCCACTTTGGTATATTATTAGAACTAAAATAATCTAGAACAAAAAGAAACAGAAAAGAAATAATATAAATAAAAGTAGAGATAAACAAGCAAACAAAAATGAAAAGGAGAAGAAAACCTCCCCGCCCTGCTGGACCGGGGCCCAGCCGGCCACTCGGGCCACCCAAGCCGGCCCAACCGGCCACTTCCCCTCCTCCTTCCCCTGTTCACTCCCCCGTGGCAGAGACCGATGCCCGCCACGGCACCGTCCGTCGCCGTGGCAGCCATCCGCCGGCAGCTCCACTCCTATAAGGTCTCCCCGGCGTCGAATCCAAACCCTAGCCCCCACTCACATCTCTCCTCTTCACCCCGCTCTGCTCGCTACAGTAGCAGCCCGAGAACCCCGTCGCCGCCTTCGCCGTGGCCAACCTCGCCTGCACGCACAACAAACTCCCCGACGCCCGAGTTGCGGTCCAGGACCAGGAGAACCTCCGTGCTCGCCTACTACGTCCGGACAATCGAGCTCAAGATGGGACACCGCCAAGCTCCGGGATCGACCCCGTCTTCTTCCTCGGTCGCCGGCGCCTCCCCGGCGAATCCGTCGCCTCTGCTGCTACTAACCCGTCCAACGAGCCTCCGTGAGCTCCCTTGGTGAGAATCCCCTCTGTTTCCGCCTTGCATAGACCTCGATCCCAACGCATGTTGCTGCCCCCACCGCCATGTCCGTGTTCATGCACCTCCGCTCCTCACAGCACGCCGCGACCGCCCCGTGCGCGCCGCACCATTGCCGCGCTCCCGTCACATTCCGGCCTCGCCTCCGGTTGCGATCCAACGCGTGTCCGCGTGCCAGCAGCCACGGCCGCCGCTGGTCCCGGCCGCGCCCCTGCCCGTGTGCTTGCTGCTGCTCGTGTGCTGCTGTAGCCACTGCCGCCGTCGGCTGCCCGCTGCTTCTGCCTTCTACTGCTGCCGCCGCCGGCGCCCCGGGCCCCCGCGCTGCTTCGCCTCCGCTGGCGCCAGCCGCCGCGACCCCGCGCGGCCCTGGCCCCTTCTGCCTTTGTCGCCGGTCCCTGCTGCCGCGGCCGCCGGCTCTCCCTGGCGCTGGCCTCTGGCCGCCAGCGCCCGCCCCGCACGACCACGGGCGTGTGCCCGATTGGGCCACGCCCGAAAACCATCGCCCGTGCCCGCTTAGGCCACCTGGGCCACTGGCGGTTGGGCCCCGCCCCGTGGCCCAATGACATGTGGGGCCCCATGGCCCAGAAACTTTAAAAGAAAAAAAAAGGAAAAAAATTATAAATAATTAAAAATATAATAATTAAAAATAATAATAATTAAAATAATTATAATATAATTAATTAATTAATTAGTGAATAAATTAAGTTAATTAATCCTGTTTCATTAATCTAATTAACTGGTTAGTTTAATTGAACAGTAATTGGATTAGCTAGATCCTAATTAAACTAAATATTGTGACAGGTGGGACCCACTGGTCAGGTTGACCAGTCAACCATGCTGACGCCAGCATGATGTCATGCTGATGTCATAAATACTTTTTCGAATTAATTTAATTAATATTAAATCCCAGAAATTAATAAAAGCTTTAGAAAATCATATCTTTTAAACTCTAACTCGGATGAAAATACTTTGTACATGAAAGTTGCTCGGAACGACGAGACGAATCCGAATACGTAGTCCGTTCGTCCGCCACACGCCTCTATCATACCGAACATGCAACATTCCCCTCCGTTTCATCTGCCCGAAAATGCCTAACACCGGGAATACTTTCCCGGATGTTATTCCTCTTCGTCTGTATCATCGAGCACCGTGTTAGGTCACACGTAGCACCGCCTTTTGCCATGTTATGCTTTGTGATGCTATTGTTTGCTCTGTTATTTATTTGTTTCCCCTTCGTTGCTTATTTTCGGTAGACTCCGATACTGTGATAGACCCCGAGACCATTGATGCTTCGGTGTTGAACTACGGCTACGCTTCCGAAGATTCCTTTCGTCTGCAGAGCTTCTAGGCAAGCCCTCCCCTTTGATCACCACATATCGCCTATTCTTCTTTCTACTGCTTGCATTAGAGTAGTGTAGCATGTTACTGCTCGGTTACTCCTATTCTGCTGCATTGCCTGTCATTGTTGCTACAATTGTTGATACTTTACCTGCCATCCTAATGCTTAGTATAGGATGCTAGTATTCCATTAGTGGCCCTTCATTCTTGTCCATCTTCCATGCTATACCATCGGGCCGTGATCACACGGGTGGTGATCACGGGTATATACTATATACATACTTTACATACACATGGTGATGATTCGGAGATGGGGGCTGAAGGGGCAGGTGGTTCCACCCAGGTAGTGGTGGGCCTGGGTTCCCGACAGCCCCCTGATGGTTACTTTGTGGCGGAGCGACAGGGCAGGTTGCGACCACCTAGGAGACAGGTGGGCCTGGCCCTGGTCGTTGTCCGCGGCTATGTCATTATAACACGTTTATCGAGATCTTGGTATTTGATCTGAGTCTGGCCATTTGGTCTATACGCACTAACCAGCTACGTGGGAATAGTTATGGGTACTCGATGTCGTGGTATCAGTCGAAGCCTTCTTGACGTCAGCGACTTAGCGGCGCGCGCCGGATTGGACCGGAAAGCCTACTCTGGTATTAGGAGAGGCTAGGTCTGCTTACCGGCCGCCCTCGCAATGTGCAGGTGTGCATTGGGCGATGGGCCCAGACCCCCGTGCGCTTAGGGTTTAGACCGGCGTGCTGACCTCCCTGTTGTGCTTAGGTAGGGCTGCGACGTGTTGATCTTCCGAGGCCGGGCATGACCCTGGAAAGTGTGTCCGGCCAAATGGGATCGAGCGTGCTGGGTTATGTGGTGCACCCCTGCAGGGAAGTTAATCTATTCGAATAGCCGTGTCCCTCGGTAAAAGGACGACCCGGAGTTGTACTCTGACCTCATGACAACTAGAACCGGATACTTAATAAAACACACCCTTATAAGTTCCAGATACAACCCGGTGATCGCTTTCCCACAGGGCGACGAGGGGAGGATCGCCGGGTAGGATTATGCTATACGATGTTACTTGGTGAACTTACCATCTATTCTATTCTACTGCTGCAAGACGGAGGCTACGAGAGGCGAGGATACTTGTTACTTCCATATATCCTCTTCTACTGCTGCAAGATGGAGGTGGCCAGAAGCGTAGTCTTCGATTGGGTTAGCTATCCCCCTCTTATTCCGGCATTCTGCAGTTTTGCCCACAGATATTACCCCCCCCCCCTTACACAGATATCATTGCATATGTAGTGTAGATCCTTGCTTGCGAGTACTTTGGATGAGTACTCACGGTTGCTTATCTCCCCCTTTTCCCCCTTTCTTCCTTTCTTCTCGGATGATGCAACCAGGTGGTGGAGTCCAGGAGCCAGATGATCCCGAGGATGTTTCTACATGAAGTTCGGCTTCGAGGAGTAGTTAGGAGGTCCCAGGCAGGAGGCCTTGCTTTTTCGATCGTGGTTAATTTTGTGCTAGCCTTCTTAAGGCAAACTTGTTTAACTTATGTCTGTACTCAGATATTGTTGCTTCCGCTGACTCTTGTGTTTCGAGCTTATGTATTCGAGCCCTCGAGGCCCCTGGCTTGTAATATGAAGCTTGTATTATTTTATTTGTGTCTAGAGTTGTGTTGTGTTATCTTCCAGTGAGTCCTTGATCTTGGTCGTACACATTTGCGTGCATGATTAGTGTACGGTCAAATCGGGGGCGTCACATGCATATATGGTCTCCTAACTATGTAACCAAATTGGAGCGCACTGTATTTTGATTGTTTATCTTTGCGTGAAGGTCGGGGACACGCGATGGTTAACTACTACCAACCTCCCCCCTAGGAGCATGCGTCATAGTATTTTGCTTCGAGGGCTAATAGACTTTTCGCACTAAGTATGTGAGTTCTTTATGACTAATGTTGAGTCAATGGATTATACGCACTCTCACCCTTCCACCTTGCTAGCTACTCCAGTACCGCACAATTTTCATTGGTGCATCAAACCACCTTATACCCTTCCTCAAAACAGCCGCCATACCTACCTATTATGGCATTTCCATAGCCATTCTGAGATATATTGCCATCTAACTCCACCGTTCTGTTTATTATGACACGCACCATCATTGTCATATTGTGTTGCATGATCGTAAGATAGCTAGCATGATGTTTCCATTGCTTGTCCGTTTTTTGATGTCATTGCTACGCTAGATCGTTGCACATCCTGGTACACCACCGGAGGCATTTATATAGTCATATTTTTGTTCTAGTATCGAGTTGTAATATCGAGTTATAAGTAAATAAAAGTGTGGTGATCATCATTATTAGAGCATTGCCCCATGTGAAAAAAAGGCCAAAGAAGCCTAAATAAAAAAGGGGGCCCAAGAAGCCCGTCAAAAAAAATAAAAAAATAAAAAAAGTGAAAAAGAGAGAAGGGGCAATGTTACTATCCTTTTACCACACTTGTGCTTCATCATAGCACCATGTTCTTCATGATAGAGAGTCTCCTATGTTGTCACTTCCATATACTAGTGGGAATTTTCATTATAGAATTTGGCTTGTATATTCCAACGATGGGCTTCCTCAAATGCCCTAGGACTTCAAGAAAAAGCAAGTTGATGCACACCCACTAGTTTTCCTTTGAGCTTTCATACACTCATAGCTCTAGTGCATCCGTTACATGGCAATCCCTACTCACTCACATTGATATCAATTGATGAACATCTCCATAGTCCATTGATTTGCCTAGTCGATGTGAGACTTTCTCCCTACTTTTGTCTACTACTACCTTCTATTCCACCCATAGTGCTATGTCCATGGCTCACGCTCATGTATTGTGTGAAGAATTGAAAAGGTTCGAAAAATTAAAGTATGCAAACAATTGCTTGGCTGACACCGGGATGGGCATGAGGGGTACCTTGTGTTAAGAAAAGGGAGCATAAAAGACTATATGATTTTGTAGGGATAACGTTCTTTAGCATTGATATTTTGAAAGACATGATTGTTTGTTGGGATGCCCTAGTATTAAATTCTTTTATGTCAAATGATAGACTATTGCTTTGAATCACTCGTGTCTTAATATTCATGCCATGATTACATAACATGATCAAGATTATGCTAGGTAGCATTCCACATCAAAAATTATCCTTTTTATCATTTACCTACTCGAGGACGAGCAGGAATTAATCTTGGGGGTGCTGATACGTCTCCGTCGTATCTATAATTTTTATTTGTTCCATGCCAATATTCTACAACTTTTACATACTTTTGGTAAATTTTTATACTATTTTTGGGACAAACATATTGATCCAGTGCCCAGTGCCAGTTCCTGTTTCTTGCATGTTTTTTGTTTCGCAGAATATCCATATCAAACGGAGTCCAAACGGGATAAAAACTGTCGGAGATTTTTTTTTGGAATATATGTGATTTTGGGAAAGAAGAATCAACGCGAGACAATGCCCGAGGGGGCATGAGGGAGGGGGCGCGCCCCAGGGGGGTGGGCGTGCCCCTGACCCTCGTGTCCACCCTATAAGGCGGTTGGTGCCCTTCTTTCGCCGCAAGAAAGCCAATATCTGGATACAAATCGTGTTAAACTTTCAGCCCAATCGGAGTTACGGATCTCCGGGAATATAAGAAACGGTGAAAGGCCAGAATCTAGGAACGCAGAAACAGAGAGAGACAAAGAGACAGATCCAATCTCGAAGGGGCTCTCGCCCCTCCCATGGCATGGAGACCAAGGACCATAGGGAGAACTCTTCTCCCTCCTAGGTGAAGTAAATATGCCCTAGAGGTAATAATAAAGTTGTTATTTATATTTCCTTATATATCATGATAAATGTCTTTTATTCATGCTAGAATTGTATTAACCGGAAACTTGATACATGTGTGAATATATAGACAAAACAAAGTGTCACTAGTATGCCTCTACTAGACTAGCTTGTTTATCAAAGATGGTTATGTTTCCTAACCCTACACATGAGTTGTCATTTGATCAACGTGATCACATCATTAGGAGAATGATGTGATGGACAATACCCATCCATTAGCTTAGCAACTTGATCATTTAGTTTTTCTGCTATTGCTTTCTTCATGACTTATACATGTTCCTATGACTATGAGATTATGCAACTCCCAAATATCGGAGGAACACCTTGTGTGCTATCAAACGTCATAACGTAACTGGGTGATTATAAAGATGCTCTATAGGTGTCTCCGAAGGTGTTTGTGGTGTTGGCATAGATCGAGAATAGGATTTGTCACTCTGATTGTCGGAGAGGTATCTCTAGTCCCTCTCGGTAATACACATCATAATAAGCCTTGCAAGCAAATTACTAATGAGTTAGTCACGAGATGATGTATTACGGAACGAGTAAAGACACTTGCCGGTAATGAGCTTGAACTAGGTATGATGATACCGATGATCGAATCCCGGGCAAGTAACATGTCGATCACAAAGGGAACAACGTATGTTGATATGCGGTTTGACCGATAAAGATCTTCGTAGAATATGTAGGAGCCAATATGAGCATCCAGGTTCCGCTATTGGTTATTGACCGGAGATGTGTCTCGGTCATGTCTACATAGTTCTCGAACCTGTAGGGTCCGCACGCTTAACGTTCGATGACGATTTGTATTATGAGTTATGTGATTTGATGACCGACATTTATTCGGAGTCCCGGATGAGATCACAGACACGACGAACAGTCTCAAAATGGTCGAGACGTAAAGATCGACATATTGGAGGGCTATATTTGGACATCAGAAAGGTTCCGAGTGATTCGGGTATTTTTCGGAGTACTGGAGAGTTACGGGAATTCGTATTGGGCCTTAATGGGCCATACGAGAAAGGAGAGGAAGGCCTCAAGGGTGGCCGCACCCCTTCCCCATGGACTGGTCCGAATTGGACTAGAGAAAGGGGGCGTCCCCTTCCTTCCTTCTCCTTCTCCGTTCCCCTTTTTCGTATTCCATGTGGGAGGTGGAATCCTACTAGGACTAGGGAGTCCTAGTTGGACTCCACACTTTGGCGCACCCTATGAGGGCCGGCCTCCTCCTCCCTCCATCCTTTATATACGTGGCCAGGGGGCACCCCATGAACACACAAGTTGATTTTAGCCGTGTGCGGTGCCCATCCCCACAGATACACATCTCCGTCATATCGTGGCAGTGCTTAGGCGAAGCCCTGCGCCGGTAGCTTCATCATCACCCTCACCACGCCGTCGTGCTGACAAAACTCTCCTGTGACGCTCAACTGGATCAAGAGCTCGTGGGACGTCATCGAGCTGAACGTGTGCTGCACGCGGAGGTGCCGTACGTTCGGTGCTTGGATCGGTTGAATCGCGAAGACGTTCGACTACATCAACCACGTCACTAGATGCTTCCGCTTTCGGTCTACGAGGGTATGTAGACACACTCTCCCCGCTCGTTGCTATGCTTCTCCTAGATAGATCTTGCGTGATCGTAGGAAATTTTTGAAATACTACGTTCCCCAACATTGGCATCATGAGCCAGGTCTATGCGTAGATGATATGCACGAGTAGAACATTATGAGTTGTGGGCGATAATAGTCATACTGCTTACCAGCAAGTCATACTTTGATTCAACGGTATTGTGAGATGAAGCGGACCGGACCGACATTACGCGTACGCTTACGCGAGACTGGTTTCACCGTTACGAGCACTCGTTGCTTAAAGGTGACCGGCGGGTGTCTGTCTCTCTCACTTTAGTTGAATCGAGTGTGGCTACGCCGGTCCTTGTGAAGGTTAAAACAACACACTTGACGAAAAATTGTTGTGGTTTTTGTATGCGTAGGTAAGAACGGTTCTTGCTAAGCCCGTAGCAGCCACGTAAAACTTGCAACAACAAAGTAGAGGACGTCTAACTTGTTTTTGTGATGTGATATGGTCAAGACGTCATGAGTTATTATTGTATTAGATGATCATGTTTTGTAAATTATCGGCAACCGGCAGGAGCCTTATGGTTGTCTCTTTATTGTATGAATTGCGAAGGCCATGTAATTTATTTACTTTATCACTATGAGTTAGCTATAGTAGTAGTAGCAATAGTTGGTGAGACGACCACGACGCTATGATGAAGATCATGGTGTCTAGCCGGTGACGATGAGATCATGACGATGCTTCGGAGATGGAGATCAAAAGCACAAGATGATGATGGCCATATCATGTCACATATTTTGATTGCATGTGATGTTTATCTTATTATGCTTCTTATTTTGCTTAGTACGGTGGTAGCATTATAAGATGATCCCTTATAAAATTTCAAGGTACAAGTGTTCTCCCTGAGTATGCACCATTGCGAAAGTTCTTCATGTTGAGACACCACGTGATGATCGGGTGTGATAGGCTCTATGTTCACATACAATGGGTGCAAGACAGTTTTGCACATGTGGAATACTCGGGTTAAATTTGACGAGCCTAGCATGTACAGACATGGCCTCAGAATGCTGGAGACCGAAAGGTCGAGCGTGAATCATATAGTAGATATGATCAACATAAGATGTTCACCATTGAAAACTACTCCATCTCACGTGATGATCGGACATGGCTTAGTTGTTTTGGATCACGTGATCATTTAGATGACTAGAGGGATGTCTATTTAAGTGGGAGTTCTTTAGTAATATGATTAATTGAACTTTAATTTATCATGAACTTAGTCCTGATAGTATTTGCAAATTATGTTGTAGATCAATAGCTCGCGTTATAGCTCCCCTATGTTTTTTGATATGTTCCTAGAGAAAACTAAGTTGAAAGATGTTAGTAGCAATGATGCGGACAAGGTCCGTGATCTGAGGATTATCCTCATTGCTGCACAGAAGTATTATGTCCTTGATGCACCGCTAGGTGACAGATCTATTGCAGGAGCAGATGCAAACGTTATGAACGTTTGGCAAAGCTCAAAATGATGTCTACTTAATAAGTTTAGTGCACCAAGCTTTACGGCTTATAACCTGGACTTCAAAAATGTTTTGAATGCCATAGAGCATATAATATGTTCCAAGAGTTGAATTTAGTATTTCATACTCATGCCCGTGTCGAGAGGTATGAGACCTCTGACAGTACTTTTCCTACAAGATGGAGGAGAATGGCTCAACCAATGAGCATGTGCTCAGAATATCTGAGTACTACAATCACTTGAATCAAGTGAGAGTTAATCTTCCAGATAAGATAGTGATTGACAGAGTTCTCTAGTCACTATCACCAAGTTACTGGAACTTTGTGATGGACTGTAACATGCAAGGGATGACAAAAATGATTCATGAGCTCTTCGTGATGCTGAAATCAACGAAGGTAGAAATCAAGAAAGAGCATCAATTTTTGATAGTTAACAAGACCACTAGTTTCAAGAAAAGGGCAAAGGGAAGAAAGGGAACTTCAAGAAGAATGGCAAGCAAGTTGTCACTCCCGTGAAGAAGTCCAAAGCTGGACCTAAGCCTGAAACTGAGTGCTTCTAACTGCAAAGAAAATGGTCACTGGAAGCGGAATATCCCCGAATATTTGGCGGATAAGAAGGATGGCAAAGTGAACAAAGGTATATTTGATATACATGTTATTGATAATGTGTGCCTCACTAGTGTTCATAGTAGCCCCTGGGTATTTGATACTTGTTCGGTTGCTAAGATTAGTAACTCGAAACATGAGTTGCAGAATAAACAAAGACTAGTTGAGGGTGAGGTGACGATGTGTATTGGAAGTAGTTCCAATATTGATATGATCATCATCGCACACTCCCTATACTTTCGGGATTAGTGTTAAACCTAAATAAATGTTATTTGGTGTTTGTGTTGAGCATGAACAAGATTTGATCATGTTTATTGCAATACAGTTATTCATTTAAGTGAGATAATAATTGTTATTCTATTTACATGAATAAAACCTTCTATGGTCATACACCCAAGGTGAATGGTTTATTGAATCTCGATCATAGTAAATACACATATTCATAATATTGAAGCCAAAAGATGCAGAGTTGATAATGATAGTGCAACATACTTGTGGCACTGCCGTTTAGGTTATATTGGTGTAAAGCGCATGAAGAAACGCCATGCTGATGGGATTTTGGAATCACTTGATTATGAATCATTTGATGCTTGCGAACCATGCCTCATGGGCAAGATGACTAAAACTCTGTTCTTTGGAACAATGGAGCGAGCAAGTGATTTATTGGAAATAATACATACCGATGTATGCAGACCAATGAGTGTTGATGCTCGTGGCGGGTATCGTTATTTTCTCACCTTCACTGATGATTTGACCAGATATGGGTATATCTACTTGATGAAGCACAAGTCTGAAACATTTAAAAAGTTCAAAGAATTTCAGAGTGAAGTAGAGAATCATCGTAACAAGAAAATAAAGTGTCTGATCTGTTCGCAGAGGCGAATATTTGAGTTATGAGTTTGGTCCTCATTTTAAACAATGTGGAATAGTTTCACAACTCACGCCACCTGGAACACCACAGCGTAATGGTGTGTCTGAACGTCGTAATCGTACATTATTAGATATGGTGCGATCTATGATGTCTCTTACCGATTTACCACTATCGTTTTGGGGTTATGCATTAGAGACAGCTGCATTCACATTAAAGAGGGCACCATCTAAATCCGTTGAGACGACGCCTTATGAACTGTGGTTTGACAAGAAACCAAAGTTGTCGTTTCTTAAAGTTTGGGGTTGTGATGCTTACGTGAAAAAGCTTCAACCTGATAAGCTCGAACCCAAGTCGGAGAAATGTGTCTTCATAGGATAACCAAAGGGAACTGTTGGGTACACCTTCTATCACAGATCCGAAGGCAAGATATTCGTTGCTAAGAATGGATCCTTTCTAGAGAAGGAGTTTCTCTCGAAAGAAGTGAGTGGGAGGAAAGTGGAATTTGATGAGGTAATTGTACCTTCTCCCGAATTAGAAAGTAGTACCTCACATAAACCAGTTCCAGTGATTCCTACACCAATCAGCGAGGAAGCTAATGATGATGATCATGAAACTTCAGATCAAGTTACTACTGAACCTCGTAGGTCAACCAGAGTGCATTCCGCGCCAGAGTGGTACGGTAACCCGGTTCTGGAAGTCATGTTACTAGACCATGATGAACCTACGAACTATGAGGAAGCAATGATGAGCCCAGATTCCGCAAAATGGCTTGAGGCCATGAAATCTGAGATAGGATCCATGTATGAGAACAAAGTGTGGACTTTGGTTGACTTGCCCGATGATCGGCAAGCCATTGGAAATAAATGGATCTTTAAGAGGAAGACTGAACCCGATGGTAATGTTAGTGTCTACAAAGATCGACTTGTTGTGAAAGGTTTTCGACAAGTTCAAGGTGTTGACTACGATGAGATTTTCTCACTCGCAGTGATGCTTAAAGTCTGTCCGAATCATGTTAGCAATTGCCGCATTTTATGAAATCTAGCAAATGGATGTCAAAATTGCATTCCTTATGGATTCCTTAAAGAACAGTTGTATATGATGCAACCAGAAGGTTTTGTCGATCCTATAGGTGCTAATAAAGTGTGCTAGCTCCAGCGATCCATTGATGGACTGGTGCAAGCCTCTCGGAGTTGGAATATACGCTTTGATAGTGTGATCAAAGCATATGGTTTTATACAGACTTGCGATGAAGTCTGTATTTACAAGAACGTGAGTGGGAGCACTGCAGCCTTTCTGATAAGTATATGTGAATGACATATTATTGATCTGAAATGATGTAGAATATTCTGGAAAGCATAAAGGATTGTTTAAAAGAGTTTTTCAATAAAAGACCTCGGTGAAGCTGCTTACATATTGGGCACCAAGATCTATAGAGATAGATTAAGATGCTTGATAAGATTTTAAATGAGTACATACCTTAATAAGATTTTGAAGAAGTTTAAAATGGATGAGTCAAAGAAGGAGTTCTTGCCTGAGTTGTAAGGTATGAAGTTGAGTAAGACTCAAAACCCGACCACGGCAGAAGATGGAGAAAGAATGAAAGGCATTCCCTATGCCTCATCCATAGGTTCTATAAAGTATGACATGTTGTGTACCAAACATGTTGTGTACCTTGCTTCGGCAAGGAGGTACAATAGTGATCCAGGAGTAGATCACTGGACAACGGTCAAAATTATCCTTAGTTACTGGATGACTAAGGAAATGTTTCTCGATTATGGAGGTGATAAAGAGTTTGTCATAAAGAGTAACGCTGGTGCAAGCTTTGACACTAATCCATATGACTCTACGTATCAATCTAGATGCGTATTGAAAGTGGGAGCAATTAGCTAGAGTAGCTCCATGCAGAGCATTATAGACATAGAAATTTGCGAAATACATACGGATCTGAATGTTACAGACCCGCTTACTACACTTCTCTCACGAAGCAAAACATGATCACACCTTAGTACTCTTTGGGTGTTAATCACATAGTGATGTGAACTAGATTATTGACTCTGGTAAACCCTTTGGGTGTTGGTCACATGGCGATGTGAACTATGGGTGTTATTCACATAACGATGTGAATTATCGGTATTAAGTCACATGGCGATGTGAACTAGATTATTGACTCTAGTGCAAGTGGGAGACTGAAGGAAATATGCCCTAGAGGCAAGTTATTTATATTTCCTTATATATCATGATAAATGTCTTTTATTCATGCTAGAATTGTATTAACCGGAAACTTGATACATGTGTGAATACATAGACAAAACAGAGTTTCCCTAGTATGCCTCTACTAGACTAGCTCGTTAATCAAAGATGGTTATGTTTCCTAACCATAGACATGAGTTGTCATTTTATCAATGCGATCACATCATTAGGAAAATGATGGGATGGACAAGACCCATCCATTAGCTTAGCAACTTGATCATTTAGTTTTTCTGCTATTGCTTTCTTCATGACTTATACATGTTCCTATGACTATGAGATTATGCTACTCCCGAATACCGGAGGAACACCTTGTGTGCTATCAAACATCACAACGTAACTGGGTGATTATAAAGATGCTCTACATGTGTCTCCGAAGGTGTTTGTGGTGTTGGCATAGATCGAGAATAGGATTTGTCACTCCAATTGTCGGAGAGGTATCTCTAGGCCCTCTCGGTAATACACATCATAATAAGCCTTGCAAGCAAATGACTAATGAGTTAGTCACAAGATGATGTATTACGGAACGAGTAAAGAGACTTGCCAGTAATGCGATTGAACTAGGTATGATGATACCGACGATCGAATCTCGGGCAAATAACATACCGATGACAAAGGGAACAACGTATGTTGTTATGCGGATTGATCGATAAAGATCTTTGTAGAATATGTAGGAGCCAATATGAGCATCCAGGTTTCGCTATTGGTTATTGACCGGAGATGTGTCTTGGTCATGTATACATAGGTCTCGAACCCGTAGGGTCCGCACGCTTAACATTCGATGATTATTTGTATTATGAGTTATGTGATTTGATGACCGACGTTTGTTCGGAGTCCCGGATGAGATCACAAAAATGACGAACATTCTCGAAATGGTCGAGACGTAAAGATCGATATATTGGAAGGCTATATTCGGACATCGGAAAGGTTCCGAGTGATTTGGGAATTTTTCGAAGTACCGGAGAGTTACGGGAATTCGTATTGGGCCTTCATGGGCCATACGGGAAAGGAGAGAAAGGCCTCAAGGGTGGCTGCGCCCCTTCCCCATGGACTGGTCCAAATTGTACTAGGGAAAGGGGGCGCCCCCTTCCTTCCTTCTCCTTCTCCCTTCCCCTTTTTCCTATTCCATGTGGGAGGTGGAATCCTACTAGGACTAGGGAGTCCTAGTAGGACTCCACACTTTGGCGCGCCCTATGAGGGCCGGCCTCCTCCTCCCTCCATCCTTTATATACGTGGCCAAGGGGCACCCCATGAACACACAAGTTGATTTTAGCCGTGTGCGATGCTCCTCCCCACAGATACACACCTCGGCCATATCGTTGAAGTGCTTAGGCCAAGCCCTACACCGGTAGCTTCATCATCACCATCACCACGCCCTCGTGCTGACGAAACTCTCCTGCGACGCTCAATTGGATCAAGATCTCGTGGGACGTCATCGAGCTGAACGTGGAGGTGCCGTACGTTCGGTGCTTGGATCGGTTGGATCGTGAAGACGATCAACTACATCAACCGCGTCACTAGACGCTTCCGCTTTCGGTCTACGAGGGTATGTAGACACACTCTCCCCGCTCGTTGCTATGCTTCTCCTAGATAGATCTTGCGTGACCGTAGGAATTTTTTGAAATACTACGTTTCCCAACACTAGGGATAAGGCCAAGGAAGAAGGAGAAGGAGGAGGGCTCTCTGCCCCTCGCTTCCGGTGGCGCCAGAGTGCCACCGGGGCAATCATCGTGCGACGGCGATCTACACCAACACATCCGTCATCTTCACCAACATCTTCATCACCTTCCCCCATCTATCTACAGCGGTCCACTCTCCCGCAACCCGTTGTACCCTCTACTTGAACATGGTTCTTTATGCTTCATATGATTATCCAATGATGTGTTGCCATCCTATGATGTCTGAGTAGATTTTCTTTGTCCTAGCGGTAATTGGTAAATTGCTATGATTGGTTTAAATTGCTTGTGGTTATGTTGTTGTCCTTTGGTGCCCATCATATAAGCGCACGCGTGGATCACACCATAGGGTTAATTGTATGTTGATTGGACTATGTATTTGAGGGCAAGAGTGACATGAGCTTCAACCTAGCATAGAAATTGATGCATACGGGATTGAAGGGGGACCAATATATCTTAATGCTATGGTTGGGTTTTACCTTAATGAACGTTAGTAGTTGCGGATGCTTGCTAATAGTTTCAATCATTAGTGCATAGAATTCCAAGTCAAGGATGACATGCTAGCAGTGGCCTCTCCCACATAAAACTTGCTATCGGTCTACTAACGTAGTCAATTGCTTAGGGACAATTTCGCAACTCCTACCACCACTTTTCCACACTCGCTATACTAACTTTATTGTTTCTTTACCTAAAACAGCCCCTTGTTTTTATTTACGTGCTCTTTATATTATTGCAAACTTATCACGTTACACCTACAAAGTACTTCTAGTTTCATACTTGTTTTAGGTAAAGTGAACGTCAAGCGTGCTTGTATCGATGGTCGATAGAACTTGAGGGAATATTTGTTCTACCTTTAGCTCCTCGTTGGGTTCGACACTCTTACTTATCGAAAGAGGCTACTACTGATCCCCTATACTTGTGTGTTATCACTGTACACACCTTTTGAGAGGGACACGCTTCAATCGTGATTTATTAGAATACTATATGTGCTTCACTTATATCTTTTGAGCTAGGCAATTTCGCTCTAGTGCTTCACTTATATCTTTTTAGAGCATGGTGGTAGTTTTATTTTGTATCAATTGGAACTCTCTTGCTTCGCTTATATTATTTTGAGAGTTCTTAAGAACAGCATGGTAATTTGCGTGGGTTATGAATTTAGTCCTAATATGATAGACATCCAAAGGAGATAATAAAAACTTTCATATATAGAGCATAGAATACTATGTGAAGTTTGACTCCATATACTTGTTTTGAGATGTTAAGATGGTGATATTAGAGTCATGCTAGTGGTAGTTTGTGAGGTTAAAGCAATAATTGTGTTAAAGTTTGTGATTCCCGTAGGATGCACGTATGGTCTCCTAACTATGTAACCGAATTGGAGCACTTTGTATTTTGAGTGTGTCTTTGCGTGAAGGTCGGGCGCACACGATGGTTAAATCCTACCAACCTCCCCCCTAGGGGCATGCGTCGTAGTACTTTGCTTCGAGAGCTAATAATTTTTTTCGCAATAAGCATGTGAGTTCTTTATGACTAATGTTGATTCCATGGATTATACGCACTCTCACCCTTCCACCTTGCTAGCACTCTAGTGTCGCGCAACTTTCGCCGGTGCATTAACCCTCCTTATACCTTCCTCAAAATAGCCACCATACCTACCTATTATGGCATTTCCATAGCCATTATGAGATATATTGCCATGTAACTCCACCGTTCTGTTTATTATGACACGCACCATCATTGTCATATTGTGTTGCATGATCATGTAGTTGACATAGTATTTGTGGCAAAGCCACCATTCATATTTTTCATACATGTAACCCTTGGTAATTGCACATCCCGGTACACCATCGGAGGCATACATATAGATTCTTATTTTTGTTCTAAGTATCGAGTTGTAAGTAAATAAAAGTGTGATGATCATCATTATTAGAACATTGTCCCATGTAGGTAATCAATAAAGAGGCCAAATGAGTCTCCAAAAAAAGAGAAAAGGGTCTCTAAAAAAAGGAGGCTACAAAAAAATTGAGAGAAAAAGAGAGTAGGGACAATGTTACTATCCTTTTCCGCACTTGTGCTTCAAAGTAGCACCATGTTCTTCATGATAGAGAGTCTCATATGTTGTAACTTTCATATATCACTAATGGGAATTTTTCATTATAGAACTTGGCTTGTATATTCCAACGATGGGCTTCCTCAACTGCCCTAGGTCTTCATGAGCAAGCAAGTTGATGCACACCCACTAGTTGTCTTTTTGAGCTTTCATACACTTATAGCTCTTGTGCATCCGTTACATGGCAATCCCTACTCGCTCACATTGATATCGATTAATAGACATCTCCATAGTTCGTTGATTTGCCTAGTCGATGTGAGACTTTCTCCCTCCCTTTGTCTATTACCACCTTCTATTCCACACATAGTGCTATATCTATGGCTCACGCTCATGTATTGCATGAAGAATTGAAAACTTTTAAGAATGCTAAAGTATGGAAACAATTTCTTGATTGACACCAGGATAGGCATGATTTTTACTTTGTGTTAAGAAGAGGGAGCATAAATGACTAAATGATTTTGTAGGGATAACTTTCTTTAGACATGTTATTTTTGAAGCTTCGTAGGTTACTTTCGACTATGCTTGAAGTATTATTGTTTTGATATTGATAAACTTTTGTTTTCGGTCTTATGGATATGAACATTCATGCCACAATAAAGAATATTACATTGATAAATATGTTGGGTAGCATTCCACATCAAAAAATCTGTTTTTATCATTTACCTACTCGAGGACGAGTAGGAATTAAGCTTGGGGATTCTATAATATTTTATTGTTCCATGCTATTATATTATCTATCTTGTATGTTTTATATGCATTTATATGCTATTTTGTATGATTTTTGGGACTAACTTATTAATCCAGAGCCCAGTGCCAGTTTCTGTTTTTTTCCTTGTTTTCGAGTTTCGCAGTGAAGGAATATAAAAGGAGTCCAAACGGAACAAAACTTTTTGGAGATTTTTCTTAGACCAGAAGACATCAGATGGACTTGGAGTACACGCTAGGGGATCTGTGAGGGTACCACAAGGGTGAAGGGTGTGCCCATGGGGGGTAGGGCGCGCCTCCCTACCTTGTGGGCCCCTCGTGCCTCCCCTGAACTACTTCTTCCTCCTATAAATACCCATCTATTCCAGAAACATTAGAACATCCATCGAAACCACTTTTCCACCGTTGTAACCTTCTATTCTCGCGAGATCCCATCTAGAGGCCTTTTCTGGTACTCTCTCTGTAACGCCCCGGACACACCCGCTGGTGGTTGTTACTCCTGGAGGGATCTAGACTAGCCTCACATATCAATACTAGTCTTTTCTGCGCACTTTGTGCTCACTCGTGCGCACCCGGGAGCAACTTCCCGGTCGGTCACCCATCCTGAGACTACTCCAAGCTGAGCACGCTTAACTTTGGAGTTCTGTCCGCATAGGCTCCCAGAAAAGAAGGAATTCCTTATTGATATGAGTAGTCTATCATCCCTATTATGCCAGGCTATCACATACACCCTCACTCAGAGGAACCGACGTCCTCATCGGGCCACAGGAATGTTCCCTCTTGGCACAAACGTCTGTGCTTCCAGGACAGCACATGTGCCATGCCGTGTGCCACGACGGGTCACAAACGTCATGCACAACATGACTGCAAACTGTCTGCAAACATCCGTGTAACCGTGAGGGTCGGCTCTGATACCAACTTGTAACGCCCCGGACACACCCGCCGGTGGTCGTTACTCCAGGCGGGATCTAGACTGGCCTCACATATCAATTCTAGTCTTTTCTGAGCACTTTGTCCTCACTCGTGCGCACCCGGGAGCAACTTCCCAGTCGGTCACCCATCATGAGACTACTCCAAGCTGAGCACGCTTAACTTTGAAGTTCTATCCGCATAGGCTCCCGGAAAAGAAGGAATTCCTTATTGATATGAGTAATATATCATCCCTATTAAGCCAGGCTATCACACTGTCGGAGGGGGAATCAACCACGGAGGGCATCTACATCAACTCTATTGCCCTTCCGATGAAGTGTGAGTAGTTTACCACAGACCTATGGGTCCATAGCTAGTAGCTAGATGGCTTCTTATTTCTCTTTGATCCTCAATACCATGTTCTCCTCGTTGTTCTTGGAATTACTAAGATATACCATGTTATACCTTAGTAATTCTTTTCGAACTATCGGTTTTGTTTGGTCAACTAGATTGATATTTCTTGCAATGGGAGAAGTGCTTCGCTTTGGGTTCAATCTTGCGGTGCTCAATCCCAGTGATAGTAGGGGACATGACACGTATTGTATTGTTGCCATTGAGGATAAAAAGATGGGGTTTTCATCATATTTCTTGAGTTAATTCCTCTACATCACGTCATCTTTCTTAAGGTGTTACTCTGTTCTTATGAACTTAATACTCTAGATGCATGCTGGATAGCGGTCGATGTGCGGAGTAATAGTAGTAGATGCAGGCAAGAGTCGGTCTACTTGTCTCGGACGTGATGCCTATATTCATGATCATTGCCATGTATGTCTTTATAATTATTCGCTTTTCTATCAATTGCTTGGCAGTAATTTGTTCACCCACCATAATATTTGCTATCATGAGAGAAGCCTCTAGTGAAACCTATGGCCCCCGGGTCTACTTTACATCTAATAAGTTTCAGATATACTATTTTGCAATATTTTACTTTTAAATCTATAAACCAAAAACCCAAAAATGTTTACTTTACTTGTTTATCTATCTCTATCGGATGTCACTTTTGCAAATAACCTAGAAGGGATTGACAACCCCTTTACTGCATTGGGTGCAAGTTGTTTGATTGTTTTTGCAGGTATTTGGAGACTTGTGTGTAATCTCCTACTTGATTGATACCTTGGTTCTCAAAACTGAGGGAAATACTTACTTCAGTTTGTTGCATCTCCCTTTCCTCTTCAAGGGAAATCCCAACGCAAACTCGGGAAAGTAGCCAGGAAGCTGGCACATACAAATTTTCTTAAGACGGCATGGAAACACATCATATAGGTAGGTATGGTGGACACATTTGGCACAACTTGGGTTTTAGGATTTGGATGCACAAGCAGCATTCCCGCTTAGTGCAAGTGAAGGCTAGCAAATAGATTGAAAAGCAACTAACCAAGGAACGAAAGCCATCATAAAAGAACATTAAACATAACTAACACCGAATAATGCAACACAAGTAGGATGTAATTTCATTGCATAACTATGGAATTGACATTCTTGCATAGGGAATCACAACCCTTAACACCAATATTCTTACTAAAGCATAATTACTCACCAACATAACTCACATATGACTACCATAAAACTATTGCAAGGAATCAAGTTTAATGTCCAATGATCTTCATGAAAGTTATTATTATATATTCATGTATATCTATCACTTTGGGACCAATTTCTTTTAAAGCATATTGCCATTGCAAATAACAAGCTCTAAAACAAATTTAAGTGAAGAACGAGAGCACAAGTTTCTTTAAAGTTCCATCTCTCAAAATAATATATGTGAAGCATGACAGAAAATTTCTTCAAAATAATAGCACCACCGTGCTCGAAAAGATATAAGTGAAGCAATAGAGCAATTCCATACCTCTAACAAAATTAAGTGAAGCATAAAGAGCAATTTTAATAAATCAAAGCATAATTTTGGCTTCCTCAAATAGGTGTGTACAAAAAGGATGATTGTGAAAAACTAAAAAGCAAAACAAGCAAAGACACATATAATACAAGACGCTCCAAGCAAAACTCATGATATGTGAGGAATAAAAATATAGCTCCAAGTAAAATACAGATGGTCGTTAGAAGAAAGAGAGGATGCCTATCGGGGCATTGCCAAGCTTAGTTGCTTTATACTTCTTGAATATTATCTTGGGGTGCCATGGGCATCCCCAAGATTAGGCTCTTTTCACTCCTTATTCCTTCATCCATCGTGATCTCACCCAAAACTTGAAAACTTCAAGCACACAAAACTTAACAAAACCTCGTGAGATCCGTTAGTATAATAAAAATCTTCTTTACTATAAGTACTGTAGAAAACCTATTCAAATTTCGTTATTACATTATACCTACTTTATTCTAAATTACCATGTCTTATACCCCCTGATACAAACCATAGATTCATCAAAATAAGCACATAATGCAATGAAAACATAATCTGTCAAAAACAAAATAGTCCGTAAAGACGTATTTTTAGCATACTTCTGTAACTCTGCAAATTCTTAAAAATTAGGACAACATGGGCAATTTGTATATCAATGTTGTGTAAAAGTTTCAGCAATTGTTCACGCTCCAGAAAATGACAACAATTCTGCCACCGGAAGCATAAATTTTTGTTGATGCACCGAATCAAGTCAACTCTCACCCAAATCAACCCAAAGACTTTGCTTGGCACAAACACTAATTAAAACACCAAAAACACTATCATTACAGAAGTAATAATGTGTATTTTTTGAAAAACAAAATAAAAATCAAAAAGCAAAAAAGATAACTATTGGGTTACCTCCCAATGAGCGATATTGTTTAATGCCCCTAACTAGGCATAATGCATAGATTCTTATGTGTTGTAATCTTTGTGGGTGGATCCATAGGTTTCCCTCATGATTGATTCATATGGTAATTTAATCATAGTTCTAGGTAAGTGTTCCATACCCTTTCTTAGTGGAAATTGAACTTGATATTCCCTACTTTCATATCAATCACGACACCTATAGTGCGTAAAATCGATCTACCAAGAATAATTGGACAAGACAGATTGCAATCAATATCAAGAACAATAAATTTATGGCACATAATTTCTATTTGTAAGAATAAGAACATCATTAATTCTTCCCAAAGGCTTTTTAATAGTAGAATCCGCCAAATGCAAATTAAGAGAACATTCTTCCAAATTGGTAAGACCAAGCACATCACATAGAGATTTCAGAATTGTGGAAACACTAGCACCCAAATCACAAAAAGCATAGCACTAATAATTTTTTATCTTGATCTTGATAGTAGGTTCCCATTCATCATATAGTTTTCTAGGTATTGAAATCTCTAATTCTAGCTTTTCTTCCAAAGATTTCATTACCACTTCGGCAATATGTTCAGTAAAAGCTTTGTTTTGTTCATAAGCATTGGGTGAATTGATCATAGAATTTAGCAAACAAATACACTCAATCAAGGAGCAACTATCTCAATTAAAGTCTTTGTAATCCGGAAGAGTGGGCACATCACAACTTAAAGTTTTTACCTCTTTAAACCCACTTTTTTCAATAAGATTTTCACCCTCCAAATCATGGGAATGCCTTCTAACTAAAGTTGACTCTTCTTCAGTTCCCTCATCATCAATTTTAACATTACTAAACAAGGAATCAATAGAAGAAACAACAATCATTTTAACTTCTTCATCATTGTTACGAAAGCAATCGCAAAACGCTCTTTTTAAAAATTCTCTTTTAGCTCTAAGCATAGCGGTTCCTTTCTTACTTTCATCTATAGAGACATATAGAGCTTTGATTGATTCATTGATCTCAACTTTGGGTGGAAAAGTTTTAATCTTGAGGTTTTCTACATCATCGAGATTCTATCAATGCTTCTGGCCATATCATCTATCTTATTCAACTTTTCTTCTACCGTAGTGCTGAATTTTCTTTGTGCATTGATAAATTCTTTAATATTATTCTGAAGATCAGAGGGCATCCTATTATTATTTTAAAAATTACCATAGTAATTGCCATAACTATTAGAGAAGTTTCCAGGATACGGTCTAGGATTGAAATTACCCCTATAAGCATTATTATTAAAGTTGTTTCTCGAGACAAAATTCACATCTATGGGATCATTATTTTGCTCAATCAAAGTAGAAAAGACACATAATTAGGATCAACAGGAGCATTTTTGCTAGAAACCAACCTCATAAGAGCATCAAATTTATCATTCAAAGTGCTAATTTCTTCAACCAAATTAACTTTTTGACTAGTGGGAGATCTTTCGGTATGCCATTGTGAATAATTAGCCACAATATTATCAAGAAATTTAGTATCTTCACCCAAACTAATCTCCATAAAAGTACCACCCGCAACGGAATCCAACAAAATTCTAGAAACCCGCATAAAAAATTTGTACGGTCATCCAAAAATGTAAACCATGAGTTGGGAAATTTCTAATCATCAACTTCATTCTTTACCAAGATTAGGCAACATGTTCATGATCAAGTTGCTTAAAATCCTCCGACTTCGAGAAGACAAGAATGTCATCAATGAAGACAACAACAAACTTGTCCAAATATTCCATGAGGACTTTATTCATGAGATACATGAAGTAAGCTGGGGCATTGGTTAACCCAAAGGACATGACCGTGCACTCGTACAGGCCATATCTGGTTACGAATGCCGTCTTCGGAATATCTTGGGGTCTGATCTTCAGCTGGTAGTACCCAGATCTGAGGTCGATCTTGGAGAACACCTTGGCTCCGCTGAGCTGATCAAACAGATCTTCGATCTTGGGAAGTGGATATTTGTTCTTGATTGTAACTTCATTGAGGGAACGATAGTCAATGCATAGACGGATGGTACCGTCCCTCTTTGCCACAAACAGAACAGGAAATCCCCAAGGGGAGGCACTTGGGCGGATAAATCCCTTCCTGAGCTGCTCTTCCAGCTGCTTCTTCAACTCAGCTAATTCTTCCGTCCCCATTCTATAAGGCTTCTTATAGATGGGTCCTGCTCCGGGCACGAGCTCGATGATGAACTCAATGTCACGGTCAGGGGGCATTCCCGGTAGTTCATCCGGAAAGACATAAGGATACTCACACACCACCGGTACTTGCTCTAGCGCAACTTCAGGCAGACAGTAGACTTGAGCGGCTTGAGCGGAAGAGGAGTTGGAAGCAAACTTGACTTTGACTCCTTGGTCATTGGTCACAGTGACTGTCCGATTGGCACAGTCTAACAAGCCTTGGTGCTTGCTGAGCCAATTCATGCCTAGGATCACATCCAAGCCTTGTGATCTCAGGACGATGAGGTCTGCTAGGAAATCTACACCGTTAATGGTAATACTGACTCCTTTGCAGCCTATCTTGGCTCTCATCTCGGCTCCGGGGGTTTGTACCACCATAGGGTTATTCAGGGGTGTAGGGGTCATGCCACTTTTTAATGCAAATCTTTGAGTGACAAATGAATGCGTTGCTCCAGAATCAAACAAGACAGTTGCAGGTGCTGAGTTGACAAGGAACGTACCCAGCACGACGTCCGGGTCTTCCTGGGCTTCTTCAGCAGTGACGTGATTCACACGCCCTTTCCCATGGTTAGGTGGATTGCGAGGAGCTGGGTTCCTTGGTGGCATCCCGCGGCCTTGTCCCTGGTTCTGCGCATTGGGGCGCGGGGCATCAGGCTTCTTGTTGGGGCACACCCTTGAAATGTGTCCGGACTGACCACATCCAAAGCAAGTGACTTGGTTTGGATTGTTGATCTTGTTGCCACCACTGGTATTGGGGTTGAAAGCTGGCCTTGGGTTGGCATACTACTGAGGCTGAGGGTTGGTGCGAGGTGCAGGAGCTCTTGGTTGCTGATAGGTTGGCTTGGCCGTGGCTGACTGCCACGGACGAGGCTTCTGGTTGCTGGAACTTCCCTTACTGAACATCTTGCGCTTGCGAGTGTCTTCCAAAGCACGCCGCTTGTCTTCAAGCTTAAGTGCTTTGTTTACCAGGTCAGGGAAGGATGGGCAGTCGCACACGACAAGCGAGTATTGCAGAGTCTGATTGAGGCCTTCCATGAAGCGCTCCCTTTTTGCAGCATCAGTGCTGACATCTTCAGGGGCATACCTTGACAGAACGCTGAACTTCTGCATATACTCCTTGACAGTGCCACTTCCTTGCTTCAGGGCTCGGAACTCACGCTTTTTAATAGCCATGATTCCGGAAGGAATGTGGGCCTTGCGGAATTCTGCCTTGAAGTTAACCCAAGTGATGTCTTGTTCATCATGCATGACCTTGAATCCATCCCACCAAGCTCTAGCAGTCCCCCCGAGGCAGTGGGCTGCATAAGCCACCTTCTCGCGGTCTTCGGTGCATCCGACTAGTTCTAGTATTTCCTCAATGGAGCGGATCCAGTCGTCTGCATCCAGGGGTTCAGCAGTCTCGATAAAGGTTGGCGGTGCATGCTTCTTGAACTCTGCCAACGTGGAACGTCCATTGCCATTCCCCGCCAGCTGGCGGTTGTTGGTGACAGCTTGAGCAATCAGCTGAAGGGCTGCAGTGTTGGCTTGGCGTTCCTCTTGGAAGGCTTGGAGAAGCTGAGCCATGTCCATGTTCGGAGGAGGTGGTGGTGGAGCTTGGTCGTTGGTTTGGTCGTGGCCTGCCTCTGACTGAGCGGATGCTCCGGCTTCAGGCTGCTGGGTAGAGGTACCAGTACGAGTTACAACAGGCATCCTGTTGGAGCGGTAAAAGCTCTCATGACTTGGAAGAGGGAAAGCAAGATAGATGGGTGCCTAGTAAGGGGGTGGGTGTGACACTAATCAAATCATGCAAGGGCCAAAAGGCCAAAACACATTCATTAAAATCCAAATGGGTGATGTAGTCGTTTACACATTCCCGAAGGAAAAATACGACATACATCCAGACACAACAAAAGCAAATACTAGATGGTTTCATATGAACCATACAAGGACTCGACTGCGCATAGGGGTTACACGACCTATCCTACCGTAGGGTCACAACTGGCATATCCGAGTAGCGAATAATGCCTAAGCGGCGGAATGCTCGGTCGCGTATTCCGGCTCTTCTGGGTCTTCCTCCTTGTCTTCATCTGTCTGGGCCCCTTTGTCACTTGAGGGTGTGGGGGAGTGGAGGAGTTGGATACGACGGTGCTTCGTCGGTGGTGCAGGAAAAAGCTTGCGATATTCCCTTGCCGTCATCCGGCGTCGCCGAGGTGGTTCTTCATTCTTGGAAGATACATCCTCGGAGGGTCTTCCGCCTCGGTATGCGATAGCGGACTGTCCAGAAGGTGCTCCTTCCTTCTTGATCCTATTTGTATTCTCTTGAGCTCGACGAAGAAGTGCCTTGGTCTTGTGAAGTTCTTCTCGAAGCTTCATCGATTCCGAGGCCAAGTCTTGTGCCAAGTTGTCGACACATAGACTGAAGTAGGTCTGGAACCGAAGCGAGAGTCCTTCCTTCAGTGGAGGGGCTAGAGCGCTGCTTTCTTCTTCACCTTCCTTCCGGTAAGGTAAGAAGCGAGTTGTCATCTTGGCTGCCATCTCCGGAAGAAGCTCGCGGAGACGGGTTAGTGCCTTGAGTGAAGCTGCCTCGACAGCGAGAGGTAATGTTGCCATCTGGGGTCCCTCGAAGAACCAACTTGTGGGAGGATCGTTTGCCTTTACGATCACTTCCACATGGTACTCCACCTCAGTGTCGCTAACCCAATGATCAAGGTAGGTGAGGATGGGCGCTCGGTGGAACTGACACTCCTGGAGGCTATCCTCGAGAAGCAAGGGAAACCTAGTGGTCAGGTGCTCTTCGGGTACAGCGGCCATCTACAAGGGTCGAATAGGAGGGGTTAATAAGCTGATGAAATCTCAGGTTTAGAAAAGAAGAGAGGTTCAGAAGGTTTTTGAAAAAGGGTCTCATCTAACTAACGCCCATGCTAACTAAGGCTTCCTACAGTCAGGATGGCTCTGATGCCAGCTCTGTGGGGACCCCGACTTAGAAGTCGAGATCACCGAATGCACGTGTACAGTGATCCCAGAGATCAATGCTCACTGAACACACAGAAGCTGAATAACAAGAGTCTTACATCCATACATACCGTCTTACACAAATTAAGGCCATTATGGCCAAGTCTTACATAGATAAAGCCTCACGGGCTGAATAGCAAATATCTCAAATAGCGGAAGTCTTCGATAATAAGTAGAACCCATGCCATCTTCCTTAACCCTACAGGCATTCTGACTGGGATAGCGTCCTAGTTCGCATGTTCGTCTCCAAATAACTCTTCATCATATTCATGTTCCTCCATGCCTGGCCAATTAAATAACCAGTGGCAAGCCAATGAGTACTTTGAATGTACTCACAAGCAACCCATGTTGTGGTTCAAAGTAACCGTGCAATTGAACAATAATGAGCAATCTAGCAAAGGGCTAGAATAAATATTCTACCATCAAGTTTATGCATCAATAAACTCGCGTAACCTTGAAGACAGGTTACCGATATCAACATGAATATGATTCAACTCAATGAGTCATGTCACCACCTTGACTCATCACACACATACATTCACCGATGAAGTAAAATTCTGGACATAGTTTAAGTAGCACCACCCAACTGTCCATGACCGTGGACACGGCTATTCGAATAGTTTCTCACTCTACAGAGGTTGCGCACTTTACCCACAAGATCCGGGGAACTTCCGTGTCATCCACGACCCGGGGTACCTCAAGTACCCGAGGTAAGCACCCGGTCATTATCTTTCCTTAGACGACACTAACATAGAGTCCACTCGTTGGTACACGGCCCTCGAGTACAAACAATAGATCACGGGACTTGCCCTAATTTCACTGTCACGCGTACCCAAAGGGACCAACGGTGTGTCCGGTGCCCTGTAAAAACATTCATGGCCGTCTATCCAAGCACGACCCCGTCCCGGGAAAGACCTCAAGTCTTCCCGTCACTAGTAATGCGGGCACCATGCTAGTATCGACCTAAGTAATCAATAAAGCCCCGTCCCATAAGGGGTAGTGTGGTTGCACATGTTTGGTTGGGACGGTAGTCACACATAAATCTAATCCATTATTTCACCCATGCACAAGATTTACCGGCACATCACTTCTTCCTCAAGTGATGACCTAACTCAACATCACCCTCGGGCATTAGGGGCACCCGATGGGTTCATGCAAAGATTTCAACCACGAAGGTTTAAATCACACATGCATCACTAAGTATCACTACTTACTATTTGCATGTTATCTAGCACATAGCAAGATCAAGAGTAAAGCATGCATCATGTGGTGGTTTCAACTAGGTCACCATCGTAACCCTATCATCATGCATCGGAAACAAACGGGTTCCGAAGAACAAGTGTATCATGGTCAAAGGGCTGCTTGCCTGGATTGGCTTGGTCTTCAAAGTCTTCAAAACCTTCTCCTTCTCCTTCTTCAGCAACTTCGTCAAATACGGTATCTATACGTCGCATAATAACAACGAGAAAATAAGACCACAAATAAAACAAAAAAATCAAAGTGCTCAGAAAAATGTCAACTTATTTTTGTTAAATACTAGAGGGATTTCTAAGATGGGGAAAATTCTTAGTTGGAGTTTTGGAGTAACAGAATGGAATCTAATGATTTTAGAGCAGGAGTTTTATTGCTCAAATTTGAATATAAATTTGAACAGAACAGAAAAGTTTCATGGATGTGTGTGAAAGTGACACCATTAAATAGGTTGGAATATTGCAAGAATTTAGGAGTTGGAATTATTTCATTTGGACCAATATTCTTTTCTGTAAAAATGTTTGAAATATTTACAGAAAAGAAAAAGAGAAAATGCCCTCTGCAGCTGGGCCAGAGGGGCCACAGTGCACGGCCCAAGGCATCCAGCCCAGCCGCTCGGGCGCCAGCGCGCGCATGTCAGGTTTTCAAACCTGACAGGCGGGGCCCGGCGGTCAGTGGCGGTGAGGAGGGGAGAGAGGGGTGAGGATGACAGGCGGGGCCCGCCTGTCATCTCCAACCTCACGGCCACGGCCACGGCGAGCCCTCCGGCGTTGATTCCGGCCACGGCGACAGCAACGGAGGGCAGGAACGAACTCAACGTCGTGTTGCGGAGGTAGTGGTGGTGGTGCGGCACGCCGGGGAGGTCGGGTTCACCGGCAGCGAGGTGGGACGGCGGAGGATCGTCGGGAAGTCGTCGCTCCGGTCGTTTCCAACTGCTACAGAGAAGGCAAAACGAGGGGAAAGAATCAGTGGTGCACGACGGTTCTAGATCAGGCAAAAGGAGGGGCGGAGGAGGCCCGTACTGCGAGATCACCGGTGGCCCGACGCGGCGGAGCTCCGGTCGATCCCGAGCACTGGAACCTTCTGGGGATGAACTGGTGCTGCTGGAGTGATGCTGGGGATGAGGAGAAGCTGCTGGTGCCGTTGGAGAGGCTCGGGGGGTCCTATATATAGGGGAACGGCGGAGCCCCATGGACCGGTACGCCGACGAGCTGCTGCTCGACGCTACAGCGCACGGGAGGCGATGGGAACAAGAATACGGCGTTGCTGGACGATCCCTACGTCCATTAGAGGAGAGAGGAGGAGCGGGGAAGCTTCCAGGCCGTGCGCGCGTGCGAGCCCGAGGAGTGGGCGTTGTGGGCGGCCGGTGCGCGTGTGGCGACGGCCACTGGAGGGCGCAGGAGGAGGGGGGACAGCGCCGGGGTGCTCGCGGACGTCGAGGCGCGTTGAGAGGCGCGAGGGAGGAGCCCGAGGCTGTCGGGGGCAGACGATTGGCTGAAGCTACAGTGCGTGGGCGCACTGTAGCGCACTCTGGAGTGCCCTTATCGCATGCCATTGCATGCCATTGGGCCTCTGGACACGCCCACCGTGTCTGGGGGGTCCAGGGTGATGCAAGCATTACGGTTGAAGCCTTGGATGCTCTGGAGATGCTGTGAGAGAGAGAGGAAGCTGGTAACTTGGTAGGAAATGGCTGTCCCGCAGGGTAAACTAGGGTTCTTACCCCTCAATCATGGAGCTGGGGTCCTGGGGAAGTTACTGGAGGTAGCTAGTAACTGGTTGAACATGTGGTAGAAAGTTGAGGCCAAGGTAAAAGGTAAAAGTGATCAAGAAGAGGGTTTTGGTAAAAAGCCAGAAGGTGTTTGATCAGTGTTTGGTCAAGCAAATGATCTCCACTTGCCATGACACTTAACAGGATTGAATGACATGTGAAAATAGGGTGCTTCACCAAATTTGGGCTCATTTGAAGAAACTAGCCAATGTAACTTTGGTGAACCCTAGATATCAACAGAAATGGCTTCATCTTGTTTGAGTCAAGCTAATCATCTCCCCTTGATGCACCACTTGGTGTAGTTTCATCATTTGGGGTATTGATCATGCCCACAAAGTTTGAAGCTCCAGGTAAAAAGTTGGTAATGTAAAGTTGTTCAAATTTTCATTTGAACAGAAAGGGTTTTGGGGTGTTCTGATCAAGTTGCTCTATTCCAAATCTTGTGCCATTTAGTCTAGATGCCTTATTAGGCATTTCTAGCATGTGCACCAAGTTTGAGAGCATTTGGACAAGTTTGGCAATGTAAAGTTGCTCAAACTTCAAATATTGACAGAATGGTTATGAAGGGTTTTGATGATGTTTTCTTGCTTCCCAAGGCATGGGACTTGGCAAGATCATCATATATGTCATATGTGACATGATAGAATTTCCCTGGAATTTTTGGAGAATATTTCCTTTGTAAATATTTCAAAAGCTTGAAATATCCAGAAAGGGTTTTAGAGGGATTAGCCCATTATTTTGAACATGACCAAGTGTTGAAACTCTTATATATGGACAATATATGTCCTCTGAGTCTCCCTGAATTTTGGCAAATATTTTTGAAATACTTAAATATTTTTTCCCTATTAAAGACCATTTCTGTCCTTAAGAAAAAGCTTTTAAATAAAATAGGAAAATAACTTTTAAAATTATACTTTTGTGGTTTCTGGGAGTCCTATGACTACTAGGTTTCAAATATACCTTTTGAAATAATTTTCTCACCCTAAATCAAGCACTTGCAGTGCAAATCTCAATTCAGGGTTTTTTGGAAAACTAAATTTATAAAATACATTTTGGCCAAATTAATTTTGTAAGAAAATACTATACTGTTATATAACACTTGGCATGATCATTGGGCAGAAGTTTTAGGTATGGAGATGAATTCTACAAGAGGGAATAGCTGACTTTAATGAGCTCATGAAAAAAGCACATGAAGAAAAACTCAATTCAAATAAAAGCCAAATGAAGCCAAAAAATTTGCTGGTCCAAATTTTCATGCTTCATTGATGCAAATAACATGTTACAAAATGCAGGGTGTGATAGACCTACCCCCCTTACAAGAATCTCGTCCCCGAGATTCCTAAACTAGGTCTTAAAAGAGATCGGGAAACTCGGATCTAAGATAGTCTTCACGTTCCCAGGTTGCTTCTACTTCGGTGTGGTTGCTCCACTGGACCTTGAAGTACTTGATGGTACGGCTTCGCGTCCGTCGTTCTGCTTCGTCCAGAATGCGAATGGGCTTCTCGCGGTAGGTCAAATCAGGTTGTAGATCAATGGCTTGGTGATCAACATCCTTGTAGAGATTGGGCTTGTCTGGAACTTGGAGACATTTCCGGAGTTGTGACACATGGAATACATTGTGCACATCGGATAGCTCAGGTGGTAGTTCCAACTGGTAAGCCACTTCTCCTCGTCGTGCAGTGATCTCAAAGGGTCCGATGAACCTTGGTGCGAGCTTCCCCTTGACATGGAAACGCTTGGTTCCCTTCAGAGGAGTTACCCGCAGGTACACATGGTCCCCGACATGGAAACTCATGTCCCGACGGTGAGTGTCAGCATAGCTCTTTTGCCTTGACTTGGCTGCCTTCAAACGCTCTCTGACTAGTTGGACTTGCTCTTCTGCTGCGCGGAGAATATCCGGTCCAAAGACTAGTCCTTCTCCAGTCTCTGACCAGTTGAGGGGTGTGAGGCATCTGCGTCCGTACAACACCTCAAATGGTGCCATCTGAAGGCTTGACTGGTAACTGTTGTTATAGGAGAACTCGGCAAAAGGGAGACAATCTTCCCACTTGGCTCCATATGCCAAGACACAGGCTCGGAGCATATCTTCGAGAATCTGATTGACTCGTTCTGTCTGACCTCCGGTCTGTGGGTGGAAAGCCGTGCTGAAAGATAACTTGGTTCCCAAGGCTTCTTGGAACTTCTTCCAGAACCTTGAGGTGAACTGGGTTCCTTGATCTGACACAATCTCCTTGGGAACGCCGTGAAGACTTACGATTCTGTCGATGTAGAGAGCTGCCAGCCGGTTGCCATCATAAGTGGTCTTGACAGGAATGAAATGGGCCACCTTGGTCAAATGATCGACTATGACCTAGATAGAGTCATGTCCTCTATTCGACCTTGGTAATCCAATGATGAAGTCCATTCCGACTTTATCCCACTTCCACTCAGGAACCTTGAGTGGTTGAAGCAATCCAGTAGGTCGCTGATATTCAGCCTTGACCCTTTGGCACACATCACACTTTGCAACATAGGTTGCAATCTCTCTTTTCATCCCGTGGCACCAGAATCGTGCCTTCAAGTCTTGATACATCTTGGTTCCTCCGGGGTGGATGGAATACGGAGTGTCATGGGCTTCTTGCAGAATCAGGTTCTTCAACTCTGTGTTGTTTGGTACGCAGATGCGGCCTTTGTACCAAACAATCCCGTGCTCGTCTTCGGAGAATCCTGGGGCTTTTCCTAGCTTCATCTTCTTCTTGATGCCTTCAATGCTTGCGTGTCCACCTTGTGCCTTCTTGACTTCGTCCATCAGGGTCGGTCTGACATCCAAATGATCCAGAAATCCAGGGGTGACCAATTCCAAACTGAATTGTTCGAGCTCCTTAAACAACGCTGGCTGCCTTTCTTGAATAATAGCATTCAAAGAGCAAGCCTTCCTTCTTAAGGCATCGGCCACCACGTTAGCCTTCCCGGGGTGATATTGAACACTGAGGTCATAGTCTTTGATGAGTTCCAACCATCTCCGCTGCCTCATGTTCAATTCCTTTTGGGTGAAAATGTACTTCGGACTTTTGTGGTCTGTGTAAATCTCACACCATTTCCCTAGGAGGTAATGCCGCCATGTCTTCAAAGCATGAACTACTGCCGCTAACTCAAGATCTTGAGTAGCTTAGTTATCCTCATGGGGTCGTAGCTGCCTGGAGAGGTATGCTATGACTCGGCCTTCTTGTATCAGAACGCTTCCCAGTCCAGTTCGAGAGGCATCACAATATATCACGAACTCCTTGTGAATATCAGGTGTTGCCAGAACTGGGGCGATGGTCAATCTCTTCTTGAGGTCTTGGAAGCTTTCTTCGCACTTTGGCGTCCACTCGAACTTCTTGTCCTTCTTGAGGAGCTGAGTCATTGGTCGTGCAATGCTAGAGAATCCTTCCACAAATTTGCGGTAATAGCCCGCAAGTCCGAGGAAGCTTCTGACTTCCTTGACGGTCGTTGGAGATTGCCATTGGGTCACAGCTTCGATCTTAGCGAGATCAACAGATAATCCTTCCTCGGTCAAGACATGACCTAAGAATCCAACTTTATGCAGCCAAAACTCACACTTGCTGAATTTGGCATACAGTTGGTGCTCCCGAAGCTTGTCTATGACCATCCTCAGATGTTGCTCGTGCTCTTCCTCCGACTTCGAGAAGACAAGAATGTCATCAATGAAGACAACAACGAACTTGTCCAAATATTCCATGAAGACTTTATTCATGAGATACATGAAGTAAGATGGGGCATTGGTTAACCCAAAGGACATGACCGTGCACTCGTACAGGCCATATCTGGTTACGAATGCCGTCTTCGGAATATCTTGGGGTCTGATCTTCAGCTGGTAGTACCCAGATCTGAGGTCGATCTTGGAGAACACCTTGGCTCCGCTGAGCTGATCAAACAGATCTTCGATCTTGGGAAATGGATATTTGTTCTTGATTGTAACTTCATTGAGGGAAGGATAGTCAATGCATAGACGGATGGTACCATCCCTCTTTGCCACAAACAGAACAGAAGATCCCCAAAAGGAGGCACTTGGGCGGATAAATCCCTTCCTAAGCTGCTCTTCCAGCTGCTTCTGCAACTCAGCTAATTCTTCCGTCCCCATTCTATAAGGCTTCTTATAGATGGGTCCTGCTCCGGGCACGAGCTCGATGATGAACTCAATGTCACGGTCAGGGGGCATTCCCGGTAGTTCATCCGGAAAGACATGAGGATACTCACACACCACCGGTACTTGCTCTAGCCCAACTTCAGACAGACAGTTGACTTGAGCGGCTTGAGCGGAAGAGGAGTTGGAAGCAAACTTGACTTCGACTCCTTGGTCATTGGTCACAGTGATTGTCCGATTGGCACAGTCTAACAAGCCTTGGTGCTTGCTGAGCCAATTCATGCCTAGGATCACATCGAAGCCTTGTGATCTTAGGACGATGAGGTCTGCTAGGAAATCTACACCGTTAATGGTAATACTGACTCCTTTGCAGCCTATCTTGGCTCTCATCTCGGCTCCGGGGGTTTGTACCACCATAGGGTTATTCAGGGGTGTAGGGGTCATGCCACTTTTTGATGCAAATCTTTGAGTGACAAATGAATGCGTTGCTCCAGAATCAAACAAGACAGTTGCAGGTGCTGAGTTGACAAGGAACGTACCCAGCACGATGTCCGGGTCTTCCTGGGCTTCTTCAGCAGTGACGTGATTCACACGCCCTTTCCCATGGTTAGGTGGATTGCGAGGAGTTGGGTTCCTTGGTGGCATCCCGCGGCCTTGTCCCTGGTTCTGCGCATTGGGGCGCGGGGCATCAGGCTTCTTGTTGGGGCACACCCTTGAGATGTGTCCGGACTGACCACATCCAAAGCAAGTGACTTGGTTTGGATTGTTGATCTTGTTGCCACCACTGGTATTGGGGTTGAAAGCTGGCCTTGGGTTGGCATACTGCTGAGGCTGAGGGTTGGTGCGAGGTGCAGGAGCTCTTGGTTGCTGATAGGTTGGCTTGGCCGGGGCTGACTGCCACGGACGAGGCTTCTGGTTGCTAGAACTTCCCTTATTGACCATCTTGCGCTTGCGAGTGTCTTCCAAAGCACGCCGCTTGTCTTCAAGCATAAGTGCTTTGTTTACCAGGCCAGGGAAGGATGGGCAGTCGCACACGACAAGCGAGTATTGCAGAGTCTGATTGAGGCCTTCCATGAAGCGCTCCCTTTTTGCAGCATCAGTGCTGACATCTTCAGGGGCATACCTTGACAGAACGCTGAACTTTTGCATATACTCCTTGACAGTGCCACTTCCTTGCTTCAGGGCTCGGAACTCACGCTTTTTAATAGCCATGATTCCGGAAGGAATGTGGGCCTTGCGGAATTCTGCCTTGAAGTTAACCCAAGTGATGTCTTGTTCAGCATGCATGACCTTGAATCCATCCCACCAAGCTCTAGCAGTCCCCCCGAGGCAGTGGGCTGCATAAGCCACCTTCTCGCGGTCTTCGGTGCATCCGACTAGTTCCAGTATTTCCTCAATGGAGCGGATCCAGTCGTCTTCATCCAGGAGTTCAGCAGTCTCGATAAAGGTTGGCGGTGCATGCTTCTTTAACTCTGCCAACATGGAACGTCCATTGCCATTCCCCGCCGGCTGGCGGTTGTTGGTGACAGCTTGAGCAATCAGCTGAAGGGCTGCAGTGTTGGCTTGGCGTTCCTCTCGGAAGGCTTGGAGAAGCTGAGCCATGTCCATGTTCGGAGGAGGTGGTGGTGGAGCTTGGTCGTTGGTTTGGTCGTGGCCTGCCTCTGACTGAGCGGATGCTCCGGCTTCAGGCTGCTGGGTAGAGGTACCAGTACGAGTTACAACAGGCATCCTGTTGGAGCGGTAAAAGGTCTCATGACTTGGAAGAGGGAAAGCAAGATAGATGGGTGCCTATTAAGGGGGTGGGTGTGACACTAATCAAATCATGCAAGGGCCAAAAGGCCAAAACACATTCATTAAAATCCAAATGGGTGATGTAGTCGTTTACACATTCCCGAAGGAAAAATAAGACATACATCCAGACACAACAAAAGCAAATACTAGATGGTTTCATATGAACCATACAAGGACTCGACTGCGCATAGGGGTTACACGACCTATCCTACCGTAGGGTCACAACTGGCATATCCGAGTAGCGAATAATGCCTAAGCGGCGGAATGCTCGGTCGCGTATTCCGGCTCTTCTGGGTCTTCCTCCTTGTCTTCATCTGTCTGGGCCCCTTTGTCACTTGAGGGTGTGGGGGAGTGGAGGAGTTGGATACGACGGTGCTTCATCGGTGGTGCAGGGAAAAGCTTGCGATATTCCCTTGCCGTCATCCGGGGTCGCCGAGGTGGTTCTTCATTCTTGGAAGATACATCCTCGGAGGGTCTTCCGCCTCGGTATGCGATAGCGAACTTTCCAGAAGGTGCTCCTTCCTTCTTTGTCCTATTTGTCTTCTCTTGAGCTCGACGAAGAAGTGCCTTGGTCTTGTGAAGTTCTTCTCGAAGCTTCATCGATTCCGAGGCCAAGTCTTGTGCCAAGCTGTCGGCACATAGACTGAAGTAGGTCTGGAACCGAAGCGAGAGTCCTTCCTTCAGTGGAGGGGCTAGAGCGCTGCTTTCTTCTTCACCTTCCTTCCGGTAAGGTAAGAAGCGAGTTGTCATCTTGGCTACCATCTCCGGAAGAAGCTCGCGGAGACGGGTTAGTGCCTTGAGTGCAGCAGCCTCGACAGCGAGAGGTAATGTTGCCATCTGGGGTCCCTCGAAGAACCAACTTGTGGGAGGATCGTTTGCCTTTACGATCACTTCCACATGGTACTCCACCTCAGTGTCGCTAACCCAATGCTCAAGGTAGGTGAGGATGGGTGCTCGGAGGAACTGACACTCCTGGAGGCTATCCTCGAGAAGCAAGGGAAACCCAGTGGTCAGGTGCTCTTCGTGTACAGCGGCCATCTACAAGGGTGGAATAGGAGGGGTTAATAAGCTGATGAAATCTCAGGTTTAGAAAAGAAGAGAGGTTCAGAAGGTTTTTGAAAAAGGGTCTCATCTAACTAACGCCCATGCTAACTAAGGCTTCCTACAGTCAGGATGGCTCTGATACCAGCTCTGTGGGGACCCCGACTTAGAAGTCGAGATCACCGAATGCACGTGTATAGTGATCCCAGAGATCAATGCTCACTGAACACACAGAAGCTGAATAACAAGAGTCTTACATCCATACATACCGTCTTACACAAATTAAGGCCATTATGGCCAAGTCTTTCATAGATAAAGCCTCACGGGCTGAATAGCAAATATCTCAAATAGCGGAAGTCTTCGATAATAGGTAGAACCCATGCCATCTGCCTTAACCCTACAGGCATTCTGACTGGGATAGCATCCTAGTTCGCATGTTCGTCTCCAAAGAACTCTTCATCATATTCATGTTCCTCCATGCCTGGCCAATTAAATAACCAGTGGCAAGCCAATGAGTACTTTGAATGTACTCGCAAGCAACCATGATGTGGTTCAAAGTAACAGTGCAATTGAACAATAATGAGCAATCTAGCAAAGGGATAGAATAAATATTCTACCATCAAGTTTATGCATCAATAAACTCGCGTAACCTTGAAGACAGGTTACCGATATCAACATGAATATGATTCAACTCAACGAGTCAAGTCACCACCTTGACTCATCACACACATACTTTCACCGATGAAGTAAAATTCTGGACATAGTTTAAGTAGCACCACCCAACTGTCCATGACCGTGGACATGGCTATTCGAATAGTTTCTCACTCTGCAGAGGTTGCGCACTTTACCCACAAGATCCGGGGAACTTCCGTGTCATCCATGACCCGCGGTACCTCAAGTACCCGGGGTAAGCACCCGGTCATTATCTTTCCTTAGACGACACTAACATAGAGTCCACTCGTTGGTACACGGCCCTCGAGTACAAACAATAGATCACGGGACTTGCCCTAATTTCACTGTCACGCGTACCCGAAGGGACCAACGGTGTGTCCGGTGCCCTGTAAAAACAGTCATGGCCGTCTATCCAGGCACGACCCCATCCCGGGAAAGACCTCAAGTCTTCCCGTCACTAGTAATGCGGGCACCATGCTAGTATCGACCTAAGTAATCAATAAAGCCCCGTCCCATAAGGGGTAGTGTGGTTGCACATGTTTGGTTGGGACGATAGTCACACATAAATCTAATCCATTATTTCACCCATGCACAAGATTTACCGGCACATCACTTCTTCCTCAAGTGATGACCTAACTCAACATCACCCTCGGGCATTAGGGGCACCCGATTGGTTCATGCAAAGATTTCAACCACGAAGGTTTAAATCACACATGCATCACTAAGTATCACTACTTACTATTTGCATGTTATCTAGCACATAGCAAGATAAAGAGTAAAGCTTGCATCATGTGGTGGTTTCAACTAGGTCACCATCGTAACCCTATCATCATGTATCGAAAACAAACGGGTTCCGAAGAACAAGTGTATCATGGTCAAAGGGCTGCTTGCCTGGATTTTCTTGGTCTTCAAAGTCTTCAAATCCTTCTCCTTCTCCTTCTTCAGCAACTTCGTCAAATACGGTATCTATACGTCGCATAATAACAACGGGAAAATAAGACCACAAATAAAGCAAAAAAATCAAAGTGCTCAGAAAAATGTCAACTTATTTTTGTTAAATACTAGAGGGATTTCTAAGATGGGGAAAATTCTTAGTTGGAGTTTTGGAGTAACAGAATGGAATCTAATGATTTTAGAACAGGAGTTTTATTGCTCAAATTTGAATTTAAATTTGAACAGAACAGAAAAGTTTCATGGATGTGTGTGAAAGTGACACCATTAAATAGGTTGGAATATTACAAGAATTTAGGAGTTGGAATTATTTCATTTGGACCAATATTCTTTTCTGTAAAAATGTTTGAAATATTTACAGAAAAGAAAAGGAGAAAATGCCCTGTGCAGCTGGGCCAGAGGGGCCACAGTGCACGGCCCAGGGCATCCAGCCCAGCCGCTCGGGCGCTAGCGCGCGCATGTCAGGTTTTCAAACCTGACAGGCGGGACCCGGCGGTCAGTGGCTGTGAGGAGGGGGAGAGAGGGGTGAGGATGACAAGCGGGGCCCGCTTGTCATCTCCAACCTCACGGCCACGGCCACGGCGAGCCCTCCGGCGTTGATTCCGGCCACGGCGACGGCAACAGAGGGCAGGAACAGACTCAGCGTCGTGTTGCGGAGGTAGTGGTGGTGGTGCGGCACGCCGGGGAGGTCGGGTTCGCCGGCGGCGAGGTGGGACGGCGAAGGATCGTCGGGAAGTCATCGCTCCGGCCATTTCCAACTGCTATAGAGAGGGGAAAACGAGGGGAAAGAATCAGTGGTGCACGGCGGTTCTAGAACGGGCAAAAGGAGGGGCGGAGGAGGCCCGTACTGCGAGATCACCGGCGGCCCGACGCGGCGGAGCTCCGGTCGATCCCGAGCACTGGAACCTTCTGGGGATGAACTGGTGGTGCTGGAGTGATGCTGGGGATGAGGAGAAGCTGCTGGTGTCGTTGGAGAGGCTCGAGGGGTCCTATATATAGGGGAACGGCGGAGCCCCGTGGACCAGTGCGCCGGCGAGCTGCTGCTCGACGCTACAGCGCACGGGAGGCGATGGGAACAAGTCTACGGCGTTGCTGGACGATCCCTACGTCCATTAGAGGAGAGAGGAGGAGCGGGGAAGCTTCCAGGCCGTGCGCGCGTGCGAGCCCGAGGAGTGGGCGTTGCGGGCGGCCGGTGCGCGTGTGGCGACGGCCACTGGAGGGCGCAGGAGGAGGGGGGACAGCGCCGGGGTGGTCGCGGACGTCGAGGCGCGTTGAGAGGCGCGAGGGAGGAGCCCGAGGCTGTCGGGGGCAGACGATTGGCTGAAGCTATAGTGCGTGGGCGCACTGTAGCGCGCTCTGGAGCGCCCTTATCGCATGCCACGGCATGCCATTGGGCCTCTGGACGCGCCCACCGTGTCTGGGGGGTCCAGGGTGATGCAAGCATTACGGTTGAAGCCTTGGATGCTCTGGAGATGCTGTGAGAGAGAGAGGAAGCTGGTAACTTGGTAGGAAATGGCTGTCCAGCAGGGTAAACTAGGGTTCTTACCCCTCAATCATGGAGCTGGGGTCCTGGGGAAGTTACTGGAGGTAGCTAGTAACTGGTTGAACATGTGGTAGAAAGTTGAGGCCAAGGTAAAAGGTAAAAGTGATCAAGAAGAGGGTTTTGGTAAAAAGCCAAAAGGTGTTTGATCAGTGTTTGGTCAAGCAAATGATCTCCACTTGCCATGACACTTAACAGGATTGAATGACATGTGAAAATAGGGTGCTTCACCAAATTTGGGCTCATTTGAAGAAACTAGCCAATGTAACTTTGGTGAACCCTAGATATCAACAGAAATGGCTTCATCTTGTTTGAGTCAAGCTAATCATCTCCCCTTGATGCACCACTTGGTGTAGTTTCATCATTTGGGGTATTGATCATGCCCACAAAGTTTGAAGCTCCAGGTAAAAAGTTGGTAATGTAAAGTTGTTCAAATTTGCATTTGAACAGAAAGGGTTTTGGGGTGTTCTGATCAAGTTGCTCTATTCCAAATCTTGTGCCATTTAGTCTAGATGCCTTATTAGGCCTTTCTAGCATGTGCACCAAGTTTGAGAGCATTTGGACAAGTTTGGCAATGTAAAGTTGCTCAAACTTCAAATATGGACAGAATGGTTATGAAGGGTTTTGATGATGTTTTCTTGCTTCCCAAGGCATGGGACTTGGCAAGATCATCATATATGTCATATGTGACATGATAGAATTTCCCTGGAATTTTTGGAGAATATTTCCTTTGTAAATATTTCAAAAGCTTGAAATATTCAGAAAGGGTTTTAGAGGGATTAGCCCATTATTTTGAACATGACCAAGTGTTGAAACTCTTATATATGGACAATATATGTCCTCTGAGTCTCCTTGAATTTTGGCAAATATTTTTGAAATACTTAAATAATTTTTCCCTATTAAAGACCATTTCTGGCCTTAAGAAAAAGCTTTTAAATAAAATAGGAAAATAACTTTTAAAATTATACTTTTGTGGTTTCTGGGAGTCCTATGACTACTAGGTTTCAAATATACCTTTTGAAATAATTTTCTCACCCTAAATCAAGCACTTGCAGTGCAAATCTCAATTCAGGGGTTTTTGGAAAACTAAATTTATAAAATACATTTTGGCAAAATTAATTTTGTAAGAAAATACTATACTGTTATATAACACTTGGCATGATCATTGGGCAGAAGTTTTAGGTATGGAGATGAATTCTACAAGAGGGAATAGCTGACTTTAATGAGCTCATGAAAAAAGCACATGAAGAAAAACTCAATTCAAATAAAACCAAATGAAGCCAAAAAAAATTGTTGGTTCAAATTTTCATGCTTCATTGATGCAAATAACATGTTACAAAATGCAGGGTGTGACATCAGCTCATCGTTGGGACAGATGTCGTCCACTCATTGTACGGGAGGCGCATATGATACGTTGGCACGTGGCAAGGCCCAATAGTGGCCCATTTAGGTGAAAGAGGTCGGCATGTTTGACTAGGTCAAAGGATAACATGTCGGCCCATCGAAAGCCTACTAACGGTCTACTCGCATATAGCCCATTTAGGCCCGATAACTCACGGCCCATCATGGCCTTTCCTAATTCGGCCCACTAGCTTCATCTGGGCCATCCAATATGATTCCAGGCCATTGTAACTTCTGGCCCATGTACGTCCCATGACGTCTTTCGGCCCATATGAGGCCCTTCGTACCTCTTGCCTATTAACGGCCCGTAGTGAAATTGGCCCATAATGAACAGTATATTGCTTCATACCCATTAACGGCCCATTACTCCATTGGGCTGCTCCCAGCCCGTGTTAACTTTTGGCCTTTTAAGGGCCCATTTATTCTTCGACTGATTTGCATCATTCGGTAGCTTACGGCCCGTTACTGGCCTTTTCTACTTGTGGGCCAAATTCAGCATGTGGTTAAAGTCGGCCCGTTTGGGGCCCGTTGACCCGTTGGGCCGTTTTCATAGCGTCATCAAATACGGCCCATTAATGACCTGTTATGCAAGTCGATGGAATTAAGCCCGTTATACTCGTCGAGCTCTTAAAGGTTCGTTATGGTCGGCCCATGAAAGGACGGCTGCCAGTCTAGCCCATTTACGGCCCATAATACGATTCGTTATTGGCCCAGGTTTGGCCAATCAACCATACGGCCCGTAGAAGGCCCATTGATTCTACGGCCCGTAGAAGGCCTGTAGAAGGCCATGGTGACAATGGTCCGCATGTTGCCCATGGTTATTGTGGCCTAGTTTTAAAAATAGGTTATTGCGGCCACTAGCAAACCGCGGGAAAAGAACTTCACTGACTACAAGCAAACAAATAAACAAGACAACAAGGAAATAAATAAGCAAGCAATATACGCTAGGCTATTACGGTTATTACACATATTACAACCACTCGGCATCAAAGTTCGCCACCAGTGCAAATATGGGGAACAAAGCAGCATATTACATACATTGGTTGTCAAAGTTGGCAGCCAGTCCAAATAAACGATGCAGCAAAATAAGTCCAGAACTGAAACCACTTCATAAGAGCTCAAGAAACAATATCCTGGGTATCCACCATACTAGCAAGACGCTTAGCAAGCTTATTAGTTTTCTCTTGTTGGGCGCTTAAATCCTCCAGTGCTTGTTGTTGCACTAGAAAGTATGCATCTGAATTCTCTAGGGACTTCCGCAGTCCTTCAGCTTCTTGTCGCGGCACGGCTGATCGATGTCTTTCAGCTTGTAGTTGAGACTCAAGAAACCGAGCTGACTTAGACAGTAAGTTCGAGGAGCTTGTGCCAGCGGTAGTTGCCAGTAACTCGAACACTACACCAAGGCAGGACTTTGGGGTTGTCTCGCTGTCTTCAAGATAGTTTTCCTTAGCTGTTTTATCAGCTTTTGTGGAGACCAACAAGGATGTCTCACTATCCTGAACCTTATATGTGTTACTTCCTTTACCATTGCTTAATAAGGTACTCTTCCCAAATATTCTGTCAGCGTTCTAAAAGAAGAAACAAGCAGACACATAACAGGTTTAGCATGTAGTATATGAAACTCATTTCGGTGAACTAGTTCAGTAGTATAGTGGACATGATTAAACTACCAAATCTTCTATTGCCAAGTAGTACATAATAAAAGCATCAAACAAACATATATCTATGTCCTATGGTCACTGTATTGTCTTGACAAATCAAAATAGTTCAAATCATATCAGTTCAAGACAAAGCAGCATTGACAGAATACAAGTGTGGGAAACTACACGGCACAACAAGATTTCAGATGGGTACCACGGGTGAACATGTACAACAACACTATTGGCTCTGTTATGATGCTAGTAATGTGCACGATATGAGAAGTCAACTGTATACACAATTGAAATTGAAATCAACAGAGCAATTTAGACGAGCGAACATGCTTAAACATACATGTTGTGCCATTGGAGTTCAATTGGATCCTTCAATTTAAAAATAAGTTTGTATGATTAAATAAAGTGATACAAGAGCAAGGCAGTATGCACCATAGTAATGGAATCTTAAGTGAGAATAGTCATTCTTGAGTCTTAAGCACTTGTTCTACATGAACAGAGTACAGTAAGATGGAGGATACAATACTTCAAAATAAAAAATAAGCTCATAGACCTTAACACATTCTTGGTTCGGGACCAGTACAGAACAAGGCATTCCCCGTCATTGTCCCGTAAATGTGTCTCGGGAGAACGTAAGGGAATTGGATGAGTTTCTTTGCCAGTGAAGTATGTTTTCTTCAGGTAATTCCAAATTGCCACCAAGCATTCTTGAAGACAGCCGAGGTATTAGCACAGGTTACCTCATCCTGAGTTTCCAAATTGATCTTTCTCTATAGAGAAAAATGGGAACATTTGTTGTATTATAACCAGCATGGAGGTAGAATGTATGGGACAAAGCAAAGTTATTGCCGTGAATAACATTACTTACACATAACTTCTGGACGAACACCTACAACTGGCATTTTCCTTCATCTTCAGTATAATATTTCCATATGGGAAGATACGCACATATGATTTAACAACATCAAATGCGATAGATGCTAAACTACGAATGGTTGGTTGTGCTTCGTCCACATGAATAGGTGTACTAACTGGTGGAGTTGGGGTTCGCCATGGTAGTACTGGCGCTTTGGGCACTGGAGTTGCCTTACCAACTGCTCTTGTTTGGGAGCTCTATGGTGGAGATGGTGTTGTGTCAACTGGAACTGGGTTGCAATCTGCTGGGGTTGGGGTTATATTTGGTGAAGCTGGTTTTTTCTCCATCGCAGTAGGGGTACAATCTGCTAGAGTCTGGGTTATGTGTGGTAGGGCTGGTTCTCGTGCATGTATAACCGGGGTGCTATCTCCACCAAGAGGTAGCACTGTTTTATTTGAATACCGTGTTTTTACTCCGCTAGATATTGCCATCACCCGCTCCAGTTCAAATGGCTAATAAACAAGAAACGTAGTTGAATGTACGGACCTTGTATGAGAGACAGATGCGATAGATAGTGTGGAAAAAAGAGGGCGTGAAATAGTTCACATGTATATTGTTTAACTAAAAAGGATAGCATGACATAATTTCACATATATTATGTGTATCTAAACTGGATAGCATAGCCATAGCATGACATGATTCAAAGATATGATAACTAACTAAATAGGATGGCATGAGATAATTATATGATGTCTTTAGTAAACAGGTCCGCATGACATAATTCACATACATGTTATCTAAGTAATCAGAACCGCATAATATAATTCACTTATGTGATTTATATACTAAGCAGACGGCATTCGCATATACGATGTCTGAACTAAGAACATGGTGTTGAATATTGTGTAGATGATGTCTAAACTATGCAATGCAAGACACTATATGCATGATATGAGTAGTATAACCGTGCCAAGTTAGAGCATGCACCTCGGTGGGGGAATAGGATTGGTCATCTGTCTCTGAATCCATCTCTAAGGAGCTATCGGGACCCAGCAAAAGATCTGCTTCGACAGGTAGCACTATCTGCTCTGAAGACCTTGTTTTCACTCCAGATTTTTTCCATCACCCACTCAAATGGCTGATTCACAGGAAGAGTAGTTGAATGTACAAACATTGTCGACAAATGGAAATGTAATGAAGAAAAGGGTTGGCAAGATATCATTCAAATATATGATGCCTGGTTAAACAGGATGGCATTGCATATTTCACTTATATTATGTCTGCCTAGATGAGATGAGATTGCATAATTCACATATATGATATAGAAACTAAACAGGTGGTATTACATAACATGTCTAAACTAAGCAGATGACATACATGATGTTAAAAGTAGGCACTACAAGGCAACATATGCATGATATGACTAACATCGTCATGCCAAGTTAGAGCAAACACCTCGGGGGGGGTAAATAGGAGTGGTCAGCTCCGTCTGAATCAGCCTCAGAATAGATATCTTCCTCTGGATTACAGTCTAGAGGGGGGAGGGTTTTCCATTGCACCCACCGTCAAGCTATGTCTGCATGATAGTGTATTGCCAAACAAAACTCTTCTCTTTTTCTCTACATGTTAAGCACGACTGTGTACAATATCTGACAAACATACAAAAAATGTAGTGAGATTATGTAAAGAGAGCATGCAGAATCTAGAGTGATGGTAACAACTAGTGGATTGATCCAAAAATAATGATAGCAGGCTCGTGACAGCTTTAATTTAGTAAAAAGACACATGATGATTGATTTACTGTTTTTCCCACCCAAGATGAACAACCAGATAATAGACAGAAATACTATTCATTGCTGCCTCGATATGTGCCCCACAAGGCCGCAAGCAATTTAAAACTCAAGTTTGAACATTAATTTGGACCTGACTTGGAGTCTAAGAGGTGAACATGACGATAAAGTAGCAAGTAATATTAAGAAATGCATAACATAAGCAGAAACAAAAGAGTGTGACCTCTCTTGCGGACCCGTGCACTCCTCAGGTTAATCTACTGAGTCGATGATGGTGATGCAGTTGCAGTGGGTGCCGGCAGAAGGGAAGGAGATCTGAGGCGGCGAAAGACAGTTAGGAGTCGTGATGTCTGGTATGGTGGATGCTTCTATCGATGGAGCAACTCAGTGAGGTGGACAATGTCGCGGCAGGAGCAGGACAAACCACACAAAGTTTTCTTCGACACCTATCTGTTACTGAAGTAATTCGCTAAGGGATCCTTTGGCTTGCAGGATTCTAAAAATGCAGGGATAGGAAAAACACTAGAATAGGATAGGAATGCATGTGGGAAACAGAGCATTTGTAAACACAGGATTTTTGTCAACTTGGGTGTTTGGTTCACAGGAATTGGAAGAGCAGAGGAATGCAAAGGAACATGGCCAAATTAAAGTGAAACCAAAGGAAAGTGTGTACAGTTAGAAAGTTATTCTGCCACTGATGCACTTAGGGCTCCTTCGATTCAAAGGAATATTATACGATTTCTAAAGGACTGAAATCCTTAGGATTTTTTCCTATGTTGGTCCTTTGAATCATAGGATTGGATTCCATAGGAATTTTTTCTATGGAATCTTTTGTACTACATTTCATAGGAAAGGTAACATCCACTCCAACCTCTTTTTACAATTCCTTTGTTTTTTCTGTGTCATCAAACACTCATTGCTAATCCCATAGGATTCAAGTGGTCATGCCACTCCAAGACTATACTTTTCCTATTACTACGTTTGCAAAATCCTATGAATCAAAGAGGGCCTTAGTCTTGTTTTCATGCATAGGATTTTGAAAAGTAGGTCCGGGTAGATGGTTTCCTCCATTCCTTTCAACGAAATGCATGAATAATTGAATAGTAGAGTGCAATAGGAAAATTTCCTATTGCTATGTTTTTCCTTCACTTTTTCCTTTGAACCAAAATAGCCCTAGTGGATCGACATGAATATAGAGTAATAAGTGATGCGACAAGTGTACAACCTCTTTGGTGTAGTTGTGTCGACCTCAGCATCATTGGGTTGGTCGCTGAAGAAGTTGCGGCAGAGGTGGCTATCGGAGGTGTGGAGGAAGATCTGAGGTGTGTGTAGACAGCGTCCAGGGTACTGCTTTGTTGTGATGGATGGTTCCATCGTTGGAGCAGCTCCGTTGAGCCGTAAGACGTCCAGGATGAAGCGGTACAAGAAAGACATTGTTAATCTCAAGTGGGATTCTAATAGCATCTCCAATAGATGATGTAAAATACATTATCAAAAAGTGATAGATGTAAAATTTACATCACTAAAAAACACTTGACTACAACAGATGAGGTAAAATTTGTTGACTCTGAACTTAACTACCGAAACTGAAATTTACTATGGTGACTGAATGTTACTATCGAAACTAAACGCATTGGTAGTAGACGGACACTTCACATGTAGTTTAGGCCGCTAGAGCACTAGTAGTGGAGAAACAGTGATCTAAATCAGCAGGAGATCGACAGGGAATACAGTAGCAGATAGCAGCCAGAGTAGCTGCGCCTGGAGGAGCAGTGCGAACTAGAGACAGAGCAGCAACTCGTGTAGCTATAGCAGCCCATGTACCAGCATCAACAGCGCAACCGAGAGCAAGAGCGGAGCAGCAACATGAGCGAGGGGAAGAGCAGATTAGCAGCAGCAGCAACGCGAGCTAGCGAGATCCGGAACAACAACAGCAGCGCGAGCTAGCAAGAGCCGGAGCAACAGCACCAGCGCGAGTCAGCGAGAGCTAGAGCATCAGCAGCAGCACGAGCGAGCGAGTGAGAGCCGGAGCAGCAGCAGCAGGTTAGGCTGGTATGGACACCGCCGCTGAGGGAGCCTCGCACTAGGGGAGAGCCGCCGTGGAGATGTTGCCGGCGGCACCGGCTTCGAGGTAGCCGCGCCACGGGGGTGCGGGATCAAGCTACGTCGGCACCGGGAGGTTGAGTTAAGGAGAAGGTGCGATGAGATGAGTGTACAACCTCTTTCGTGGCACCGAGTAGGCCTCGGATACGTCCGAGGAGTCTGTGAGGATGCTGCGGTTCTGGTGGAGCAGGTTAAGGCGGCGCGGTGGGGATGGATCAGCTGTGATAGACGAGGCAGTCGTCAGAGCAACTCCTTGGAGGAGGAGGACGGGGCGGCTGAACCGATGGGACGACGAGATCGACAACGGATCTTTGTCCGGAGAGGTGGATGAGGAACGTCAAGTTGTTATGGTGGACGACGTCGTCGGGGAAGAGGCTCCGGCTGGGGGCGGTGGGGTGGCGGACGGCGGAGCGTGGGGTTTCGCGGCTGGAGCAGAGAGGTTATGGCGGCCTGGGTTTTCGAATGGCGAAAAGGAGGTGGCGGGAGGGGGGAACCATGACTTAGGGATGCGCTTGTCCAAAATGTAGGGTGTATTACAAAAGTATCCCCACCGGTTTGAACTAGATGTCCTTTCGGCTGAGGGTTAGAACAGGGATTTCGCATGTTGGGATTTGGCAGCAGCAGGGAGTTTTCGCGTGGGTTGTAATTTCGGGATAGCAAGGCGCGGGGAGCGAGTTTTCGGAGAGTACCAAATCCAATCGCACTTTCCTCTACGAGAAAATAAATAAAATAAAATAATTCGCATCACAGAGAGAGAGAGAGAGAGAGAGAGAGAGAGAGAGAGTCTTGTCCCGTTTCATTCTATGGATTGTTACAAATGCTATTCAAAACTTTGAATCCATGTTATGTCCAATTAATTTTTTTTCGCTCACTGTATAATGCATGTAACGTACTCATACGAACATTTTAGTTCATTCCAAATGTCTCTACTACCGCTACAATTCGAACTAAATTTGAATTCGTTTTTCTATTTGAAAAAGAATCTACAATCATGATTGTTGCCAAGTTAAACAACATTTGTATATTATATTAACAACACATCACATGATTGCTATAGAGATAGATATGAACTATGTGCACTATATGAACTCGAATTCAAATATTTGAATACACTTGATGTCGACTCCAAATAATAGTACATTTGATGTACTAACTAGATCTTCAGAATCTAAACCATGTTTCATATGTACACTATGTTTATCGCATAAAGTACAGTGTCCTTCCCCCTACATTATGACAAGTATTTAGCCCTGAGGTGCAAAAGCCACACATTATCACAAATTCAAAAAAATGTTTATGTTGTATAACAGGCTCATAACCACACCATGCGTATCACCATTATATCCATGCATGTGTGGGTAAAAACACTATGATCTCTTATTCAAATTAAATATTCGAATCCTCCCTCACCATCCTCTTTGTTGTGCACGTTCGTTATTTTTTCTTAAATCGTTCTCCTGTGGTATCTGCACGTCTCCCCACCCCCTTCTTTTCGGCACACACACACCGATCGTCATACCTCTCTAGCCATGTATGGGCACCACAAAGACATGTTTTCCCTCTTCTCTTCTTAGCGTCCATGCATGCCTCCATGTGTCTAATATGGTCCCACACAAATGCACACTCTCGCCCCTCTTTTCATCGATCTCGCACTCGCACACGCCTTCCCCTCTCAACATAGTAGGCCTCTCACACTGGCCACCTTCTAGCCGCATACCTCTCTCAGTGTCCATCTCTCCGGGCCTTGTTTGCCTCTAACATATGCATGTATACCTATTGATCTCCCTACATATAGCTAGGTCGACTATAAATATTATTCCCCACGCACCGGCTGATGTACCTCACTACTCACTGGTTATGTCTCTCACTTTCTCCGACACATCGATTGATTTACCTATCAAGCTAGGTGTACTTACCACACACACATCGTCCGCCCTCGTCATCCATGCATGCCTCCCGACCCATCTCTCACACGCACGTGCACACACAGAGACACATCCCCTCTCTTGTAGTTATTGCAGTCGACCCCTCTATTTGTCTAGTAGGCCTCTCCCACCCTCTTCGAGAAGCAATTCCACCACCAAATCTCTGGCACTAGCTCTATCTCTCTCCCAACCTTGTTCCTTTCCTACATATATGCATGGATGTCGATCAATCTCCCTCAATACAAAGCCGGGTCTCTCTCCTTCTCCGCACATATACCAGTCGATCTACATCTATATAGTCAGGTCTCTGCCCCCACCCTTCTCTCTCTCACACACACACACTGACTGTCGAACGTTGTAGGTAGGTATCCATGCCACACAAACAAACTGTAGCTCTCCCCTCTAACATTCCAGTAGGCCAGCCGCACTATATCTTTGACGTGGGCACACACAATCTCACTGGCTTTCTTTGTCGTTAGTGCACCTGTAACACCCCGAGAATCATGCTACAGTAATATCGAATTAATGGTGGCCACGTCATCATGATTACTATGAAAATGGCCACTTGTCCACGATCAAGGTCAATTTCAAATTTATATTGCAAATCAAATAATTATTTCTTCGAACGGTACAACTAAAATGTTTGAATAATTCTATAAATTCCCCTGATCATTGTAATGTTGAAACCAACTTCATTTGACTCACAAATAAATTCCTAGGAAATTAATAAGTGGTCCAGCGATGAATAAAATGGCCTTTTTAAAATAAACGCTTATTTATTTAACTCCAATTGCCCCCCAACTTTTTGTGTTATGTCAAAATAATCCCTATTATTTATGTGCCAAATTTCATCTTCACCAAAAATCTTTTGGTACGAAAAGAAAATAGAAAATGATGTCGGAAATAAGAAAACAGAAAAGTCCTAGAAGAAAAGAAAAAGGGGCAAAAAGCAAAAAGAGAAAAGCCCCTGGCCTCCCCCTGGGCCTCGGCCCACCTTGGCCAGTCGGCCCACGCAGCCCACCTGTACCTCGGCCTCCTCCTTCTCCCTCCTCGCGCTGTTCACCCGACCGAGCGGCCACCGTCCCCGACGAACCTGCGTCGCTACAGGCTGCCGCGAGGTGGATAAGATCTCCACCGCGGCCTCCCCTCTCATCATCCTCGTCCATTCGCCCCCTCTCTCTCGCTCGCTCGCTTTCCTCCTTTTCTCCCTAACGCTCCCGTCGCCGTTCACCATCAATCCTGCGGCCACCGGCCGCCCCACGCCAAGCTAGCATGTCCACGAGCTCCACCACATTCGTCCTCATCGCATGGGGCCAGCTGTTGCTGCCGGGAAGCACCGCAGGCCCCGGATCAAACAGGCGTCCGCCTCGGATCACCGAAGCTCCATCAATCCGTACGTCGCCTCCCCTGTGCTACAAAGCCATCGAGGGTTTTTCTTAGCCGCACGGTGAGCTCCGCCTCTCCGTCCCTCCTCTTCATGCTCGCCTTCGGGCATGTGCACAACCGCCACGCCGTTCTCCGGTCGCCGCCATTGCTGCTGTTGTCGTGCTCCCGAACCGTTACGAGCTCGGCCGACTACCCTAGGGTGCTCCTCGTGCGTCGTAGACCCCGCCTAGTCGGTTAGTTTGGCCGCTCGACCGCTCTAACGCCGAACCGGCTCATGGCCGAACTCCGGCGCGGCCTCTACCGCTCACCGTCGTCGTCTCCGGTCGTTCCTTGTCAAACCGCCGTCAGAGATCGACGCGCGGGCGAATGCTCGTTCGAACGCACTAGGCCGCGGGCCAAATGGTCGTCTGAGGCCATTTTCCGGTCAGATATGAGTCGCGCCGCCGCGTTTGGCATCGCTGGTGTTGAGCCGCCGGCCACCGTCGACGTGGCACACCTCGGGGCACCCCTGGGTCACTGCCAGCGGGCCCCATAGGTCCCGTTGACTAGGTTGACCAAGTCAACATGCTGACTGGGCAACCCCCAGCCACTGACATGTGGACACCCCTATGTTAATTAGTCTAATAAACATTTTGTAAATAAAAGAAATTAGATTAACCAAAACACTCACTAACACCCAGGGCCCACACCCCTAATTAACCCTGCTAGATTAGTTTAATCCACTTTTAAGCTAACACGGGCTGACATGTGGGTCCCACTAGACCCACATAACAGGTTTAACCCTGGTCAGCGAGTCTGTTGACTGCTGACGTCATCAACATGTCATGCTGATGGCATATTCCATTCGTTTAATGTCAGGGATATTACTACCAGGTATAAACCGCCCAGGACAGGCTAGTTTATGTTATCAAGATTATTTTATTAAAGCCTAGCGGAGTATGAAGTAAGAGATTTCAGCCCAAGAGGTTTAGAGCCCAAGTGTTAGGGCCCATGATTTGTAAACCGCCATACTATGTAACTTGAGATGTAAGATAGAAAGAGTGGAGACCGAGGCGGACACGTTTATGAGCCGGCCTCGGGACTCTGTAAACCGGACGGGGCGTCACCTCTTATATAAAGGGACGACCCGGCAACGGTTCAGGGCAGAGAAGAACAGCTCGACACACAGGCAAAATGGATTTGCTCCCTGGTTATCAAAACCCTACCAATACACACCAAACTAGACGTAGGCTTTTACTTCATGGAAGGGGCCGAACTAGTATAAAATCCATGTGTCCTTGTCCGCTTTAACCCCTTTAAGCTAACCAGTAGCGATGGCCTCACGACTAAGTCCTTTTGCTAGGACATCTGCTGTGACAAAACCATGACAGTTGGCGCCCACCGTGGGGCTATCGCACGATGGTTTCGAGTTCTTGAAGGGCAGTTTTGAAGGACTCAAGGGCCATGCAGTGGGCCAGATGACCAAGAGTCATCGCGGCAAGATCTAAATCGACGATGCAGGCTGGGGCCCCGAGGCCGATTCAATCGAATACGGGTACCGAGTCCCCTTCGGCGGCATCCACGTCATCATCGGCAAGATCGGCGAACCGGGCCCTGAGCCGGACATCTTCCCGAACATCGTCGAGCCAGTTCAGCGTGTGAGACATGCCCAGATTCAGCCCGCCATGAAGCACGCCTTCGTCGGAGCAGTGCATGGAGTACAAGCCGAGGACGGATCGGACTCTGGCGGCGAGACTGTTGTCTATTCCAGCGACGAATCGTCCTCCGGAGAGACAAAATCTTTATATCTGCTGCAGGACGGCCGATCTGAGGGCTGTTCCGATGGTGACAGTATTTCGGACCCCCTCGATCCGCCAAACTGGGTTGCTGTCTTTATGGCCGGATCACAACCTGTGCAGCAGTCCTGAACAACAGCGGCGTTGACATCAGACGCGGTGGGGGCTAGGGCTGGAGATCCTGCCCCGTCACCGTCTGAAACTTTATCCGTCTTGGTCGATACCTTGACAGCTCTATTAACAGCAGAGGTATCCCAGGCCAACAAGGAGCAGCATGATGCGGAGGTCGCTCAGGTGAAGAGTCGGATTGAACAAGCCAAGTTGGACCTAGCTGCTGAGAAAGCCAGGATGGCTACAAGGCAGGCAGAGCTTGATGCTCAAGCCTATCGACTCATGTTGGATCAGACCGCTTCGCACGAGGTAATGATGAGAAGGCAACGATCTCGCTTGCCACCGGTTTATGAGGCAAGGAACCTATTTAGCATGCCAGGAGCAGGAACCAGGAACCAGCCGGAGGTGAACCGAGGAGGGGCACCGGGCACGGGAGCGTCAGTTCAGCCGCCGGCCGCAGAGCCAACCCGCCAGGTTGCACAGTCACAACATGTGCCCACCCCTCCTGGTAATTACTCTAATCCGTTGGATAACATAGTCGCCGCCGCTTCACAACTGGCCGCCCTTCCCATTGAAGGAACGTCCCCCATAGCAGTGGAGGCACGACGGGCCAGGGAATTCTTGGAGATGGCACTAACTCAACGGCAAGCTTATTCTCACGACCGTGAGAGGATTCATTCAACTCCCCGCCCAAGTCGGAGTTACACTAGGCGTCTGGATGAACCGGCCATGTCAAGCAGTGCACGAAGACGTAATCCGCCAAGGCAGGATAATCCGGCAGGAGGAGACGCGAACGCTCAGAACGTGGTGGATCAGGGCAGGCAGCGCCGGGAGGCCGAAGTAACAGCACAGTACGAAGCCCGTCAGGCGACGCCGGTTCGTCCCACTACCACAGTTGAACCGGAGGTCATGTCTAGCTCCCTGGGAGTGCCTTGTCTTACTACCGCTTTGCGGAACGTGAAACTGCCCAAGGATTTCAAAGGACCGTGCAAGGTGCCCAATTACATGGTGGATCTGTCCCCGGAGGCATGGGTTGAGAGTTATGAGATGGCAATGGACATGCTGGATGTGGATGATGCAGCGTGTGCTAAGTATTTCACAATGATGCTAGAAGGCACAGCTCGCACTTGGCTGAAGGGCTTACCACCCAATTCCGTCGGATCATGGGCCGAATTGCGGCGCCGGTTTATCAATAACTTCAAGGACACGTGCAAGCAGCCAATGTCTGTCGTCGATCTAGCTGCATGCATTCAAGGAGAACATGAGTCTACAAGCAGTTGGGTGCGTCGAGTGTCAGAGATCTTGCATTCCTCCAATAGCATCAACCCAAGCACAGCAGTGGTAACCTTGGAAGGCAATTGCCGGTTTGAACCTTTGAAATTGAAGTTGGGACGGCTTAAGCGTAATTGTGATGACATGGGGACACTCATGGGCGCTTTAGTGAAGTATGCAGACTCCGATAATACCAAACACCCAGACGCCGATGGTGACAAGTCAGGGAAGGCAAGCAAGAATGGTAAGGCAGCGTAGCCCAACCCGGCGAATCAAGGATACAACGGTAAGCGTAAAGCGGATGGTAATTCGGATTTTGTGGCCGACACCAATGCTCATGAGGACGGATAGCGTCGCAAGGGTAGACCGGCTCCACGAAATGGGAGGCCGCCTATTAATCTGGAACGCCAGTTGAACGTACCTTGCCCGAAGCACGGTACAGCAGAAAAGCCAGCTATACATCTCTGGAAAGACTGTTTTATTATGCAGGAATTCATGAACCGATCTTGGTACGATCAAGGACCATCCGGCGGATCAGGTCCGGGCTTTCAAGGGTCGGGTTATCAAGGTGGTGGATCCGGTTCAGGCTACCAAGGCCATAATGGCAACCACAACGGGCACAATCAGCATAACCAACAGCACAGCCAGGGCGGTTATAACAATCAGGGAAATCAACAACGTCAGCAGCAGCAGCAATCCGGATATCAGAATAGTCGGAAGGAGCTGAGCAGTGGGCAGTATCATGTCTTCACCACGAGCTTGTGCAAGCGTGATCAAAAAGTTTTAAAGAGGGCAGTACATTTTTGTTGAACCGGCGGTGCCATGTTACCTGTGTTGGTCAGAGCAGCCTATTGTGTGGAGCAAGGAGGATCATCCGCCTCGGGTTGATAATCTGGGTTAGCTGGCTCTAGTTGTGGCACCTCAGGTGGGTGGCTACAAGTTTACCAAGGTACTTATAAACGAAGGCAGCAACATCAACATCTTATACTATGAGACTTTCCGGCGCATGGGGCTGACAGATAAGAAGCTCCGGCGGTCCAATACAGTTTTTCATGGGATAGTGCCCGGTAAATCGGCGTATCTTGTTGGCAAGATCGATCTAGAGGTTTCCTTTGGAGATGAACATGATTCCAGGTTGGAGACCTTGACCTTTGAAGTGGTAAAGATCAAGAGTCCATATCACGCTTTGTTTGGGCGACCAGTCTATGCCAAGTTCATGGCGAGGCCGTGTTATGTTTATCTACAGCTCAAGATGCCAGGACATAAGGGAACCATCACGGTCCATGGGAGTCGCAAGACTGTGTTGGAGTGCGAGGAAGGTGATGCAGCTTATGCTGAAGCGGTTTGTGCAACTGAGGAGCTAAAGTTTTATAAGGACAATGTTGATCCGGCTGATATGTCTCCACTGAAGAAGCCAACCACAGAGCATGATCCGGCTTTGAAGTTCAAATCAGCTGAAGAGACCAAACAGGTTGACCTGGCGATTCATCCAAGCAGTTCACTATCAGTGCTAACCTAGATCCGAAATAGGAAAGCGCGCTCATCGAGTTCATCCCTGAGAATCGGGACATCTTTGCATGGAAGTCTTCAGATATGCCAGGTGTACCGAGGGAACTTGCTGAGCACAATCTCAATATTGATCCTAAGTTTAAACCGGTCAAGCAATTTCTACGCCGCTTCAATGAAGAAAGGCGCAAGGCTATTGGAGAAGAAGTGGCTAGGCTCTTGGCGGCAGGCTTTATAGTTGAGGTGTTTCATCCAGAGTGGTTGGCTAATCCGGTGCTAGTACTTAAGAAAAATGGCACTTGGCGAATGTGTGTTGATTACACATATCTGAACAAAGCTTGCCCAACTGATCCCTTTGCCCTCCCCCGTATTGATCAGATCATTGATGCTACGGCAGGATGTGAGCGACTAAGTTTTTCGGATGCATATTCAGGTTATCATCAGATCAAGATGGCAGTCAAGGACCAGGAGAAGACGGCCTTTATAACTCCCTTTGGAGCCTTCTGCTATGTGTCTATGCCGTTTGGGCTTAAGAGTGCCCAGGCGACCCCTCAGCGTTGTGTACAAAATTGCCTTCATGGATAGATTGGGCGGAATGTTCATGCAGAAGTGGATGACATTGTGGTGAAATCCAGGAAAGAGGGGACGTTGATAACAGATTCCAAAGAAATCTTCGACAATCTCTGGGTTTATAAAATGATGCTTAATCCGGAGAAGTGCGTTTTCGGTGTTCCGGCAGGCAAGCTCCTGGGGTTCTTAGTATCGAACAGGGGAATCGAAGCTAATCCGGAGAAGATCAAGGAAATTACATCCTTGGCTAAACCGGCGTGCATCAACGATGTCCAACGCATGGTGGGCCGTATTGCGGCGCTCAGCCGGTTTATCAGCCGTTTGGGGGAGAAGGCTATCTCGCTTTATCAGATGATAAAAAAGACAAATCACTTTGTCTGGAGTTATGCTGCTGATGTTGCGTTTGAGGACCTGAAGAAGCAATTAGTAGAGCCACCAGTCCTTGCTGCCCTAGTTGACAATGAGCCGTTGTTGTTGTACGTGGCTGCTAATGCCCGTGCAGTAAGCGTTGCCATTGTGGTAGAGCGTAAGGAGGCTGGCAATGAATATCCGATTCAGCGGCCAGTTTACTACATCAGTGAGGTACTCATTGAATCAAAACAGAGATACCCGCATTGACAGAAATTGGTGTATGGAGTCTTCATGGCAAACCGGAAGCTAAAGCACTATTTTCAAGGCCATCCAATCACTGTGGTCAGTTCAGCTCCGTTGGGGGGTATAATCCAGAACAGAGAAGCTACTGGTCGGGTTGCGAAGTGGGCCATTGAGCTTAGCCCGCACGGATTGAAGTATGTGCCCCATATTGCGATAAAGTCCCAAGCATTGGTGGATTTCATCAACGATTGGACAGAGTTGCAAGCACCTGAGGAAAAGCCGGATCACACATATTGGACTATTCACTTTGATGGATCAAGGCAATTGGAGGGCTCGGGGGCTGGAGTCGTGTTAACTTCCCCACGAGGTGATAAGTTCTGTTATGTCCTCCGTTTAATGTTCCCTTGTACTAACAATGCTGCTGAGTATGAAGCTCTCCTCCATGGTCTGCGGATGGCCAAGGAGATGAACTTAAGCCGGGTTAAATGCTTTGGCGATTCAGACCTGGTGGCACAGCAAGTATCTGGCAAGTGGGATTCTAAGGATCCGCTCATGGCAGCGTATCGACGAGAGGTAGACGCTGTTGCTGGACACTTCAAGGGTTATCAGGTGGATCATATAGACCGGCGAAAGGATGAAGCGGCTGACGCGTTAAGCCGACTGGGTTTTCAGCGTAAACCGGTTCCACCCAATACCTTCTTGGATGTATTACACAATCCATCCATGCAGTTACCTTCAGAAGAGGACTTGGTTGTTCCTGATCCGGAGGCACAATTGGTCGCGGCGCTTCATGTTATTCCGCATCCTAGCGTACATGAACCGAGGTGAGTTACCAGAGGACGAAGTCTTGGCTAGACAGATAGTCCGGCGATCCAAGTGAATGACTATTGTCAATGGAGAACTTCATCATCGCAGCATCTCTGGGGCGTTTCAGTGGTGTGTGTCACCAGAGGAGGGCTGTGACATTCTTAAAGAGATCCATGAAGGAGATTGTGGTCATCATGTCGGTTCAAAATCTTTGGTGGCTAAAGCTTTTCGTCATGGGTTTTACTGGTTGACGGCTCATGCTGACGCAGAGGACTTGGTCAGAAAATGTGATGCTTGCCAGAAATTTTCACGTCGTGCTCATATACCGGCGCAGGAATTGAGGATGATTCCAATTACTTGGCCGTTTGCGACTTGGGGGCTTGATATGGTTGGACCCTTCAAGAGATCCCAAGATAAGAAGACCCACATTTTGATGGCAGTGGACAAATTTACCAAATGGGTTGAAGCGGAACCAGTCAGTAAGTGTGATGCGGCAACGGCGGTTCAATTCATCAAAAAGGTGATTTTCCGGTTTGGCTTTCCACACAGTATTATAACTCATAATGGTACCAATCTATCCAAGGGGGCTATGGAGGAGTTTTGTCAACGAGAGCACATCCGCCTTGATGTATCATCAGTAGCTCACCCTCAGTCTAATGGTCAAGCGGAGAGAGCCAATCAAGAGATCTTGAGAGGCATCAAACCTCGGCTTATGGTCCCTTTGCAGAGGACACCGGGTTGTTGGGTGGAGGAGTTACCTTCTGTACTATGGAGCATCAACACTACACCTAACAGATCCACAGGGTACACGCCTTTCTTCATGGTATATGGAGCTAAAGCGGTCCTCCCTAGTGATATCCGTCATGACTCGCCGCGGGTGGCGGCTTATGTTGAAGCGGATAATGAAAAAGCAAGGCAAGATGCATTGGACCGGCTAGATGAAGAACAGGACACGGCAACAGCTCGGTCGGCGATTTATCAGCAAGATCTGCGCCGGTACCACAGTCGCCGGGTTAAAACCAGGACGTTTCAAGAAGGAGATATGGTGCTCCGGCTCATCCAAGACCAGACAGACATGCACAAGCTATCCCCACCTTGGGAAGGACCCTTTGTGGTCAGCAAGAACCTGCACAACGGATCATACTACATCGTCGATGTTCGAGAACATAAGGACTCACGTACGGCGGAGGAGGAGACCAGACGGCCATGGAACATCGCTCTTCTTCGACCTTACTACGCTTGAGCCATAGGCTCTGCTTTATGTACATATCTTTACAATGTATATACTATGATCAATATAATAAACCGGCGCCCCCGATAAAGCGGGGTATCAGCCGCCTTTTTTCATAAGAGTATCACATGGGGGCTTCTGTGTGCAAGGGAGTTCCTATGGCCTCATAAACCGGCGACCACATCAAGGCCATCATAAGAGCATAGCTCTGGTTGCTGCGGCAATTGCCACATGATGATGAGGGGCAAAAGAGAGTTTGATGCCTAGCACAACTCAAACATAGGCCCCAACGAGCAATGCTCAAATGCTACCTGGGGGCTCCTGATGCAAGACATCAACGAGTTGACAACCCTTGTAGTAAACATGGCTTGGAAGCTTGGTGTATACACCTAAAACCCCGGATTAACCTACCTGCATCAAGTAAGTCACTCTGTCCAGGTAAACCTAGTATGACCCATCGAACGTACACACAAGTCAATCCTTACGGACCCCGAACTTGGTAACGTTAAATTGACGATCATCAAGTGATTACACAAGTCAATCTTCATAGATTTTTTGAACTTGGTAGCATTTGACATTGATGATTTGGTTAAGGATTGAGGACCATCTTAACAGGCTTTGCAAAATGGTTAATGACAGTAGCCTGGCAGCTCATAAAAAGCCTCGAATTTGGATCCTGGCAGCTCGTAAAAAGCCTCGACTACATGGTCTTATTTGCCCAAAACTTTATTTTTATTTTTTTGTTTTATCAAATCTTTATCCTCAAGGTCATTGGTTTTTAACCAAGTCCATCAATTCACGGAGTGGATGACTATAAGTTACCACTACATCTGGGTTTACAGAGTTCTAGTCTGGGTTACAAACACCAGTACTAACTACAGCTAAACCAGAGTTCATCGTAACCCGGATCGGTTTTCATGACGAACCGACAAGTAATCAAGGGAGTCATCAGCACTTGCACCTTGGGTCATCATTTCTTCCTGTCGGATTAAGGTTTATCGTGATACACTTAATCACAGGTATGATACATACTTATACTTTATACACAGTTCAAGTTATAAACTTAGACCATGTGTTTGGGCATTATGACCCGTCCGGCGATGAACCGCCAGGACAGTTTGAACATTGTTTTATGCAGAAACAGGTAGAATAAACTATCGAAAGCATTGAAAGCAGGATATATTTAAGAAGTTGCCAGTCAAAGCAATCTCACAAAATATAGTATGAGACGAACGCAGAGTATCTCAGCTATCCAATTACAAGGCGCTGGAAGGCCCAAAAGAATATCAGTTTTTCTCAAAGTACTGAGACATAAAGTTAAACTGGCGCTGGTTTAAGATTCTGCATTAGCTCGCCGTGAATATAGAGGGTCAACTGGCTCCGGGTCTTCGGCGGTTTCTTCCAGCTGCTGGAAGTTAACTGTGGTCCAGTCAATCTTGGCCAGAGCTCGGAAATAAACTTTGTCAGTTATGAGGTCTGACGGATCAATGTCAGGAGCAAAGGTGTGCTTACGGACGGGCGGAATAAGATTTTCAATATCGTAAGCTGGACGCTCTGCCCGCATGTTCTCCGCATCGTATCCTGGATGATAGCTTGATAGATCGGCTTCATCAGCAAGTTTGCTAGCAAGAGGCCGCATATCCATGGTTAGGGCACGTAGATCATCACTAGAAAAGGCTGATCCGTCTTCCTTCATGCTTGGATAGCCGTTCGTCGCCTCCGTCGGATCAAAATCAGGAACCCAAGCCTTCGCTCGGGTCAAAGCCATCAGAGCGCCTGCTCTTGCAGATGACTTCTTCACCTCTACAAGGCGGGCAGGCAGAATAGACAGTTTCTCCAAGGTACCCTGGATGGTGGTAGGCGCCGCTTTGTTGTGCGAGATAGCGCTGATGGCTCTCTGAGCGCCGGAATATAGCTGCTCCACCAGAGTGTATGCAGCTTTCAATTTCTTTCGCATATCATCACCAAGATGGGTGATACGCCTCCCTGCGTTAAAATTATGAGTTAAACCAGAACAGTACAGGATTGCAAGGATAAGGTTATGTCAAGAGTACTTACCAAAGATGGCAGATGTCATGTCATTTATTTGCTGCCTCAACCCGGACAGCTCCTCTGTCACCGGATTAAGAGCAGCCTCTGCATCACTGGCTCTATTCTCCATAGCAGCCTTTTCAACCTCCCAGGCTGACCACTCTGTTTCAAAGTCCTTTTTTAGCTTCTCCATATTGGCTAAAGCAAGTGTAAGCTCATCCTTGACTTTAACAGCAGCAGTCTCTTGGAATTTTAAGCTATCCCGGAGCTCGGTTATTTTAGAGGCCCTCCGGTTCAAATCAGTCTGTCAAAAATGAAAGTATATCAGATATTCATGGAGCAATTCAATCAAAGTCCCAAGCACATAACAAGTTATGCACTTGACACTTGGGGGCTAATGTATATTTGTAGTGAAAACAGGCAAAAAAATTCAGACAAATCCCAAGCACATAAACAAGTCATATACTTGGCACTTGGGGGCTAATGTGACATTGTTCTAGAAACAGGAGAAGTCCCGGTTCACCCTAAAGGAAGTAATCCGGCCCTTGGGGGCTACACATGTGCAAAACAAAGCTATCTACTAGATCCACTGAAGTCCCGGTTCACCCTAAAAGGCTAAGCCGGCACTTGGGGGCTACGATGGAGTAACGGTACAATTACAAGACACAAGCAGAAATAGAGGACAAAGACAAAGGAAAAGAAGTTACCTCATAACATTCCTTCAGTAAGTTTACCAATCCAGCTTCATAATCGCGGCTGGTATGTAGCCGGTTTAAGTATCCGGTATGAAGCTCATGAGCGCTGAGCTAAGCATAGATGGACAAATCAGTATTCCACTTACCCTTGTCATTGTTCAGAAATTCTTCCTTGGCAATATATTTGGCCAAAGCGATAGGCTCCCCTGGGGTGGTAAAACCGGTCCCAGTGATTTCAACATCACTAGATGAAGCGGTCGTTGGCTTAGGGGGATTAGCAGGAGCAGGACTAGCCCAGGCAGGGCTGGCCGGTTCAAGATCACGTTCCATGGGATCACTCCCCTGATCAACAAAGACTTCTTGATCCATAGGAGGAGGATCATCATGCGGAATCTCAATGTTGTCTTCCAAAGGTTCAGCAAGCTTAGGATCTTCTGCTGGTTCAGGATTGGTGTTATCGACTGCCGGTTTACTCAATTTGGCCTTTTTGCTAGGCTTGGGCATACTGCAAAAAGTTAAGAGATAATGAAAATCAGAAGAGTCAAAGATGAAAAGTTAAACCAGAGAGAGTGAAAGACAGCTTACCCAGGCACAGTCTTGAGGGGAGGAATTTGTGTGGCTGTTAATTCGCCAGAAGATGAGAGAGGAGTTTCCTGATAATTCGAGTCAGACGGATTAAGGGGTTGTCAAATAAGACATGCTAAGGGGAAAAGAGCAGTTGGAGTGAGTAAAACCTCGGAACGACGCCTCCGAGCTGGAGTGTGCGTTAATCGGGTGGATTCAATAGCATGACCGCTATGACGAGTAGTGCGGCGCGCTTCATGTTGCTGCTTCTTCAAAAGAAATTTGGATCCAAATGAGCATAAGGATGAGAAAATTGAAATTTCCGAACTGTTCGACGAATTTTTGGTGGTGGCAGCGGTTCTGAATTGGAGGAGAGAGAAATTACCTCAACATCGTCCGCTTTACTGCCTTCACCATGATCCAGTGAGCAGTCATTGTTAATAAAAAAATGCAGACAAAGGAAAGACAAGGAAATCAAAAGAATTAGGTGGTACCTCAGAAGCCGAATCATCTTCTTCCTCATTGGATCCCGACGCGGCAGTGTTCTTCTTCTTGTTTCTTTTGACAGCTTGGGTTTTTTGGCGAGTTGACTTCGCCGGTCTATCCTGGGTCTTCGTCTTCCAGAAAGGATCATTGTCCTGTTGAAAGAAATAAAGACATTTCAAGACAAGTACTGCAGACGGATTAAAATGAGGCAAAATAATAAGGAAGAGTTCTTACCGACGGTGGTTTGTTGGTCACACAGAGGGGTGCCAAGTCGGTTTGACTGCAAGCTTCTAGAGGTAGATTCAGCAGCTTCTTGACGGATTCATTAATCTCGTTTTCTGATAGCACCATCTCTGTGTGGTGCAAAGGGTCCTTGGGATTCACGGCATACTCACACATTGAACCAGAACGCCGGCTTAGCGGGAGAATACTCCAAGAAAGCCAGCAGCGGACGAAGTCAACTCATGTCAGTCCATTGGCTACAAAGGCCCTGAGCTTTGAAAGCTAAGGGGCATATTGAGCTCGCTCCTGGGCACTTAAACACTGTGGAAAAGGGTGGTTCTCAGGAAGACGGTGGGAGCGATAACCCGGCAGTGGATTTTCGCCTTCCGGTGAAGTGTCTACACAGTAGAACCAAGTCTGATTCCAGTCCTTTGGATGGCTGTGGAGAGTGGTGTGAGGAAAACTAACATCTTTCCTTTTCTGAATAGACATTCCGCCAAGTTCAGTGTTTAGGCCATCATGAAATTCAATACGACGGTTTAAGAGAAAGAAGTCCAGAAATAGCTCCACTGTTGGCTCCTCTTGCAGATAAGCTTCACAAAAGACTTGGAAGTTGCAAATGTTTGATACAGAGTTGGGACCAATGTCTTGTGGATGAAGCTGAAAGTTTGTCAACACATCACGGAAATTTTGACCCAGGAGGGTTGAATCCCCGGGCCAAGTGATCGAAGAAGACGACGGTTTCTCCTTCCTTGGGCTTTGGAGGACATTCTGATCCTGGGGCCCTCCAGTGAAGGACATCCTTTGGCCTAAAGCGCCAATTGAGGCCATTTTCTATAAATCATCCTCGGTGATCCGGGATTGGACCCAGTTGCAGGAGACAAACTGTTTGGCTTGAGTAGTCATCTTTTCGGAAGGGAAAGGCTGAAAATACAATGAAGAGCCGGTTTGTAATCGAAGCAGATTTAAACTGGCATGCTCTATGAAGGTACTGGTCTAAACGGCGGTTTAAGCAGGGGCCTAATGGTATATACCGGATTAAACTTCCGGAACAGCTATAACAATGACATCTACTGGATTATGAAGTTTGAAAAAAGCTAAACCGCCGACACAGGCAAACAAGACGCAGATCTGATGTTTTGGGGAAACAATTTTCACACAAACAGCAGTAAAATACGGATCTACAGCAGGTGGAAAACTCATAAATAATTCAAGTCATATTCAGCAGACGCGATGAAGGTCCTAAACAGATTCAATCTAACTGATCGTGCCGGGAGAGATAAAGCTACAACGATGGAGCAGAGTCATTCTTACGGTTGTTAACCAAAACTTTGAGATCTACGGCGAACTACTGGCTATGGCGAAGAACTGCGAAGAACAAGGACCTATCCATGAGCTAGCATGAGGAAACCCTAGAACTGAGATCTATGAAAAGGGAAGAAGAGGATGTACCCGAGGCGACGGGTGCGGAGAAGCACTGGTGAATCTCTGGAAACGTTCAAGTTGATGCAGCGGCCGGGCTCGACGAAGATGCAGAGTTCGACGGACGGCTGCGGAGCTCGAGCGCAAGTGGACAGAGGAAGAAGAAGAGGCAAGGGGGGGAGAGATGCCCCTCTGCCCTATTTATAAGCCGAAGGGATAAAATGGCAGGCGCAGGAATCAAGGAGCCCAAAAAGCGGATATGGATGATACTGTCGCCTCGATCTTCGAAGCTTTAATGGATAAAAGATAAAAAACAGGTACAAGTATTAAATGCGCAGATGGCATCATGGCGGATTAAAGTGATTTGAGGAGATGACGTCACACCGGTTTATAAAGCATTTTGAAGCTGCGAAAAGGGAAGATCTGTACAAGACTTTGAAGATTGACATGAACAGGTTCAAATCAATCTGGGGCCTAATGTCAGGGATATTACTACCAGGTATAAACCGCCCAAGATGGCCCGGTTTATGTTATCAAGATTATTTTATTAAAGCCTAACGGAGTATGAAGTAAGAGATTTCAGCCCAAGAGGTTTAGAGCCCAAGTGTTAGGGCCCATGATTTGTAAACCGCCATACTATGTAACTTGAGATGTAAGATAGAAAGAGTGGAGACCGAGGCGGACACGTTTATGAGCCGGCCTCGGGACTCTGTAAACCGGACCGGGCATCACCTCTTCTATAAAGGGACGACCCGGCGACGGTTCAGGGCAGAGAAGAACAACTCGAGGCAAAGGCAAACCGGATTCGCTCCCTGGTCATCGAATCCCTAGCAATACACACCAAACTAGGCGTAGGCTTTTACCTTCATCGAAGGGGCCGAACTAGTATAAAATCCCTGTGTCCTTGTCAGCTTTAACCCTTTTAAGCTAACACGTAGTGATGGCCTCACGACTAAGTCCTTTTGCTAGGACATCTGCCGTGACAAAACCACGACAGTTAACATAAATAATTTCAGAAAATGTTATAAACTTTAGAAATTCATAGAAAATAAACCGTAGCTCAGATCAAAAAACTTTATACGTGAAAGTTGCTCATAATGACAAGACGAATCCAATCGTGTCGTCTGTTCCCATGTCGGGACCCTCTACAGAGGTGAACCTGCAACTTTTAGCCCATTTCTGGTAGGTGAATAGTGCATGTACACCTGTTAATAAATCCAACTTAAATCCTAAAATAACTAATATGACTTAGGCATATCTTTAGACAACCCTGCACTGCACCGTAGCATTGCATGCTCTATGTTGCAAATATATGTTGTGTATTTACTATTTCCTCCACCTCTTCTCTCTCGTTAGACCCCGACACCGACATAGTCCCCGAGACCGACGCAGCTCCAGAGTAAGACTACACGGTTGACGACCAGACCCTTGTCGCAGAGTTCCACGCAAGCCAACCCCCTTTGATCATTCCGATATCGCCCGTTCCCTTCTCTCTTATGCTTGCATTAGAACTGCTACTGGTTTTGTATGATCCTATTTTGCTGCATAGCCTGTTCTTGTTACCTGCTTTCATACCTTACATGTTTATTCTAAACTGCTTAGTATAGGTTGGTTGATGCCCCACCAGTGACCCCCACCTTGTCCCTGTTGCCCCGACACCGCACATCACCCCCCTTAGTTGTACGACTCTCCAGAGTTATTATCGAGTGCCAAGGGTGATACCTCGTCAGCACTTCTGATGTTAACCCTGTAGTGTAACTATTCGGTCATGGTCATCGAGGGTGATTCCTCCTTCACCATTCCCGATAACGACTCTGTCGCGCAACGCCTCAAGTGTGTACCATCGAGGGTGATTCCTCTGAGTCCACCTTGACGGTTACATCAAGTGGGAATCCATTGAGGGTGATTCCTTGGGTTCCCCCCTTGTTGTTTTGGACACACGGTTACTTTGACTTACCACAGGACCATGATGACATCCGGTCAGCCTCGAGGCGTACCCGCGAGTGATGTGAAGTCGGGTTGACCTGGAAGGTACCCGAGAGATAATTACGTGGCACTGCCGGGCATTCTTAGCCCTTGCCGTAAGTCCACGAGACGGGGCGACGGGGTCACATGATCGTGAGTCTCTGCTCGTTACCGCACTTCCAAGACACTAACGGTTTGGATATTTGATCTGAGTACTTTTCGCACTAACCACCACGCGGGAATAAGTATGGGCACTCTCTGGGGTACGCATCGGCCGAAGCTCATCAGACGTCTGCGACTTAGCGGCGCGCGCCGCGCGCTGGGTTGGACTGGAATGCCTCGCTTGTATAAGGGGGTAGGTCTGCTCACCAGCCGCGTACGTAACATGCAGAAGTGCAAAGGGCGATGGGCCCAAGACCCCTGCGCGCTTAGGATGTAGACTGGCATGCTGACGTCCCTCATGATGCCTAGGTAGTGTTGCAGCGTGTTGATCCGCCGAAGGCGGGCACGACCTGATGGTGTGTCCGGCCGGTGTTGATCGAGCGTGTTGGGTAAGTTGGTGGACCCCAGCAGGGTAGATTGATCTATTCGAATAGTCGTGTCCCCGGTTACGGACGCTCGGAGTTGTATCCCGGTTGATACAACTAGAACTGGACGCTGAGATATGAAATGGATGTGTGGCTCCGAGATTGCTTTCTCATAGGGAGTCGAGGAAGGATCTCTGGGCGTTAATGCTACAACATGCTTGATAACTAAAATATGCTATTATGTACTCTCTTCTACTGCTGCGAGATGGTGGTTTCCAGAAGATGCTAGTCTTCGATAGTAGTAGCTTCTCCCACTCTTATTCTGGCATTCTACAGCTTAGTCCACAGATACTACCCCTTTCCATTGATACTGATGCATATGTAGTGTACATCTTTGCTTGCGAGTACTTTGGATGAGTACTCACGGTTGCTTTGCTACCCCTTCTCGCCCTTCTTTCTTATTTCTAGTTGTTGCAACCAGTTGGTGGAGTCCAGGAGCCACATGCCACCTTTGACTACTGCTACTACGCCGAGGGTGCCTACTACTACGTGACGGCCGCCGACGACCAGGAGTAGTTAGGAGGCTCCCAGGCAGGAGGCCTTGCTTTTTCGATCATGTTGCTTTTGTGCTAGCCTTCTTAAGGCTAACTTGTTTAACTTATGTATGTACTCAGATATTGTTGCTTCCGCTGACTCCTGTGTATTCGAGCTTATGTATTCGAGCCCTCGAGGCCCCTAACTTGTAATATAAAGAATGTATTATTTTATTTGTGTCTAGAGTTGTGTTGTGATATCTTCCCGTGAGTCCCTCATCTTGGTCGTACACATTTGCGTGCATGATTAGTGTACGGTCAAATCGGGGGCGTCACAAGTTGGTATCAGAGCCGACTGCATGTCGGAATCCCCCTTTCCAACTCCTTGGCCGAAGTTGAGTCTAGTCTTTGGAAAACTTTTACTAACAATGATTGTGTGGGTTGCGGGCCCACATCACAATTGGGTGGCATTAGGATCTTTTATTCCTCATCCATACTCTGGGACTATGATCTCTCTTCTATTTGGGTTAAATGATTTTACTAACTCTGTTCTAGGTTCTCGCTACTACTTCCTACCGGAGAGCCCATGATTACAGATGATCACCTCCTGCACCTGAAGATTCCAAAGATACTCCATGATGTTCTCTCGAGACTTCATGACATCACTTTTTCAATTCCCTTCCATCGGTAGACCCCTTGGTGGATAACCATGTACCCTTGACATTCATACAATCGTTCCTTGTTGATCTTGTTATTGTAAGATTCCCCCAAAATTCTCCCAATTGGGTCGATAATACTTTGTTCCTACTGTCTTGCAGTTCTTTGCTACCTGAATACCTTTACGAATAATTTCTCACACTTACCGAGTATCCTCTCATCTCTAGTTGAATCATGTATTTCACAAAAGTCTTCGAAATACCATTCGATCTTCAAAAAATCCTCAACAGCTTATTGCTCTTGAAGTTTTTGCTTGCTTGAATTATGATTAACCACATAAGTCTGGTAATCTTATTAGCATCCTTTGTCATGATCATTTTGAGTATGTTGATTCAATATGTTGCGAATGCTCGCAATCCTCAATCAGATCCTAGAATTCATCCTTCCGGCTCAGACGTCATTTCAAACATGAGCTGGATCTCGACCAATCAAATTGTCTTCGATTGTACCCCTAAGTCTACCCGACTTATCCATCCTTCAACACAGCTTTTGCTTCTGATCCCTTGATTTCGAAATCATAATTCCTTTGCATTGAGCTTTGAATTAGTTGGTTGTTTCTATAAACCAATGCCTTTGCATGGTTTCTTCCTCGGGTGGTGTGCCGGTACTCACATCAGCTCCGTTATGGACCGTCAGATCCTTTGATGAATTATCATCCGACAGTGACCTTTGTATACAAAAACCTTGAGAAGTTCTTTCCCTGATACATAATGCCTTCGGTAAATTGTATCATGTGCCTTGAAGAACATACTCTGCTTTTGAGCTTGTGTTGTTTACTCCTGAAGTTTGTGGTATATATTCCTAAGAGACCCTGATGGGTTGAACCTACGCCTTTTCTAATCTGTATGAACCTGGAAACTACTACGGGTCATACTCTACTGTTGTTATGTCAGATAAAATTTCAACACTACAACTTCGTCGAAGGCGAGAAGTGAATGAAAGGTTATTCATTAAAGAAGTGGGAGTCAACCTTTAACTTTGTGTTCATGCCCATGGACACGATGTAGATCCTATCATGGAAGCTTCTTGTAATAATAACTATTTCCTTGATAAATACCATCGGGTATCTGTGAATTGATCCTTTGCAACCGTGGTTCCGACCATGACTGTTCTCCTTTGAGTCTATTTCTCGGACAAGTTAAAGTACTTGCCTTCTATAGATCAGTATGCCTGCCCAACCTCTATTTTGTTCAAACTTCGAGTATTACCCCCCATAGTATCTCGAGGATATCAACTCATTGCACTTCATATTATGAATTTCTGATGAAGTAGTTCCTTTCCCCATCCTAGTCACGCCACGGGTTCTAGGTTGTCGTCAACCAAGAACACCGATTTGTGAATCAAATCAACACTGAGATTCAATACTCCCGGTACTTTGTTGTTGAGAAGTTTAATACTCCATCACGTCATTCCTATCCTGATGGGCTACATCATTATCGTGCTAATTTTAACTGTGCTACCTGGTCCTAAATCCCGGAGCACAACTTTCGACGATGAGCTAAGCTTACGGCGATCTTCCTCGGCATATCATTTTGCCTTGAACAGGAAGCTTGATTTCAAGTATGTATTGTACTAGTGGTTTCAATAACCTTTAGCTCCATCATTCATTTGACTTGATGTCATCGCTGATCAATTACATCTTAATGAAATCTCTCGACAAATGTGTCATGATCAGCATCAACAATGATTCGCCTTCTTCCAAGTTGTGAATCGAATTCATGATGGGAAATACCATCCTTTACCCTCGATGATTTGTATTAACATTGGCAACATTCTTGCATTACCTCCAACACAAAACTTGTTCTCATTTTGTGTTATACCTTGAGTTCCTTGTTATCCGACTTAGGATATGCTACTATTATTTGTGTTCAAACAAATTTTCCTTTCCATTGGATTGTTCAAACTGATAATTATATTTTCCTTTCCATTGGTTTGTTTAACCTTCCTTGTGATCTATATGATCTAAGTAGTAATGTTTTCCTGCTTATGTAAACACCTCGATGTACAACTCTATCAGTAAAACCCTGTTACTATTGTTGATGACATTCCGGTAACCACCGATGGACGAGAACATTGCCTATTGGTCCGCCTCGTCCCAACGAGTGGGAAAATGGTTCTCTTCATCCCTCACCCTTGGTACCAACATTGTTGCCGACATAACTAACATGCTATCCATTGACATGCCTTTCTATCATGATCGTGCAAGATGTCAGCGCCCTTCCTACTTTTAACCCACATGGTGGGCCCATAACCCACAGTTCCATAGGATCGAAACCTGACTCTCCTGTACATCCTTGATTCTCAAGTATCCTTTGCACTTGACTTCGTATGTAATTCACGAGTCACCGTCCTACAGATGATCTATTCTGGTATCAGACACAATACTTATTCCGATACTCTGAACCCCTTTCACACTCTGTTTCAAGCATCGAACGATTGTCTATCCATTTGGGAACTTCTTATTGTACCTTCTTACTTTGATCTCGATGTATTTTGTTCAACTAGAGAGATACTCATATGTTCATTCATGGGATAAACCCCGATGATTACCCCTTATAGCATGCTATCGTTGTCGAGCTGCCCCTTTCCTATTCGTAAGTATGATGGAATTTCCGAAGATAGGATGACGACTTCATCATGATGACCCGCAGCAGAGGAATGAAGAAGTCAATGTAATGGATCGGCCTCTTCGAGAAGAGTGATCAAGAACGAGAAGATCTGTTAGAATTTCGTAACCAGAACTTCCCCCTTACTCTACCTCTTAAATCTCGTGACGATATTTCTTGTAGTGGAGGAGATCTGTAACACCCCTAGAATCATGCTATAGTAATCTCCCCCTTAATGGTGGTCATGTCATCATGATTACTATGCAAATGGCCACTTGTCCAAGATCAAGGTTAATTTCAAATTTAAATTGCAAATCAAATAATTATTTCTTTGAACGGTACAACTAAAATGTTCGAAGAATTCTATAAATTCCCCTGGTCATTGTATGTTGAAACCAACTTCATTTGACTCACAAATAAATTCCTAGGAAATTAATAAGTGGTCCAGCGATGAATAAAATGGCCTTTTAAAAATAAATGCTTATTTATTTAACTCCAATTGCCCCCGAACTTTTTGTGTTATCTCCAAATAATCCCTATTATTTATGTGCCAAATTTCATGTTCACCAAATATCTTTTGGTACGAAAAGATAATAGAAATCGGTGCCGGAAATAAGAAAACAGAAAAGTCTTAAAAGAAAAGAAAAAAGGCAAAAAGGAAAAAGAGAAAAGCCCATGGCCTCCCCCTGGGCCTCGGCCCACGCAGCCCACCTCTACCCCGGCCTCCTCCTTCTCCCTCCTCGCTATGTTCACCCGACCGAGCGGTCGCCGTCCCGATGAACCTGCTCGGCACCCGCGTCGCTACAGGCGCCGCGAGGTGGATAAGATCTCCACCGCGGCCTCCCCTCTCATCATCCTCATCCATTCGCCCCTCTCTCTCGCTCTCTCTCTCTCGCTCGCTTGCTTTCGCCCTTTTCTCCCAAATGCTACCATCGTTGTTCGTCGTCGATCCCGCGGCCATCGGCCGCCCCACGCCAAGCTGGCATGTCCATGAGCTCCACCGCGTTCGTCCTCGTCGCCTGCCGCCAGCCGTTGCTGCGGGGAAGCACCGCAGGCCCCGGAACGAACCGAAGTCCGCCTTGGATCACCGGAGCTCCATCGCTCCATTTGTCGCCTCCCCTGCGCTACAAAACCGTCGAGGTCTTTTCCTAGCCGCACGGTGAGCTACGCCTCTCCTCCCTCCTCTTCCTGCTCGCCTTCGGGCATGTGAACAACCGCCACCGCAACGATGCTCTGGCCGCCGCCATTGCTGCCGTTGTCGTGCTCCTGAGCCATTACGAGCTCGGCCGACTACCCTGCCGTGCTCCTCGTGCACCGTAGACCCCGCCTAGTTGGTTAGTTTGGCCGCTCGCATGCTCTAACGCCGAACCAACTCATGGCCAAACTCTTGCGCCGCCTCCGCCGCTCGCCATGGTCGTCTTCGGTCGGTCTCGGTCAAATCACCGCCGCAGATCGACGCGCGGGCGAGTGCTCGTTCGAACGCACTAGGCCGCGCGCCAAATGGTCGTCTGAGGTCGTTTTCTGGTGAGCTCCGAGCCGCGCCGCCGCGTTTGGCGTCGCCGGCGTTGAGCCGCCGGCCACTGCCGATGTGGCACAACTAGGGCCACCCCTGGGTCACTGCCAGCGGGCCTCGCTGGCCCCGTTGACTAGGTTGACCCAGTCAACATGCTGACTAGGCAAACCCCAGCTACTGACATGTGGGCCCCCCTCTATTAATTAGTCTAATATACATTTTGTAAATAAAAGTAATTAGATTAACCTAAACACTCACTGACACCTAGGGCCCACACCATAATTAACCCTCCTAGATTAGTTTAATCCATTGTTAAGCTAACACAGGCTGACATGTGGGTCTCACTAGACCCACAGGTCAGGTTTGACCCTGGTCAGCGAGTCTTTTGACTGCTGATGTCATCAACACATCATGCTGACGTCATATTCCATTCTGTTAATGTAAATAATTTCAGAAAATGTTATAAACTTTAGAAATAAAATCGTAGCTTGGATCAAAAAACTTTATACATGAAAGTTGCTCAGAACGACAAGATGAATCCAATCGTGACGTCTATTTCCATGTCGGGACCCTCTAAGGAGGTGAACCCGCAACTTTTAGCCTCTTTCAAGTAGATGAATAGTGCATATACACATGTTAACAAATCCAACTTAAATCCTAAAATAACTAATATGACTTAGGCATATCTTTAGGAAACCCTGCACTGCACCGTAGCATAGCATGCTCTGTGTTGCAAATATCTGTTGTGTATTTATCTGTTTCCTCCCCCTCTTCTCTCTCGTTAGACCCCGACACTGATGTAGTCCCTAAGACCGACGCAACTCCGTAGTACGACTACACGGTTAATGACTAGACCCTTGTCGCAGAGCTTCCAGGCAAGCCAACCCCCTTTGATCATTCCAATATCGCCCATTCCCTTCTATCTTATGATTGCATTAGAACTGCTACTGTTTTGTATGATCCCATTCTGATGCATAGCCTGTTCTTGTTACCTGCCTTCATACCTTACCTGTTTATTCTAAACTGCTTAGTACAGGTTGGTTGACGACCCACCAGTGACCCCTACCTTGTCCATGTTGCCCACGCTGGATTACCAGATGACTTGATCAACGTGATCTACATCCAGGCCCTGACACCGCACATCACCCCCCTTAGTTGTACGACTCTGCAGAGTTATTATCGGGTGCCAGGGGTGATACCTCTTTAGCACTTCTGATGTTAACCCTGTAGTGTAACTATTCGGTCGTGGTCACCGAGGGTGAGTCTTCCTTCACCATTCCCAATAACGACTCTGCCGCCCAACCCCTCAAGTGTGGACCATCGAGGGTGATTCCTTCGAGTCCACCTTGACGGTTACATAGAGTGGGAATCCATTGAGGGTGATTCCTCGGGTTTCCCCCTTACTGTTCTGGACACACGCTTACTTTGACTTACCATAGGACCATGATGACATCGGGTCGGCCCCGAGGGGTACCCACGAGTGATGTGAAGTTGGGTTGACCTGGAAGGTACCCAAGAGATAATTGCGTGGCATGGTCGGGCATTCTTAGCCCTTGCCATAAGTCCACGAGACGGGGCGATGGGGTCACATGATCGTGAGTCTCTGCTCGTTACCGCACTTCCAAGACATTAACGGTTTGGATATTTGATCCGAGTACTTTTCGCACTAACCACCATGCGGGAATAAGTATGGGCACTCTGCGGTGTATGCATCAGCCGAAGCTCATCAGACGTCAGCGACTTAGCGGCGCGCGTCGGGTTGGACTGGAACGCCTCGCCTGTATAAGGGGGCTAGGTCTGCTCATCGATCGTGTACGTAGCATGCAGGAGTGCAAAGGGCGATGGGCCCAAGCCCCCTGCGCACTTAGGATGTAGACCGGCGTGGTGATGTCCCTGATGATGCCTAAGTAGGGCTGCGACGTGTTGATCCGCCGAGGGCGGGCACGACCTCATGGTGTGTCCGGCCGGAGTTGATCGAGCGTGTTGGGTTAGTTGATGCACCCCTGTAGGGAAGATCGATATATTCGAATAGCTGTGTCCCCGGTTATGGACGCTCGGAGTTGTATCCCAATCGATACAACTAGAACTGGATGCTGAGATATGAAATGGATATGTGGCTCCGAGATTGCTTTCTCACAGGGAGTCGAGGAAGGATCTTTGGGTGTTAATGCTACAACATGCTTGATAACTATAATATGCTATTATGTACTCTCTTCTACTGCTGCAAGATGGTGGTTTTCAGAAGATGCTACTCTTCGATAGGACTAGCTTCTCCCCCTCTTATTCTGGCATTCTGCAGTTTAGTCCACATATACTACCCCTTTCCATTGATACTGCTGCATATGTAGTGTACACCTTTGCTTGCGAGTACTTTGGATGAGTACTCACGATTGCTTTGCTACCCCTTTTTCCCCCTTCTTTCTTCTTCCTGGTTGTTGCAACCAGATGGTGGAGTCCAGGAGCCACATGCCACCTTTAACGACTGCTAATACCCCGAGGGTGCCTACTACTACGTGACGGCCGCTGACGACGAGGAGTAGTTAGGAGGCTCCCAGGCAGGAGGCATTGCCTTTTCGATCATGTTGCTTTTGTGCTAGCCTTCTTAAGGCAAACTTGTTTAACTTATGTTTGTACTCAGATATAGTTGCTTCCACTGACTGTTGTGTATCCGAGCTTATGTATTCGAGCCCTCGAGGCCCCTGGCTTGTAATATAAAGCTTGTATTATTTTATTTGTGTCTAGAGTTGTGTTGTGATATCTTCTCGTGAGTCCCTGATCTTGGTCGTACACATTTGCGTGCATGATTAGTGTACGGTCACATCGGGGACGTCACAGCACCCATACACTTTATCCCTCTCTTTGATTCTATTGATATCTCACGGCGGTGATCCCTCCACTCTCTTCTGGTCGATCGCCGCCTCTAGGTATGATATATCCTTGCCTCTATTTCACACACATTGCATATGTTACATTTGTTGTTTGAGATATCATCGGCACATATTCCGTATCTATCTCCCGCGCACGAACCCACACACCATCTCTCTCACACACACCCACGTAGGTGGGGTACGTACACGAAGAGGATAGGTGCACGCATGATGCACGTACTCACGTCTCGTTCCCAGCAACACCCGTGCGGGTACACTTGGTGGAGCTCATTTCTGTACGAAAAGGCAGCCCACGTGCTAATTTGACTCATGTAGCATTTGTTTACTTGAAGGAGGGTCGTCTACCACGCGTGCATGAAACAAAGTTCGACTTGACATGTTGGTGCGTTATTTTTAAATAAAGTTACATTGCTCAATGGGACGTACAAAATATAAAACGATTGTTATAAAGAAAAAGGTAATCCACTCCACAATATACAATGGAGCTTGCCTGCTGGGGTTGGTTTGTATTCACACACTCTCTCACACAAGACGGCGATGGCCTATCTCTCTCTCATCGGTGGTCATAGAATCCAGCCTGATCCCGTCCGGCGGCGGAAAGGGAGGACGTGCATCGTTGCTTCGTTCGACGGCGTCGAGGCAGCACGTCCCGATCTGCGGTACCGGCCGTTCTCTCTGACCAGGCTGCGGCGCAGCAGGGCAGATCCCACCCGCTGGCGCCCTCCTAGTTACTTCCAGACTACCCCCAGGTACATCTTCCACCCCTCCGGCCTTGCTCCACAGCCCATCTTTGCATCACCCCACATCGCTGCATGTGGAAAATCCTGCATGTGGATCTTCCCTAGTTCTTCGCCCAAATCGTAGCTCGGCCGGCCTACTTTCCATGTTGCAATCTCCTCCTCACGCCCTTTTTAGATAAACAACCATGCTGCTATCTTCCCTTAGGACAAGGAATATGCTTCTTTTTTGTCGGCGTATGTGTCTTCAAATGTTATTGGCGAATAATTGTTTCCTTTCTACCTCTTCTGCAAACAGGGCTATCCATTTCACCCCGTTGCTATTGCGATCTTTTGGTGATGGAGGATGGTTCATGATGACAAAGACGGAAGATCCCCCTTTCCGGAGCTCCGAACGGACTCCGGATCTTGCCTCCCAATTAAGAATAGGAGGTGGCTGATGCGACTTGAAACTGCGTCAGTATTTCCCCACAGAGGAAGGGATGATGCAACATAGCTACAGTAGGTATTTTCCCTCAGATGTGAAACCAAGGTTATCGAACCAGTAGGAGACTCGAGCAACACTATGTAAACTGTACCTGCACACAAAGAACAAATACTTGCAAGTTGCAACCCAACGCGTAAGAGGGGTTGTCAATCCCTCCTCCGTAAAAAGATAAATTTTTTGTATGAGATTGGATAAGTAGATCGTGCAAGAACACAAAATAAAAGATGCAAATAAAAAGTGCATCAAGATATTTTTGGGTTTGGAACAATTGATCTAAAAACAAAAGCGATGAAAAATAGATAGGAAAGCAATATGATAAAAGATAGACCCGGGGGTCGTAGATTTCACTAGTGGCTTCTCTCCACACAATTATGACGATATCCAAGGCAATGATCATTATATAGGCATCACGTCCAACATTAGTAGACCGACTCTTGCATGCATCTACTACTATTACTCCACACGTCGATCGCTATCCAGCATGCATCTAGTGTATTTAGTTCATGGAGAAACAAAGTAATGCAATAAGTACGGTAACATGATGTAGACAAGATCTATTCATGTAGGAATATACCCCATCTTGTTATCCTTAATAGCAACGATACATGCATGCCTTGCTACCCCTTTTGTCACTTGGTGAGGATACCGTAAGATCGAACCCATCATAAAGCACCTCTTCCCATGGCAAAAAAAATTAATCTAGTTGGCCTAACTAAACCAAAGATTCGAAGAAGAAATACGAGGCTATAAGTAATCATGCATATAAGAGATCAAAGAAGACTCAAATAATATTCATGGATAGAAACTGATCATAAACTCGAAATTCATCGGATACCAACAAACACACCGCAACAGTCATTACATCAAATAGATCTCCAAGAGACCATTGTATTGAGAATCAAAAAGAGAGAAGAAACCATATAGCTACTGCCTACGGACCTGTAGATCTATGGTGGACTACTCATGCATCATCGGAGAGGCACCAATGAGGATGATGAACCCCTTTGTGATGATGTTAGATTGGATCTCGTGGTTCTGGAACTTGGGACGGCTAGAATTGTGTTTCGTCTGCTCCCCTGGTATTTCTGGTATTTCTGAGGATTTATAGAGCGAACATGCGGTGGAGGAGACCCCCATGGGCCCCACAACCCATCAGGGCGTCAGGGGCCTCTGGCGCTCCCTAGTGTCTTGTGGGCCCCACGGGCCTCCCCCCAGGTGCTTCCTTGGCTCCCAAATTGTCTTCTGGTCCAAAAAAAATCTCCAAAAAGTTTCGTTGCACTTCGTTTTATAGGGATATTCTGCGAAGTAAAAAACAAGCAAAAAACAACAACTAGCACTTGTCACTATGTCAATAGGTTAGTCCCAAAAAATGATATAAAGTTGCTATAAAATGATTGTAAAACATCCAAGAATGATAATATAACAACATGAAACAATAAAAATTATTGATATGTTGGAGACGTATTAGTGGCGGCGCCTTCGTATCTTAAAACGTGACGAAACTTCCTCCCCTATTTTTTCTCCAAAAATAGGAATTTACAGTGCTGGAATTAGGGTCAGCAGAGCCTTGAGGGCCCCAGTACCCATCAGGGCGGGCTAGAGGGTGATAACCCACAAGTGTAGGGGATCGCAACAGTTTTCGAGGGTAAAGTATTAAACCCAAATTTGTTGATTCAACACAAGGGGAGCCAAAGAATACTCTTAAGTATTAGCAACTGAGTTGTCAATTCAACCAACCTGGAAACTTAGTATCTGCAGCAAGATAGTTTAGTAGCACAGCAATATGATAGTGGTGGTAGCAGCAATAAAAGTAAAGATAGCGTTTTTGTAGGTTTTGTGATAATAGCAACGGAAAAGTAAATAAGCAAATAGCAATATAGGTAAAGCTCGTAGGCATTGGATCGGTGATGGGAAATTACGTTGGATGCAATTCATCATGTAGAAGTTATAACCTAGGGTGACACAGAACTAGCTCCAGTTCAACAATGCAATGTAGGCATGTATTCTGAATATAGTCATACGTGCTTATGGAAAAGAACTTGCATGACATCTTTTGTCCTACCCTCCCGTGGCAGCGGGGTCCTATTGGAAACTAAGGGATATAAAGGCATCCTTTTAATAAAGTACCGGACCAAAGAATTAACACATAGTGAATACATGAACTCCTCAAACTATGGTCATCACCAGGAGTGGTCCCGATTATTGTCACTTCCGGGTTGCCGGATCATAACACATAGTAGGTGACTATAGACTTGCAAGATAGGATCAAGAACACACATATATTCATGAAAAAATAATAGGTTCACATCTGAAATCATGGCACTCGGGCCCTAGTGACAAGCATTAAGCATAGCAAAGTCATAGCAACATCAATCTCAGAACATAGTGGATACTAGGGATCAAACCCTAACAAAACTAACTCGATTACATGATAGATCCCATCCAACCCATCACCGTCCAGCAAGCCTATGATGGAATTACTCACACACGGCGGTGAGCATCATGGAATTGGTGATGGAGGAAGGTTGATGATAATGATGGCGACGATCTCCACTCTCCGGAGCCCCGAACGGACTCCAGATCAGCCCTCCCGAGAGAGATTAGGGCTTGGCGGCGGCTCCGTCTCGTAAAACACGATAATTCTTTCTCCTCGATTTTTTTCTCCACGAAACGGAATATATAGGACCTGGGGATACGTCGGTGGGGCACCGGGCTGCCCTCGAGGCAGGGGGCGCGCCCTAGGAAGGGGGCACGCTCCCCACCCTCGAGGACGGCCCGTGGGCCCCCAGGTGTGGATCTTCTTGCAGGTATTTTTTATATTTTCTGAAATAAATCTCCGTTGATTTTCACGCGATTCTGAGAACTTTTTATTTCTGCACAAAAAACAACACCATGGCAGTTCTGCTGAAAACAGCGTCAGTCCGGGTTAGTTCCATTCAAATCATGCAAGTTAGAGTCCAAAACAAGGGCAAAAGTGTTTGGCAACGTTGATACATTGGAGACGTATCAACTCCCCAAGCTTAAACATGTGCTTGTCCTCAAGCAATTCAGTTGATAAACTGAAAGTGATAAAGAAAAAGTTTGACAAACTCTGTTTGCTCTTGTTATTGTAAATATGTAAGCAAGCATTCAGGTTTTCAACAAGATCATGAACTAACCACAGTCACAATAACTTTCAGGTCTCAAGACTACCCACATCAATATCATAATCAACTAGCGAGCGATAATAATAAACCTCGGATGACAACACTTCTCAAAACAATCATGATATGATATAACAGGATGGTATCTCGCTAGCCCTTTCTGAGACCGCAAAACATAAATGCAGAGCACCTTTAAAGATCAAGGACTGACTAGACATTGTAATTCATGGTAAAAGAGATCCAGTCATGATCATACTCAATGCAAGTTAATAATAATACATGCAACGACAGAGGTGCTCTCCTACTGGTGCTTTTTGATAAGAGGATGATGACTCTGCATAAAAGTAAATAGATAGGCCCTTCGCAGAGGGAAGCAGGGATTTGTAGAGATGCTAGAGCTCGATTTTAAAATAGATATTGAATAATATTTTGAGCGGTATACTTTCATTGTCAACATAACAACCAAGAATCTCGATATCTTCCATGCTACGCACATTAGAGGCGGTTCCCAAACAGAATGGTAAAGTTTATACTCCCCCAACCACCAACAAGCACACTCCACGGCCAGCCGAATCCACGGGTTACCGTCCAAACAAGCAACAGCCCTGGGGGAGTTTTGTTTAATTATTATGATTTGAGCATGGGACTGGGCATCCCGATTACCAGCCATTTTCTCATGAATGATGAGCGGAGTCCACTCAACGGGAGAATAACCCACCTAGCATGGAAGATATAAACAGCCCTAGTTGATACATGAGCTGTTCGAGCATACAAAACAGAATTTTATTTGAAGGTTTAGAGTTTGGCACATACAAATTTACTTGGAACGACAGGTAAATACCGCATATAGGAAGGTATGGTGGACTCATATGGAATAACTTTGGGGTATATGGAAGTGGATGCACAAGCAGTATTCCCGCTTAGTACAGGTGAAGGCTAGAAAGAGACTGGGAAGCGACCAGTTAGAGAGCAACAACGGTCAAGAACATGCATTAAAATTAATCAACAATGAATGCAAGCATGAGTAGGATATAAATCACCATGAACATAAATATCGTGGAGGCTATGTTGATTTGTTTCAACTACATGCGTGAACATGTGCCAAGTCAGGTCACTTAAATCGTTCAAAGGGGGATACCACCCATCATACCTCATCACAACCATTTTAATATCATGTTGGCACGCAATATACACCATTATAAACTCTCAGCTAATTAAGCATGGCATAAGCAGCTATGATCTCTAATTGTCATTGCAAGCATGTTTCATTCATAACAAGCTGAATCAAGAACGACGAGCTATCATATTTACAAAAACAAAAGAGTTCGAGTTCATACCAGCTTTTCTCATCTCAATTAGTTAATCATATATCATCCTTATTGCCTTTCACTCGCACGACCGAACGGTGTGGATAATAATAATAGTGCACGTGCATTGGACTAAGCTCGAATCTGCAGACATTTGATACAAGAGAGAAGACAAGGTAATGTGGCTCAAGATTAAATCAACAACAAAGCATATGAGAGCCACTAAGCATTTTAATCATGGTCTTCTACTCTTAACCCCTAAAGAAAAGAAAAGAAACTATTTACACGGGAAAGCTCCCAACAAGCAAACGAAGAATGGGAAATCTTTTTGGGTTTTTATTTTTAGTTACTACTACGAGCAAAGAAAGTAAACTAGCTAGAAGCTACAACTAATATTTTTTTGTTTTTCTGGGTTTTTCTAGGACACAAGAAAAACACTAAGAAAAAGAAATTTAAACTAAGCATGGATGGTACAGTGAAAGAGTGTGAGCACCGACAACTGGAATAAGTGTGTGAACATGAATGTAAGCCGGTGAGAAACACGTACTCCCCCAAGCTTAGGCTTTTGGCCTAAGTTGGTCTATGGCCACGGATCGAAGCCACTCCCTCTAGTGTACTGAGATGTGTCCTCTGGATGCCACTGGTTGGCGAGCTCGTCCGGATCCCACCCATAAACAGATTGACGAGAAGGATCAAACGGTGGTTCTGGCTCAGGCTCTGAAGCTTGTGCCTGGCCTTGGTACTGGTAGAAGGCGTCTAATGTAATGAGGTACTTGCCTGTGGACAGATCAAACAGAGATGGTGCAGGCAAGGTAAAAATTTCATAGTATATTTCATCAAACCTCAATTTATAAAGTAGCTGCATATTTTTGTCTTTAACAAGAATGTCATGAGCTACCATGCTCTTGTAGTCTAGATAAATAGGGGCAAGCAATTTTTCTTCCTTCTCATGATGTCTAATAGGTATATTAAAATGTTCAGCAAGGCGAGAAGCAAAGATGCCTCCAAAGGCGGCCCCTTTGACCGGTTCAGACTCAATCGTTTGGCAACGACGGCGCCCAAGCTAAAAGTTGTGTCACGAAACAAAGCATGGCGTAAAATAATAATATCAGGGGCACTGAGATTCCCACTGTTCCCGCGACCAATTAAACACCTACTAGCAAATAAAGCAAAGTAGCGCAGAACAAGGAAGTGTATACTGGTGATTCTTGCCCCTGAAACTTGTCTAGTTTCACCTACGAATATCATATCAATAAACCCTTTGACGTCTTCATGACGTGGTTCATCTAGTCTACCTTCAAAGGGTACTTTGCATATTTCACAAAAATCTAACAGTGGTATCTCCTTAACCACATCATATAAGCGAAACTCCACCGTAGGTGGTGTTTTCCTAGAATGTAAAAGAAAGCTTTGCATAAAAATATTGGTGATAAGAGATACTGTTGTTTTTGGTCGTTGATGAAGTCGGTGAGGCCTGCATTATTAGCCATCCAATAAAAGTCTTCGAAAATACCGGCGGGCGTCATGAAATTATTACAAGGCCATTCGCACGGTCGAACTTCCGCCATGCGAGGAAGATGATACTTGGGCTTCTTGTTTTCTTCTTTCTTCTTCTCCTCTGAGCTCTTGCTGGAAGAGCCCCTCAGTATTCTTTTTAACATTTTATTTTTCTGAAAATTTCTGAAATTTTTAGTAACTCACAAATAAAAGTTAACCAAACTCAACAAGATTGATAGCAAGAACTCCTATAAGTGCCTAGAAGCTATATCATGCATTAGAACTACTTGGGACCAAGAAAAATTGGCATGCAAGCTCAAGAACAAGGTCACCACAGCAGCACAAATTTGCAACAAATAAAGCACTAGAACAAAAACTAATTGGACTAATGGAGGAGTCACATACCAAGGAACAATCTCCCCAAACAGTTTGGTGAATGGTGCTTTGAGCAAGGAGATCGAAAATGGCAGCAAAACGAGCTAGAACTCGGGTTTGAGCTGGCTGGGGATTTTTTTGGGAGGAAGAAGAAGGGAATGGTTGAAAGGATAAGTGGAGGGGGGCCACGTGGGGCCCTCGAGGCAGGGGGTGCGCCCTGGGAAGGGGGAGCGCCCTATGCCCTCGGGGCCACGTGATGGCTCCCCTCGCTGTGTGGTCAGTGCCATATTTTCTTAAATATTCTAGAAAAAATCATATTTCATTTTCATGGCATTTGGAGAACTTTTATTTTCGGGATATTTTTTATTGCACGGATAAGTCTGGAAACAGACGGATAATGCTATTTTTCGTTTATTTAACCTAATTAACAGAAAGTAAAAGGAGGGTATAGAAGGTTCGTGCTATCTAGATTCACCTATCCCATGTTCATCAAAAGTAATCCATTAACAAGGTTGATCAGGTCTTGCTAATAAACTCTTTCCGAGTAACATGAAACCAGAGAATTTTTGAATAACACTATGTTACCTAAATGGGGATATGTATGTCCCCAACAATAAGTATGTCATATGCCTTCTGGATAGTAGGAATAGGAAACTCGAAACCTCCAATAGTGATAGTTGAAGTTTTTCCAATATAATTGATACTGAAGACCTGAGGTTGTTTCCTCGGAAAGTGTACCGTATGCTTATTACCATTGACATGAAAAGTGACATTGCCTTTGTTGCAATAAATAACAGCCCCTACAGTATTCAAAAAAGGTCTTCCAAGAATAATAGACATACTATCATCCTCGGGAATATCAAGTATAACAAAGTCCGTTAGAATAGTAACATTCGCAACTACAACAAGCACATCCTCACGAATACCGACAGGTATAGCAGTTGATTTATCGGCCATTTGCAAAGATATTTCAGTAGGTGTCAGCTTACTCAAGTCAAGTCTACGATATAGAGAGAGAGGCATAACACTAACACCGGCTCCAAGATCACACAAAGTAGTTTTAACATAGTTTCTCTTAATGGAGCAAGGTATAGTAGGTACTCCTGGATCTCCTAATTTCTTAGGCATTCCACCCTCAAAAGTGTAATTGGCAAGCATGGTGGAGATTTCTACATCAGACATCCTTCTTTTGTTGGTAATAATATCTTTCATGTTTTTGGCATAAGGATTTGTTTTAAGCACATCAGTCAAACGCATACGCAAAAAGATAGGTCTAATCATTTCAGCGAAGCGCTCAAAATCTTCATCATCCTTTTTCTTGGATGGTTTCGGAGGAAAAGGCATGGGTTTCTAAACCCATGGTTCTCTTTCCCTAACGTGCTTCCTAGCAACGAAGTATCTCTTATCATAACGTTGATTCTTTGATTGTGGGTTATCAAGATCAACAGCGGGTTCAATCTCTATATCATTATCATTGCTAGGTTGAGCATCATCATGAACATCATTATTAATATTATCACTAGGTTCATGTTCATTGCCAGATAGTGTCTCAGCATCAGAAACAGATATATCATTGGGATTCTCAGGTGGGTGAGCTACAGGTTTACTAGAAGCATGCGAAGTCTTATCATTTTTCTTTTTCTTCCTTTTAGAAGAACTAGGTGCATCTATATTAGCTCTCTGAGAATCTTGCTCAATTCTCTTAGGGTGGCCTTTAGGATACAGAGGTTCCTAAGTCATTTTACCACCTCTAGTCACAACTCTAATGGCATTTTCATTATTCTTACTATTTAGTTCATTGAGAAAATCATTCTGAGCTTTAAGTACTTGTTCTACTTGAGTGGTAACCATAGAAGCATGTATACTAATAAGTTTCAATTCATCCTTAGAATTAGACAGATAATCACTCAAGCGTTCAATCATATGAGCATTGTGTTGTAATTGTCTACCAACATAAGCATTGAAGTTTTCTTGTTTCACAATAAAATTGTCAAACTCATCTAAGCATTGGCTAGCAGACTTATAACGAGGAATATCACCTTCATCAAATCTATAAACAGAATTTACCTTTACTACCTGTGTCGGGTTGTCAAGACCTTGTATTTCTTCAATAGGCGGTAAATTCTTAACATCTTTAGCTTTAATACCTTTTTCTTTCATAGATTTCTTTGCCTCTTGCATGTCTTCAGGACTGAGAAATAGAACACCTCTTTTCTTCGGAGTTGGCTTACGGGCTGGTTCAGGAAGTGTCCAATTATTTTCATTGGCTAGCATATTATTCAATAGTAATTCAGCTTGTTCCACTGTTCTTTCCCTGAAAACACAACCAGCACAACTATCCAGGTGGTCTCTGGAAGCATCGGTTAGTCCATTATAAAAGACATCAAGTATATCATGCATCTCAAGAGGATGATCAGGCAAAGCATTAAGTAACTGGAGAAGCCTCCCCCAAGCTTGTGGGAGACTCTCTTCTTCAGTTTGAGCAAAGTTATATATTTCCCGTAAGGCAGCTTGTTTCTTATGAGCGGGAAAATATTTAGCAGAAAAGTAATACATCATATCCTGGGGACTACGCACACAACCAGGATCAAGAGAATTAAACCAAGTCTTAGCATCACCCTTTAACGAGAATAGAAATAGCTTAAGGATATAATAGTAACGAATCTTTTCATCATTAGTAAATAGGGTGGCTATATCATTCAACTTGGTAAGATGTGCCACAACAGTTTCAGACTCATAGCCATGGAAAGGATCAGATTCAACCAAAGTAACTAACTCAGGATCAACAAAGAATTCATAATCCTTATCAGTGACACATATAGGTGAAGTAGCAAAAGTAGGGTCATGTTTCATTCTAGCATTCAAGGACTTTTCTTTTAGCTTAGCTAATATCTTCTTAAGATCATATCTATCATTGCAAGCAAGAAAGTCTCTAGCAGTTTCTTCATCCATAACATAACCCTCAGGCACAACAGGCAATTCATATCTATTGGGAGTAGTTTCATCATCACTTTCATAAATATCATCAACATTTGCACTCTCCCTAACCTTAGCAATTTGTTCATCTAGAAATTCACCTAGTGGCATAATATCAGGCATAGAGGTAGTTTCATCATACATAGCAGAAGTAGCATCATCAAGAACATACGACATATCAGATTCAATAGCAGGAGTAGGTGTCGCAAGTTTACTCATAACAGAAGGAGAATCTAGTGCAGAGCTAGATGGCAGTGCCTTACCTCCCCTCGTAGTTGATGGTAAGATCTTGGTTTTTGAGTCCTTCAAATTCTTCATAGTGATAAGCAGATATAAATCCCAAGTGACTTAAAGAATAGAGCTATGCTCCCCGGCAACGGCGCCAGAAAATAGTCTTGATAACCCACAAGTGTAGGGGATCACAACAGTTTTCGAGGGTAAAGTATTAAACCCAAATTTGTTGATTCGACACAAGGGGAGCCAAAGAATAATCTTAAGTATTAGCAACTGAGTTGTCAATTCAGCCACACCTGGAAACTTAGTATCTGCAACAAGATAGTTTAGTAGCATGGTAATATGATAGTGGTGGTAGCAGCAATAAATATAAAGATAGCGTCTTTGTAGTTTTTGTGATAATAGCAACGGAAAAGTAAATAAGCAACTGGCAATATAGGTAAAGCTCGTAGGCATTGGATCGGTGATAGGAAATTACGTTGGATGCAGTTCATCATATAGAAGTTATAACCTAGGGTGACACAGAACTAGCTCCAGTTCATCAATGCAATGTAGGCATGTATTCCGAATATAGTCATACGTGCTTATGGAAAAGAACTTGCATGACATCTTTTGTCCTACCCTCCCGTGGGAGCGGGGTCCTATTGGAAACTAAGGAATATTAAGGCCTCCTTTAAATAGAGTACCGGACAAAAGCATTAACACATAGTGAATACATGAACTCCTCAAACTATGGTCATCACCGGGAGTGGTCCCGATTATTGTCACTTCGGGGTTGCCGGATCATAACACATAGTAGGTGACTATAGACTTGCAAGATAGGATCAAGAACACACATATATTCATGAAAACATAATAGGTTCAGATCTGAAATCGTGGCACTCAGACCCTAGTGACAAGCATTAAGCATAGCAAAGTCATAGCAACATCAATCTCAGAACATAGTGGATACTAGGGATCAAACCCTAACAAAACTAACTCGATTACATGATAGATCCCATCCAACCCATCACCGTCCAGCAAGCCTACGATGGAATTACTCACACACGGCGGTGAGCATCATGGAATTGGTGATGGAGGAAGGTCGATGATGACGATGGCGACGATCTCCACTCTCTGGAGCCCCGAACGGACTCCAGATCAGCCCTCTCGAGAGAGATTAGGGCTTGGCGGCAGCTCCTTCTCGTAACACGTGATAGTTCTTTCTCCTTGATTTTTTTCTCTCCATGAAACGGAATATATAGGACCTAGGGATACGTCGGTGGGGCACCGGGCTGCCCTCGAGGCAGGGGGCGCGCCCTGGGAAGGGGGGCGCACCCCCCCACCCTCGAGGACGGCCCGTGGGCCCCCAGGTGTGGATCTTCTTGCATGTATTTTTTATATTTTCTGAAATAAATCTCCATTGATTTTCAGGCGATTCCGAGAACTTTTTATTTCTGCACAAAAACAACACCATGGCAGTTCTACTGAAAACAGCGTCAGTCTGGGTTAGTTCCATTAAAATCATGCAAGTTAGAGTCCAAAACAAGGGCACAAGTATTTGGCAAAGTAGATACGTTGGAGACGTATCAGAGGGGGTTGGCGCGCCCTAGTGACTACTGGGGAGCTGGGCCCCCTCAAGTGTGTCTTTGTTCCAGTATTTTGTACTTATTGCAAAATAATTCTCCAAAAAGTTTTGTCCAATTCCTAGAACTTTTATTTATGCACAAAAAATAACACCATGCTAGTTATGCTGAAAACAACGTCAGTTCGGGTTAGTTTCATTCAAATCATGCAAACTAGAGTCCAAAACAAGAGCAAAAGCATTAGGAAAAGTAGATAAGACGGAGATGTATCGGACAGTCACTCGCGTGCGAAGTACGCTTCGTTCCTATAGGCCCGCGAGGTCGTTGTCCATTGCTTTGACCCGATGAGAGAGAGGTGTAGCTTGATGAACAAGGAGGATTAATTATTTTAGGGTTGTGTTACGGTAGGAGTATATAGTACGTGTCGAAGGGGGGATGGGACCAACATATACTAGGTGTCATGAACCTAACTCTGTGTGGGGACTTTACGGATTTCGTGGCAGATGCCACATCAAAGTTGTGCATTAGGTATTAAAAACATCACAACCACACACCTCTCCATATATATGTTTGGCACAGTTGCAAACGATGGTGGTTGTCCTCTGGCACTCACTCACGCGGTTATCGGTGATGCTTCCATCTGTGGGCCTGCTTGGTCCATCACTTTTGCCGACAGCGATAAAGGTTAATTAATGTGACCTGAGAGGGGATTAATTTTTCATTTGTCTCACGGTATAGGTCATGATGTGAGATTACATAATAGCGCATGTGTACACTTGAATCTATCCCGCTGGATCGAAGTGGGGGGGGGGGGGCAAGCACGTACACGACACATCATGAACCTCTTGCTCTGTGTGGGGAATGTGCGATTTTCAACACATGAACCACATCAATGTTGTGCATTGGGTATTCAACACATATGCATGCATAACACACCTCCATAAATATGTTTGGGACACATGCATGAAATGGTTGTCTTTGGACACTCTCACTCGCTTGGTTACACTACAAAAAAAGACACATCCATGACATTTTGGGCCGAACGAAAACGAATTATGTCATACTTATGACACTTCTATGACGATAATTGTGACAAAACCCGATATCATCATAGATGTGGTGGGATCCTACTTCTATGACAGAAAATGGGCTTTTCATCCTGGGCGGGCCGGAGACGTAGTTGCATGACATTCTTTGGGCCGTCCATGACAGAAAAAACCGTGGTAGAAGCGAGTGCGAGGAAAATATCGGGGTTTTCCCGGTTACGGTGGGTGGTCGGGGCCGAGCGATGCATGTTTCTCTCGTACACGCACGCGCGTGGGTGCAAGGCATTGGGCTCTAACTAAACCCGAGCGAGGCGTTGGGCTCTAACTGAACCCGAGTGATTGCACTGCAGGCTACGCGTTACTGAACCCGAGCGATCGATCGATGGCTGTTAACTGAACCCGATCGAGCGATTCCTTCGCTACTGCTGCTAACTGAAGCCGATCGATGCTGCCTCTGGATGAACAGTGAGCGTTGTTGGGGGGGTTTGGATGAACACTTCTCAGTGGGGGTGGATGAACAAGACCCCGTGGTGTTGCTCTGGATGAACTAGACCCCGATCGATCGATCCGGCTGGGGCTGGATGAACAGGACCCCGTGGAGAGCTGGATGAACAGGACCACCCCGTGGAGGGCTGGATGAATAGTAGACGGTGCAGGGCTGGATGAACAGTAGCCCGTGGAGAGGGTTGGTTGAACAGTAGCCGGTGGAGTAGCGCGCGGTGGAGGCTGGATGAATAGGAGCCCATGGATGAATAGTCGCAGGTGGAGGCTGGAGGAGGTCGACGGTGGATGAACAGTAGCCCGTGGAGGCTAGAGGGGGTCGACGGTGGAGATGAACAGTATCCCGTGGAGTCTCGTTTTGCGGTACGCCACACCCCTCCCGATGAACAGGACCCCCCGTTTCGACCGTAGCGCTCCAACACAAGTTTGTTTCCTCCATTTTGCGGTACGCCGCACCCCTCCCGTTCAACAGGACCCCCATTTCGACCGTAGGAGGTCCGTTTCCTCCGTTCTGCGGCACGCCAGACCCCTCCCGATGAACAGGATCCTGTTTCAAACGTGGTAGGTCGAACACAAGGCCGTTTCCTCCATTCTGCAGTACGCCAGGCCTCATTTCCATTGGCTGTTCCGTCCAAGCCCTCCCGCTGAACACGACAACGTATTCCGTCCCGACCCAGCCGGTTGGCTCCCCATGAACACGACGACGACGTTGTTTCTCCGCTCCGACCCAGCCTTGTACACGAGCCCTGGCCGTACGTACGCACGAGTAGGCGTTCGAGACCCCGTCTGTATGTACCTACGTGGCCGTATTTACTTTCTCGCACCCTGGCCGATGTACGTAAGTGTACATGCTACGTGTGCGCCTCTACATCGACCAGTATGTACGTACATGTTCGCGACCAGAATGACAACGCTACGTACGCTTCGACCAGGTGGGTCCCGACTGTCAGGGACTTCCTTGCGTGCGAAGATGTAGCAGGTGGGTCCCAGCAGTCAGGGGGGCGAATCGTTTTTTTGCCCGAACGCACTTCCTTGCGTGCGAAGATGTAGCTGGTGGGTCCCAGCAGTCAGGGGGAAACGTTTTTTTTTTTTTGCGAAATACGGTGGCCCGTCCGGTGGGTCCCCGCTGTCAGGTGGAGGAACAATTATTTTGCGCGTAATAAGGAGGCACTTTGTAGGATCGAAAGTATGTCTAGAGGGGGGGGTGATTAGACTACTTGTAAATATAAAAATTCTGCCTTTTGATCAAGAACAGTTTTTGGCAGATTCACAATTATGATCAAGTCAAGCATCACCCTACACATGCAATTCTAGAGTATAAGGAGCGGAAAGTAAATTGCACATGTAGTAAAGAGAGGTGGAGAAGATCAAACGCAATTTGGAGACGCAATGATTTTTCCCGTGGTTCCGATAGGTAGTGCTATCGTACATCCACGTTGATGGAGACTTCAACCCACGGAGGGTAACGGCTGCGCGAGTCCACGGAGGGCTCCACCCACGAAGGGTCCACGAAGAAGCAACCTTGTCTATTCCATCATGGCCTACGCCCACGGAGGGCTAGCCTTACTCGGGGTAGATCTTCATGAAGTAGGCGATCTCCTTGCCCTTACAAACTTCTTGGTTCAACTCCACATCTCGATGACGGAGGCTCCCAAGCGACACCTAACCAATCTAGGAGGCACCACCCTCCAAAAGGTAATAGATGTTGTAGATGATGATGAACTCCTTGCTCTTGTGCTTCAAATGATAATCTCCCCAACACTCAACTCTCCTCACTGATTTGGCTGTGGTGGAAGAAAGGATTGAGTGGAAAGCAACTTGGGAAGGTTAGAAATCAAGTTTCATATGGTAGGAATGGAGCAACTTGATCTCAACACAAGGGTAGGTAGTTCTCTTCTCAGAAAGTGTAAGGTAGGAGTGGTAGTTCTTTCTGAAGGCTCTCTCCACGAATGAAGAGGGGGTGGAGGGGTATATATAGCCTCCACACAAAATCCAACCGTTACACACATAATTGAGCAATCTCGGTGAGACCGAAGTGGAAACTCGGTCAGACCGAAAGTTCAAATATAGTGAACGTTGGGGTTTTCGGTGGGACCGAAAATACCATCTCGGTTTGTCCGATTTGAGTCAAGACAGGAACTTGCCAGTTTCGGTGAGACCGAAATCATCAACTCGGTTATTCCGAAATGATGTCAAACGGTTACAGAAGCTTGGCAGCCCATATTTCGGTGAGACCGATCTCAAACTCGGATTGACCGATTTTTCTAGGGTTTGGCTTATGGCTAAGGTGGTTCATCTCGGTGGGACTGAGTTTGGAAAATCGGTTGGTCCGAGATTACTTATGAGTGTGTATTGTAGTGAAAGTTGCTGATAGTTGAAGGAGATATATCACTAAGCACTTGAGCAACCAGATCATCAACACAACCTCATCCCCTTTTAATAGTATTGGCTTTTCCTATGGACTCAATGTGATCTTGGATCACTAAACCAAAAATGGAGTCTTGAGCTTTTGCCAATGCTTGCCTTAGCATTTTGAGGGGTCCACTTCTTCAGTCATTGCCATACCCATATCACTGAACTTCTCTGAAATGATTCTCAAGTAACTATTAGTTCAATGATATATATGTTGTTATTAATTGCCAAAACCACCCGGGGATTAGTTGCACTTTCAATCTCCCCCTTTTTGGTAATTGATGACAACATATAGATCAAAGCTTCGACAAAGGATATAATCAATGAATAATATCGTCGCTTTGAGAAGTATGTGATAAGCAAGAGCTCCCCCTAAATTTGTGCATTATTTAAAATTTGCGTTTGAATGCAAATGCACAATCGATTAGGATTATGGGTTACTCTTCCATGTCACATACATCTTGGTGGAGCGCACAAAATGATAAGAATGAAAAGCATGCACCCAATCACCAAGACATGAGTAACTAGTCATACAAGATAGGAATAGCATATGATAAGCATTAAGCACACATTAAAGCATAGTACGACCAAGCACTCATTAAGGTAGCATCAAACGTAGTATCAAGCACACTGAAAGTTTCAAGAACCAAAAGAACCAAATGTATCTCAAAGAAACCGCAAAAGAACGAAAGAGCACTCTCTCTCTCGAAGCCCTATGATCTATACAATTTCCCCCCTTTGGCAACAAGTTACCAAAAAGTTCGAAAAAGCATAGAGCTAAACGTCACTGTGGGCTCTGCTGGCGGCTCCCGTCTGGATAGATGTCGGAGTAGATATGACGGCATCGGCGAAGACTTCAGCTGATGTCTGCGCTGGAGGAGTGGATACTGGAGCTGTGGCTGGAGTGACTGCTGGAGCTGTAGGAGGTGCTGAAGTGGTAGTCCTGGAGTCAGTCACTGGAATAGCAGCTGATCGGGATCCTCTGGGAACCGGAGCAGTCTGGCGATGAGAGTCCTGGACTAGGTCATCCTGCATGAGCTCTGCCCTGTCCTGCCTTGCTTCCTCCATGTCTGCCTCAAGCTTGTTGACGGTCACCTGAAGTTCAGTCAGCTTCACGTCCAGAGCGTGGACCTTCTCGTCAACAATCCTCTCTAGGCTCTCCTGAGATTGTTCAATGCTGGCCAGGCGTTGTTCAATCCTTTGGGTAGCTTCAAGAATCTACTCTCCGAAGCTCTTTGGTTTAGCTGCTGCTGCTGCTGCTGCCTCTTTATCAGCTTTGGCTTTCCTAGCAGCTTCAATCTTGGCTTGACCTTCAACCGAAGTTGGATCCTCCTCGTCCATCACAACAACATTATCTTCATGCTCTGGCTGCAGTGGTAAGTGCTTCCTATCCAACAGGAATTTGCCCGTGCCAAACTTGGCATTGATTAGCATCTGAATCTGCGGGGCAAATCCACATGACCTCTTCTGGTCAGCTGCAGTCCTCTTAATGGTGTCTACCATTAAGTCCATCACCTTGAAAGGTGCCTTCTCATCAAGTATGTGCAGCATGTTGATAGAATACCCTCTGATCATGCGATGGTCTCCAGACTTGGGCATCAAGGTATGCCTCAGAATAGTGTTAGTGGTAGGCAGACCTGCCTGGAGATAGTACACTGAGCCAAGCTTCCACACTTCCAAATCTGCTGCGGGGATCTCCTTGTACATGTTCTTCATGGAATCATGGTTCTTCTTAGGAATCCCATAGACATCAATGTCGTCCTCTCTTTGCACTGGAGCATTCAGAAGTTCTGCCCATTCTTCAACAGACGAAGAAAACCTTTGACCTTCAGTCATCCAGGTGATCTTCCCATCAGGATAGAAGTGGGCTGTGGCGTAGAACTGCATAATCATCTCATCGTTCTAATCTGTCAGTTTCTGACCCACAAACTCATCAACACCACATGCAGTGAAGCTTTCATGCACATGGGGAAAGAAGTCTCGGTGCTCTTCACTGTCAATGTACTTCCAGTCAACGTATCTGGTATCTGCAACTATAGGCTTCTTGTCCATCAGCACAGTCTCATAGAAGTCATGCTGCTCTCTGGTGTGGAATCTGGGGTCCACAGTAGTCCTTCTCCTCACGGCATATGGATCAGACTGTCTCCATAGCCTGAGACCTCTATCTTTCCTTGCCTTCATATCCTCGGCTTGAGGATGAGCATCGTTGTGGAGTGGCAGTTTTGGACGGAGTTTTAGCAACACATGTTCTTCTTCATCAGAATCTGCTGGTGGCACATCACCTTTGTTCTTCTCAGATGCTGGAATGTTCCTGGTTGTCCTCTTGGGCTTGGCAGTAGGCTTTGTTGGAGCTGCCTTAGCTTGAGCAGGCTTCTTGGGCTTTGAAGTGGCTCCAGCCCTAATAGCATCACCCATGAGTTTCTGCTTCTGAGGAGCAGGCTGAGGTGCTTCTTCTTCTTCTTCCTCAACTGCTGCATCTGCATGAGGTTCAGCATACACTACCCTCTTCCTCTTGGAAGTTTTCTTCACTTTGCTTGGGGCTGGCTCTCCCAAGTTCAGCTGCTTGGCAACAGCTGATTGCTTGACCTTGCTGGTGCCTTTCTTTGACTGCTGCCCTTGTTGCTCTTTGGCAACAACCTTTCTCTTGGGCTTGGAGGAGACCTCTTCCTCAGCAATGAAATCAGAATCTTCATCATCTGAGTTCCTCTCCTTTCTGGTTCTGGTGGCTGCAGGAGGCAAGCCACTAGGTGTACTCCTCTCACCATCATCAAGAGGGCTACTAGCCTCAGGACTGGTATCTGCCTCAGGAATCTCTGCAAAAGGTGACTCTGACCTGTTCTGGTTGTCACTGGCATCTGACATGGCTGACAACCTGTGAATAGATAAGGTATAGGCAGAGTAGAAGAGTTATCACAAACTGCAGAAGTTTTTGCAAACAAAATGAGTTCAAATCTTAGTTTTAAGTTTTCACAGAATGCATTTCGGTCAGACCGATTTTCAGTTTCGGTGAATCCGAAGTGTATAACAGAAACTTACACACCACTTTCGGTTGGACCGAAATGGGTTTCGGTCCTGCCGATACTCTAGGGTTTCACTAAAACCATACTTCGGTCACACCGATTTGCACAACTCAGTTAGACCGAAAGTGCAGTGCAATGGCCAGAGGCCGAATCGGTCACACCGAAAATTTAAAACCGGTTTCACCGAGATGTGTTCCGTGGAAACCTTAACCTAAGAATTTTACTCGAAACTAGAACCGATCTGGTGTTAAGGAATTTTCAATCGTGGCTAGATGTAGGGCAAACCAAACGTGCAATGAATCGGATGGGGAGCACAAGAGGGATCGAGACTCACCCTAACTTGGTGGAGTCCCTCTACGGCGGCAACGGCGCGGAGGAGAAAACCGTTGACGGCTGCGGAGACCTGCGGCGAGGGCGCACAGGCGACGACGGCGACGATCCGGAGATCGGGGCGACGGCAGCAGGGGATGTGGGAGCGAAAACGTTTGAAGGAATAATCGCGCGCTGCCCTCAGTATTTATATCCCCTTGCTGTCGGTGGGACCGAGTTGAAAAACTCGGTGACACCGAGATGGATAACTGCTATGCAGTTACGCATATCGGTCACGCCGAGATTTAGAACTCGGTTTCACCGAGATGAAACCTAGATCAGTCTAAGTGTTTCGGTTGGACCGAGTGGGAGAAGTTGGTCTGACCGAAATTTACTTAGAAGGTTTTGGAAGTCAGCCTTAGACGGATCGGTGGCTCCGAGTGCTCCTCACTCGGAGGGTCCGAAAATGACTTGTTCAAAGTTTGTGATATAAGCATGAATAGAATTTGAGACAAGAAAGCATAGATAGCTAGGGGAGGAACTTAGGCATTCTTGTCCATCCATTTGGTCAGAAAAATCAAAACAACCAAAACAACAAATGGATGTCCTCGAATGGGTAAAATCATGCATTCAACATGCTCACACAATAAGATAGCAAATGAAATATGTGTCAAACATGCACAACCAAAACTCTAGCTACTAGCACACAATTTGTCGATGACTATGTCATCTTTATATGAGTATTTTGACTTAGGAGCCAAATGAGAACATTTGATCATAGGTCATACTCATCGTTTAAGCACAAGTGGGGTTACCACTTTTACATAAAGCATTGATGTGTTCACATCATTTGGAGATGCTTTAGCTCAATTTTTAGAGCAAAGCTCCCCCTAGATGTGAGAACCCCTTTTAAAGGGTCAAACTAACCTTGGGTTGTCATAGAAGACTTCATGTAGATGTTGAAGATGTGGATGCTCAATGTTGATGTAGATCATCAAGAGTTGGGAGCTATCCTTTGGATTAGGGCACTTTCAATACCTACATGGGTTAGTCCCCCAAGGAACAAACAAGGATATCCATGGACATAGATTGAAGTTCACAATAGATGATGTCCATGAAAGCAATGATTACCTTGTCCCTTGACTTACCAACAAGAGGGTTTGTGACTCCATGAACTAGTGCATGATGTGGAAGTTGATTGCACAAGTTGCCAAAATAAATGTGAGTGAAGTATGTTGGCGGAGTCACCCTCAAGAACCTTCTAGTTCTTCTTCTTCGGGATCCACATCATCTTGATGGGAATCCTTGGGGTTGTAGTTGAGCTTGACGAAGTAGAACTTGACGTGTCCTTGGGAACCCACTTGACCATGGCTTGAGGTGCTTCAATGAATGCATCAATCTCCTCTTGAAGCTTGTCCTTGGCTTTTAGCTTGTGGTCTTGTGGTGGAAGGTCATCTTGAGCTTGTTCCACATTGGAAGAAGTAGGATCATACTTCTCTTTTTGAGAAACAAACTGTGGAGTAGGGTATTGACCTTCTTCCCACTCAACACCTTCGGCGTTGAACTTTCGCTCAAAACCAATCCCTTGATTCTTCCGGTGCCTTCCTTGTTTGCGAACAATTTCCTCAAAGTTCTTGCTTCCGGCAAGACTCTTGTAGACACCTTTCTCTATGATTTCCTTCAATAATCTATTCTCTTGCTCAAGTGTAACTTGGCTTGAAACATTGTTAGTGGAATCAAGAGAACTACTAGAAGTAACAACATTAGATTTAACATGGTTATTGTTACTACTAGAGGAAGAATTTTTCTTATGCTTGTCATGCTTAGTCTTAATAGGTGGCAACAAATTAGACAAGAGAAGTCGTTTGGCAAGATATGAAGAACTCTTCTTTCGAAGATCGTCATTGATCGCTTTTAGAAACTCATGTTCTTGCTCTAGAGTGAGCTTCTCGAAGTGTAGCTTCTCATGAGATCTTAAGAGCTCTCTATGATCTTCTTGAGTTGTTTCATGAGCTAGCTTAAGAGTGTTTAGTTCTTTAGTTAGACGCTCAATCTCCTTCATAGCATTGTCATTCGACTCTTCTCGACTATAAAGACTACTAGCATTTTCATCGTTACTAAGCTCACTAGATTTATCATGCAATAGCTCATCTTCACCAAGCAAGTCATCCTCATCACTATCAAAGTCAATGAATTCAGGGTGTGTTACCTTGGGGCCTTTAGCCATGAAGCATCTTCCAATTCCCTCATTTGGTGAATCAAATAAGTCGTAGGAGTTGGAGTTGGAGGATACGAGAGCAAGACCGGCAACACCTTCATCTTGACTGTAGTCGGAGTCGGAGTGATAGCTTCCATCGGATTGATTGTCGGAGTCGGAGCCGGAGACCCATTCACCTACATGAGCTTGATGTCTTCTTCTTGTGTAGCTCCTTGATGACTTGTCTTTCCTCTCCGAATCCTTGCTTCTCCGAGAGGGTCTTCGTTCATAACGATCATCTCTGCTCCTTCTCTCTCTCCGAGGTGACTTGTCGGAGTCGGAGCCGGAGACCCATTCACCTACATGAGCTTGATGTCTTCTTCTTGTGTAGCTCCTTGATGACTTGTCTTTCCTCTCCGAATCCTTGCTTCTCCGAGAGGGTCTTCGTTCATAACGATCATCTCTGCTCCTTCTCTCTCTCCGAGGTGACTCATCTCTTGATCTTCTTCTTGGAGATTCTTCTCTTCTCTTGTGGGGAGCCGTACACTCATTTGAGTAGTGTCCGGGTCTTCCACAATTGTAGCAGTTTCGATCACGACTAGAAGATCTCTTTTCATCATATGATCTAGACTTTGAGCTTCTCTCTTTGCCTCTATTCTTGTAGAATTTGTTGAAGTTCTTAACCATTAGGCTTATCTCTTCATTGGAAATTAACTTGTCACTTGAGGTTGTGGGAGCATCACTTGTAGCTTTGTAAGCACCGCTTGACTTGTTGTGAAGCTCTTCCTTATCCTTAAGTGTCATCTCATGAGCAACAATTCTTCCAATGACTTCAGTTGGCTTGAGAGTCTTGTAGTTTGGCATCATTTGGATCAAAGTGCACACGGTGTCATATTTTCCATCCAAAGCTCTGAGAATCTTCTTAATGATGAATCGATCGGTCATTTCTTCGCTTCCTAAGCCGGCAATCTCATTTGTGATGAGAGCAAGCCTAGAGTACATTTCAGCGACTCCTTCACCATCCTTCATCTTGAACTTGTCAAGTTGACCTTGAAGAATATCTAGCTTTGATTCCTTCACGGACTCGGTACCTTCGTGCATTTCAACCAAAGTATCCCAAATCTCTTTAGCATTCTCAAGACGGCTGATTTTGTTGAACTCCTCGGGACACAAGGCATTGAAGAGAATGTCACAAGCTTGAGCATTGTTTTGCAACATCCGCAACTCTTCCGGTGTAGCTTCGCGATCCGGAACTTTTCCTTCCTCGAAGAATTCACCTTGCATACCAACACAAATAATGCCCCATGCGGCTGGGTTATGACCAAGAATATGCATTTTCATTTTATGCTTCCAACTAGCAAAATTTGTACCATCAAAGTAAGGACCTCTACGATAATTACCCTCACTAGACGCCATACTCTCCTAGGTTGTGAAACCAAGCTTATGGAGTCCGATGCAATGGAAACCAAAACAATGGAGACCAAAGCTCTGATACCACTTGTAGGATCGAAAGTATGTCTAGAGGGGGGGTGATTAGACTACTTGTAAATATAAAAATTCTGCCTTTTGATCAAGAACAGTTTTTGGCAGATTCACAATTATGATCAAGTCAAGCATCACCCTACACATGCAATTCTAGAGTATAAGCAGCGGAAAGTAAATTGCCCATGTAGTAAAGAGAGGTGGAGAAGATCAAACGCAATTTGGAGACGCAATGATTTTTCCCGTGGTTCCGATAGGTAGTGCTATCGTACATCCACGTTGCTGGAGACTTCAACCCACGGAGGGTAACGGCTGCGCGAGTCCACGGAGGGCTCCACCCACGAAGGGTCCACGAAGAAGCAACCTTGTCTATTCCATCATGGCCTACGCCCACGGAGGGCTAGCCTTACTCGGGGTAGATCTTCACGAAGTAGGCAATCTCCTTGCCCTTACAAACTTCTTGGTTCAACTCCACATCTCGATGACGGAGGCTCCCAAGCGACACCTAACCAATCTAGGAGGCACCACCCTCCAAAAGGTAATAGATTTTGTAGATGATGATGAACTCCTTGCTCTTGTGCTTCAAATGATAATCTCCCCAACACTCAACTCTCCTCACTGATTTGGCTGTGGTGGAAGAAAGGATTGAGTGGAAAGCAACTTGGGAAGGTTAGAAATCAAGTTTCATATGGTAGGAATGGAGCAACTTGATCTCAACACAAGGGTAGGTAGTTCTCTTCTCAGAAAGTGTAAGGTAGGAGTGGTAGTTCTTTCTGATGGCTCTCTCCACGAATGAAGAGGGGGTGGAGGGGTATATATAGCCTCCACACAAAATCCAACCGTTACACACATAATTGAGCAATCTCGTTGAGACCGAAGTGGAAACTCGGTCAGACCGAAAGTTCAAATATAGTGAACGTTGGGGTTTTCGGTGGGACCGAAAATACCATCTCGGTTTGTCCGATTTGAGTCAAGACGGGAACTTGCCAGTTTCGGTGAGACCGAAATCATCAACTCGGTTATTCTGAAATGATGTCAAACGGTTACAGAAGCTTGGCAGCCCGTATTTCGGTGAGACCGATCTCAAACTCGGATTGACCGATTTTTCTAGGGTTTGGCTTATGGCTGAGGTGGTTCATCTCGGTGGGACTGAGTTTGGAAAATCGGTTGGTCCGAGATTACTTATGAGTGTGTATTGTAGTGAAAGTTGCTGATAGTTGAAGGAGATATATCACTAAGCACTTGAGCAACCAGATCATCAACACAACCTCATCCCCTTTTAATAGTATTGGCTTTTCCTATGGACTCAATGTGATCTTGGATCACTAAACCAAAAATGGAGTCTTGAGCTTTTGCCAATGCTTGCCTTAGCATTTTGAGGGGTCCACTTCTTCAGTCATTGCCATACCCATATCACTGAACTTCTCTGAAATGATTCTCAAGTAACTATTAGTTCAATGATATATATGTTGTTATTAATTGCCAAAACCACCCGGGGATTAGTTGCACTTTCACACTTCCTTGCTGTGGCCGTGCACCCAGCTGTCAGCCTCTCCACGTATAGTCCACGTCCGATGGAAGCCATTCCTTGACCACGTTGACCACGCCGCGCCGAGAGCACCAGGGCGGTGGACGACGGCGAGGCCTAGGAAGGGGACGACGTAGAGCCGGGGAAGACGTTGCAGTGGATGCCCATGCGTAGAGGAGTACGAGGGTTCACTGGTTCGCTGCGGTCTGAGGTTGCCGTCGCCGCGGAATAACAGGGGGTGTGGGTGAGTAGAGGGATGGCCTGGCCAGTGGTGGAAGTAGTAGGGGGCGGTGAGGCCTGCGCGGCAGCACAGCCGGCCACGGGAGGCAGGAGCAAGCGGCACAACCGGCGCTGCTTTGGGCGGCTGGAGCAAGAAGACCAGAGGTTAAAGAAGCACGACGGCCGTTGGATGGACATCGTATGGTCACTGCAGCTAGAATCGTTTATATTGACTAAGTTGACAAAGCCCTTGGTATGCGTCAACTTAGTAGGCCCACAGGTCAGCTTCCGAAACGGTGCGCCCCAGATGTCAGGGGGAGGAATCATTTTTTGGGCGGGTGTAGCTAGAATATCCGAGATTGAAGAAGAAGCACGGCATCCGTTGGATGGACATCCGACGGCCACTGCTGCTAGAACCGTGTATTGACTATAAGTTGACAAAGCCTTGCATACGCGTGAACTCTCTTTTTTTAGGGGACGCGTCAACTTAGTAAAGCCACAAGTGTGTGGCAGAGAACTTATAGCCCATTTGAGATTTGTCAGAATGTGCAGCCAATTTTTGAATTCTAATGGAATTTACTGCAGCCCATTTACAGTTTGTTAGAAGTACAGCCCATTTCAACCAACCGTTCAAAACAGAATTCAATAAAATTTCTCATATTTTGATGGGATCCGAAATATTTCTATCCCGAAATTTCTAGTCACATTAAATACAATTTCAATATAAATTTATATTACGTAAAAATCCAACGAAACATTGCGCTCGCAACAATTAATGAAATTAAAATTTTCAATATCCAAAAATAATATTTTATAAAGTAATTACGTGTTTGGTGCATTTTCTATACTTACTGCCCAGTTTTTATAGTTACATCCCATTTATTATTTCTTAAAGCCCACTTTCTTGTTAAGCCTAATGCATCCCTCCTAGGAAAGATTTGCAGCCCAGCGGGGCGGAAAATAACAACTTGACCTTGCCTGGGTATTCCTAAAAAAGGCTAGCTGGGCTAGCCATTTTCAGCTTGAAAAAAATCTGGGCTGGATATCTGGCCTGGGCTAGACGGCCCACAGCCCGCCTAGTTAATAGCTGCAGCGATGTTTTCGTTGTTGTTCAGAGGAGAAAAATTAATATCTGGGCTAAACATCGCTCAAGAAAAACTCTGAAGTGCTCACAACTCAAAAACACAAATATTGCTCGAGCTGCTTGGTCCCAGTTGTCGACCGCTTCTTGTGCAATTCTCTCGTTTATTGACTACATAGGTTGACAATGGTGTGGGACCGTGATGCCAGGAAACCAGGAGGAAGCAAAAAAAAATATAGTTTTATATACTAATAAGGAGGCACTTGCGTACGTGCGGCTATGGCCCTGGTGGGTCCCCACTGTCATTCTCTCCAAGTAAAGTCATCTGCTCATCCTCATGTCCATTGACCATGTTGACAATGCGAGACGGTGGCGCCACAGCGAGCGCAACAACTCGAAGGACGACGGAGAGGTCCTTGCGGGCCCTACGGATGGTCCGATACAGCGCCTGCTGCTTATTCGAGAAGCCAGGATCACACGGCCACATGTCCGCGACGGCATTGTCGTTCACTTGTTCACCGGTGCTCGTTGAGGAGACGGAGGTTGCAGCACAGGTCCTGCTGTGCTGGTAGCTCTTCCGCCATTAGGGCGTCGAAGTGCGGCCGCACCTGCTCTATGGTGAACACGGCATGAACTGGCTTGGACAGTGGCACCGGCTCCTGGTCGGAAGCTACGTCCATTGTTTGATTGTCGTCGCTCAGCTCAGCGAGGTAGCTGGCGAGCCAGCATGTCCTGCTGCTGGACCGACCCGCTGCCAAGCACGAGTCTAACTGCCCTGGCCCACCCAGACCGCCTCCCTCGCCCATGCGCACTCTCCGCCTGAAATGGTCAACGCCGCCCGCCCCGCTTCCCGGTGCATGCGATTGCTCCGCCTTCAAACAACACAAGTGTCGTCTGTCCATCCTTCTGCCGCCCACATTAATGATACGCGGTTGCCAAGGCGGCTACTCCCGTGCCACACGTCCGTCCCTCCGCCGCCCACCATTGCTAAATAAACTGATGCGCCGGCCATAGCCGCAGTCATCCGCATCCGCTCCTATTCTCCTGTCCACACCACTACTGCCCACCATGGCTTCCTCGCGCTCCAGTGCTCTTCGGGACGGGCGGACGACGGACCAAAAGGAGATGGCAGCCATTGCTGCCGACTGGCTGGCCGGCAGGCAGCCAGAGGACGACGACATCCCAATGGAGAACATGGTAGTCGACGATCCGGCGCCAACCCCCTCCTTTGCGCCATCCTCGCCGATGCATTGCACCATGACCATCGGCGAGGCACGTGCCCAATATATGGACACGGTGAGGCAGAAGCGTGAGGAGCAGTTCCGGGAGGCGCAGGTCAACGCCACCTACAACCACCATCTCCTCCAGGAGCACCTGCAGGCGGAGGACCAGATCGCCGCGGAGTGGGCGGAGCAGGAGGCGCTGCTCGACTCGTACCGCTCCGCCCACGAGGGCCGCCTCGAGCGCTGGCAGTGCCGCATGCGGGTGGCGGAGGCTGCGGCCGCCTACAAAGAGGGCGATGAAGCGGGTGAGGCGCTGTTTGGCGAAACCAAGGACAAGGCAGAGGATAATGCGGGCTCCGACGAGTCCCCGCTTCACTGGTGTCGACGAGGCCCGGCTCCGCCGAGGACCCACGACGCCAACAACGAGGCAGAGGATACCGCCGGCTCCGCCCAGGCCCCACCCTGCCGGCAATGAGGGGGAGGACTTCCCCCGCTCCGCCAAGGCGCCGCCCACCGGCAACGAGACAGAGGACATCGCTGTCGGATTACGGGCTCCGCAAACCCAAGAAGTTCGAACACAGGGGCATGAACGAAGATCTCTCCCACTCGTGTTTACCTAGCGTCTCGCCCTCGTCCAGTGAAAAGATTCAAGTGAACAACAAGTAAAGCACACAGGAGTTTACCCAGGTTCAGGCCACCTTGCGGTGTAAAACCCTACTTCCTGCTTTGGTGGATTGGCCTCGAGAGGGCTTGAATATGGATGAATACAGTGGTTCCTGAGCTCGGGAGGAGAGCTCAGGAGAATCAGGAGGCAAGGGTTCTTGCTTCCTTGTGCGAGGGCGGAGTTTCTGGATCTGATCCCCCTCCATAGTGGAGATCCTAGCTACTTATATAGGCGGCCAGGGTCCTCTTCCCCCGAAATGTTTAGGCGGGAAGGGATCCCACAACGGCCATTTTGACCGGGAACACAAGGACGTTCCTACCCTGACAAAAGTAGTCTTCGCCTGCAAAGCGATCCGGCGATGACGCGGTGGTGGGCTCGGTAATGACATCCTCCCTGTCGTCCTTGCGGTCTTCGGTCTTGTTGCACCAAAGGGGAAACCTTTGTCCTGCTCCTCGGGAACCTACGCCTGCGTTGTCCCCTTTGCACCAAAATGGCAACTGCACCATTGGCACCCACTGGCGCGGTGCATCACTGCTTGCATCACTACCTGCTCCTGAGGCAGGCTTGGCCTTGGATTCTCCGCCCCTCCGGAGCAACCTAGCCGAGGCCGCTCCTATGGGGATCTCGATGTCGTTCTCCTCGTGAGGCCTAGCCGCCTCGTGAGGGTCTTGGCAGCTGGTCGACCAGCTGGGCCGTACCAGGTCGTGGTAGGAGCGCGTCGCAGCCCGCAAACAGGCAAGTCTGGGTACCCTGGTTCCCAGGACGCCGACAGTAGCCCTCAGTCCCAAGGCGCGCTCGGAGTTAGCTTCAGGGCGAAGCCTTAGTCGAGGAAGGAGTGTTGCGGGCCCCAAAAAGGCTGCAGGCCAGGCTGGCGCGTGAAGGTTGGATGGGACATGGGCGACTCCCCTTCCCACGCAGTCTCGGCAACCGTGTGACTTGACAACTCCTTGGCGTGGGTAGCAGGGTCATTATGGTCGTGCGCGAGTGGCCGGTGATTGATCTTCTCGGCCTATAAACAGGGGGTGAGGCGCCACTCCCTTCATTAGACTGTCGTAGATCAACCCCTGCTCTTCCCACTTCTTCGAGGGCTCTTCATGGCGCCGATACATAGGTTCTCAGCTGCGCAGAAGGGGAAGGCCCTGATGGTGGAGCCCGAGCAGCTCCCACCGAAGAAGAGGCGCCGTGATTCTCCAAGAGCGCCCCTGAGACTGTCGGACGCCCGTACATGGTGCACGCGGGCGCCACCACAATTCCCGCTTCCCTTGGGTGCTCCGGCGCCAGTCGAACGAAGCGGGGGCAGTGCGGTCAGTCGCCCAGAAGGGCGGGTGGTTTCACGCGCCCCGCCGTCGTCTCATACTGAAGACGATGTCTGTGAGTTTATAGTGTGGGCGGGAGCCCCTCCGCATTCTTGGATCCTTCTTCCTCCATTCCTGAAGGAGGTGCTCCCGGCTCACGGTCGGGTGACCATGCAGCTGCAGCATGAAGGATGCCACCTTCCCCCTTCATATGCCAACGTGGAGGTGGTCTCCTCCGGCCAAGTCTTCATGACCTGGGGTTGGGGCGTGGTGCGCCGCGCCTGCACCCCCGCTGGGAGGCACATTCTTCATTTCGCGTTGGACGGGATGGCCATGATGACCTTCAAGGTCTTTGGGGCGGACGGCCGTCGGCTGGCGTGCAGCGCGGGGGATGGGCCCGCCGGCGACCATCTCCCATGCTGCCAGGGTAGCGAGGCCAGGGCCGAGGCTCTCGCCGATGGTTGCACCTCGAACTCCTCCGATAGCAGCTATGCTTCTCGTGAGACGGCCTCGAGCTCCCACGAGAGCTACGAGCCATCGAGTCACCGCTCTTATCACCGGAGGGAGACAGCGTCCTCCAGCTGTCGCCGTCACTGAAGGATCCCGGGCCGCATTCCTCCGAGAACGGCCCTCTTTAGCTTGGTCCCTGCGTGATATCCATGGACGGCCCCATGAGGGCATGTAAATCCTTTGTGATACTTTTGCTATTATCTGGTGTTATAAACTTATGTTCCTCATGAGGCTCTTTGCTGGAGCAGGACTTTCCCTTTCTCCTGTCCCCGCGGTAGTTTAGGGCCCTACGCCTGCGAGACCCAGTCCCAAGACAAGCTTCAGTCATCGCTAGCGTGCCAGGTCGCGATGCCGTGGTCAGGGCCAGAAGGTGAGTGACCTAGGGTCCGGTAAGAGCCCCCAAGGCGCGATGCTCGGGAGGTCCCTCTTGGCGTGCAGGTAATATTCCACTAGGTTCGGAGAGAGGGGCTTTCGTGCTCCAGCGAATTCATGATTACAGTGGGTGGAGGTGTAGGTACGCGAGTAGATGCGGGCGTTGAAAGCTTATCTTAGTGATCCCCTGCGGTCAGGCGGCAGTGGCACTTGATCTTCTGTCACATTTCCCGCGGGGCGAGGCTCTGTGTTTCTTGGGACTCTCCTCCTGAAATGCCTAGGCCACCGCTGCCATGTTGGGTTGCGATGCCACGCGCGGGGCCAGGAGGTAAGGTTCAGGAGCCAGTTGGGGCCGCGACGCTCAGGAGCCCCTCCTTCTGCGCCTGAGTCATCTTTGCGAGGAGGTGGCAGCAGTCGCTCCCAGGCCACCGAACATAGAGGGCGCGGCTACTGAGGCCCTGGAGGCAAAGGTCAAGGAGCTAGTGGAGGCATTCCTCCGGGTTGCTGTTGTCACGGCCGAGGAGGCGGAGACTGGTGATGACACGCTTGGTGATGCCTGACATGTTCCTGTCCAGATGAAGGAGATGCAAGTGCCTCGGGGAGGCGTAAGGACTCGTTTGAATTTGGAGAACTTGGTATTATTGTAATAACTAGATTTGAACTTGATGATTTCCGTGCTTGCTTCCTTTCATGTTTTCTTAGGTGCTCTGCGTCAGCAGGGCCCAACCCCGTGCATACCTCGGTCGCCATTGAGCCCTCCGGGTGACCGGGGTTATCGTAATAACTAGACTCAAGGAATGAGGGGCTATGTGGCTATTGAGGCCCCTGGGTCGCGATGCCCAGGAGTCCCCCTTGACGTTCAAGCGATCCCGTTTGCGTTCTGCGTCGGCAGGGCCCAGCCCCGCGCATACCTCGACCGCCATTGAGCACCGGGCTCAAGGAGTGAGGGGTTACGTGACTAGTGAGGCCCCTGGGTCGCGATGCCCAGGGGTCCCCCTTGACGTACGAATGGCTCTCATGAGGGAGAACGAGCACCATACCTTGCTCATGAGCCTTCGCCTAGGATGGGGGCGCGAGAAAGCTAGGTGTCTGGGCACCTGGTAGGGTGGCGTCTGCCAGGCGTGACCTGAGCATAGCCCCCGTGCCTAGCCCCCCTCGCGACACCTATCCCAGGAGAAGTTGTGAGCGTTGTAAGCTGAAAAGCTCCCTGAGGTTGGTGCGACAGCTGGGGACCGCTCTCGGTTGTTTATAACTAGCGTGGAGCATAGAGCTACCACACTTGCACAGAATGTGGGCATAATCGCGCCTCGGTCGTAGCGGCCAGCGCGGAGCTTGGTGCTTCCACTGGTTCATGGGCATAACCGCTCCTCGGTTGGTTCTGCCAGCGCGGAGCATGGCACTTCCATTGGACTGTGGGAGGGAGCCTCCCACCGGGAGAGACTCCGGGGCGTGTACAGCCCCGTCCAGACATGTGGCTTGCACGGCAGGACAGCCAAGGTGTATATGGGCCCTCCTCAGGACGAGCTGAACGACTCTGAGGAAGTTCTCGTGAGCTTACGCATCACTCACGAGACCCTACCCTGACGCGCATTGTGCCTGAGTCTTTTTCTACAAAATGTGAAAAGAGAGGTGTTGTGTCGACCTGCGCCGAGTGCATCTCTAGAGGGCATCGCATGAGAAGGCCGCAGCACCAACGACCCCAGGAGGTGACGTTAGCGGGACCGGCCCGTAAGACAGAGCTCAGCCGCTAGATTTATCAACGTTGCAGGGACGGACCCGAGCACAAACACCGTGCCCAGTCTTCTCATGCAATAGTCCAAAAAAAACAACCGGCATGCGGTTCCCACGTGAGCGAGGCACCTGCCATGGCCCCCTACTTACCCATTTGCGATTAGCCCATGCGAGAACAAGGCACCAAGGACCACGGGAGGTGACATCACGGGAATGGCTCGCGAGACAGAGCTCAGCCCTTGGGTTTGGCGACGCTGCAGGGACGGACCCGAGCACAGACGCCGTGCCAGTCCTTAATCATGGGGCGGTCACGAGTGGGCTCGCAAGGGCTCATGAACTTAGTGGCGGTGAGAATGCCAAGCATATAGATAATGCAAATAGGAAGAAGCAACTAGCCTTGATTCATGCGCAAAAAGAGACGGCTACGGGGGGATAGCCCCCAGCAGCTCAAGGATGATGCAGCCCGGGGGGTGCCCTCGATTGAATACCTGAAACGTCACCTGACACTTGTCGAAGAAGATATGGGGTAGTTGAAGACGCGAGCCGGGCGGGTTGCCCCTGAGGATCGTCGGGCTCCTGAGGCCCAGGGGTTCCGGAGGCCCTCAGTGGTCGCGGGGGTCCAGCTCTCGCTCCGTCTGGACCGCCTGCCACTGAGCCTCCTGAGCCCCCAAAGCCTGCCGCGCGAGGCGCTGGAATGTGGCAGCTGCGTTGCGGAAGCCGAAGAGCGTACGGACGTAGCTGCAGGGAAGAGCCCTCCTCCGGCCGACCGCCGTCGGCCAGAAGGGCTCCAAAGAAGTGGCTCGGTTGAGACCCGCGACGTCGATGCAAATGCGGAAGTAGTCGCTCAGGTTGCGGGTGGGTGATTTCGGCGTCGTGCGGTTACGCCCACCGCGTATGAGCCTTGCGTACTGAAGTTCCTCGGTAACCTGGTCGATGAAGTCCTAAGCCCCAAGCGTTGTACGGCTCACGCTGGGCTCACAAAAACGCGCGTCGAGACACGCCTGCAGGTGGTGCCCGAACACCTCCCTCGAGACGCTGGTCAGGCCGGAGACACTCCAGAGGAGAGCCCCCGGGCCCGTCCTGAGAGGGGCGTCGGGCGTGCCTCCCTATGCGAGGGTGGAGGGCGCCTCGTCGGCAGGCGCGAGTCCTGGGGCAGAACAGTCAGGAGCCCCTGCGTCCTGAGGTCCATTGGCGGACAGGTTCTTCTTCTTCTTGGGGGCGGTCTGCAGGGCGAAGATGGCTCCATCCTCGTCGGAGCTCTCGACCGCCGCGGTCTGGTAGGCGCGCTCCAGGGAACGCACTACTTCCTTCTCGTCGGAGGCAATCATGATGACTCCGCCACTCCCGGCATCTTGAGGACGTTGTAGCCGTGATGGGTCACTACCATGAACTTGGCGAGAGCAGGATACCCAAGGATGGCATTGTACGGGAGGTGGATGTTGGCGACATCGAAGTCGATGAGCTCGGTGTGATAGTTGTCGCGGTCACCAAAGGTGACGGGGAGGCGGACCTGCCCCATCGGAAGTGTGGAGCCATCCGTGACTCCGTAGAATGGCTTGGTCGGGTGGAGCTGATCGTAGGGGACCTGGAGCGTCTCGAAGGTCTGGACGAAGAGGACGTTGAGCCCTGCTCCGCCGTCGATGAGGGTTGATACGTCTCCAACGTATCTATAATTTTTTATTGTTCCATGCTATTATTTATGATGTTTTGGATGTTTAATGGGCTTTGTCATACACTTTTATATTATTTTTGGGACTAACCTACTAACCCAAAGGCCCAGTCAAGATTGTTGTTTTTTTGCCTGTTTCAGGGTTTTGCAGAAAAGGAATATCAAACGGAGTCCAAACGGAATGAAAACTTCGGGAGAGATATTTTTGGAGAAAATCACGCACGGGAGACATGAGAACCACGGAGTAGGGGCTGCGAGGTGCCCATGAGGGTGGGGGTGTGCCCCCCTTCCCAGGGCACGCCCCCTGCCTCGTGGGCCCCTCGTGAGTCCCCCGGTGTCCTCCTTCCTCCTATATGAGCCTATGTACCCCGAAACCATCATAAACAGAGAGAAAACCCTAATTCCACCGTCGTAACCTTCTGTTCCCGTGAGATCCCATCTTGGAGCCTGTTCCGGAGCTCCGCCGGAGGGGGATCCATCATGGAGTGCTTCTACATCATCATCATCGCCCTCACCTGAGTTTTGAGTAGTTTACCACAGACCTTCGGGTCCATAGCTAGTATCTAGATGGCTTATTCTCTCTCTCTCTCGATCTCAATACAAAGTTGTCCACGCTCTTTGAGGAGATCTATCCGATGTAATCTCTTTTTGCGGTGTGTTTGTCGAGATCCGATGAATTGTCGGTTTATGATCAAGATTATCTATGAGAAATATTTGGTTCTTTTCTGAACTCTTTTATGTGTGCTCATAATATCCTTGCAAGTCTCTTCGAATTATTGGTTTGGTTTGGCCTACTAGTTCTATAGTTCTTGCAATGGCAGAAGTGCTTGGCTTTGGGTTCAATCTTGCAGTGTCCTTTCCCAGTGATAGTAGGGGCAGCAAGGCACGTATTGTATTGTTGCCATCGAGGATAAAAAGATGGGGTTTATATCATATTGCTTGAGTTTATCCCTCTACATCATATCATCTTGCTTAAGGCGTTACTCTGTTCTTATGAACTCAATACACTAGATGCATGCTGGATAGCGGTCGATGTGTGGAGTAATAGTAGTAGATGCAGGCAGGAGTCGGTCTACTTGTCTCGGGCGTGATGCCTATATACAATGATCATGCCTAGATAGTCTCATAATTATTCACTTTTCTATCAATTGCTCGATAGTAATTTGTTTACCCGCCGTAGAATATCGCTATCATGAGAGAAGCCACTGGAGAACACTATGGCCCCCGGGTCTATTCTCAACATATCAATCTACATCAACTTTACTTTTTCCACTTTTACTTTCTGTTCTTATAAACAAAAATACCAAAAATATAAACTATCATCTCTATCAGATCTCACTTTCGTAAGTGACCGTAAAGGGATTGACAATCCCTTATTGCGTTGGTTGCGAAGTTCTTATTTGTTTGTGCAGGTGTGAGGGACTCGCACGTGGTCTCCTACTGGATTGATACCTTGGTTCTCAAAAACTGAGGGAAATACTTACGCTACTGTGCTGCATCTCCCTTTCCTCTTCGAGGGAATACAACGCAAGCTCGAGAAGTAGCAAGAAGAATTTCTGGCGCCGTTGCTGGGGAGGCTTACGCAAAAGTCATATACCAAGTACATATCACAAACCCTTATCCTTTGCATTACATTTTTTTGCCTCTCGTTTTCCTCTCCCCCACTTCACCCTTGCCATTTTATTTGCCCTTCTTCTGCCGTGTGTTTAGCGTTCGCTTGCTTCTAGTTTGCTTGTGTGTGCTGGATTGCTTGCTTATCACTATGGCTCAAAACAATACCAAATTATGTGACTTCTCCAATACCAACAATAATGATTTTATTAGCACTCCGATTGCTCCTATTACCGATGCTGAATCTTGTGAGATCAATGCTACTTTGTTGAATCTTGTCATGAAAGATCAATTCTCCGGCCTTCCTAGTGAAGATGTCGCTACCCATCTAAACAACTTTGTTGATTTGTGTGATATGCAAAAGAAAAGGGATACGGATCACGATATTGTTAAATTGAAGTTATTTTCGTTTTCACTTAGAGATCGTGCTAAAACTTGGTTTTCCTCTTTGACTAGAAATAGTATTGATTCGTGGAATAAGTGCAAAGATGCTTTTATCTCTAAGTATTTCCCTCCTGCTAAGATCATCTCTCTTAGAAACGATATTATGAATTTTAAGCAACTAGATCATGAGCATGTTGCACAAGCTTGGGAGAGAATGAAATTAATGATACGTAATTTCCCTACACATGGTTTGAATCTATGGATGATTATTCAGAACTTTTATGTTGGCTTGCATTTTGCTGCAAGAAATCTTTTAGAGTCGGCCGCAGAAGGCACTTTCATGGAAACTACCTTAGGAGAAGCTACCAAACTCCTAGATAATATTATGGTTAATTATTCTCAAAGGCACACTGAAAGATCCACTAGTAAAAAAGTGCATGCTATTGAAGAAATTAGTGTTTTGAGTGGAAAGATGGATGAACTTATGAAATTATTTGTTGCTAAGAGTGCTTCTTCTGATCCTAATGATATGCCTTTGTCCACTTTGATTCAAAACAACAATTAATCCTTGGATGTGAATTTTGTTGGTAGGAATAATTTTGGTAATAATGCTTATAGAGGGAATTTTAATCCTAGGCCTTTTCCTAGTAATTCCTCTAATAATTATGGTAACTCCTACAACAACTCTTATGGAAAGATGCCTTCTAAATTTGAAACTAGTGTTAAGGAGTTTATGATCTCGCAAAAGAATTTCAATGCTATGCTTGAAGAGAAATTGCTTAAGATTGATGAATTGGCTAGAAGTGTGGATAGAATTACTCTTTATGTTGATTCTTTGAAACTTAGATCTATCCCACCTAAGCATGATATCAATGAGTCTCTCAAAGCCATGAGAATTTCCATTGATGAATGCAAAGAAAGAAACGCTAGGATGCGTGCTAAAAGGGAGAATTATATTAAAGCGTGTTCTTCTAGTTATCATGAAAATAAAGATGAAGATCTGAAAGTTATTGATGTGTCTCCCATTAGATCCTTGTTTTCTAGTATAAATCTTGATGAAGATAGGATTGGAGATGATTCTGCCTTAAGCTGTCCCAATGATTCGGAGTTTTTAGATCTTGATGCTAAAACAGTTAAAAGTGTGAGTGAAGAGATTAAAACTTTGCATAGTGATGAACCCACTACTTTGGATTTCAAGGGATTCAATTATGATAATTGCTCTTTGATTGATTGTATTTCCTAGTTGCAATTCGTACTAAATTCTCTGCATGCTTATAGTCAAAATAAAGCTTTCACCAAACACATAGTTGATGCTTTGATGCAATCTTATGAAGAAAAACTTGAGTTAGAAGTTTCTATCCCTAGAAAGCTTTATGATGAGTGGGAACCTACTATTAAAATAAAAATAAAAGATCATGAATGCTATGCTTTGTGTGATTTGGGTGCAAGTGTCTCCACTATCCCAAAAACTTTGTGTGATTTGCTAGGGTTCCATGAGCTTGATTGTCAGTGTACTAGAGTAGGGGTACCCTAGTATCCCGAACTTGTGCACGGGCAGTCGCAGCGCCCCGCGGCAAGGCTTGCCGGGTGACCACCAAGGTCCTCTGTGGTTCCTTTGGAGCCATTCAAGAACAAAGTATCCAAGCCAAGAAGACAAGGCCCCGGCAAGAGGAGCTTGCCGGGAAGGCCACTCAAAGCACAAGACCCCGGCGAGAGGAGCTTGCCGGAAGGCCAACCAAGGCATCTCAAGGAACTTGCCGCGACGCGCCACGCGTCCCGGCAAGGCCCGGTGAGTGACAAGCTCCCGGACGTGACAAAATAACGACCGCGGCAAGGCGCTTGCCGCGGCAAGCTACCACCATGTACCCGTGCTCCAGCGCATCCATCCACGTGTCGCTCTGGGACCCTCCCAAGCATACGTGGCGGGAGGCTGTCCAGCCAGGGGTACGCGGTGGCAAGCGGCGCTGACAAGGTTGCCATCGTGGCGAATGGTGGCGCCCCTGACGGCCCTTTTTTGCACTGTTTGGGTGATGTTGATGGGCATTTAATGCCCTTGTCCCCTTCCGTCAGGGTTAAGTATGGAACACTGTACAGGTAGCTGTACCTACTACAACATCTTTCCATTTTTGCCCTCATCCGCGTTGCCACCTGTCGGTGACCCCTTGAGCATATAAAAGGAGGCCCATGCGCAACGTAGAGGGGGGTTCGAACACTCAGAACGCTCACGCTCGGTCTCGTTAGCTGCTAGAGTGTATTGTAGCTCTCAGCGCTCCCGAGCCAAGAACTCAATACAAACCACAAAGCAGGAGTAGGGTTTTACGCATCCGTGCGGCCCGAACCTGGGTAAACTGCTCGTGTGCTTCGCCTCGATCTGCTCTTCGTGCGATCTCCGCCGCTGCCAAACCAAAAGGGACCAGGCCCGCCGGTCCCATAGGTGTTCGTGGATCAGTTTCCCCGACATCTTTGGCGCGCCCATGCCGGCACGAGCAAGGCACGGTCGCCCGGATGGGATACTGCTCCTTCTAACTTAGTTAGAAGTCCGAGCATATCCCGCTCCTCGCACCGTTCGCCACCGCTACCCACCACTCTAGCAGAAGCTCTGGCACGAGCTCAACTGCTCCTAGACTTCCCTCCCGCGGCAGACAAGGCCGACGACTGGAGGGCCACCATTCAGAGTCTCATCGCCTTCGCCAACGGCGACACTCTGCGGCAGCCGAGCACATCGCAGCCGCGACAAGTCATCCAGGCACGGGCCGATGGCGACAAGACCGGTGGGGGTGCAACCGCCGTGCACTCCCCACCCCGAAGGCCGAAATCGCCGACTCGCCGGATCCACCTCGACAGCGACTCCACCGCGTCATCAGATCCACGGGCTCGTCGCGATCAGCGCCAAGGTCTTCACGAACGACAGCAAGAGGACGCTTGTACTCGCATCGAGCGCCGAAGAGAAGCGGCGTCAATCAGACCAGCGCGCTGGGCCCGCTATCGACATGCATGCGCCGGGGGAACCAGGCGACTTGCCATACGCGGTAGGTTGCCGTGCGTTTACTCGTGAGCTGCGGCAAGTCCAGTGGCCCAGCATGAAGAATTTCAAGCCAGACGTACCAGAGAAGTACGACGGCAAGACGCATCCGTCGGAGTTCCTTAGCATCTACACCATCGCGGTGCAAGCTGCCAGGGGCGAGACGACAAGATCCTTGCCAACTACTTCCCGCTGGTGCTCAAGCCCAACGTCAGGTCCTGGCTCATGCACTTGCCGGACAACTCCATATCCTCCTGGGCGGACCTATGCCATCAGTTTGTCGGCGCCTTACGGGCGGCCACAAACCTCATGGCCAAAAGAGTGACCTTCATCTGCTCGCCCAGAAAGAAGGAGAACCCCTGCGCAAGTATATCCAGAGATTCAGCCGTGTACAGCACAACATCCAAAATGTCCACCCTGTCGCTGTTATCAGCGCGTTCCATCAGAACGTGCGTAACCGCAGGATGAGGGAGGAGATGGCGATGTGCAAGATCAGGGACGTCAGTGAGCTGTACTCCCTGGCCGACAAGTGCGCACGTGATGAGGAAGGGAGGAAACTCCCCGGAGAGGATACAGGAGCAGGAGGATCTGACAGTGAGGATGCTGCCCCGGCAAAGAAAAACCGGCGGCGGAACAACAGGAAGAAGAAAAGCAAAGAGGTGCTAGTCGTTGAGCGGTCCGGCAATGGAGGTGGCGCCGAGAAAGCCAAAGTTGGTGGCTCCGGCAAGGAGACTGCCGCATGCACCAACTGCCAGGCCGTGGCGGCCGCCGACAAGCAGGACGGCACCGACAAGCAGTACTGCAAGATCCACCACACCAAGGGCCATGACCTCCAGAACTGCAAGAGGGTCGAGCAGCTCGTCGAGCAGCAAAAGGCTGAGTACGAGCGACGCGACAAGGAGAAGGCCCAAGGAGATAATGGAGGATCCTGCACGAAGCGCCCCGGCCGGGGAGGACGCCGCGGCAAGGCCAAGCAGCGGCAAGGAGACAGACCTCCCTGCGCAGCGACAAGGATGAAGATGACGATGATGATGAAGACATGGATGATGTTGAGACCAGTGAGCAGGAGTTCCAGAAAGCCACAGAAGTCTTGTGCGTTGACGGCGGTGCTTCTCTGCATACTTCACACCGCCAACTCAAACAGTGGGTGCGGGAAGTTAATGCGGCAGAACCACCTGTCGAATCGCGCAAGCTTCTGAAATGGTCCAGCACGCCTATCATCTTTGATATTGAGGACCACCATGATCGCACAACTGCGGTCGGGTGCTTGCCAATGTTGGTTTCACCAACTATCCGCAACCTCAAGGTCACTAAGATGCTAGTTGACGGTGGGGCCGGCTTGAATCTGATCTCCTTGATACGTCCAAAACGTATCTATAATTTCTGCTTGCTCCATGCCACTTTTGGGTGATATTGCTATGATATTCATACACTTCCATACACTTTTGATCATATTTGGACTAACTTACTAATCCAGTGCACCCCAGTGCCAGTTTCTGTTTTCGGCTGTTTTTGTATTTCAGGTTTTCACGTTTCGAGAACTGCCCAGAAAAATAGAGAAAAAATATATAAAAAAATCAGCGTTCCGGGAACGACACTGCTTCCGAAGGGGAGCCTGGGGGGGCACAGGGGCCCCAGGCGCCCTGTGGGCGCCCCCCCCCCTGGGCCGCGCCGGGGGGCGCCTCGGCCCCCCGATGCCCTACTTTGGCAGATATTTAAAGGGTCCCCCGTAACCCTTGAAACAAGACTTCTTTTCGCGATCCCATCTCTGTTCCGCCGCCGCCGCCGCTTCCAAGATCGGGAGCACTAGGAGAACTCTTCCCGGCACCCTGCCGGAGGGGAGGATCACCACCGAGAGCTTCTCCACCACCATGGACGCCTCCCGGATGACTCGTGAGTAGTCTCCCTTGGACCATGAGTCCATGACCAGTAGCTATCTGATGTTCTCCTCCCGTTCTTGTGCTTCACTAATTAGTCCTCGTGAGCTGCCCTACATGATCGAGGCACCTATGTAATCCTTGTGTTGTTGCTATGTTGAGTTTGCTGGGATCCGATGGATTATGAGATTATGTTCAGATTGATCTTGAGTAATATATTTGATTCACCTCTTCTATATTTTAGTTCATAAGTAATTCTTGCATGTTCTCCATTGTTATTTATTGCTTTGGCCAAGTAGTAGGTAGTGACTCCAAGAGGGAACGTTATGCTCGATTGTGGGTTCATGCCCCTCGATGACTAGCTTGAGTGACAGAAACATGAGTCTAGGGGATGTGTTGTTGCCACAAGGGGGAAAACAACGGTGCTTGTGCCCGCGGGTGCAAGGATTGTTTACTTTATGCAAAGTTCTTTTAATGCAGTTGTCTGTTGCATTGAGTTTACACTATGGGTGGGACTCGCAACTTAATACCAGCGAGATGTTCTGGATAGATATCTCAAGGTGGATGATTAGTAGTAGATATTGATGGATTTCGGTCTACTTACTTTGGCGTACCGCTCATGCTTTGAACCTCAACCTTTCTTGCAATGTAATCAGCATTGGTTTGCGTTCGTGGTCCTGTCAATTGCCCAGCTGTAATTTGTTACCTCACATAGTCGTTTTATCGTCTTTTGGGAGAGAGACATCACTAGTGAACATCATGTGACTCCGGTCCTTATTACCATCATTGATCACATACACTATTTACTTTTCGCTATTTTACTTACTATTGCAAAACACTATCTATCACTACTATCATATTGCTTTTAACCCTTTGTGAACTACAAGGCCGGAGAGATTGACAACCTCTCTGTACTCGTTGGGAGCAAAGTTATTTGTATCTGTGTGCAGGTCCACGTTGATTGCTAATTGCGCCGTTAGCAGTTGAACCTAGGAGTCTCTGGGGATTCGATCCTTGGCATCTTTGCTAGGGGAAAACACTTCTACTTACTGCATCTTACACCTTCCACTTGGGGTAATCCAACGAGGGGTTCGAGGCCCATCAAGGAGTATTTTCTGGCGCCGTTGCCGGGGACTCCACTCTTCAGGATAGGGGAGTTGCATGCTATCTTTTACCTTTGCTTATTAGTCTTGTTAGTTTACCTTTCATTATTTGCTTTAGTTTCTTTTATCGAAAATCACAAAAATAGTTAATCTTGCTTGCTTGCTACTATGGGTTCCACCGAAAACACCAAGTTGTGTGACTTCACTAGTCACAACAACGATGACTTTATCAGCACACCTATCACTACACCTGCCACTTCAGCACCTTTATATGAAATTAAACCTGCTTTACTTAACTTAGTCATGAGAGAACAATTCTCCGGTGCTGGAGATGATGCTGCTTTACACTTGAACAACTTTGTAGAACTTTGTGATATGCAAAAGTACCAAGAAATAGATGGTAATATTGTTAAGCTTAAGATTTTTCCTTTCTCTTTGAGAGGAGGAGCTAAAATTTGGTTTCAGTCTTTGCCTAGAAATAGCATAGATTCATGGGACAAGTGCAAAGATGCTTTTATTGGAAAATACTATCCACCTGCTAAAATTATCCAACTTAGAAGTAACATCATGAATTTTAAACAATTGGATAATGAACATGTTGCCCAAGCTTGGGAACATATGAAGTCTCTTATCAAGAACTGCCCTACTCACGGTTTGACTACTTGGATGGTTATCCAAACTTTTTATGCAGGCTTGAACTTTACCTCGCGGAACTTGTTAGATTCAGCCGCGGGAGGAACCTTTATGTCAACTACACTTGGTGCTGCCACAAAGCTTCTCGATGAGATGATGACCAACTATTCCCAATGGCACACCGAACGCGCTCCAACAGGTAGGAAGGTAAACTCTGTCGAGGAGATTTCCTCCCTCAATGAAAAGGTTGACTTGATCATGTCTCTACTTTCGAAGCAATCTACTGTTGATCCTCGTGATGTTCCTTTGAATTCTTTGATTGCTCAAGAACAAGTAGATGTTAACTTTATCTCTAGAAACAATTTCAACAACAATGCTTATAGGAGTAACTTTGGTAACAATTCTAGACCGTTCCCCTCTAACTCTTATGGGAACAACAATGCTTATCCTAGTACCAGGAACTCCAACACTAAACTAGAGAACATGCTTAGAGATTTCATCACTACCCAAAAAGCCTTTAATAAGAATGTAGAGGAGAGACTACATAAACTAGATGATCTTTCTTTTAAGGTAGACCACTTAGCCAATGAGTTAAAATTGCTAAAAATTGAAACTTCTTCTCTTAAGGAGAAGGAAGTCATCCTTATTAATGCTACTCAAGTGCAAATCAATGAAAATATTACGATGATGGCTAAGCTTAAAGATAGATGGGCTAGAGAAAGGGAGGAAGAGGAAAGAATTAAGAGCCTTCCTACCTACCACACTGTTGCTACTATCCAAGTTATTAAGAATGTTCACACTCTTAGCACCCAATGTACTCCTGGTCCCAATGGACCTATTAATGGTGATGCTATGTCAACTACCAAACAGGTGAGCCTTAAGGACACCACTACTACCTTACTTGATGCTCGTGACCTTGATTTTGATAATTGCACTCTTATTGAAGTTATTGATTTCCTTCACAAAATGTCTAGAGATCCCCGCACTAGCACGCTTAACCTTGCCTTCACAGAGCATATCACTAATGCTCTCATCAAAGCTAGGGAGGAGAAACTTAGAGTAGAAGCCTCCATACCTAGAAAGCTAGAGGATGGTTGGGATCCTATGATAAAAATTTATTTGAATGACTTCTCTTGTTATGCATTATGTGATGTTGGTGCTAGTACCTCTGTTATGCCCAAAAGGATATATGATATGCTTAAATTGAAACCTTATGATTCTTGTTCTTTTGGTGTTCGTCTCGTTGATTCTTCCATAAAGAAACCTTTGGGGAGGATCAACGATGTTCTTATTATTGTCAATGATAATTATGTGCCCGTTGATTTCACTATTATGGATATTGAATGTGATCCTTCATGTCCAATTATTTTGGGACGTCCCTTTTTGCGCACCGTTGGTGCTGTCATTGACATGAAAGAGGGTAATATTAAATTTCAGTTTCCTCTCAAGAAAGGGATGGAACACTTCCCTCGTAAGAAGGTCAAGTTACCTTTTGAGTCCGTTGTACGGGCTAGCTATTCTTTTACTCTTGATAAAACTTGATCTATGCATTATGCCTAGCTTAAAGGCATAAAAGAAAGCGCTTTTGGGAGGCAGCCCACATGAATAAATTTTTTGCTTTCGTTGTGTCTTGATGTTGTTTACTGCTATAGCATCATCATTGTATCTTTGCTTTTCATATTTGTGCCAAGTATAGCCTCTGATTGCTAGAAAGTTCAAAAGTTGTGAGGTGCTGTCCAGGAAACAGATTCTGTCCTTGGATAGAAAAAATCGTATAAAATCACCAGATCATCTTTTTGGTCTGAATTGTTTCGACAGCGTTCTCTATATAATTGTCTTTCGTGGGTCAGTTCTGAGTTTTTTGATTTGAGTTGCAGAAGTATCCCGAACAGGTCAATTACTGCCTGCTGTTCTGTTTTTCACAGATTCTGTCCTGTTTTGCCTTACCTTCACTTTGCAAATTAAGAACTTGTTTTTTCTTTGCGAAAAAATTTTGGCAATCTTTAGAAACAGTAGAACTTCAAGAATATCCTTATTTCCAGCAAGGTATAATTATTTTATTAAGGGTACTAACCTCGCTAATCAGATTATGAATGAGTTATGTATGAAGGGAGTTTTCAAGTGTGCGAGGGAAGATGATAAAAAGATTCAGGAGTGTCAAGCACTCAAGCTTGGGGATGCCCCCGTGCACCCCCAAGAAATATTCAAGGAGACTCAAGCGTCTAAGCTTGGGGATGCCCCCCGTGCATCCCCTTCTCCATCAACATTATCAGTTCGTCTTTCGTTCCGCTATATTTTTATCACTTCATGTGTTATGTGTTATGCTTGGAGCGTCTTGCTTTTAGTTTTCTTTTTAGTTTTTCATAACGAGTCGGAACCCAGCATTCCTTTATGTGGGAGAGAAACACGCTCCACCTCTACCTAGAACATTACATAGAATTTTCATGTCTATCTATGCTGTGTGTGTTCTTTATCTTTTAATAGCTACTAGCATGCTTTGCTCTTAGTATTCATGCTTATCTTTTCAAAGAGCTTTTATTTGGTTGGTTGCTTGAACTCTCTTTAATTACCATGCTCACCTTATTAAGAGAGTTTGCTTCCGTTTCATGGGTTAATGTGTCTATGATAAATATGCTACTTTCATGATGGTGCTTAGTAGTTCAGGTTTTCTTATGGTTAATCTCAGATAGCTGGGGGGTTCCCAATGTGTCATTGGAGTACCAACTTGGTTTGTTTGCCTATGATGTGGTATGGTTTGGTAATATCTTCCTTCGAGAATTTATTTTGATTGACTTGGCGTATGCTCACGCATATTCAAGACTGTAAAGAAAGTCTGTCAAGCCTTGATGATCTTTTGTTTCTAAGTAGCGATATAACTACCATGCCTGATTCAATATTGCTTTGTCGCTCTGCATGATTGTGACCGTCATTGCTCTCTTAGTTGGTCGCTCCCAGTCTTTTGCTAACCTCCACCTGCACTAAGCAAATTAACCATGCAATACATAGCTCATGGGAAAGTAGCCTAAAAACTATTGTGGTAAAGAATATGTTGCTTATGTATCTTATTTCTTATGAGTTGCTTGCTGAGCGGTAACCATGTTTCTGGGGACGCCATCAACTGTCACACTTTTGTTGAATATCATGTGAGTTGTTATGCAAGTTTGTCTTGTCTGAAGTAAGGGTGATTTACCGTGGGTTGAATTAATATGCATATTGTTAGAGAAGAACATTGGGCCGCCAACCAAAGCCATGCCTCATGGTGGAAGTTTTAGCTTGGACCTTAATCCTCAATCTCTCATGAGAATATGCTTATGCATTAAAGAGGAGTCCATCATCTATTTTCTATGTTGTCCCGGTATGGATGTCCTCAAGTTGAGATTTATCAAAAACGAGAAATCAAATGCGATCTATCTCCTTGGACCTTTGTACAGGTGGCATAGAGGTACCCCTTTGTGACACTTGGTAAAAACATATGCAATGCAATGATAACCCATGGGGATCCGAGCTAATTAGGACAAGGAGCGAGCACTATTGGTATTCGATGCATGAGGCTTGCAACTTATAAGATGTTTTATACATGACACATATGAAGTACTACTACCGTTGACACAATTGCTTCCATGTTTCATAATAAAAAGCTCTAGCACTTCAAGCATCAACTACTGAGAGCATGATTGTCATTCTGAGTGTAATGTGCATTGTCCCAAAGTAGCATTGTCTTTTGCATGATTGTGATATCGTTTATTCTGAAATGATTGTATCTAGTCATCACTTAAACCTTGAAGGTGCCCTTGCATTTATGTTTTGCATCACTAAAAGGGGCAAGCTAGATATCACTTGATCATATTTGCACAACATGTTCATTGCAAATCTTTTTGTTGTTTCAGTTTCATATTGTAAAACTTTCAGTCATTTGTGATTTTCTCTTGAGACAACTTAATTACTTTAGAATCATTGTTTCAGTAAGCTTTTGTCATATGACTATGAGAAAGTCCAGTATGGTTAATAGCATGTCACCACAGAAATTATTCTTGTTATCATTTACCTACTCGAGGACGAGCAGGAATTAAGCTTGGGGATGTTGATACGTCCAAAATGTATCTATAATTTATGCTTGCTCCATGCCACTTTTGGGTGATATTGCTATGATATTCATACACTTCCATACACTTTTGATCATATTTGGACTAACTTACTAATCCAGTGCACCCCAGTGCCAGTTTCTGTTTTCGGCTGTTTTTGTATTTCAGGTTTTCACGTTTCGAGAACTGCCCAGAAAAATACAGAAAAAATATATAAAAAAATCAGCGTTCCGGGAAGGACACTGCTTCCGAAGGGGAGCCTGGGGGGGCACAGGGGCCCCAGGCGCCCTGTGGGCGCCCCCCCCCCCCCCTGGGCCACGCCGGGGGGCGCCTCGGCCCCCCGATGCCCTACTTTGGCAGATATTTAAAGGGTCCCCCGTAACCCTTGAAACAAGACTTCTTTTCGCGATCCCATCTCTGTTCCGCCGCCGCCGCCGCTTCCAAGATCGGGAGCACCAGGAGAACTCTTCTCGGCACCCTGTCGGAGGGGAGGATCACCACCGGGAGCTTCTCCACCACCATGGACGCCTCCCGGATGACTCGTGAGTAGTCTCCCTTGGACCATGAGTCCATAACCAGTAGCTATGTGATGTTCTCCTCCCGTTCTTGTGCTTCACTAATTAGTCCTCGTGAGCTGCCCTACATGATCGAGGCACCTATGTAATCCTTGTGTTGTTGCTATGTTGAGTTTGCTGGGATCCGATGGATTATGAGATTATGTTCAGATTGATCTTGAGTAATATATTTGATTCACCTCTTTTATATTTTAGTTCATGAGTAATTCTTGCATGTTCTCCGTTGTTATTTATTGCTTTGGCCAAGTAGTAGGTAGTGACTCCAAGAGGGAACGTTATGCTCGATTGTGGGTTCATGCCCCTCGATGACTAGCTTGAGTGACAGAAACATGAGTCTAGGGGATGTGTTGTTGCCACAAGGGGGAAAACAACGGTGCTTGTGCCCGCGGGTGCAAGGATTGTTTACTTTACGCAAAGTTCTTTTAATGCAGTTGTCTGTTGCATTGAGTTTACACTATGGGTGGGACTCGCAACTTAATACCAGCGAGATGTTCTGGATAGATATATCAAGGTGGATGATTAGTAGTAGATATTGATGGATTTCGGTCTACTTACTTTGGCGTACCGCTCATGCTTTGAACCTCAACCTTTCTTGCAATGTTATCAGCATTGGTTTGCGTTCGTAGTCCTGTCAATTGCCCAGCTGTAATTTGTTACCTCACTTAGTCGTTTTATCATCTTTTGGGAGAGAGACATCACTAGTGAACATCATGTGACTCCGGTCCTTATTACCATCATTGATCACATACACTATTTACTTTTCGCTATTTTACTTACTATTGCAAAACACTATCTATCACTACTATCATATTGCTTTTAACCCTTTGTGAACTACAAGGCCGGAGAGATTGACAACCTCTCTGTACTCGTTGGGAGCAAAGTTATTTGTATCTGTGTGCAGGTCCACGTTGATTGCTAATTGCGCCGTTAGCAGTTGACACCTACCTGTTGAACCTAGGAGTCTCTGGGGATTCGATCCTTGGCATCTTTGCTAGGGGAAAACACTTCTACTTACTGCATCTTACACCTTCCACTTGGGGTAATCCAACGAGGGGTTCGAGGCCCATCACTCCTCCGATGTACTCCAGAAACTCCAGATCCCTGACAACGAGCTCGAAGAGACCGGCACATTCCAAGGAATCAACCCGGGAAGGAGCAAGCCAAAGGGGAAGATCACGTTGCCAGTGACATTTGGCGGCAAGTTGAACTTCAGAACTGAGAGGGTCACTTTTGACGTTGCCGATTTTCCATTGCCTTACAATGGGATACTCGGCCGTCCAGCACTCGCCAAGTTCATGGCAGCCTCTCACTACGCATATAACATGCTGAAGATGCCATGCCCGATAAGTGTCATCTCTGTCCCTGGCGACAAGAAGGATGCTTTTATCTGCGCCGACAAAATCTACCGGGAAGCAGCAGCCGCAACAGATAGCAAGTCACTTGCCGCTGAAGCTCTCGGGGGGGAGAAGAAGACCAACTCCGGCAACAGTTCTGATGCCCACTCCGGCAAGCGCACCTCTTCGGAGTGCTGCGCTACCGTCGAGGACGCACCATCGAGCTCCACCGGCAAGTGTAAGAAGGCAATGGCAGCTCCGCCAGCGACCAAGAAGGTGTCCGCCAAGGAGGATGGCACTGGTGGTACCTTCACCATCAGTGCCACACTTGACCCTAAATAGGAAAGCGCGCTCATTGCTTTCCCGCGGGCGAATGTCGACATGTTTGCGTGGCAACCGTCTAACATCCCCGGCGTTCCCAGGAAAGTGATTGAGCACCACCTTGCCGTATGTCCTCATGTGCGGCCCGTCAAGCAGAAAGTCAGGAAACAAGCGGTGGAGCGCCAAGAATTCATCGCAGAAGATATCAAGAAGTTGGAAGCGGCAGGCCTCGTCAGAGGAGTGCTCCATCCTACGTGGTTGGCCAATCCTGTAGTCGTGCGCAAGGCAAACGGGAAATGGAGGCTTTGTATCGACTTCACCGATGTGAATAAAGCTTGTCCCAAAGACCCATTTCCCTTGCCGCGCATTGACCAGATTGTTGACTCCACGGCCGGGTGTGACCTGCTTTCATTTCTTGACGCATACTCAGGATACCATCAAATCTTCATGGCAGAAGAGGATGAGGAGAAGACCGCATTCATCACTCCATGTGGCACGTACTGTTTCATACGGATGCCTTTCGGTTTGAAGAATGTTGGTTCAACATTTGCAAGGGTAGTCCATACCGCTTTTGAGCCACAAATTCACAGAAATGTGGAAGCCTACATGGATGACATAGTGGTCAAGAGCAAGGACAGGGCAACCCTGATTCAAGATTTATACGAGACCTTTGCAAATCTGCGCAAGATCCAGCTCAAACTCAACCCCGAGAAGTGTGTGCTTGGAGTCCCTCCCGGCAAGCTTCTCGGGTTCTTCGTGTCTCGGCGGGGGATCGAAGCCAATCCCGACAAGATCAAGGTCATTGAGCAGATTGAAGCACCAAAGCGCTTCAAGGATGTACGAAGGCTTGCCGGTTGCGTGGCTGCTCTCGGCAGGTTTATTTCTAAGTCTGCTGAGCGCGCCCTGTCGTTTTTCAAAATATTGAAAAAGGCAGGTCCAATGAAATGGACTCCGGAAGCGGAGGCTGCGCTGCAAGACTTGAAGAGATACATGTCCTCTACTACAATACTTGTCGCACCTAAGCCACAAGAGAAGCTGCTGCTGTATCTAGTGGCAACCAATCAAGTGGTTAGTGCTGCGTTAGTAGCGGAGAGGGAGGCAGATGATGAGCCGGCAACCGCGGCAAGCGCATCCAGCGACAAGCACGGGGCTTCCCCGACAAGCTCTGGTCCCGACAAAGATGGATCTGCGCAGGCGCAAGAGGAGATACGGAAGAAAATGGTGCAGCGCCCAGTTTACTTTGTCAGTTCTCTTCTGCAGGGGGCTAGGTCAAGGTACTCTGGTGTGCAGAAATTGCTTTTCGGCCTCCTCATGGCCTCAAGAAAGCTACGCCATTACTTCCAAGCACATGAGATCACAGTTGTCACTCGCTTTCCGCTGAAGAGGATACTGCAGAATCCAGAAGCGACGGGCAGGATTGTTGAGTGGGCACTGGAACTGTCAAGCTTTGGCCTCAAGTTTGAAAGCACTTCAACTATCCAAAGCAGAGCATTGGCAGAATTCATAGCAGAGTGGACGCCAACACCAGATGAAGAGATTCCAGAAACGAGCATCCCCGTCAAGGAAGCAAGCAAAGAATGGCTGATGTACTTTGATGGTGCCTTCTCGCTGCAAGGCGCCGGTGCTGGCGTGCTGCTTGTCGCACCCACCGGAGAGCACCTCAAGTACGTAGTCCAGATGCACTTTCCCAAAGAGCAAGCAACGAACAATACTGCAGAGTATGAGGGTTTGCTTGCCGGTCTCAGGATCGCTGCAGACCTTGGGATCAAGAAGCTCATTGTCAGGGGTGACTCGCAGCTTGTCGTCCGCCAAGTGAACAAGAACTATCGGAGTCCGTTGATGGAAGCTTATGCCGATGAAGTGAGAAAGCTAGAAGAGCACTTTGACGGCCTACAGATGGAGCATGTCCCAAGAGCTCAGAACGACATCGCCGATGGCCTGTCAAAGTGTGCCGCACTTAAGTTACCTGTGGAACCAGGGATCTTTGTGCTCAAGCTGACTCAACCGTCCGTAACGCCATCAACTGGACAGAGCAAGAAGAGGAAGTTGGTTTATGGTGACTATTTTCCGGCAGAGCTTCCCGAAGCCGCCGCCAAGAAGGTCCCCAAGATCAACACCAAGACCGCTGAGGGGCAGTCTGCTCCGGCAAGCCCTAGGGTTTGTTCCATTGAAGCAGACGCTCCCGACAAGTTTTGCTTCGGCAAGCTTGCCGGGGAACATCAAGCTCCGGCTGAGCCGCAGGTTCTCGCTGTAGAAGCGGATGTTCCCGCAGCAGCAGATGTGCCTTTAGTCCTTGTTGTCGAGCCACAAGCTCCAGCATGGGCACATCAGATTGTCCGTTTCCTTCAGACAGGAGAACTTCCCGAAGAGCAAGAAGAAGCGGAAAGACTAGCCCGGCAGTCAAGTATGTACCAGTTTGTCGACAACACACTGTGCATAAGAAGACTCAATGGTGTGAAATTGAAGTGTATTCCCCAGGAAGACGGACAAAAGCTGTTGGCAGAGATACATGGAGGCATATGTGGTCACCACATTGGCGCAAGAGCACTTGCCGGCAAAGCATTCCGGCAAGGTTTCTTTTGGCCTACAGCCATCCAGGATGCAACTGCACAAGTAACCAAGTGTGAAGCGTGCCAGTTCCATTCCAAGCAGATACACCAGCCAGCTCAAGCTCTCCAGACGATCCCTTTATCCTGGCCATTTTCGGTCTGGGGGCTCGACATCCTCGGCCCCTTTCCCCGCGCAGTCGGGGGCTTTGAGTACTTGTACGTTGCAATCGACAAGTTCACAAAGTGGCCGGAAGTGGAAGCAGTGAGGAAGGTGACCGCACAGTCAGCAGTCAAGTTCTTCAGGTCGATTGTTTGCCGTTTCGGGATCCCTAACAGGATCATCACCGACAACGGTACGCAATTCACGAGCCGCACCTTCATGCAATACGTCCAAGATCTTGGCGCCAAGGTCTACTTCACTTCTGTTGCTCACCCGAGAAGCAACGGTCAAGCAGAAAGGGCAAACGCTGAAGTGCTGCGTGGCCTCAAGACCAGAACTTTCGACAGGCTGCACAAGTGCAGAAGAAACTGGATCGAGGAGCTACCGATGGTTCTTTGGTCGATCAGGACGACGCCAAATCGAGCCACTGGACAGACACCTTTCGCTCTAGTCTATGGAGCAGAGGCAGTTCTCCCCACGGAACTCGTATACGGGTCACCTCGAGTGCTCGCTTATGATGAGCTTGAGCAAGAGCAGCTGCGGCAAGATGACGCGCTGCTCCTTGAGGAAGAGTGTCTTCAGGCTGCTGTACGAGCTGCTCGCTACCAGCAAGCTTTGCGCCGCTACCATAGCCGCAAAGTTAACGCCAGAAGTCTCGAGGAAGGCGACCTTGTTCTTCGGCGCGTTCAGTCCGCCAAGAATTCCAACAAGTTGACGCCGAAGTGGGAAGGCCCTTACCGGGTGAAACGAGTCACTAGGCCTGGCGCTGTCCGCCTTGAGACCGAAGATGGCTTTCCGGTGAGCAACTCCTGGAACATTGAGCATCTTCGTAAGTTTTACCCGTAAGGCACGGTTGCCGGGACCCGTTCCGGCAACCACCTTGTGTACAAGTCTTGCCGCTGTTGCATGTAATCCTTTGTACAAAGCCGGGCGCAGACCCCGTGCATAAGTAAAGCTCATGTGCTCCGCACGTCTTGTCAATTTCATGCTTTCTACTTTTTGCATGTGTTATCTGACACTTTGTGCAGCACCTACCCCCGGTAAGCAATAACGAGCCCAAAGGCTCCATATCTGTATTTTCTCTTCTTTCTTTTTTCTCAAGCAAAGGAAGGTTCCCTCGCCCACAAGTTTGCCGGGGGGGAGGAGAAGATAGTGGTATGGAGCAGGCGTCGTTCAAGAAAGTTTCGCCTTGCGGGAAGCAAACAACAGAAAAGCTAAGTTGCCAAAGTTTGAGCAATCAGATTTTTAAATTTTTAAGTTATCTTCCTTGAATGACCATGCTTTGTATGGAAAACCTGTGCGCGGAGCAACCAACTCGTAGCTAGCTGCGCCCTTACTTTGTTTCGAGTCCGCTCAACAACTTAAGTGAGCTGCAACTGGTTGCGACGAGGTTTCTTGTCGGTAACGGCACCGCCAGCAGGCTGCTGACGTCCCGCACTCAGCACTCGCGGCTAAGGTGCCTGCACCGGCAAGTTCCCTAAAAGCATAGGGCAAAAACATACAAAGGAAGGAGTCAAGTAAAGGAAATAACGTTGCAATCATTACCCAAAATAGTGTTATATTACAAGTGGCTTGTCGCAGCTCTAACAGATTGTTCTCATAACATGACAAGCAGCGACAAGGAAAGAAGAAAACGGGCGGCCTAATCTACGCGATCGCCCTCAACCCTCTTGATCCCGCTCACCTTGTCCACAATGGGTGCGACAAGGGCCTTGAGCGCGTCCAGATCAGCGTCCGATGGCAGGGACTTGAGGACGTTGGTGAGGTTGAGGCCTGGATTGCGGAAGGCCACCTTCACCAACACCTTTTGAAGGGCTCCCGCGCAGAGCTTGCGCAACTCGTCCGCCAGCTCCTTTGGGATCCTCTCCCAGAGTCGCTGGAGGGCCGTTGCCACGCCTCTGAAGAACAAGGTGAGCTTGGCGCTGGGGTGGAGGTTCTCATCGGAGGAATACCCGAGATACTACGCCCCCAGCTGCGCCAGCTCCCTGTCGATATCTGCGGTAGCATTGACGAGACCCTCCGTCCAGTGCTCCACAGTCTCCCTAAAGGTGTTCTGGGTGACAGCAGCACTTGCCAGCAGCGCCTTCTCGGCCTTGATCTCCTCCTTCAAGGCCGCCTCCCGCTCCTTGGCGCCGTCCAGCGTCTTGGTCAAAGTGGTCAGCTTCAACTCAAGATCAGCGTTGGAGTCCTTGGCGGCGGCAAGCTCCTTGCCCTTCTCGGCGAGACGAACCTACAGCTCTGAGTGGCTGTGGGCGTCCTTCTCCCGCTAAAGCTTGAGCGCGGCAATCTCTTCACCTCTCGCCTTGAGATCGGCCTCCAGTTGCGCCACCTTCGCCTCCAGTTCCTTCTTGGCGGTCTCGGCAGCTGCGGCAGCGTCCTTTGCTTCCTGGAGGGCCCCGCCAAGTGATTGCTCTCGCGCGGCAAGCTCCTCCTCGTGGCTGTCGAGGCTGACCTTCCACTGCGCCGGCTCACCCTCCCGCGTGGACAGCTTCTCAGCGGCAAGCCGCTGCTGTTCTTCCACTTCAGCCTTCTCGAGGAAGAAGGCCTGCTGCTCCTCGGCAAGTTGCTCCCGCTCCTCTGCCAGGGACCGGAGAGCTTCCTGGTTGAGGGCCCGGAGCTCCTCCGCGCGCTTCTCAATGTCAGCTCCCGCCTTCGCGGCAAGCCTCTCGGGACTCCAGCTTGGCCTGCCGAGCGCGGTAGAGCGACAGCAGTTTCCGCAGCAGCCGCTCCTCCTCAGGCTCGCCGCTGCTGCTGCTCGGCGCGTCGACCAGCGTCAGCCCAGCGGAGGCGAGCACCTCTCCGTCGAAGATTTCTCCCTCGACCGGCGCCCTGGAGCTTGAGGCCCAGGGGAGTTTGATGAAGACACCATCGCCGGCCTTCAAGTAGGCGCCTGGCTCGGGCTCTTCGGAGTCTGGCGCTGCGGCAGCGGCGGAGGGATCGGCGGTCGGCGTAGCGCCTGGCGCTCCTGCGGCCTCAGGGCCGTCAATGCGATCGCCAGACCCCTCGCCAGCTGCTGCGGCGGCAGCCTTGGCGGCCTCTGTGCCGGCAGAATCGTCAGCACCGGCTGCTTCTTCGATGGCAGCGGCGTCGTCAGCAACAACTTCAGTCTCCATCGGCTCAGCAGCAGATGGATCTGACAGCCGGAAAAGGAAAATAAGTCAAGCAAATATCCAAAAAGAAGATCAAAAGAAGAAAAGCCCAAGGGAAGTTTGAAGCGAGAGGATTACCTGCGCGGGCCGGCTCCTCGGCAGTGTCCCTTGCCGGGGAACTCTCCCTTGGCGGCATGGTTGTAGTCCCCGCCGGCGGAGGACCACTGGTGCTCTCCTTTGTCGGAGAGGTCTCCTTTGGCGGAGAGCTCGCCCATGGCGGAGAACTCTCCCTTGCCGGGGAGACCCTTGCCGGGGAACTTCCCCTTGGCGGCGTAGTTGAAGCAGATGGCACATCAGGGGCGGTCTCCGGGCGCTCCTGGTGTGGCTGCTCTGCTCCTACACAAATCAACAAACGAATATCAGCCAAAGAACACCCACGCGCGCCTAACAGCGGAAAGTGAACCATACACTTACGCTGGGGGCTGCGCTGGGGGCTGCTCTGAAGATTAGTTGCCGGGTCCGGCAAGGTGGTCTCGGTGGGTTCATCCTCGACGATGATCACCTCCTCTCTCCTCGCCGGGACCTTGGCTCTCTTTGCCGCTCTCTGGGCCAGAGTCCTGAAAAGGAGTAAGTCCGAAATGAAGCAAATGAGATACAAGACAAAACAGCAAGAATTGAAGAAATACAAGAACAGCAAGAATCTTACTCTTCTTCTTCCCCGTCGGAGCTGAGCGCGGAGAAGTCGAAGTCCGGCTCACGTCCAGCGCGAGGAGGTGGAGGAGTAGGCTCCCTTGGCCGCTTGGCGGGAGCAGTGGTGGTAGTCTGAGACGACCCCGCTCCGGCTGCTGCCGTGGCGTGAGGAGCGGCAGGAGCAGAAGCGGTGGTCCGGGAGGACCCCGCTCCAGTTGCTGCAGCAGCGCGAGGTGCCCCCGCGGCAACAGTGCTTGCCGCGGTGGAGCATCTCACGTGACGCGGCTGCTGTCGACTCGTCTGCCGCTCCGTTACGTCCCCGGCCTTGCGGAGATGCCTTCTTGGTGGAGCTGGGGGCTCTGCTAGCGGCGAGCTGCCTGAAGAGGAGGAGGAGGAGGAGTCGATCTCCAACGAGCCGCTCGTATCCTCGGCGGGCTCGTTCGACTCGACGCCCTGCCCGGCGGGCTCGCTCGACTCAGCGTCATGCCCGGCAAGCTCTCCCTCGCAGACAAATTCCCCTCGCTCGGCAAGGCTTGCCGCTTTTGCTGCCTCTGCCTCCTCCACGGTGAATCCAAACTCGCCCGCGGCTGCGGCTGCCGCCGCCTCTTCCAGCCTAGTGGCGACGTACGCCATCTCCTTATCAGTGGTGTCGCGGGTGAGGCCTTTCTTCTCGTCAGAGCGGATCGGCACTTCTTCCAAGCTGTCGAAGAACGCCTGCACGGCATCATCTGCAGGCTCTTGCCAAGTCGGGTCGATCCCATGAGAGTCGCACAGCGGCATCATTGCGCGAATGCGGCTCAGCGCAGAGTTGTTGCACAGCGGAACGACGCCCTGCGGCAGCCTGAATACTTCGGGATGATCAGGGTCGTACTTGAACAGCTCCTGTAGCATCCCGTTAAGCTCCATAACAGTGAAGTTGAAATTGAGGCCCGGGCGCAGCCTCATGATATCCGCCGCATTCTCGAACTCCCAGGCGGGTCTCCTCCTCTCTTGCAGGGGGGCGATGCGGCAGCGAAGAAAATCCGCGCCAACTGCGCCTACAGTGAGCCCGGCAAGCCTAAGGCATTGGATCCGGGTGACGGCGATCTTCAGCCTACCGTCCTCCGGGGCCAAGTCGCTCCAATCATTGCCGCGTACTACTAGGGCTTGGCGTCGGGCGGTAAATGGCTGCGGGTTCTCCTCGACGATCCAGCACCAGCGTGCTCTCCATTCCCCCCATTTGTTGCGGAGCTCTCCCTCTAGATAAGCTTCCTTCTTGTGGGCCCTCGAGATCCAGGAGACTCCGCCGGATAAAGGCTCTCCTCTCTCAACTCGGGGCGTACAGAAGTGGCGGAAAAGGGCTACATTGGGATGGACTCCGACAAAGTTTTCGCAGAGGTGTGCGAAAACTGCCATGGTCAGAACGGCATTGGGGGTGAAATCAAGGAGGTGGAACCCGTAGGTGTTCATGATATCGCAGAAGAATTCAGAGAAAGGCGGGCAGAGCCCGCAATAGAAGAACAAGGCGAAGAATGGGTATCCATTCGGAGCCATTTTACAAGCGACGGCTGGGAGTACCTTCGTGCGCGGATGCGCCCGCGTCTCCCCCGACTAGAAGAGATAATAGTACTCCCTCAGCTCCTTCGCGGCAAGCTTGGGGGGGGATTGCCCGCTCCTTTCGCAGCACCACGAGCCGCTGCGCCTCGGCTGACTTCACGCCCTTCCCCTTCTCGGTTTTCGGAGCCATGGCGGAAGTGGCGAGGGAGGTCGATGGCGGTGGTGGTGCCGGTGGCGATGGGGGGCGGAGCGCTGCTCTCTTTCGGCTTCGGGAAGAAGGGGAGCGGCGGAGGCTCTCAAGGTTGGAGTAGCAACGGGCGGATGGACGAACTGCCCCTATTTCCCCTGCTTATAAGGGGGGAGGGGCGGACGTTCCGCATTTCCAAATAAAGAAACCACCCACAATCTCTCCCACGATGCCGCAATCAACGCGTGTCGTTAAGGGAGGGCGCGGTGGATACGGAGTAAGATACGGCGTAACCCAGGCCGCGCGTGCCCGTGCATTGTTTTGGGCCTGGCCCAACAGCGCTCGGCACCGTGTGTGGCCCAGGCCCGGGGGCTCCTGTCGGTGTACTAGAGTAGGGGTACCCTAGTATCCCGAACTTGTGCACGGGCAGTCGCAGCATAAGGTCCTCCGTGGTTCCTTTGGAGCCATTCAAGAACAAAGTATTCAAGCCAAGAAGACAAGGCCCTGGCAAGAGGAGCTTTCCGGGAAGGCCACTCAAAGCATAAGACCCCGGCGAGAGGAGCTTGCCGGGAAGGCCAACCAAGGCATCTCAAGGAACTTGCCGCGACGCGCCACGCGTCCCGGCAAGGCCCGGTGAGCGACAAGCTCCCGGACACGACAAAACAACGACCGCGGCAAGGCGCTTGCCGCGGCAAGCTACCACCATGTACCCACGCTCCAGCGCACCAATCCATGTGTCACTCTAGGACCCTCCCAAGCATACGTGGCGGGAGGCTGTGCAGCCAGGGGTACGCGGTGGCAAGCGGCGCTGACAAGGTTGCCATCGTGGCGAACGGTGGCACCCCTGACGGCCCTTTTTTGCATTGTTTGGGTGACGTCGATGGGCATTTAATGCCCTTGTCCGCTGCCGTCAGGGTTAAGTATGGAACATTGTACAGGTAGTTGTACCTACTACAACATCTTTTCATTTTTGCCCTCATCCGCGTTGCCACCTGTCGGTGAACCCTTGAGCATATAAAAGGAGGCCCATGCGCAACGTAGAGGGGGGTTCGAACACTCAGAACGCTCACGCTCGGTCTCGTTAGCTGCTAGAGTGTACTGTAGCTCTCAGCGCTCCCAAGCCAAGAACTCAATACAAACCACAAAGCAGAAGTAGGGTTTTACGCATCCGTGCGGCCCGAACCTGGGTAAACTGCTCGTGTGCTTCGCCTCGATCTGCTCTTCGTGCGATCTCCGCCCCCGCCAAACCGAAAGGGACCAGGCCTGCCGGTCCCATAGGTGTTCGTGGATCAGTTTCCCCGACATTGATGATTGTTCTTTAAATTTGCATCTTGCGGATTCCGCTATTAAGAAACCTATGGGAAGAATTAATGATGTTCTTATTGTTGCCAATAGGAATTATGTGCCCGTATATTTCATTGTTCTTGATATAGATTGCAATCCTTCATGTCCTATTATTCTTGGTAGACCTTTCCTTAGAACGATTGGTGCAATTATTGATATGAAGGAAGGACATATTAGATTCCAATTTCCGTTAAGGAAAGGAATGGAACACTTTCCTAGAAATAAAATCAAATTACCATATGAATCTATTATGAGAGCCACTTATGGATTGCCTTCCAAAGATGGTAATACCTAGATCTATCATGTATCGTGCCTAGCTAGGGGCGTAAAATGATAGCGCTTGTTGGGAGGCAACCCAATTTTATATTTTTGTTTTTGCTGCTGTTAGGTAATAAATATTGCATCTAGCTTCTGTTTATATGTGGTTTCTTGTTTTTTTAGTGTTTGTGCCAAGTAGAACCTTTGGGAAGACTTGTGTGAAGTTTATGTGATCTTGCTGTGAAAAACAGAATCGTCAGCGCTCGCTAGAATGGTCATCAGATTTTACTGGAGCATGCTATTTAGTTGATTCTTTTTGCAGATTATTAATAGAAAAATTCCTCACGTTTAGAAATTTAGTTTGAATTTTGTGGAGTTACAGAAGTATGCGAAACCCGCAGATTACTACAGATTGTTCTGTTTTTTATAGATTCTGTTTTTCGTGTGTTATTTGCTTATTTCAGTGCATCTATGAGTAGTATTGGGAAGTATGAACCATAGAGAAGTTGGAATACTGTAGGTTTAACACCAATATAAACAAAGAATGAATTCATTGCAGTACCTTTGAGTTGTGATTTGTTTCCTTATACTAACGGAGCTCACTAGATTTTTTGTCTAAGTTTTGTGTTGTGAAGTTTTCAAGTTTTGAGTATTGCTTTGATGGACTATGGAACAAAGAGTAGCAAGGGCCTAAGCTTGGGGATGCCCAAGGCACCCCAAGTAAAATTAAAGGATAATCAAAAGCCTAAGCGTGGGGATGCCCCGGGAAGGCATCCCCTCTTTCGTCTTCATCCATCGGTAACTATACTTGGAGCTATATTTTTATTCACCACATGATATGTGTTTTGCTTGGCGCGTCTTGTATAATTTGAGTCTTTGCTAGTTAGTTTGCCACAATTATCCTTGATGGACACACCTATTTGAGAGAGTTAAACATGGCCTAGGAATTGTTAGAACACTATATGTGCTTCACTTATATCTTTTGAGTTGAATAGTTTTTGCTCTAGTGCTTCACTTATATCTTTTAGAGCACGGTGGTGATTATATTTTGAAAAAATTGTTGAACTCTCATGCTTCACTTATATCCTTTTGAGAGTCTATTAAAACAGCATGGTGTGTTTAGGCTATAAAACTAGTCTTCACATGATAGACATCCAATATCAATGTAGTAAAAACTTTCACACTAAGTGCATTGAATATGATGAGATGTTGGATGCTTGATAATTGTTTTGAGATATGAGGATAGTGATATTAGAGTCATGCTAGTGGAGTTATTATGAAATTGAGAAATACTTGTGTTAAGGTTAGTGATTCCCGTAGCATGCACGTACGGTGAACCGCTATGTGACGAAGTTAGAGCATGAGGTATTTGTAAAGTGTCAACCTTTGTGTGGAGGTCGGGGGCGCGCGATGGTTAACTCCTACCAACCTCCCCCCTAGGAGCATGCGTTGATTGCTTTGTTTTGATGACTCATAGATTTTTGCAATAAGTATATGAGTTCTTATGACTAATGTTGAGTCCATGGATTATACGCACTCTCACCCTTCCACCATTGCTAGCCTCTCTTGTACCGCGCAACTTTCGCCGGTACCATACACCCACTATATACCCTTCCTCAAAACAGCCACCATACCTACCTATCATGTCATTCCCATAGCCATTCCAAGATATATTGCCATGCAACTTTCCACAGTTCCATTTATATGACACGCATCATATTGTCATATTGCCATGCATGATCAAGTAGTTGACATTGTATTAGTGGCAAAGCCACCATGCAAAAAAATTCATACATGTCACTCTTGAATCCCGGTACACCGTCGGAGGCATTCATGTAGAGTCATACTTGTTCTAGTATCGAGTTGTAATATCAAGTTGTAAATCAATAAAGGTGTGATGATCATCATTATTAGAGCATTGTCCCATGTGAGTGTCGGGGGAAACTGTCCACCACGAACACCTATGGGACCGGAGCCCCTTGTCTGTGCGGTACGAGGGCGGAGGGAGCATGAAGAGCAGATCGTAGCGAGCACGCGGGCAGTTTTACCCAGGTTCGGGCCGCGGTAGACGCGTAAAACCCTACTCCTGCTTAGTTGTGTATTGAGTTGGAGAGCTCGGGAGCTTGAAGAAGCAGCTACACCGAGCGTATGAGCGACCTAGGTTCCGAACCCCCTCCACGTTGTGCATGGGCCTCCTTTTATAGTGCAAGGGGTCACCGACAGGTGTCAACGTAGGAGAAAGGGGTAAAAACGTAAAAGAGGTGGTAGTTGTAACAGCGCGGGAATAGTGGAGCTACAGTGCGCGAACAGTGGTCGCCACCTACTTTGACAGTGGGGGACAAGGGCATTTAATGCCCGTCGCCGTCGACCCCAAAAGCTCCCGCCCTTGCGTCTCCGTTCGCCACGGCGATGGCTTCACCACCGTGAAGTGCCACCGTGTCCCCCAGGCTGCACAGCCATCCGCCACGCGTCCCTGGAATGGCCCCAGGGCGACGCGTGGGCCGATGAGCTGGAGCGCGGGCACACAGCGCATCTCTCCCGGCAAGCACCTTGCCGGGGTCTTGACCTTGCCGGGCCCGGGAGCTTGCCGGGCTTAGAAGCTTGTCGCTCCCCGGGCCCTCGCCGGGATGCATATAGCGCCGGGGCGTGTCTTCCATGATATAATCTTCTAGTCATCCTGGCAAGCTCCTCTTGCCAGGGCCTTGCGTGAGTGATGTAACCTTGAGCCTGGAACGGCCTTCCCGGCAAGCTCCGCTTGCCGGGGTCTCGATCTTCTGTCTTGTATACTTTGTTTTTGAATGGTTGGATATGGAGCAGGAAGGTCTCCGGCGAGCACGCGGTAAACCCTGCCGCGGGAAGCTGCAACTGCCCGTGCACAAGTTGGGGTACTGAGGTACCCCTACCTTAGTACACCGACAGGAGCCCCCGGGCCTGGGCCACACACGGTGCCGAGCGCTGTTGGGCCAGGCCCAAAACAGTGCACGGGCACACGCGGCCCACGGCGCGCCGAATCCACTTCCGCATCCGCCGCGTCCCCCCGCAACGGCACGCGTCGATTGCGGCATAGTGGGATGGGACGTGCCCACGTTCCTTCAATGGAAAGAGCGAAACGCCCCCCACTTCCCCATAAAAGCAGAGGAAGCAGGAGCGGTTCCCCTCCTTACGCTTTCATTGCATCCTCTTCTTCCTCCAGAGATCCCCTTTGCGCTCCGCCTCTACACCTCCGCCGCCGCCGGGCTCTTCGTCCCTCTTCCTCCGCCGCCTCCGCCATGGCCCCGAAGACCGAGAAGGCGAAGGCGGAGAAAGCCAAGAAGGAGAAGTCGGAGCAAGCGGCGAAGCTCGCCGCGTATCGGAAGCGGAACCTCGTCTTCCCGCCGAAGCTCAGCGCGCGGGAACTCTGGAACAAGTATTGCTTGTTCTGGTCCAAGGGAACCGCGGCGCACCCCCGCACCCGAGCTTATCCGGCCGCCGCCAAGGACAACTACCCCGGCGGGTACTATTTCTTCGCAGCCTTCTTCCACTGCGGTCTTTGCCCTCCTTTTTCTGAGTTCTTCTGTGACATAATGCACACCTACGGCCTCCACCTTCTTGACTTCACCCCCAACGCCATCCTCACAATGGCGGTTTTCGCACACATGTGCGAAAACTATATAGGAATACACCCAAATGTAGCGTTGTTTAGGCATTTCTTCACCCCTAGAGCAGAGGCCGGCGCCCCCCTCTCCGGAGGAATTTCTTGGGTTTTCCGTCTGAACAAGAAGGAGTCCTACTTGCCGGGAGAGCTCCGCGGCAAGTGGGAGGAGTGGCGTGCTGACTGGTGTTGGATCGTCGAGGACCAGCCGCAGCCCTTCACCGCGCCGCGCACAACGCCCATCGTGCGCGGCAGGGACTGGAGCGAGCTGGATTCGGACGACGGCAAGCTCAACGTCGCCCTCATCAGGATTCTGCGTCTCCGGACCGCTAGGCTGTCTGTCGCAGAAGTAGGCACAGACTTCCTCCGCCGCCGCATCGCCCCTCTCCAAGACAGGAAAAGGCCGGCCTGGGAGTACGGCAACTCGGCGGATATCATGAGGTTGCGGCCCGGGCTCAACTACAACTTCACGTCGCTGGAGCTGAAGGGGATGGTCCGGGAGCTGTTTAAGCACGACCCGGCCCACCCGGAATGGTTCAGGGGGCCCCGGGGAGTGGTGCCCCTTTGCAACAGTACGGCTTGCGATCCTCTCCGCGCCATGATGCCCGCGTGTGATTCGCACGGCGTGGACCACACATGGATTCCGCCCAAGCCATCAGACATTCTCAGCTTCTTCGACAACCTTGTGGAGGTGGCGAAGAACAAGAACGAGACCCGGGAGCTGACGCGGGACACCACCGACCAGGAGATAGCGTACATCGCTTCTCGGGTTGAAGAGGCCGCCGTAGCCGCAGCGGCAGGAGAGTTCGGCTACACGCCCGACGAGGCAGATGCTGCGGAGGCGTCCTGCCAAGCGGAGGAGGCGGAGATCCGCAGGCTACTGAAGCTGCCTCCCGACGAGCTCGCCGGGGTCCCATCCTTGAGGCACTCCGGGATCATCGGGATCCAGACGGAGGCCGCGGCGAGAGGCCACGCCGCCGGAGGGAACAGGGGCGCCGCAGGGAGCGGAGGCGCCGGAGGGAGCGGAGGCGCCGGAGGGAAGGAGGCCGCAGCACAGGGCGCTGGACCCAGCAAGCCAGCCGGGGAGGAGGAGGAGGACGCCGAGGCCGCCGAGGACTCCGGCGGGTCTACGGAGCTCTACGCCGACGACCTCTCCTCGTCGGATACCTCCCCGCCCCGGGCAAGCCCTAGGCGGTCTCCACTGAAGTGTCTCCGCAAGACGGCGACGGGGGAGGGGGCGCAGGCGCCCCGGCAACAACCAGCTCGCCGGGCAGCGCGAGCTCCCCGGGGGAGCCAAGCTGCGCCGGGGGCGAACGGCGCACCAGCTACAGCGGAGGCGGCCCGCGCGCAGGCCACGACGGAGGCGCCCCGCAAGCAGGCCACAACAGAGGCGCCTCGCAGGCCGGCGTCGAGCCGACAGGAGTCTTCACGGGGCGGAGCGGCGGCTCCGCCCGCTCCCCGGGCCTCGGCTACCACAGGGGCTGGGTCTTCGCAGCCCCCAGTCCCGGGGACCGCCAAGCGCTCGAGGGAAACTTCGCCTCCCGCTCCTCGTGCAGACGCGCCCCAGGTGGAGTTCGACTTCTCCGCCTTGAGCGACGACGACGAGGAGGAACAGGAGTAAGCATTCGAGATATTTATCTTCTCAAACTTCGTCTTGATTATTGTTGATGCTAATCTTGTTTTTTTTTTGCTTTGATTTCAGGACCTTGGCCCAGCGCGCGGCGAAGAAAGCCAAGGTGCCCGTGGTCGAGGTCGCGGATGACTCGCCCACCGTGGCAACTGGGGACGCGCCGGAGCCAAGTCTGCCGGACCCGAGCGCTGCTCCGAGGAGCAGCCCCCAGCGCAGCCCCCACCGTAAGTCTGGATTCTATACTTTCGCTCGCCGGGCGCGCTTGGAGATTTTATCTTGTTCCAGTATCTTGATATTTTTGTCTTGACTTGTGCAGAGGTGGAGCCACAGCCGCAGGAGCGTCCGGAGGCCGCCCCCGAGGAGCCGCAGGCCCCGCCGTCCCCGCCAAGGCCGGCCTCCCCGGCAAGGGAAAGCGCTCCGCCAAGGGCGGGTACTCCGCCAAGGGAGAGTGCCCCGCCAAGGGCGAGCAGCCCGGCGAGGGTGGCTACTCCGCCAAGGCAGAGCTCCCCGGCGAGGGAGCCCGCCGCTGACGACGTCCGCCAAGGTAGGTCTTGTAGCTTTGTCTTCTTGGCGTTGTTTCTTTTTGGATATTTGCTTGAACTCTGTTTTGCTTCTTCTTCTTCTTCTAGATCCTCCTCCCCCCGAGCAGATGGATGCGGAGGTCATCATCATTGAGGAGGAGGGCGCGCAGGGCGGCGGCGGCGACGCCCCTGTCGCCGAGGACACGGCTGAAGCCGCCGAAACGGCCGCGCAGGAGACCGCTCCGGCTGCGGACGCAGCGGCCGGGGAGGGGGACGGCGACCGCACCGCCGGCCTGGAGGCGGTGGGAGCATCAAGTGCTGCGCCGGCCGCCGACCCCTCCGCCGGAAAGGAGCAGGCCGGCTACTACCTCGAAGCCCCCAACGGTGTCTTCATCCAGGTGCCGTGGGGCTCTTCGTCGCGAGCTCCCGCGGAGGGCGAGGCCTTTGATGGGGAGATCCTCGCCTCCGCGGGCTTGAAGATCGTCGAGGCGCCCGGCGGAAGCGACGGGCCCGAGGAGGAGAAGCTGCTTCACCAGCTCCTGGCCCTTTACCGGGCCAGGCAGGCGAAGCTTGCTTCTCGGGAGGCCCTCGCCGCCAAGGCCGCCGCGGAGATGGAGAAGCGCGCGGCGGAGCTCAGCGCCGCCAACCAGGCGGCCCTCCGCGAGGTGGCGGAGGAGCGCGAGCGACTCGCCGGAGAATACCAAGAGTGGGTGCTGGAGAAGGCCGAGGCCGAAGAGCAGCAGCGGCTCGCCAGGGTGGAGCTGTCCCGGCGAGAAGGAGAGCTCGCCCAGCGGAAGGTCAACCTCGACGCCCACGAGGAAGAACTTGCCGCTCGGGAGCAGGCCCTTGGCGGGGAGCTGAAGGAGGCGAGAGCTGCCGCGGCTACCGCGGAGACCGCCAAGGAGGAGCTTGCCGCCAAGGTCGCGCAGCTGGAGGAGTCGCTGAAGGCGAGCGTGGAGAAGGTCGCCGCGCTCAATATAGAGCGCGAGAAGGACGCCCACACTAACTCAGAACTCCAGGTGCGTCTTTCTGAGAGGGGCGACGAGTTGAAGGCCGCCAAGGACTCCATCGAGGACCTGGAGCTGAATGTCTCCACACTGAAGGACTCACTTGACGCCGTCCGGGATCGGGAGACCAAGTTGAAGGAGGAGCTCCGCAAGGAGCGAGCCTTGGTGGACAGCGCCAACAAGGCGGCCGAGAACTTCCGCCATACCATTGAGGTATGGACCGAGGACTTGGTATCTTCCGCGTCCAACATCGACCAGGAGCTGCTGGCGCTGAAAGTTGAACATCTCATCTACTCCCCGGATCCGAATCTCCCGCACAACGCCAAACTCAGCCTCTTCTTCAGAGGGATTGCGCCGGCTCTTGCAGGTCTTCGGAAGAAGATCCCCGCGCAGCTGGCCGAGGAGGTGCGCCTGCTCTGCACGGGAACCTTGGAGCGCGTGCTGACGAAGATTGTATACCGCAATCCCGGCATAAACCTCACCAACGTTCTTCGCAGCCTGCCGGCCGACGCAAACATGGAGGTGTTGAAGGAGCAGGTCGCCCACATCATCGCCAAGGTGAACAAGATCTCCAGGATTGAGGGCGACCGCGTAGATTAGGCCTCTATTATCTTTATCTCTTTTTGTTGCTGCATAGGATGTTTGTGAACTCATCAATCATTGCGACAAGTTATCCTTTGTAAGATATTTATCTCATTTTGATCAATCAGTGCAACGTTATCTTCCTTGTCCCGGTCATTTACTTTGTATGCTTTTCACCCTACGCTCCCGGGGAGCTTGCCGGCAAGGGGCCTTTGCCGCGAGCGCTGAGTGCTGGACTCTGAGCAGCCTGCTGGCCAAGGTCTCACCGGCAAGCAACCTTGCCGCAGCTAGTCGCAACGCACTTAGCTTGCTGAGCGAACTCGAAAGCGAAGTAAGGGCGCGACACTTGCCGCAGCTCACTTAGATCGTTGAGCGTGCTCGGAAACAAGATAAGGGTGCGGCTAGCTACGAGTAGGTTCCTCCGCGCACAGGTTTTCCATACAAAGTGTGATTGTTCAAGGAAGACAACTAATAATTTAAAATTTTGAACTGGCCAAATTCTAATAACTTAGCTTTCATATATTGCTTCCTTCTTGGTAAGGCTTTTCTTTCTTGAACAGCACTTGGTTCCTCCTCCATCTCCTTCCCCCCGGCAAACTTGTGCGCGAGGAACGTTCCTTCTGCTTAAGAGGCAAAGGAAAAGAAGAGGGAAACAAGACATGGCCTTTCGGCGTGCTAATGCTTACCGGATGTGTATGTTGCACAAGATGCCAAATAACACATGCAAACAGCAAAGAAAAGCATGCAAAAGGCAAATAGCGCAAAACACAAAATCTTTACTGATGCACGGGGTCTGCGCCCGGCTTTGTACAAAGGGTTACATGCAACAGCGGCAAAGCTTGTACAAAAGGTGGTTGCCGGAGCGGATCACGGCAACCGCGCCTTATGGGTGAAACTTGCGAAGATGCTCTATGTTCCAGGAGTTGCTCACCGGTAAGCCTTCTTCGGTCTCAAGGCGGACGGCGCCGGGCCTTGTGACTTGTCTCACCCGATAAGGGCCTTCCCACTTCGGCGTCAACTTGTTGGAATTCTTGGCGGACTGAACACGCCGAAGAACAAGGTCGCCTTCCTCGAGGCTCCTGGCCTTGACCTTGCGACTATGGTAGCGACGCAAGGCTTGCTGGTATCGAGCAGCTCGTACAGCAGCCTGGAGACGTCCCTCCTCGAGGAGCAATGCATCATCTTGTCGCAGTTGCTCTTGCTCGAGCTCATCATAAGCGAGCACTCGAGGAGATCCGTATACGAGTTCCGTGGGGAGAACTGCCTCTGCTCCATAGACTAGAGCAAAGGGTGTCTGTCCGGTGGCTCGACTTGGTGTCGTTCTGATTGACCAAAGAGCCGCCGGTAGCTCCTCTATCCAATTTCTTCCGCACCTGCGTAGCCTGTCAAAGGTCCTTGTCTTGAGTCCGCGCAGCACTTCAGCATTAGCCCTCTCCGCTTGACCGTTGCTCCTCGGGTGAGCAACAGAAGAGAAACAGACCTTGGCGCCAAGGTCTTGGACGTACTGCATGAAGGTGCGACTAGTGAATTGTGTACCGTTGTCGGTGATGATCCTGTTAGGGATTCCGAAACGGCAAACAATCGACCTGAAGAACCTGACTGCTGACTGTGCTGTCACCTTTCTCACTGGCTCCACTTCTGGCCACTTTGTGAACTTGTCGATTGCAACGTACAAGTACTCAAAGCCCCCGACAGCTCGGGGGAAGGGGCCGAGGATATCGAGCCCCCAGACCGAGAAGGGCCAGGACAAAGGTATTGTTTGGAGAGCTTGAGCTGGCTGATGAATCTGCTTTGCATGGAACTGGCACGCTTCACACTTGGTTACTAGTGCAGTTGCATCTTGGAGGGCTTCTTGCCAAAAGAACCCTTGCCGGAAAGCTTTCCCGGCAAGCGCCCTTGCGCCAATGTGGTGGCCGCATATGCCTCCGTGTATTTCTGCCAACAGCTTCTGTCCATCTTCTCTGGAGATGCACTTCAACCTGACACCATTAAGCCTTCTTCTGTACAGCTCGTTATCCACGAACTGGTACATACTTGACTGCCTGGTTATCTTCTCTATTTCTTCTGGGTCGTCGGGAAGTTCTCCAGTTTGCAGAAAACGGACGATCTGCTGTGCCCATGCCGGAGCTTGAGGTTCAACGACAAGGACTAAAGGCATGAGGGCCGCTGCGGGAACCTCAGCTTCTACGGCAAGAACCTCTGGCTCTGCCGGAGCTGAAGGTCCCCCGGCAAGCTCGCCGGGGCGAGGCTTGTCGGGAACGCTTGCTTCAACTGCACAGACCCGAGGATCTGCAGGAGCAAACCGTTCCTCAGCGTTCTGATTGTTGATCTTGGGGACCTTGGCGGCGGTTTCAGGGAGATCCGCCGGCAAGTAGTCGCCGGAGACCAACTTTCTCTTCTTGGACTGCCCAATTGATGGTGTAACGGATGGCTGAGTCAGCTTGAGCAAGAAGGTCCCTGGTTCCACAGGTAACTTCATCGAAGCACACTTTGAAAGGCCATCTGCTATTTCATTCTGGGCTCTTGGGACGTGCTCCATTTGCAGACCCTCAAAGTGCTCCTCAAGCTTCCTCACTTCATCTACGTAAGCTTCCATCAAAGGGCTCTGATAACTCTTGTTGACTTGCCGGACCACCAACTGAGAATCTCCCCGCACAATCAGCTTCCTGATCCCAAGTTCGGCCGCAATCCTGAGGCCGGCAAGCAAGCCTTCATATTCAGCAGTGTTGTTTGTCGCTTGCTCCCTGGGAAAGTGCATCTGGATAACATATTTGAGGTGCTCTCCGGTGGGCGCGATGAGTACCACGCCAGCACCGGCGCCTTGCAGCGAGAAGGCACCGTCAAAATACATTACCCATTCACTTGTCGCTTCTTGTACGGGTGCACTTGTTTCTTGGGCTTCTTCATCGGGCGTTGGGGTCCACTCAGCTATGAATTCTGCCAAAGCTCGGCTCTGTATGGTTGAAGTACTTTCAAACTTGAGTCCAAAGCTCGACAGCTCCAGCGCCCACTCAACGATCCTGCCTGTTGCTTCCGGGTTGTGCAATATCCTCTTCAGCGGAAAGCGAGTGACCACTGTTATCTCATGTGCTTGGAAGTAATGGCGCAGCTTTCTCGAGGCCATGAGGAGGCCAAAAAGCAACTTTTGCACACCAGAGTATCTTGACCTAGCCCCCTGGAGAAGGGAACTTACAAAATACACTGGGCGCTGCACCATCTTCTTCCGCGCTTCATCCTGTTCCTGCGCAGAGTCGTCCTTGTCGGGGCCAGAGCTTGCCGGAGCAGCCCCCTGCTTGTCGCTGGATTCGCTTGCCGGTAGTGTAGACTCCTCGTCGGACTCCCTCTCCGCTACCAACGCAGCACTAACCACCTGGTTGGTTGCCGCTAGGTACAGCAACAACTTTTCCTGTGGTCTAGGTGCGACAAGTATTGGAGTGGAGGATAGGTACCGTTTCAAATCTTGCAGCGCTGCCTCCGCTTCCGGAGTCCACTTCATGGGACCTGCCTTCTTCAAGATTTTGAAGAAAGGTAGGGCGCGTTCTGCAGACTTCGAAATGAACCTACTGAGGGCAGCCACACAACCTGCAAGCCTTCTGACATCCTTGACACGCTTCGGGGCCTCAATCTGCTCAATGGCTTTAATCTTGTCGGGGTTGGCTTCAATCCCCCTCTGTGAGACAAAGAACCCGAGAAGTTTGCCGGAGGGGACTCCAAAGACGCACTTCTCGGGGTTCAACTTGAGCTGTATCCTGCGCGGGTTCTGAAATGTCTCTTCCAAATCTTGGATCAGGGTTTCCTTGCTCTTGCTCTTCACCACGATGTCATCCATGTATGCCTCTACGTTTCTGTGGATCTGTGGCTCGAAAGCAGTGTGCACTACCCTTGCGAATGTTGACCCTGCATTCTTTAGTCCAAATGGCATGCGTATGAAGCAATAAGTGCCACATGGAGTGATAAATGCAGTCTTCTCTTCATCCTCTTTGGCCATAAAGATCTGATGGTAGCCTGAATATGCATCAAGAAAACAGAGTAGCTCACATCCGGCAGTGGAGTCAACAATCTGGTCAATGCGCGGCAAAGGGAATGGATCCTTGGGACATGCTTTATTCACATCGGTGAAGTCTATACACAGTCTCCACTTCCCGTTGGCCTTGCGCACGACGACTGGGTTTGCCAACCACGTCGGATGGATCACACCTCTAACTAGGCCTGCTGCCTCTAGTTTCTTGATCTCTTCGTTGATGAATTCTTGGCGCTCCACGGCTTGCTTCCTCACCTTCTGCTTGATGGGCCACGCATGAGGACAAACAGCAAGCTTGTGCTCAATTACCTTCCTGGGAACACCGGGGATGTCAGATGGTTGCCAGGCAAACACATCGACATTCGCCCGCAGGAAGGCAACGAGCGCGCTTTCCTATTTGCTGTCAAGCGTGGCACTGATGGTGAAGGTACCACCAGTGCCGCCCTCCTTGGCGGACACCTTCTTGGTTGCCGGAGGAGCGGCCATTCCTTTCTTACACTTGCCGGTGGAGCTCGATGGGACGTCCTCGACGGCGACGCAGCACTCCGAAGAGGTGCGGTTGCTGGAGTGGGCCCCAGAGCACTTGCCGAACTTGGTCTTCGTCTTCTTCCCCCCGGGAGCTTCAGCGGCAAGTGTGTCCTTCTCGGCCGCAGCTGCTGCATCCCGGTAGATCTTGTCGACGCAGACAAGCGCATCTTTCTTGTCGCCATGGACAGTGATGACGCTTATCGGCCCCGGCATCTTGAGTACGTTGTAAGCATGGTGGGAAGCCGCCATGAACTTGGCGAGGGCGGGACGGCCGAGTATTCCATTGTATGGCAATGGAATATCAGCAATGTCGAAAGTGATGCGCTCAGTTCTGAAGTTGAGCTCCCCGCCAAAGGTCACCGGCAGAGTGATCTTCCCCTTGGGCTTGCTCCTTCCCGGGTTGATTCCTTGGAAAGAACCGGTCTCTTCGAGCTCGCCATCTGGAATTTGGAGTTTCTTGATCACAGCAGAGGAGATCAAGTTCAGGCCGGCCCCGCCGTCAACCAACATTTTGGTGACCTTGAGGTTGCGGATGGTGGGTGAGACCAGCATCGGCAAGCACCCGACCGCAGTGGTGCGGTCAGGGTGATCCTCAAGATCAAAAATGATGGGCGTGCTGGACCATTTTAGGAGCCTGCGCGACTCCACGGGCGGCTCCGCTGCATTCACCTCACGCACCCACTGCTTGAGTTGGCGGTGGGAGGTGTGCAGAGAGGCGCCGCCGTCGACGCACAGGACCTCCGTGGCCTTCTGGAACTCCTGTTCGCTGTTATCCTCATCCTCCATGTCTTCGTCGTCGTCTTCTTCATCCTTGTCGCGGCCCCGGGGAGGTCGATCACCTTGCCGCTGCTTGGCCTTGCCGCGGCGTCCCCCCCGGCCATTGAACGGCCGCTTCTTGCTTGGTTCTCCCCCGCCACCTTGGGCCTTCTCCTTGTCGCGCCTCTCGTACTCAGCTTTCTGCTGCTCGATGAGGTATTCGACGCGTTTGCAGTTGGAGAGATCGTGGCCTTTGGTGCGGTGGATCTTGCAGTATTGCTTGTCGGAGCCGTCCTGCTTGTCGGCTGCCGCTACAGGGGCAGGCTCCTTGCCGGAGCCGCCAGCCTGTGTTTGCTTGGCGGGAGCCTCCTTGCCGGACTTCTCGACGGCAAGCACTTCCTTCTTGTTCTTCTTTCTGTTATTCCGCCGCCGGCTCTTCTTTGCCGGGGCGGCGTCGTCGCTGTCGCTTCCTCCTGCGCCAGCATCCTCCCCGGGGAGTCTCCTCCCCTCTTCCGCGCGTGCGCACTTATCAGCCAGGGCATAGAGCTCACTGACATCCCGAATCTTGGTCATCGCCATTTCTTCACGCATGCGGCGGTTACGCACGTTCTGGTGGAACGCGCTGATAACCGCGGCAGGGTGGACGTCGGGGATGTTGTGCTGTACACGGCTGAAGCGTTGGATGTACTTGCGTAGGGATTCTCCTTCCTTCTGGGCCAGAATGTGGAGATCGCTCTCCTGGCCGTGGGGTTTGTGGCCTCCGGTGAAGGCGCCAACAAACTGATGGCAAAGATCTGCCCTAGAAGAAATAGAGCCTTCCGGCAAGTGCATAAGCCACGAACGAACGTTCGGCTTAAGCACGAGCGGGAAGTAGTTTGCCAAGATCTTCTCGTCGCGCCCCCCGGCAGCCTGCACCGCGATGGTGTAGACGCTGAGGAACTCCGAGGGGTGCGTCTTGCCGTCGTACTTCTCCGGTACGTCGGGCTTGAAATTCTTCATGCTGGGCCACTGGACGCGCCGTAGCTCGCGGGTGAACGCAGGGCAACCTGCCGCGTACGACAAGTCGCCTGGTTCACCGGGCGCGCGCGCGTCGACAGCGTCCCCAGCCCTCTGGTCTGATTGTCGCCGAGCTTCTCGGCGGCGCTCGATTGTTGTCCGAGCGTCTTCTTGTCGCCGGTCATCAAGGAATTGGCGCTGGTCCCGACGAGCCCGCGGATCCGACGACGCCGTGGAGCCGTCATCGGCGTTGTTCCGGCGGGGCGGCGTCTTCTGCTTCTGCGGCGGGGAGTGCACGGTCGTCACACCCCCGGCGGTCTTGTCGCCGTCGGCCTTCGTCTTGTCAGCTTGCCGCGGCCGCGAGGTCGCCGGCTGCTGTGGAGAGTCGTTGTTGGCAAAGGCGATCAGGCTCTGGATGGTGGCCCTCCAGTCTTCGGCCTTGTCTGCCGCTGGAGGGAAGTCGAGGAGCAGTTGTGCCCTTGCGAGCGCTTCCGCTGGAGTGGAGGGGAACGGGGGCGAGCGGCGCGAGGAGCGGGATATGCTCGGACTCCTAACAACGTTAGAAGGAGCAGGGTCCCGCGCCGGCGCCTTCGCTTTGCTTGTGCCCGGACGGTGGTCCGGGGCGTCCCGCGAGCCTCCGGTTTGTCCTTGCCCCAGCAGGCGGATACCACCTCCTGTGGTATGGCGCTGCTGGGTTGTCGTGTGCTGAGACGGACGCGGCGCGTCCACGGAGACCGAGGCTCGGTCGTCCGTCTTGTCCTTGGATCTGGTGGCGCCGCGAGTGTCCTCGCCGGCGACCACCCTTCCGACGGCGCCTCCCCCGCCCACCGTTGGCTCTGGTGGCGGCGGATGAGACGCGGACGGGCCTCCGACCTCCGAAGCCTTCTTCTTCGGGGCCATGGTGCTGTTGCTGATGAAGTTGCTGAATGAACTGGAGAGGTTGATGAAGAATGCGCCCGCGCGAACGCCGGATCAGATTCGCACAACCTCGACGCCCCCTACCTGGCGCGCCAAAGATGTCGGGGGAAACTGTCCACCACGAACACCTATGGGACCGGAGCCCCTTGTCTGTGCGGTACGAGGGCGGAGGGAGCACGAAGAGCAGATCGTAGCGAGCACGCGGGCAGTTTTACCCAGGTTCGGGCCGCGGTAGACGCGTAAAACCCTACTCCTGCTTAGTTGTGTATTGAGTTGGAGAGCTCGGGAGCTTGAAGAAGCAGCTACACCGAGCGTATGAGCGACCTAGGTTCTGAACCCCCTCCAAGTTGTGCATGGGCCTCCTTTTATAGTGCAAGGGGTCACCGACAGGTGTCAACGTAGGAGAAAGGGGTAAAAACGTAAAAGAGGTGGTAGTTGTAACAGCGCGGGAATAGTGGAGCTACAGTGCGCGAACAGTGGTCGCCACCTACTTTGACAGTGGGGGACAAGGGCATTTAATGCCCGTCGCCGTCGACCCCAAAAGCTCCCGCCCTTGCGTCTCCGTTCGCCACGGCGATGGCTTCACCACCGTGAAGTGCCACCGTGTCCCCCAGGCTGCACAGCCATCCGCCACGCATCCCTGGAATGGCCCCAGGGCGACGCGTGGGCCGATGAGCTGGAGCGCGGGCACACAGCGCATCTCTCCCGGCAAGCACCTTGCCGGGGTCTTGACCTTGCCGGGCCCGGGAGCTTGCCGGAATTAGAAGCTTGTCGCTCCCCGGGCCCTCGCCGGGACGCATATAGCGCCGGGGCGTGTCTTCCATGATATAATCTTCTAGTCATCCTGGCAAGCTCCTCTTGCCAGGGCCTTGCGTGAGTGATGTAACCTTGAGCCTGGAACGGCCTTCCCGGCAAGCTCCGCTTGCCGGGGTCTCGATCTTCTGTCTTGTATACTTTGTTTTTGAATGGTTGGATATGGAGCAGGAAGGTCTCCGGCGAGCACGCGGTAAACCCTGCCGCGGGAAGCTGCAACTGCCCGTGCACAAGTTGGGATACTGAGGTACCCCTACCTTAGTACACCGACAGTGAGGAAAGGCCAATAAAAAAGAGATGGCCAAAAAAAATAGAGAGGGGCTAATAAAAAAAGAGAGAAAGCACCTCCAAAAAAAATGAGAGAAAAGAGAAAAGGGACAATTGCTACTATCTTTTTCCATGATTGTGCTTCAAAGTAGCACCATGTTCTTCATGATAGAGAGTCTCGTGTTTAGTCACTTTCATATACTAGTGGGAATTTTCATTATAGAACTTGGCTTGTATATTCTAATGATGGGCTTCCTCAAATGCCCTAGGTCTTCGTGAGCAAGCAAGACGGATGCACACCCACTAGTTTCTTTTGTTGAGCTTTCATATATATTTAGCTCTAGTGCATCTGTTGCATGGCAATCCCTACTCACTCACATTGATATCTATTGATGGGCATCTCCATAGTCCGTTTATACGCCTAGTTGATGTGAGACTATCTCCCTTCTTTTTGTCTTCTCCACAACCACCTCTCTATTCCCCCCATAGTGCTATGTCCATGGCTCACGCTCATGTATTGCGTGATAGTTGAAAGGTTTGAAAGAATAGAGTATGAAAACAAGTGCTTGGCTGAAATCGGGGTTGTGCATGATATGAATATTTTGTGTGACGAAGAGGGAGCATAGCCAGACTATATGATTTTGTGGGGATAACTTTCTTTAGCCATAGTATTTTGAGAACACATGATTGCTTTGTTAGTATGCTTGAAGTATTATTATTTCTTATGTCAATATAGACTTTTATCTTGAATCTTTCAGATTTGAACATTCATGTCACAATTAAGAGAATTACATTGAAAACTATGTTGGTTTGCGTTCCACATCAAAAATTCTGTTTTTATCATTTACCTACTCGAGGACGAGCAAGAATTAAGCTTGGGGATGCTTGATACGTCTCCAACGTATCTACAATTTTTTATTGTTCCATGCTATTATTTATGATGTTTTGGATGTTTAATGGGCTGTCTCATACACTTTTATATTATTTTTGGGACTAACCTACTAACCCAAAGGCCCAGTCTAGATTGCTGTTTTTTGCCTGTTTCAGGGTTTTGCAGAAAAGGAATATCAAACGGAGTCCAAACAAAATGAAACCTTTGGGAGAGATATTTTTGTAGAAAATCACGCACGGGGGACTTGAGAACCACGAAGTACGGGCTACGAGGTGCCCACGAGGGTGAGGGGCGCGCCCCCCTTCCCAAGGTGCGCCCCCTGCCTCGTGGGCCCCTCGTGAGTCCCTCGGTGTCCTCCTTCCTCCTATATAAGCCTACGTACCCCGAAACCATCATAAACAGAGAGAAAACCCTAATTCCACCGCCATAACCTTCTGTTCCCGTGAGATCCCATCTTGGAGCCTGTTTCGGAGCTCCGCCGGAGGGGGGGGTCCATCACGGAGTGCTTCTAAATCATCATCATCGCCCTCACCATGAGTTGTGAGTAGTTTACCATAGACCTTCGGGTCCATAGCTAGTATCTATATGGCTTCTTCTCTCTCTCTGGATCTTAATACAAAGTTCTCCTCCGTCTTCGAGGAGATCTATTCGATGTAATCTCTTTTTGGTGTGTTTGTCGAGATCCGATGAATTGTGGGTTTATGATCAAGATTATCTATGAGAAATATTTGGTTCTTTTCTGAACTCTTTTATTGTGCACATAATATCCCTGCAAGTCTCTTCGAATTATTGGTTTGGTTTGGCCTACTAGATCTATAGATCTTGAAATGGGAGAAGTGCTTGGCTTTGGGTTCAATCTTGCGGTGTCCTTTCCCAGTGACAGTAGGGGCAGCATGGCACGTATTGTATTGTTGCCATAGAGGATAAAAAGATGGGGGTTATATCATATTGCTTGAGTTTATCCCTCTACATCATGTCATCTTGCTTAAGGCATTACTCTGTTCTTATGAACTCAATACACTAGATGCATGCTGGATAGCGGTCGATGTGTGGAGTAATATTAGTAGATGCAGACAGGAGTCGGTCTACTTGTCTCGGACGTGATGCCTATATACAATGATCATGCGTAGATAGTCTCATTATTATTCGCTTTTCTATCAATTGCTCGAAAGTAATTTGTTTACCCGTCGTAGAATATCGCTATCATGAGAGAAGGCACTAGAGAACACTATGGCCCCCGGGTCTATTCTCAAAATATCAATCTACATCTACTTTACTTTTTCCGCTTTTACTTTCTGTTCTTATAAACAAAAATACCAAAAATATAAACTATCATCTCTATCAGATCTCACTTTCGTAAGTGACCGTAAAGGGATTGACAACCCCGTATCGCGTTGGCTGCGAAGTTCTTATTTGTTTGTGCAGGTGCGAGGGACTCGCGCATGGTCTCCTACTGGATTGATACCTTGGTTCTCAAAAATTGAGGGAAATACTTACGCTACTGTGCTGCATCTCCCTTTCCTCTTCGAGGGAATACAATGCAAGCTCGAGAAGTAGCAAGGGTCTTGGTCACAAGGACGTTGCTGGTGGTCGGGGTGCAGAGCATCGGGAGAGTACCCGGGGCTGCGCTGCACTTGAGCTGGTCCTTGGGGTCGAAGGCGATGACGTGCTTGGTCCACCTGAGGTTGTGCGCGGCGTCCGGCCTGGGAAGGGCCGCATTCACCTCACAAGTGAACTGCTTGAAGCTGTGATGGGAAGCCGGAGAATGGGCTCCTCCCAAGATGCATGCAACCGCACGCGGCTCCTGAAAGCCCCCTGCTCCATCTTGCTGGCGGTCGTCATCGTTCGTTCTTGGCGGCGGTGGCAGCGGAGGCAGACCTCCGTTACCCTGAGGGCGACCCTCACGAGGCTGGTGGCGCCAGGGGGCGTCACGAGGCTGCTCCTGCCAGTGGTCTTCACGAGGCTGCTCACGCCACCCTTGGCGCGAGTTCCTGCAGTCCCAGCGTCCGCCACCACGGCCCCCTCCGCGGCCGTAGCCGCGGTTGTCGCGCTCAGGGTGCTGCCCGACACGCCCGCCGCGCATCGCCTTGAGCTCCTGGCAGTCGTTGGTGTTGTGGATGTGGACATCGTGGAAGACGCAGTACGGACGGTTGTCTCTGGGGGGTCGTTGTAGCCGCAACCACGCTTCACTTCTGGCTCCATAGCCAGCACAGTGGGTCCCTTGCGATTTGCTTCTTTGGCCTTGGCCTTCTTGTCGTCAGCCTCCGCTTCAGGCAGCTCCTAGAGGGAGAGGCGTCCTTCCTCCGCCCTGGCGCACTTTGCCGCGAGCTTGAACATCTCGAGGGCTATGCACAGGTCCTCGTGGATGGCGAGCTCCTCCCTCATCCTGACGTCGCGAACACCGTCGAAGAACGCCGAGATGATGGCCTCGTCCGAGACCCTGGGGATCCGGAGGCACATGGTGTTGAAACGTTGGATGTACTTTTGCAGGGTCTCTCCCGGCTGCTGCTTCACGGGGCGCAGATCCACGGCCGCCGGGGCTCGGTCGCGGGTTCCCTGGAAGTTGGCGACGAAACGCTCACGAAGCTCCCCCCACGAGGAGATGGATCCCACGGGGAGGTTCGGGAGCAAGGAGTGTGCGCCATCCTTGAGGGCCATGGGGAACAAGTTCGCCATGACCTGCTCGGTGCCGTTGGACGCCTCGATGCTCAGCACGTAGAGCTGGAGGAACTCTGTGGGGTTGGTGGTGCCATCGTAGTGCGGAGGCAGATCCGGCTTGAACTTGCCGGGCCAGGCGAGGCGCCGTAGCTCGGGAGCTAAGGCGCGACATACAGCCATGCTCATGATTGCAGGCGCCCCCTGTGCCTGCGGTGCTGGTTCTTGGGGCGCTGGCACCACCACCTCCTGTGGTGCGCGCTCTTGGTGCTGCGGGACAAGGGGCCCGCGAGCTCCTTCCTAGGGATGCGGGACCACCTGGCAGCTCTCCTCATCGCGCGCAGGGGCCCTGCGGGGCAGCTCACACCGGGGAGCCTCGCGCCTGACCTCCTGGCCGGCGCCGTAGAGTGGAGGTGGAGTCGGGACATCGTGGCTCTCGTTCCCCGCCATGGGCGACGGAGGATGGGAGGAGTGAGTTGGTGCAGGTACCTCCCCGGCGGTGTCGACGAGCTCGGTGATGCGGTTTTGCCACTCGTCGTAGAGGTCGTCCGTCGGGCGGTAGTGCAGGAGCTCCCGCGCCATCAATAGTTCAGGATGCTGGTAAACCGGCCCGCGGTAGATCAGGGAGGACGACGCCGCGGCCTGCGAGGGTGACGGCGTCGCCGTGCGGCCATCGCACCGCACGGACAGCGACAGCGACGAGTCCTGCTGCTCATGGACGGCCGGGTCGGTGGCGGCGTTGGTGACCGGCGAGTTGGGGCGGAGCGGCGCACCGTTGCCCGCGGCACCGTCTGAGCGATGTTCGCGGCGCGGCGGGCGGCGCGTGCTCAGCATGTGTCCACCATGGCAGTGGAGCGAAGTCGACGACGAGAACGGGATGAGGTCGTCGGAGAGGTGAGATCTCGACACGCCCCCTACCTGGCGCGCCAAATGTCGGATTCCGAGCTCCACAAACCCAAAAAGTTTGAACACAGGGGCGTGAACGAAGATCTCTCCCACTCGCGTCTACCTAGAGTCTCGCCCTCGTCTAGTGAAGAGATTCAAGTGAACAATAAGTAAAGCACACAGGAGTTTACCCAGGTTCAGGCCACCTTGCAGTGTAAAACCCTACTTCCTGCTTTGTTGGATTGGCCTCGGGAGGGCTTGAATATGGATGAATACAGTGGTTCCTGAGCTCAGGAGGAGAGCTCAGGAGAGTCATGAGGCAAGGGTTCTTGCTTCCTTGTGCGAGGGCGGAGTTTCTGGATCTGATCCCCCTCCATAGTGGAGATCCTAGCTACTTATATAGGTGGCCAGGGTCCTCTTCCTCCGAAATGTTTAGGCCGGAAGGGATCCCACAACGGCCATTTTGAGCGGGAACACAAGGACGTTCCTACCCTGACAAAAGTAGTCTTCGCCTGCAGGCGATGACGCGGTGGTGGGCTCGGTGATGACATCCTCCCTGTCGTCCTTGCGGTCTTCGGTCTTGTTGCACCAAATGGGAAACATTTGTCCTGCTCCTCGGGAACCTGCGCTTGCGCTGTCCCCTTTGCACCAAAATGGCAACTGCACCACTGGAACCCGCTGGCGCGGTGCGTCACTGCTTGCGTCACTGCCTGCTCCTCAGGCAGGCTTGGCCTTGGATTCTCCGCCCCTCCGGAGCAACCTAGCCGAGGCCGTTCCTATGGGGATCTCGATGTCGTTATCCTCGTGAGGCTGATGGCTTCTCGCCCCTCGTTGGTTACCCCAAGTGGAAGGTTTGAGATGCAGTGTAGCAGCAAATTTCCCTTGGCAAAGATACCAAGGATCGAATCCCGTGAGACTCCGAGGGTCGACAAGAAGGTGTAAATAGCGCCAGAAACTTTTGCTTGACAGGACCTGCACACAGATACAAATAACTTTGCTCCCAACGAGTACACAGAGGTTGTCAATCCCTCCGGCCTTGTCGTTTACAAAGGATCAAACGCAAGAGATAATAGTGATAGGTATGACTGCAACTAGGAAATAAGAACAGGAAGTAAATAGCGGGTGTGGTCAGTGATGGTAATATGGACCGGGGTCCCATGATGTTCACTAGTGATGTCTCTCTCCCAAAAGACGATAAAACAGGTAAGCAAGGTAAACAAATTACAGCTGGGCAATTAACAGGATTATGTGCGCAAACCAATGCTAACTATGTTGTAAAGAAAGGTAGAGGCTCAAAAGCATGGGCGGTACGCCAAGGCAAGTAGACCGAAATCCATCTGCATCTACTACTAATCATCCACCTTGAGATATTTATCCAGAACATCTCGCTGGTATTAAGTTGCGAGCCCCACCCAAAGTGTAAACTCAAAGCAACAGACAACTGCATTAAAAGAACTTTGCGTAAAGTAAACAATCCTTGCACCCGCAAGTACAAGCACCGTTGTTTTCCCCTTGTGGCAACAGCACATCCCCTAGACTCATGTTTTTGTCACTCAAGCTAGTCATCGAGGGGCATGAACCCACAATCAAGCATAACTTTCCCTCTTGGAGTTACTACCTACTACTTGGCCAAAGCAATAAACAGTAACGGAGAACATGCAAGAATTACTCAAGAACATAAATATAAAAGAGGTGAATCAAATATATTACTCACACACAATCTGAACATAATCTCATAATCCATCGGATCCCAGCAAACTCAACATAGCAACAGCATAAAGACTACATATGTGCCTCGATCATGTAGGGCAGCTCACGAGGTCTAATCGATGAAGAACAAAGAGGGGAGGAGAACATCACATAGCTACTGGTCATGGACCCATGGTCCAAGGGAGACTACCCACAACTCATCCGGGAAGCGTCCATGGTGGTGGAGAAGCTCCCGGTGGTGGTTCTCCCCTCCGGCAGGGTGCCGGGAAGAGTTCTCCTGGTGCTCCCGATCTTGGAAGCGTGGCGGCGGCGGAACAGAGATGAGATCCCGAAAAAGGGTTCCGTCCTCGAGGGTTTCGGGACGCGTGAAATATATATGCCAAAGGGGGCACCAGAGGCGGAGGTGGGGCCCCAGGCGCCCCCCTGGTGCGGCCAGGGGTGGGGCCGCGCCGGGTGGCCGCCTGGGCCCCCCCAGGCTCTCCTCTGGCCCTGCCTTGGTTTTTCCGGAAGCTCCCGATACGCTGATTTTTCCTGTATTTTTCCCGGAATTTTTAGGGCACTTTTAATATGGGGGAAACCTGAAATAGAAAAACAGCAGAAAACGGAAACTGGCACTGTGGTGCACTGAGTTAATAGGTTAGTCCAAATATGATCAAAAGTGTATGGAAGTGCATAAATATCATAGAAATATCACACAAAAGAGGCATGGAGCAAGCAGAAATTATAGATATGTTTTGGATGTATCAACATCCCCAAGCTTAATTCATGCTCGTCCTCGAGTAGGTAAATGATAACAAGCATAATTTCTGTGGTGACATGCTATCAACCATATAAGAAATTTTAAGTAAAGCAATCAAGGCATGTAATCCAATTCAAGTCATAACAAGCAAGAGTCTATATTAGCATTGTAACAAGTAACATAAGAACATAAAGGTGCAAGAGCTCTCGCTGTCCGTGACTCGAATGTCTCCAAATGGTGTTTGCGTGCAAGAAAGGGGATAGGGATATATGAGAGAGTAAAACATAGTTTTTGTATTGTTGAGAACTTAATCTACTAAAGTTTCACACTTGGTCTTCTTTGGAATCTTATCTTGACTCATCCCCAGACCGTCAGCCAGGTACAAGTCAAAATGATCCACTCCCTTTCGATATTTTGAGCACTCATGCAATGGATGAGCGTAAGCAAGAAAGTCGACACTTAGGATGGCAAAGAGAGAAAAATGATAGAGGGGGAAGACAAAAAAGGTGTGAAAGGCTCACATCAATGAGGACAATCATCGGCGAGAGAAAGCCAAATGATAGATATGGTGTGAGGAGTAGGGATTGCAACGGATGCACATATGAGCTAAGGTAAGCTCTCCAATGGAACTAGTGGGGGTGCATCCAATTTGCTTGCTCAAGAAGACCTAGAGCTCTTTTGAGGAGGCTCATCATTGGAATATACAAGCCAAGTTCTATAGTGTAAAGTTCCCCACATAACTATATGCATAAATGATAATCTCTATGGAGTACAAGGTATAAGATGGAGTACGAGTGTGGATCTCTCAAAAGAAAATAGTAGTGTGCCCCCTTCTCTCTTTTTATTTCTTTTTCTTTTTTTTCTATATTGTTTTTATTTTTTTGTGGCCTCAATGGCTCTTTCTATTTATCTCTCATTTGTCCTCTTTGGGATCTTTTGATTTTGTCCTCTTTGGGATCTTTTGATTTGTCCTCTTTGGGATCTTTTCCTCACTTTAGGGGCAACACTCTATGTATTACAAGAGGTATAGAAGATCTTTCACACTTTACAAAAGTACTCAACATAAAGAAAATGAAACTATCATGATGTATGCAAATGTATGTCTCTGCCGGTGTAGCAGGATATGCAATGATACTAGCGCGTCATGTAGCAATGATTAGGGCAAGGCCCAACTAGCATGCGGCTCATTGATCAAGCAAAAAGCATGTATGACATGAAGATCAAGTCATGAGGAGATGGATGTTGCATGGCAATGTATCTCGGAAAGGCTATGGAAATGCCTTGATAGGTAGGTATGGTGGCTGTTTTGAGGAAGGATATAATGAGGCTTATGATGACAGAGCGTATCGTGCCAAGGATTTGGATGCACCGGCGAAGTATGCGCCAACTTTCGAGGTGAGAAAGGGCAATGCACGGTACCGATGAGGCTAGAAAAATATGGTTAGGTGGAAGTGTCAACTTTCGAATACTCACATTAGTCCGAAGAACTCATGCACTTATTATCGGTAACTCTCAATCTAATTAGGAGGTTCACAAAGAGACAAGTACCCCGAGGAGGTGTGTATGGGGGTTTGGTTGCCCTTGCGCATCCTCGACCCATGGTACGTGAGTGTACTCTAATATTCGATCCCTCCAAAGATTAGTGATCCATTTAGTAGCTAAAGTTCTCAACTATTTTGTAGGTTTTCGAAAATAAACACAGATTGCCCAAAATACGACATCTATCACTAATAGGCTAAAGCTCTTGACACCAAAAGTTCAAACATTACTCATGGCAATACCTCAAAACTATTGCAAGTTACTACTAAAATTAAATAGCAACCTCAATTACCTACTTTAAGTTAAGACACACAACTCAGTGCAACAGACAAACTCTCTTGACAAGATAAACATGCAAACTCAAGAGAGTTCAACAACCAACTAAACAAAAGCTCTTTAAAAAGAAAATCATGAAAACTAAGAGCTAAACATGACAGTAGCTATGGAAAGACAAAGAACAAACACAGCAAAGATAAGCATGAAAATCCTATGTTGTGTTCTAGGTTTGAAGTGGAGTATGTTTCTCTCCCACACAAAGAAAGATGGGTTCTAACTCGTTATGAACAGCAAGCAAAGCTAAAGAAAACTAAAAAGGAAACTAAAAGCAAGACGCTCCAAGCATAGCACATAACGCATGAAGTGATTAAAATATAGTGGAACGAAAGACGAACTGATAATTGTTGATGGAGAAGGGGATGCTCGGGGGCATCCCCAAGCTTAGACGCTTGAGTCTTCTTGAATATTTCTTGGGGGTGCACGGGGGCATCCCCAAGCTTGAGCGTTTGACCCTCCTGGATCTTTTTATCATCTTCCCTCGCACACTTGAAAACTCCCTTCATACATAACTCATCATAATCTGATTAGCGAGGTTAGTACACATAATAAAATAATTTTTACTTGCTGGAAATAAAGATAATCTTGAAGAGCTACTGTTCCTCAAGATTGCCAAAAGGTTTTTGCAAAGAAAAAGCAAGCTCAAGGTTTGCAAAACGAAGAAAAGGTAAAACAGGACAGAATCTGTGAAAAACAGACCAGCAGGTAGTAAATATTTTTTTGGGGGCACTTCTGCAACTCAAATCAAAAAACTCAGAACAGACGCACGAAAGCCAATTGTATAGAGCACGCTGTCAAAAAAATTCAGACCAAAAGGATGATCTGGTGATTTTATACGAATTTTTCTGTCCAAGGACAGAATCTGTTTTCTGGACTGCACGTCACAACTTTTGAACTTTCTTGCAATCAGGGGCTAAACTTGGCACAAAGCTGAAAAGAAAAGATACAATGATGATGCTACTGTAGTAACAAACATCAAGACACAACAAAAGCAAAATAAAACTTTATTCGTTGTGGGCTGCCTCCCAAAAGCGCTTTCTTTATGCCTTTAAGCTAGGCATGATGCAAAGAGAGAAGATCAAGTTTTATCAAGAGTAAAAGAATAGCTAGCCCGTGTAACGGACTCAAAAGGCAACTTAATCTTCTTTCTAGGGAAGTGTTCCATTCCTTTCTTGAGAGGGAATTGGAATTTTATATTCCCCTCTTTCATGTCAATGATAGCACCAACGGTGCGAAGAAAAGGACGTCCCAAAATAATTGGACAAGAAGGTTCACATTCAATATCCATAATAGTAAAATCAACGGGAACATAATTGTCATTGACAATGATAAGAACATCGTTGATTCTCCCCAAAGGTTTCTTTATGGAAGAATCAACAAGACGAACACCAAAAGAACAAGGATCAAAAGATTTCAATTTAAGCATATCATATATTCTTTTGGGCATAACGGAGGTACTAGCTCCAACATCACATAAAGCATAGCAAGAGAAGTTATTCAACTTAATTTTAATCATAGGATCCCAACCATCTTCTAGCTTTCTAGGTATGGAGGTTTCTACCCTAAGCTTCTCCTCCCTAGCTTTGATGAGAGCATTAGTGATATGCTCCGTGAAGGCAAGATTAAGCGTGCTAGTGTGGGGATCTCTAGACATCTTGTGAAGGAAATCAATAACTTCAGAAAGGGTGCAATTATCAAAATCAAGGTCACTACTATCAAGTAAAGTGGTAGTGGTGTCCTTTAGGCTCACTTTTTTGGTAGCTTCTATGGTCATAGGAGTTTCTACGGTTGAGGTCATAGCATCACCATTAATAGGTCCAATGGGACTAGGAGTGCATTGGGTGCTAAGAGTTTGGATATCCTCAACAACTTGGATAGTAGCAACAGTGTGGTGGGTAGGAAGGCTCTTAATTCTATCTTCTTCCTCCTTTTCTCTAGCCCATCTCTCTTTAAGTTTAGCCATCATCCTAATGTTTTCATTAATTTGCACTTGAATAGCATTCATAGGAGTGGTCTTCCTCTCCTCAAGAGGGGAAGTTCTAATTTTAAGCAATTCTACCTCATGGGCTAAATTGTCTACCTTCGAAGAGAGATTATCTAGTTCGTTTAGTTTTTCTTCTACACTCTTATTGAAGGCTTTTTGGGTAGTGATGAAGTTTTTAAGCATAATCTCTAGTTCAGAAGTGGAGTTCTTGGTGTTAGGATAAGCATTGTTGTTCCCGTAGGAATTAGAGGGGAACGGTCTAGGGTTGCTACCAAAATTACTCCTATAAGCATTGTTATTGAAATTGTTTCTAGAGATAAAGTTCACATCTACTTGATCTTGAGCAATCAAAGAATTTAAAGGAACATCATGAGGATCAATAGGAGATTGCTTGGAAAGTAGAGACATGATCAAGTCAACTTTTTCATTTAGGGAGGAAATCTCCTCGACAGAGTTTACCTTCCTACATGTTGGAGCGCGTTCGGTGTGCCATTGGGAATAATTGGTCATCATCTCATCGAGAAGCTTCGTGGCAGCACCAAGTGTAGTTGACATAAAGGTTCCTCCCGCGGCCGAATCTAACAAGTTCCGCGAGGTAAAGTTCAAGCCTGCATAAAAAGTTTGGATAACCATCCAAGTAGTCAAACCATGATTAGGGCAGTTCTTGACAAGAGATTTCATGCGTTCCCAAGCTTGGGCAACATGTTCATTATCCAATTGTTTAAAATTCATTATGTTACTCCTTAGTTGGATAATTTTAGCAGGGGGATAGTACTTCCCAATAAAGGCATCCTTGCACTTGTCCCAAGAATCTATGATATTCCTAGGCAAGGATTGAAACCAGATTTTAGCTCCTCCTCTCAAGGAGAAAGGGAAAAGCTTAAGCTTAACAATATCACCATCTATTTCTTGGTACTTTTGCATATCACAGAGTTCAACAAAATTATTTAAGTGCAAAGCAGCATCATCTCCAGCACCGGAAAATTGATCTTTCATAACTAGGTTCAGTAAAGCAGGTTTAATTTCATAAGAAGGTGCTGAAGTGGCAGGTGTAGTGATAGGCGTGCAGATAAAGTCATCGTTGTTATGACTAGTGAAGTCACATAACTTGGTGTTCTCGGTGGAACCCATAGCAGCAGCAAGCAAGATAACTATTTTTGTGATTTTTGATAAGGGACACTAAAGCAAAAACTGAAAGGTAAACTAACAAGACTAAAAAGCAAATATAAAAGATAGCGTGCAACTCCCCTATCTTGAAGAGTGGAGTCCCCGGCAACGGCGCCAGAAACTTGCTTGATGGCTTCTCGCCCCTCGTTGGTTACCCCAAGTGGAAGGTTTGAGATGTAGCGTAGCGGCAAATTTCCCTTGGCAAAGATACCAAGGATCGAATACCGTGAGACTCCGAGGGTCGACAAGAAGGTGTCAATAGCGCCAGAAACTTTTTCTTGACAGGACATGCACACAGATACAAATAACTTTGCTCCCAACGAGTACACAGAGGTTGTCAATCCCTCCGGCCTTGTCGTTTACAAAGGATCAAACGCAAGAGATAATAGTGATAGGTATGACTGCAACTAGGAAATAAGAACAGGAAGTAAATAGCGGGTGTGATCAGTGATGGTAATATGGACCGGGGTCCCATGATGTTCACTAGTGATGTCTCTCTCCCAAAAGACGATAAAACAGCTAAGCGAGGTAAACAAATTACAGCTGGGCAATTGACAGGATTATGTGCGCAAACCAATGCTAACTATGCTGTAAAGAAAGGTAGAGGCTCAAAAGCATGGGCGGTACGCCAAGGCAAGTAGACCGAAATCCATCTGCATCTACTACTAATCATCCACCTTGAGATATCTATCCAGAACATCTCGCTGGTATTAAGTTGCGAGCCCCACCCAAAGTGTAAACTCAAAGCAACAGACAACTGCATTAAAAGAACTTTGCGTAAAGTAAACAATCCTTGCACCCGCAAGTACAAGCACCGTTGTTTTCCCCCTTGTGGCAACAGCACATCCCCTAGACTCATGTTTCTGTCACTCAAGCTAGTCATCGAGGGGCATGAACCCACAATCAAGCATAACGTTCCCTCTTGGAGTTACTACCTACTACTTGGCCAAAGCAATAAACAGTAATGGAGAACATGCAAGAATTACTCAAGAACATAAATATAAAAGAGGTGAATCAAATATATTACTCACACACAATCTGAACATAATCTCATAATCCATCGGATCCCAGCAAACTCAACATAGCAACAGCATAAAGATTACATATGTGCCTCGATCATGTAGGGCAGCTCACGAGGTCTAATCGATGAAGAACAAAGAGGGGAGGAGAACATCACATAGCTACTGGTCATGGACCCATGGTCCAAGGGAGACTACCCACAACTCATCCGGGAAGCGTCCATGGTGGTGGAGAAGCTCCCGGTGGTGGTTCTCCCCTCCGGCAGGGTGCCGGGAAGAGTTCTCCTGGTGCTCCCGATCTTGGAAGCGCGGCGGCGGCGGAACAGAGATGAGATCGCGAAAAAGGGTTCCATCCTCGAGGGTTTCGGGACGCGTGCAATATATATGCCAAAGGGGGGCACCAGAGGCGGAGGTGGGGCCCCAGGCGCTCCCCTGGCGTGGCCAGGGGTGGGGCCGCGCCGGGTGGCCGCCTGGGCCCCCCCAGGCTCCCCTCTGGCCCTGCCTTGGTTTTTCCGGAAGCTCCCAATACGCTGATTTTTCCTGTATTTTTTCCCGGAATTTTTAGGGCACTTTTAATATGGGGGAAACCTGAAATAGAAAAACAGCAGAAAACAGGAACTGGCACTGTGGTGCACTGAGTTAATAGGTTAGTCCAAATATGATCAAAAGTGTATGGAAGTGCATAAATATCATAGCAATATCACACAAAAGAGGCATGGAGCAAGCAGAAATTATAGATACGTTTTGGACGTATCAGAGGCCTAGCCACCTCGTGAGGGTCTTGGCAGCTGGTCGACCAGCTGGGCCGTACCAGGTCGTGGTAGGAGCGCATCGCGGCCCGCAGACAGGCAAGTCTGGGTACCTGGTTCCCAGGACGCCGACAATCGCCGGCTCCACCGAGGCCCCGCCCCGCTACCAACGAGGCCGCGCCACACAGAAAACAAGGATGAGTAGAACACGATAGGTCGCCGCCGCTCGGGTCCAAGTAAGGCCACCGGTGCTACCCTCCGGTTGCTGGCACTAAGCTGTACATCATGGAGCAATTCTATGATTACAGGATGATTGAAGAGCGCTCCATGGTTGAGCAAGCTCATGAGATAGAGTAATTTGCTAAAGAACTTGAGCACTTCAGTTGTATGCTACTGAAAAAGTTTGTTGCCGGAGGTATCATCACTAAGATTCCTGCTTCGTGGATCTCATTGGCACTCTTGATGTGGAAGAAAAGGCGAGAGCAAAGGACACACGTGCTCGAGGAATTGAGGGAGGATCTAGTGCTGATCTGGTACAGAAGAACTTCCAGCCCCACAAGTTCAAGAACAAGGGCAAGTTTGAAGGTAAAGCAAAGTTTGATGGGAAGAACAAGGCTGTGCAACACACGAACTTCAAGAAGAAGAATGACAAGAAGAAAGGTGTTTGTCATGTGAGGATCCTGGTCATTGGGCTCCTAGTTGCCCTAATCGCTATGACAAGCTAGGCGGGTTGACCACTGACGATCGGTTAGCTTCTTGGCATCGACGTGGAGTTAGAGAGCTATGTTGGAGAAGGACGCTTCTTCTACTTACTGCTGGTGCAGTTGGCTGACTGACACGTCGGCCCAACAGGCATCTGGGCCACATGTCAGTTACGCAAATGCACCTGCAGTTAAGTCACTGAACCTTCTGGTCGGCTCAGCCGGACACAGGTGGGTAGCTTCGGTTAATTAATTATACCTCTAGTGCACCCCTTTTTAGTTGAAGAATGTATGAAATGTAATGAAATACGGCATGTATATATGAAATCCGGCCGTGTATGAATGAATTTATTTCGATTAGTTCGAATTCTTGTATCACTGGCATTGGATGAACATGCAAAACAATACGTACTAGCATTATTCCCAGGGTGATCACCTCGTTTGCAGCAGTTTCACATGTACTCCCTCTGGTCCTTTCTAGTCTGCATACTAGTTTTGTCTGCAGTCAAAGTATCTCTACTTTGACCAATCTTATAGAAAAAAGTATGCACTTTCACAATGTGCGAAGTAAAAAGGAATAGAAGGAGTACAAAGAGTTTGAGCAGCTTTTTAGCTTTCATGTACATTGCAATCAAACACACAGGCCTGGCAATTCACAAAGAACATTCAAAACAGTCGATGATTATGCATCTCGGCGATTCACATGTCAGAGCCAATATTTACTTCACAACTAAAGAATAAAGAAAAAATGGATCGACGTTGCTGGCAGCAAAGGGCGTCCCATTCGAAAATATCAAACGCATGTCTTCTTGCTAAAATCGATGAGCAAAATTTGACAAGGTTTTCCCATTCCAAAATATCAAATGCCTACGATTGTGGAATGGGCAGGGTTTGCCATCAGTTCGTACATTGACATGGCACCTCGTGCTAAATAAACCAGATGTTCTTTTGTGCAGTTCCACCAAAATCAACCAAATTCGCGCGTAGCTTGTATGATTTCGCCCTTATATGTTGCAACGCCTTGAACTTATCGGCACCTCCTTTCTTGTGGTGGAAATGAATGATTCGATGTATTCATGAACATTTTGTGCAGTTCCCATGGAAACCAAGCTGAGCACCCCTGTTTGCACAAATACAAAAAAAAGTGATTAGTATAAAGCAAATTGTACTATGAATTGATAGTTTAAACAGGCACCTACATGGTCCATGTAGAGAAAACATTTAGAAAAATGGAACTCACTGGAAAGAATCCTAGAACAACATTGTACTCGCGCATCACAGCAAGAAAATGGAGATTTGTCAGTCCTTCTGAGCTGAAGTTAGTTTGGTCTTGTGGGGGGTAATGTATCCATCCTTCAACTGATCCTTCTGATGAGAAGATAGACAGGGCTTCTTCATCCTGGCATAATTGGAACTAGTCACTTCACGTACTCCATATTCTTCTTCAGACCTTGTTCGTTTAATCCTCCTCCCAAGGGGATTGGAGAGGATTTTGGCTTGTAGGGGATCTAATCCCCCTCACACCCTGCCATTCCCCTTCAAAAACTACCTCAACCGAACAAGGCCTCAGAGGAGGATGATCCTGTTGTGCAAAGACAAGAGGATAATTAAATGCTAGCATCCCTGTTTGCTCGAAAAAAGGAAAGGAAATATTTAAAACAGCACAGATGAAGCACTTCTCAAGGACAATACCACTTTTTGATGACAGTGTCTAAACAGTAGCACAACACCAATAGAGATGACAAGGCTCAATCATATGGATGAAATTAGTGGGCGAGTACCAACCTTTGTCAAGAGGCTTATTGTGTAGAGCATACAGATGAAGCACTTCTCCGGAACCATCTGTTGCTATATAATGTGGTGGCCATGCTTACTATATACTCCTCGATTATATTAATGTTTCCAACATCTTCTTGTGCAGTTCCACTAAAATATATGGTATCTTCAAAGAAGATCCCAGTTTTCACAAGTAGAGATAATTACGTATTACATTAAGAGTGGCATCAAATCAGTGGCAAAATAATTGCTCGTTCCAGCCTTAGCAATAAATTAAGATGCAAAACTATATCATTACTTGTGTCATCACAGTTCCGGTGCTTCTTTATAGCACCAGGAGTTGATTTTTGTTTTTCTTCCGCTTGTTCTTCCCCTTCATCACTTGGTTCAATAACAGACAAGCTTCGCCTTCAATGTAAGATTTGGCATGTCAATTAGGTTACACAAGTATAGCACTAAACAATGACATTAATTTTCTGATGAAAGTGGCAAAATACAGGCCAACAGTTGTGAAATATCCTTATCTTACCTCAATGGGATATTGCGGTGCACATACAGATTGGAAGTCTTGTCTCCATTTGTGCAGTTCACTAAAATCAAGCAACATTATCATACAAGTAGCACAACATATGAAAGCACACTGCAGAATCATGTGAAAGGAGGCTAGTACTGACCTCTGATGACGCGGAATTCAAACAACTCACAAGAAGAAGATCTGAACCAAATTTTCCAACACGGATAGGAAGTAAGATCTCCTCTTGTGCGGTTCCACTAAGATCAAGCAATCAAGCAATGTTGTCGGTGTGACATTTTGGTTGAACTGCACAAAACACTCTTAAAACAAAAGTATTTTGTGTAGTGCAACAAAAGGTCACAATGGCAACGAGGTGAAGTAGATAACCCTGTTTACACAGAGGTGCAAAGGAAACAACTAGTGGTCAATAACGGTGGATGACACGGAAGCCAACAAAAAGAAGCATCTACCTTATCTAAATGGAAAAGAAAGCAAGACAGTAGCATTTCTCAAACAGTGGCATTGATTAATATTAACAGGGAGATTGTATTAACAATAAAATTCGTTAAACATGTAATTTGCTTTTAACTGTGGCATTGCATCAATTTTCCAGCGGCATTATTAGAGGGTGCTTGTTTACAGGGACATTTTGGTGGAGGGACTAAAAAAACTCCATGTCAGTCCCATCTAAACCAAACGGGAGGGACTTTTAGGGACTAAAAGTGGGCATTTGGGACTAAAGAAATAAGACCCCAAGGGAGAGTCTTTTTGGGACTTTTTCCAACAGTTGCCCCTGCCACGCATCGCACCTTGTCTCTATTAGTTCATTACTAGGGGTAACATGGTCTTTTAGCATGTCATTTAATAACCTCTAGTCCATGTTTAGTCCTTGGAACCAAGCAGGTAGGGACTAGGGAGTTTTTAACCAACAAGGCCTTAGATTAACAACAGCTAAAGAGTTGCACGGGACAGTGGACGCACCAGCACCATGTGCATCTACTGATGTACTGGGGTGATGCACAGTCTGTTGCAACAAAGAACAAACAACCAAGGAGCATATTTGTGTTGGTCCCAGTTTTGTTATCTTTAGACACCTTTCCCTATGTGAGCGCGGCAAATCTAGTCCTGCTCAAACTCTACAGCCTTGTCCCCCAAAACAAAAAATCAGTTCGTTACAGATGTGCGTACTGCGTTTGTTATTGTTTTTCCTTTTCGACTAACGTAGGTGCTGGATAGCCAGTCCGTACTAGTACTTTCCCCACTTCCTTTCCTCTATGAACCACATCCTAGATTTATGCTATACAACTTTCCCCATTACTTTCCCCCATTCATGTCCTCTTTGAACCACGTCTTAGATTCATGTGATACAACTTTCCCCACTACTTTCCCCCTTCCTTTCCTTTTTGAACCACGTCCTAGATTCCTGCTATACAACTTTTCCCACTACTTTCCCCCATTCCTTTCCTCTTTGAACCACGTCCTAGATTCACGGTATACAACTTTCCCCACTACTTTCTTGTTTGATCCAACACCTAGATTCGAGTGCAGAAGCGGAAAAAGCCCACATGCAGCTAGAGCAATGCGTGTGGAATAAGTAAATTATACCTTAAGGTTCTTGGGGTGTGGTTAACTGGGCGACCGAAGGCCGTTCGACCCACACTATGTACGGTGGCGAAGAAGAAGGGGTCGGAGGCCTTCCCGCGCCGCCGCTGGGTGAAAGTGAACAGCTGCGTCGGTAGTGGATTCCCTCCCTCGCCGACGGCGACAGTGATAAGCCTCCTTCCCTTCTCGGCGGACGGATCATGCCGGCTCTTTGACTAGCAGTGAGGGGAGAGAGAGAGAGGCCAACGAAGTCTTGTTTAGATCTAGATAGGGTGAGAGAGTGTGAAGAGAGCAACTACAAGCAGACCAGCAGTGAGGGGAGAGAGAGGCCAACGAAGTCTTGTTTAGATCTGGAGAGGATGAGAGAGTGTGAAGAAAGCAACTACAAGCGATGAGGCTCCAGCGTGTATATATATACTGGAGAGAGTGTGAAGAGTGTAAACCCTAGAAAACAAGCGCCAAGGCTGCAGCTTATACGCAATGAGGTGATTATACGGTCACTACGAGATCGTATAGCTCCGTATCCATCCATTTTGACTAGTCAAAGAATCCTCCTGGCACGAATTATGCTCAAGTGTAGTTATTGAACCCGAGACCTCAAGTTTGATGAGCGAACAGGCTAACCAGCTACACAACCCTCCTATTATGTTCAACGAGAAGAAAATAACCTTGTATACATTCCTGCATTCGTGTGACAAGCATGCCGTATTTTTTTGTGTGTGTGGGAGTCATCGGGATTTAAATCATAATCGTGTCATGTGGCTTTGGTGGTAAGACTATCCACAGTGGTGCAGAAATAATGCAGCCATAGTCACCTTACCTCTCTCCACGTAGTACGTTGGGTCCCACCAGTCAGAGGGTGAAACAAACAAATTAATAAGAAAAATTAAAAGCGCCAGCGGTGTATCTTACCTCACACTACTCGCTACTGCTCGGGAACACTGTCCAATTAATCCCTCTAATCGCTCACGTACTATTTTAAGTGAATCCTTATTATAACATGCACACAATTTTGGGCACTTGTATTCGACCTAAGTCAGTGTGCCACCGTATCTCGTACGACTCCCTCTGTCTAGGTGTAATAAGTCACGTTAGAAGGTGTGGTGGGACCAAGGTGCAAGCAGATTGGAGGAGAAGGAGAAACTTGACCGGTCATTCCTCCAATCAAAGCCCTGATCTCTGTCTCTAAACACAACAATTTAATCAAAACAACTAAGGGCCTCTTTGATTCGTAGGATTTCCAAAATGCGGGAATAGGAAAAACATGGGATTGGGGTGGCATGTCATCTTGAATCCTACATGATTCTATGAGTGTTTGATCGTGCACAGAAAAAATGTAGGATTCTTTCAAAGAGGTTAGTGTGGATTGAAAATTTCCTATGAAATCTAGTGCAAATGAATCCTATGGAAAAGTTCCTACGGTTTAGAATCCTATGAATCAAGCAACCCACATAAGAAAAAATGCTAAGGAATTGAATCCTTCAAAATTCCTTTGAGAATCCTTGGAATCAAAGAAGCCCTAAGAGATGACGTTTTAGCTACCATGCAGGGCACGTATTAACTCGCATGCAAGCCGACTTTGATTTCTTGACTGATCAATGCGTAGTTGCGCTCCATGCATAGGGTTTCCGGGGGAGATAATAAGGCAGAGTAAGGAGCGTTTGGTTACATTGCTTAGGCTGGTCATAGTGGTGAGTAAATTGGACTAGTACAACATGCATATGTTACTAGTCTATGTTACTACTACGCAAAGTTTGTCGTCGGAAGCGAGCTGATCTGGCTCTCCTCACCTAGCAAGGTTAGTCTAGCCCACCCAAGCTAGCTGGCCCACAAAAGCTAAAATATTTTAATAGTTCCAAACGCCTAACCTTTCCCGGCTATGCTATAATTTGTTCTTGCTAAGGATCCAAACGCTCTCTAAGTAACAACGCACGCTAGCAACGAGGCCAGGAGGGGATTGAGATGCGAAGTTAATGGACGACGCCTAAACATTTTGGGAATATCTGATTTCCGTAGGATGACTTAACACCTAGATGGAGGGAGTACTACTCCTCAGTCCAGGTTTGATGGAATATTCGTCGCCTCTTCTCTTCTTGTACGCACTCCATTTGTATATCACTTCCTGTGGCTTCGCACTCGCACGATTTTCCTATTCTATGAACCTGTGTGTGTGTGTGTGTGTTTAATAGCATGTGTGTGTTAGAGAGAATGACAAATCAACCTACTCCTACAGAGAGATGGTGTGTAGTGTACAATTTTAGCCGCAAGAGTCGGTGCATCCTCTCGTATCCGGGCGTCCGATAGGGACAGGCGGGCAGCTGCCACACCCGCTCCTGACCAGCTTGGCCCATCCAAAGCCCCTCCATCGCCCGCGCGCGCTTCCGGCCCGAAACAGTCAGCGCCGCTCCAAAGAATCGGTGCCACATTCATGCCCGGGCAGAGCGGACGAAACCTCTCATTGGTGCCTGCGTTGAAGGGAGAAGCGGTTTCAAAGTGATGGTTGCTTCGTCCATCCAACTTACTGCTGGGTCTATGTTATTTGACGGCTCATTGGTCATTATTACTGAGGTGGTAGGACTGACGGATGTCCCACGCTTTTGGCGAAAGGAGGTACTACTTGATTACAATTTTCTCCATTCTTACGGCGGAGGAGTGCAAGAACAGTGAAAACACGCAGGCTCAATGATTACATGGCCCACCTCACACTATCACCATATTTTTTGGACACCGTGCGACACCTAACTCTTTACATAGTACTCCCTCCGTTCCTAAATATAAGTCTTTGTAGACATTCCACTAGGTGGACTACATACGAAACAAATGAATGAATCTACACTTAAAATGCATCTATATACATCCGTATGTGGTTCATGGTGAAATCTCTACAAAGACTTATATTTAGGAACAGAGGAAGTACTTGTATAGTACGTACTGTAATTTATCAGCGAGATAGTACAGTGCTATGAAGCTTCCAGCTTCTGTTACATGTATCTTGCGTCCAAGGTTGCCCATTGCAACATTTCATCAAATACAAAGGAGACTAACATGCATGCTATTGCATCTCAATGATTGACAGATCCTAGCAAATATGTACTCCCTCCGTTCCAAAATAAGTGTCTCAACTTTATGCTACATACGGAGCAAAATGAGTGAATCTACACTCTAAAATATGTCTATATACATCAGTGTTTGGAGTATGTACTAGTAGTTCATATTGAAATCTACTAAAGGACATATATATTCCAAACAATATGATAATCTCTCTAACCAAGATAGTAGGGACGAGGAGTAAACGGAGGGAGTATGTCAGGACCCCGATCCTAAGTCACACCGATCATATCACTTTGCGGCCTCACGCACGGTATCCCCACGGGTGCCACCTTACCTGGCCCGGGACCGTTTGCGCATTTTGGCACACGTATATGATAGTGTCGCTAGCATCCATATGACAGAGAACCCGGGCCGACATGGCTAGTTATAAACCAAAAGTGGCACTAAATTACAGAGACAGGCATCCATGACCCAACAACGAATGTGTCGGTCATCAACGTATGAACCCAAGTCGTAGCAAGCTACATCGACTTAAAGGAACAACGCGTGAAATTTCCCCTAAGGGACAGACACGGGAACGAAGAAGGACACATGCCGGCCAGCCTACGTGTTCCGGAGCAGTAGCAAGCTACCAAGGCTAAGTGGAAGCACTAGGAGGCATTTCCCTATAAGATAGGCTACCAAAGGTAAACAACTAGGTGTCGGATCCCACACATACCAAGCATTTCAATCATACACACAATATGCTCAATATGTGCAAATACAACATTGCATCACAACAGAACTCTATGACTCAAAGTACTTTATTTAAGAGGCTCCTAAGAGCCATACATAACATATCCATACAGGTAGGGGTCACATGACCCAACACTCAAGTCATACAATCATACAAGCACAAGCGGAAGCTAACATGTCTGAGTACAGACAACTTGGAAATAAAACAGGCTTGGTGTAGCCTGACTATCTACAAGGCCCTTCACAAGCTCAGGATCTCCGTATGGGTAGCATGCTACTCGTCAACGTCAACGTCTATGTAAAACCCATCAGAAGGGGCAGGGTTCTCCTCTGCAACAGTTATTAAGCAAACATGAGTACAAAGGTACTCAGCAAGACTTATAACAGAACCTATCATACATGCATCATTATCACAAGGGTAGTGGAGTTCATTGCAGCAAGCCAGCTTTGACTCTTGGCTAACCTATACTACAACTCTCAGCTGAAAGTGCAACTAATCCCCGGGTGGTTTTGGTAATTAATAACAACATATATATCATTGAACTAATATTCTCTTGAGAATCATTTCAGAAAAGTTCGATGATATGGGTATGGAAATGTCTGAAGAAGTGGACCCCTCAAAATGCTAAGACAAGCATTGGCAAAAGCTCAAGACTCCATTTTTGGTTTAGTGATCAAAGATCACATTGAGTCCATAGGAAAAGCCAATACTATTAAAAGGGGATGAGGTTGTGTTAATGTTCTTGTTGCTCAAGTGCTTGGTGATCTAGCTCCCTCAACTATCAGCACCCTTCACTTTACAACACACTCATAAGTAATCTCGGACAAACCGATTCTGCAAACTCAGTCCCACCGAGATGAACCACTTCAGTTATTTCCCTAAACCCTAACTTCTCGGTCCAACCGATTCTGAGTCTCGGTCTCACCGAAAATGTTCTGCCAACCTTCTGTAACCAAATGACAGCATTTCGGAATATCCGAGTTGTTGTTTTCGGTCACACCGAGATGGCAAACCCTAACCTTTGACTCACTTCGGACATACCGAGATGGTATTTTCGGTCCCACCGAAAATCCCAACGTTCACTATATTTGAACTTTCGGTCTGACCGAGTTTTCACTTCGGTCTCACCGAGATTGGTCAAATGTGTGTGTAACGGTTGGATTTTGTGTGGAGGCTATATATACCCCTCCACCCCCTCCTCATTCGTGAGGAGAGCCATCAGAAAGTACCACCACTTCTACCATACACTTTCTGAGAAGTGAACCACCTACCCTTGTGTTGAGATCAAGCCATTCCATTCCTACCATATGAAACTTGATCTCTAGCCTTCCCAAGTTGCTTTCCACTCAAATCTTTCTTCCACCACAGCCATATCAGTGAGGAGAGTTGAGTGTTGGGGAGATTATCACTTGAAGCACAAGAGCAAGGAGTTCATCATCATCAACACCGTCTATTACCTTTTGGGGGGTGGTGCCTCCTAGATTGGTTAGGTGTCGCTTGGGAGCCTCCGTCTTGAGATGTGGAGTTGAACCAAGAAGTTTGTAAGGGCAAGGAGATCGCCTACTTCGTGAAGATCTACCCCGAGTAAGGCTAGTCCTCCGTGGGCGTAGGCCGTGATGGAATAGACAAGGTTGCTTCTTCGTGGACCCTTCGTGGGTGGAGCCCTCCGTGGACTCGCGCAGCCGTTACCCTCCGTGGGTTGAAGTCTCCATCAACGTGGATGTACGATAGCACCACCTATCGGAACCACGACAAAAATCTCCGTGTCACCAAACTGCGTTTGATCTTCTCCACCTCCTCTTTACATGTGCAATTTACTTTCCGCTGCATATACTCTAGAATTGCATGTGTAGGGTGTTACTTGAATTGGTCTTAATTGTGAAACTGCCAAAAACATTGCATGATCTAAAGGCAGATTTTTTATATTGTCAAGTAGTCTAATCACCCCCCTCTAGACCTACTTTCGATCCTACAAGTGGTATCAGAGCTTTGGTCTCCATTGCCTTGGTTTCCATTGCATTGGACTCCATAAGCTTGGTTTCACAACCTAGGAGAGTATGGCGTCTAGTGAGGGTAATTATCGTAGAGGTCCTTACTTTGATGGTACAAATTTTGCTAGTTGGAAGCATAAAATGAAAATGCATATTCTTGGTCATAACCCAGCCGCATGGGGCATTATTTGTGTTGGCATGCAAGGTGATTTCTTTGAAGAAGGAAAAGTTCCGGATCGCGAAGCTACACCCGAAGAATTGAAGATGTTGCAAAACAATGCTCAAGCTTGTGACATTCTCTTCAACGCTTTGTGTCCCGAAGAGTTCAACAAAATCAGTCGTCTTGAGAATGCTAAGGAGATTTGGGATACTTTGGTTGAAATGCACGAAGGTACTGAATCTGTGAAGGAATCAAAGCTTGATATTCTTCAAGGTCAACTTGACAAGTTCAAGATGAAGGATGGTGAAGGAGTCGCTGAAATGTACTCTAGGCTTGCTCTCATTACAAATGAGATTGCTGGCTTAGGAAGCGAAGAAATGACCGACCGATTCATCATTAAGAAGATTCTCAGAGCTTTGGATGGAAAGTATGACACCGTGTGCACTTTGATCCAAATGATGCCAAACTACAAGACTCTCAAGCCAACTGAAGTCATTGGAAGAATTGTTGCTCATGAAATGACACTTAAGGATAAGGAAGAGCTTCACAACAAGTCAAGTGGTGCTTACAAAGCTACAGGTGATGCTCCTACTACCTCAAGTGACAAGCTAATTTCCAATGAAGAGATAAGCCTAATGGTCAAGAACTTCAACAAGTTCTACAAGAACAGAGGCAAAGAAAGAAGCTCAAAGTCTAGATCATATGATGAAAAGAGATCTTCTAGTCGTGATCGAAACTGCTACAATTGTGGAAGACCCGGACACTTCTCAAATGAGTGTACGGCTCCCCACAAGAGAAGAGAAGAATCTCCAAGAAGAAGAGCAAGAGATGAGTCACCTCGGAGAGAGAGAAGGAGTAGAGATGATCGTTATGAACGAAGACCTTCTCGGAGAAGCAAGGATTCGGAGAGGAAAGACAAGTCATCAAGGAGCTACACAAGAAGAAGACATCAAGCTCATGTTGGTGAATGGGTCTCCGGCTCCGACTCTGACAATCAATCCGATGGAAGCTATCACTTCGACTCCGGCTATAGTCAAGATGAAGGTGTTGCTGGACTTGCACTCGTATCCTCCAACTCCAACTCCTACGACTTATTTGACTCACCAAATGAGGGAATTGGAAGATGCTTCATGGCTAAAGGTCCCAAGGTAACACACCCTGAATTCATTGACTTTGATAGTGATGAGGATGACTTGCTTGGTGAAGATGAGCTCTTGCATGATAAATCTAGTGAGCTTAGTAATGATGAAAATGCTAGTAGTCTTTATAGTCGAGAAGAATCGAATGACAATGCTATGAAGGAGATTGAGCGTCTAACTAAAGAACTAAACACTCTTAAGTTAGCTCATGAAACAACTCAAGAAGATCATAGAGAGCTCCTAAGATCTCATGAGAAGCTACGCTTCGAGAAGCTCACTCTAGAGCAAGAACATGAGTTTCTAAAAGCGATCAATGACGATCTTCGAAAGAAGAGTTCTTCATATCTTGCCAAACGACTTCTCTTGTCTAATTTCTTGCCACCTATTAAGACTAAGCATGACAAGCATAAGAAAAATTCTTCCTCTACTAGTAACAATAACAATGTTAAATCAAATGTTGTTACTTCTAGTAGTTCTCTTGATTCCACTAACAATGTTTCAAGCCAAGTTACACTTGAGCAAGAAAATAGCTTATTGAAGGAAATCATAGAGAAAGGTGTCTACAAGAGTCTTGCCGGAAGCAAGAACTTTGAGGAGATTGTTTGCAAACAAGGAAGACACCGGAAGAATCAAGGGATTGGTTTTGAGCGAAAGTTCAACGCCGACGGTGTTGAGTGGGAAGAAGGTCAATACCCTACTCCACGGTTTGTCTCACAAAAGGAGAAGTATGATCCTACTTCTTCCAATGTGGAACAAGCTCAAGATGACCTTCCACCACAAGACCACAAGCTAAAGGCCAAGGACAAGCTTCAAGAAGAAATTGATGCATTCATTGAAGCACCTCAAGTCATGGTCAAGTGGGTTCCCAAGGACACATCAAGTTCTACTTCGTCAAGCTCAACTACAACACCAAGGATTCCCATCAAGATGATGTGGATCCCAAAGAAGAAGAACTAGTAGGTTCTTGAGGGTGACTCCGCCAACAAACTTCACTCATATTCTTTTTGGCAAGAACTTGTGCAATCAACTTCCACATCATGCACTTGTTCATGGAGTCACAAACCCTCTTGTTGGTAAGTCAAGGGACAAGGTAATCATTGCTTTCATGGACATCATCTTTTGTGTACTTCACTCTATGTCTATGGATATTCTTGTTTGTTCCTTGTGGGACTAACCCATGTAGGTATTGAAAGTGCCCTAATCCAAAGGATTGCTCCTAACTCATGATGATCTACATCAACATTGAGCATCCACATCTTCAACATCTACATGAAGTCTTCTACGACAACCCAAGGTTAGTTTGACCCTTTAAAAGGGGTTCTCACATCTAGGGGGAGCTTTACTCAAAAAATTGGGCTAAAGCATCTTCAAATGATGTGAACACATAAATGCTTTATGTAAAAGTGGTAACCCCACTTGTGCTTAAACGATGAGTATGACCTATGATCAAATGCTCTCATTTGGCTCCTAAGTCAATATACTCATATATAGATGACCTAGTCATCGACAAATTGTGTGCTAGTAGCTAGAGTGATTGGTTGTGCATGTTTGACACATATTTCAGTTGCTATCTTATTGTGTGAGCATGTTGAATGCATGATTCTATTCATTCAAGGACATCCATTTGTGGTTTTGATTGTTCTGGTTTCTTTTTCTGGCCAAATGGATGGACAAGAATGCCTAAGCACCTTTCCCTAGCTATCTATGCTTTCTTGTCTCAAAACTCTATTCATGCTCATATCACAACTTTGAACAAGTCTTTTTCGGACAGTCCGAGTGAGGAGCACTCGGAACCACCGATTCGTCTAAGGCTGACTTCCAAAACCTTCTAAGTCCATTTCGGTCTGACCGGTTTCTCAATATCGGTCCAACCAAACGCTTAGACTGATCTAGGTTTCATCTCGGTGAAACCGAGTTCAAACTCTCGGTCTGACCGATATGTGTAACTGCATAGCAGATATACATCTCGGTGACACCGAGTTTTTCAACTCGGTCCCACCGACAGTACGGGGTTATATATACCTGAGGGGCTGCGCGCGATTTCTTTCTTCAAACCATTCGCCCCCAAGACCCCTGCTGCCGCCGCCTTGGTCTACGGATCGTCGCCTTCGTCACCTGTGCGCCCTCGCCGCAGGTCTCCGCCGCCGTCAACGGTAATCATCTCCACCGTTGCCGCCGTAGAGGGACACCACCAAGTTAGGGTGTGTCCCGATCCCTTTTCGTGCTCCACTGCTGATTCTTGCACGATAGGCTGCCATGATTCAATCTATGTTTGATATGTTCCCCACACAACAGTTCAGATCGTCTAGTTTCGAGGAAAATTCTTAGGTTTAGGTTTCCACGGAATGCATCTCGGTGAAGCCGATTTTTGAAAATTGGAATGACCGATTTGGCCTCTGGCCATTGCACTGCATAGTTCGGTTTAACCGAGTTGTGCCAATCGGAATGACCGAAAAGAAGTTTCAGTGAAACCCTAAGTTTTCGGTAGGACCGAAACCCACTTCGGTCTGACCGAAAGTGGTGTGTAGGTTTCTGTTGAGCACTTCGGTTGCACCGAAACCTAAAATCGGTTTGACCGAAATACATTCTGTGAAAACTCAAAACTAAGTTTTTAACTCATTTTTTTTACAAAAACTTCTGCAGTTGTGATAACACTTCCATTCTGCCTATACCTTATCTTTTCACAGGTCTTTCAGCCATGTCAGATGTCAGTGACAGCCAGAACAGGTCTGAATCACCGTTTGCTGAAATTCCAGAGGCAGATACAAGTCCTGCAAGCAGCTCTAGTGATGATGGTGAGAGGAGCACCCCTAGTGGTCTGCCACCCGCAGCTACGAGAACCAGGAAGAAGAGAACTTCTGATGATGAGGACTCCGACTTTGTTGCTGAGGAAGTTACCTCCAAGCCCAAGAGGAATGTGGTTGCCAAAGAGCACCAAGGGCAGCAGCCAAGGAAAGGTACAAGCAAGGTAAAACAGTCAGCAGTTGCTAAGAAGCTCAACTTGGAAGAGCCTGCTCCAAGCAAGGTGAAGAAGACTTCCAAAAGGAAGAGGGTTGTTTATGCTGAACCTCAAGTTGATGCTGAAGAAGAAGAAGAAGAAGAAGCACCCCAGCCTCCTCCTCAGAAAGCTAAGTTCATGGGTGATGCTATTCGGGCTCAAGCCTCCTCTAAGCCCAAGAAGCCTGCTCCTTCCAAAGCAGCTCCAGCCAAGCCCAAGAGAACAACCAGAAGCATTCCAGCTTCTGAGAAGAACAAAGGAGAGATGCCACCGTCTGAATCAGATGAAGAGCATGTGTTGCTCAAGCTCTGTCCCAAGTTGCCACTCCACAATGATGCTCATCCTCAAGCTGAGGACATGAAGGCAAGGAAGGACAAAGGTCTCAGGCTATGGAGACAGTCTGATCCATATGCCGTAAGGAGAAGGACTGCTGTGGACCCCAGATTCCACACCAGAGAGCAGCAGGATTTCTATGAGACCGTGCTAATGGATAAGAAGCCCATTGTTGCTGACACCAGGTATGTTGACTGGAAGTACATTGACAGTGAAGAGCATCGGGACTTCTTTCCCCATGTGCATGAGAGCTTCACTGCATGTGGAGTTGCTGACTTCGTGGGTCAAGAGCTGACAGCCTGGAATGATGAGATGATCATGCAGTTCTATGCTACTGCCCACTTCTACCCTGATGGCAAGATCACCTGGATGACTGAAGGTCAAAGGTTTTCTTCAACTGTTGAAGAATGGGCAGAACTTCTGAACGCTCCAGTGCAGAGAGAGGACGACATTGATGTCTATGGGATTCCTAAGAAGAGTCATGATTCCATGAAGAATATGTACAAGGAGATCCCAGCCGCTGATTTAGAGGGATGGAAGCTCGGCTCAGTGTATTATCTCCAGGCAGGTCTGACCACCACTAACACTATTCTGAGGCATACTTTGATGCCTAAGTCAGGTGACCACCGGATGATACGAGGCTATTCTATCAACATGCTGCACATTCTCGATGAGAAGGCACCTTTTAAGGTGATGGACTTGATGGTAGAAACCATTAAGAGGACTGCAGCTGACCAGAAGAGGTCATGTGGGTTTGCACCACAGATACAGATGCTCATCAACGCCAAGTTTGGCACGGGCAAATTCATGTTGGATAGGAAGCACTTGCCACTGCAGCCAGAGCATGAGGACAACGTAGTTGTGATGGATGAAGAGGATCCCACCTCAGTTGAAGGGCAAGCCAAAATTGAAGCTGCGAAGAAAGCTAAAGCTGACAAAGAGGCAGCAGCTGCAGCAGCTAAGCCAAAGAGCTTTGGAGAACAAATTCTTGAAGCTACCCAAAGGATTGAACAACGCCTGGCCAGCATTGAGCAATCTCAGGAGAGCCTTGAGAGGATTGTCGAGGACAAGATCCACGCTCTGGACGTGAAGCTGACTGAGATTCAGGTGTCTGTCAACAAGCTTGAGGCAGACATGGAGGAGACTAGGCAGGAGAGAGCAGAGCTTATGCAGGATGATCTAGTCCAGGACTCTCATCGCCAGACTGCTCAGGTTCCCAGAGGATCCAGATCTGCAGCTATCCCAGTGACAGACTCCAGGGCTACCACTTCAGCACCAGCTACAGCTCCAGCAGTTCCTTCAGCTCCAGCATCCACTCCTCCACCGCAGACATCAGCAGAGGTCTGCGCAGATGCAGCTATCTCTACACCGACATCTACCCAGACGGGAGCCGCCAGCAGAGCCCGCAGTGACGCTTAGCTCTATACCGTTTCGAACTTTTTGGTAACTTGTTGCCAAAGGGGGAGAAATTGTTATAGATCATAGGGCTTCGAGTGAGAGAGTGCTCTTTCGTCTTTTCGTTCTTTTGCCGGTTTTTCCTTGAGATACATTGGTTTCTTTTGGTTCCAGATACTTTTTGTGTGCTTGCCACTACGTTTGATGCTACCTTATGAGTGCTTAGTCATACTATGCCTTAATGTGTGCTTATTGCTTATCATATGCTATTCCTTATTGTATGGCTATTTACTCTTGTCTTGGTGATTGAGTGCATGGTACTCATTCTTATCATTTTGTGCGCTCCACCAAGATGTATGTGACATGGAAGAGTGACCCATAATCCTAATCGATTGTGCATTTGCATTCAAACGCAAATTTTAAATAATGCACAAATTTAGGGGGAGCTCTTGTTTATCACATACTTCTCAAAGCGACGATAATATTCTTTGATTATATCCTTTGTCGAAGCTTTGATCTATATGTTGTCATCAATTACCAAAAAGGGGGAGATTGAAAGTGCAACTAATCCCCGGGTGGTTTTGGTAATTAATAACAACATATATATCATTGAACTAATATTCTCTTGAGAATCATTTCAGAAAAGTTCGATGATATGGGTATGGAAATGTCTGAAGAAGTGGACCCCTCAAAATGCTAAGACAAGCATTGGCAAAAGCTCAAGACTCCATTTTTGGTTTAGTGATCAAAGATCACATTGAGTCCATAGGAAAAGCCAATACTATTAAAAGGGGATGAGGTTGTGTTAATGTTCTTGTTGCTCAAGTGCTTGGTGATCTAGCTCCCTCAACTATCAGCACCCTTCACTTTACAACACACTCATAAGTAATCTCGGACAAACCGATTCTGCAAACTCAGTCCCACCGAGATGAACCACTTCAGTTATTTCCCTAAACCCTAACTTCTCGGTCCAACCGATTCTGAGTCTCGGTCTCACCGAAAATGTTCTGCCAACCTTCTGTAACCAAATGACAGCATTTCGGAATATCCGAGTTGTTGTTTTTGGTCACACCGAGATGGCAAACCCTAACCTTTGACTCACTTCGGACATACTGAGATGGTATTTTCGGTCCCACCGAAAATCCCAACGTTCACTATATTTGAACTTTCGGTCTGACCGAGTTTTCACTTCGGTCTCACCGAGATTGATCAAATGTGTGTGTAACGGTTGGATTTTGTGTGGAGGCTATATATACCCCTCCACCCCCTCCTCATTCGTGAGGAGAGCCATCAGAAAGTACCACCACTTCTACCATACACTTTCTGAGAAGTGAACCACCTACCCTTGTGTTGAGATCAAGTCATTCCATTCCTACCATATGAAACTTGATCTCTAGCCTTCCCAAGTTGCTTTCCACTCAAATCTTTCTTCCACCACAGCCATATCAGTGAGGAGAGTTGAGTGTTGGGGAGATTATCACTTGAAGCACAAGAGCAAGGAGTTCATCATCATCAACACCGTCTATTACCTTTTGGGGGGTGGTGCCTCCTAGATTGGTTAGGTGTCGCTTGGGAGCCTCCGTCTTTGAGATGTGGAGTTGAACCAAGAAGTTTGTAAGGGCAAGGAGATCGCCTACTTCGTGAAGATCTACCCCGAGTAAGGCTAGTCCTCCGTGGGCGTAGGCCGTGATGGAATAGACAAGGTTGCTTCTTCGTGGACCCTTCGTGGGTGGAGCCCTCCGTGGACTCGCGCAGCCGTTACCCTCCGTGGGTTGAAGTCTCCATCAACGTGGATGTACGATAGCACCACCTATCGGAACCACGACAAAAATCACCGTGTCACCAAACTGCGTTTGATCTTCTCCACCTCCTTTTTACATGTGCAATTTACTTTCCGCTGCATATACTCTAGAATTGCATGTGTAGGGTGTTACTTGAATTGATCTTAATTGTGAAACTGCCAAAAACTTTGCATGATCTAAAGGCAGATTTTTTATATTGTCAAGTAGTCTAATCACCCCCCCCCCTCTAGACCTACTTTCGATCCTACATCAGCAGACTGCAAGATAAGACTATGTACACGAGTCCTCTACTCACCACAACAATACACTACCGTGGATCCTCTTCCGCCATCCTACGGAAGGGCCATCCATGGCACTCACACTTGTCTTGAGGCTTTTAGAAGTAACCATCAACTTGTCTATGAACTATATAAGCAACCAAGTGGTCCATACCACGAACAACGGCTATTTGAATAGATTGATAACCCTGCAAGGGTGTACTTCTTCACACATGTTTCCACCACTTAGCGTCTGCACACGACATGTGCTCGGCAGACTTCAAGCGAAAGCCGACATGGGTGTAGACCACGACCTAACCAACCACTCAAGTCTCTAGTCCAGGTTTATCGCCTATTTGGTTTCCATCCGTGGGGAGATCTGACCGGGGTGTCACTCACGGCCCCAAACGATGTGTACATGGTTCTCGAGTCACCAAACGGGCGATCGGTACACCCGGCCACGTACCTGCCGCATCACAACCCACCCTGAGGGTCAGCGCTATGCACGACCACCAGTATACTACAAACACCATAAACTAGTTGCAACTCTTGGACAGAGGACAAGGGCAGTTAATAAGTCGAGCGGGGTCATATTTCAGGGCCCAATGTGTGGTAGTAGCTGTAACTTGAACCACACATGCAGATCTCAGGTCCTATGGACGGTTCCAATGAAACAACCCACCATGTACTCCTACATGGCCTTCCATCGATACCTTTACCAAACATGTTCCACACTTCCCCCTCTTTATCGAGTATGATCATTTCACTCTGATCCATCACCCAGATGAACCAGACCTGACACAACTCTAAGCATAGCAGGCAACATAAACAAATAGCATGGTGGAACACACATCACATGGCTCAGTCAACTCCTACACATGCTAGTGGGTTTCAACTATTTACTGTGGCAATGACAGGTCATGCAAAGGAATAGGGTTCAACTACCACAGCAAGTAGCAGTTCACACGTTGTTGCCTTAATGCAGTAAAAGAGAGCAGGAGCGAGAAGATGGGTTTGTATCAGAATGATCAATGGTTGCTTGCCTGACAGATTGGTTATCGGGTACTGCTCTTCAGTTGGATACATAGTTGTATCCTTGGGAGCAGGACCTACCACGGAGAACACCGACGATACAATCAATAAACAAACAAATGCAATAATATGATGCATGCTCATGACATGGCAAGATGAATGTGTTTTGGGCTAATGCAACTATAACAGAAGGGTTTGAGCCCATTTGAATCAAAGATTCAAATTTATACCCAAACTATTATTTATTAAAGTGCATTATCATGTTCTGATGTGAACAGCAAGGTTAACTGGCTCAAACATGCATGAAACCAGCGCCATTGGAAAGATTGGATTTTTCTGATCATTTTTCATATATAAATCTTTTTCATCTGAGCTACTGATGAATTTATACGATTTTTTGATGTTTAAAGCATTTTCTGGAATTTCCTGAGTTGTTTTAAATCAAATAATCCCAGAAAAGCATTTACTGCGTCAGCATGACATTAAGCTAACGTCAGCAGGTCAACAGACCTGGTCCAGGTCAAACCTGACTGGTGGGTCCCGCGTGTCAGTGTCATTAGTTTAACAATTAACTAAACTGCTAATCCTAATTCAATTAGCCGGCTGGGCCCACCTGTCATAGGCTCTAGGGGGTCAACCTGGGCCCATCCGTGGTCAAACGGGGTCAAACTGACCGGCGTTGAGCCGCCGGCGAGGCCAGACGTGGCGGTGGGGTGCGGGATTCGTGCTCCGGCGACCAAATCGATGGCGGAGCACGTCTATCTGATGCTAGGGAAGTGCCGCATCGAGTGGTGGTGGTGGTTGGCCTCGGGGTCGCCAGAAAGGTCGTCGGCGGCGACCTTGGCGGCTGACGGAGCTCGGGTGAGCTCAGGCTAGTCGCTAGGAGGCACGGCGAGGCTCGTGGTGTGGCGTGTCAGGCTCCTGGTGGTGCGGTGGAGCTGATGGACAGGGTGGCACGGCCGTTGGGTGGTCGGAGCTTCATCGGCGACGAGCTCCGCGGCGGCGCGTGCGGGTGAGCTTCATGCTGTCGTTTCAGAGCTCGAGCGAGAAACGGACAGGATGGGGAGGTAGCCAGGCTCACGGCGGTCGCGTTGAAGTTGACGGCGAGGTCGAGGACGAGCTGCTGCGACGGTGAGGTCACGGCGATCTCGGTGGCCGAACGGGGGAGAAGTGCTCGAGGACGGTGCGTTGGGGCTTCCGGCGAGGCGTGGCTTGACGGGGAGAAGTAGCAGATGGTGGCGGAGCTCGGGGACACGAGGGCGAGGCGAGGGGAGCTTGGTGGCTGCGGCTATGGCGACAGGACGGCGGCGGCTGCGTCGGCCGTGGCGCGGGGAGGGCGAGGGAGAGAGACAGGGGAGGAGTGGAGACGTCGAGCGTCTTCGGGGCGCAACGTGGAGGACGTCCAGGCCGTTCCCGCGACGAGGCGGCGACCAGGGCGGCAAGTAGTTGCCGCGGTGGCGCGCGGCCGTGCGCCGGCGTCACCTGCCTGCCTGGGTGCCGAAGTAGCTGGCTGGCTCGGGCCAGCACAATGCTGGGCCGCCAGGTGGGCCGGCTAGTCCAGGTAAGTGGGTTGTGCCCTCTCTCTCTCTCTTTCTATTTTTCTTTCTATTTTGTTTCTTTTTCAACTTTGTTGAATTAATAAAAATGCTAGAGCATTTTTATAAATCATAAAACTAGTCATGCCCACTGTATATAATATGAACAGCATGGAACATTTTAGTTTATGATTATTTGGGCACCTGAAATATTTTGTAGCATTTAAATTCCCAAATGCAAATACAATATGAGTTAATCCAGAGACCTTTGGATGTCCTAGAAAATGGTGCACCATTTTTTCCAGAGGTTTAAGACCAAGGCAAAGATGATGAACATTTTTGAAGGGCATTTTGGGTACATTGGAAAAGATTTTATTAAACCCTAGTTGTTAGAAGAGGGGTGCTGGGGTTTGTGTCATTCCCATTTCAAGTTTCTGTAGAAAGTAAACATGATGCACACTCTAGCTAGTCCTAATGCAAGCACTGACTAGGGATGTGACAGAGTATTAAAAATTTCTCCTCGTCCTGCGAGCCACCGCGCGCGTGGGCGAGGGAGCGGGCGTAAGGCGTACTAGTAAGCAAGCTTCACCTCATCCTGTGAGCCGCCGCGCCCGTGGGTGGGGGAGACAGCGTACTAAGCAAGCTTCTCCTTGTTCTGCGAGTTGACGGGACACATCAAAAGTACTCTAGTGTATAGAGCATTGCCTCTAAGGTAGGCCCCACATGGTTTGCCTCTTTTTAACATAACGCGGCAAGTCGCAATTTGTTTGTTCACCCGTGGTAGACGATCCTCCCTCCATCTAGTGGACAACCAGTACACGTGTCAAGTTACCACATGGGCTTCCTTTTCGTACAGAACTGAGCTCCACCGTGTACCCGCGCGGGTGTGGTCGGGAAAGAGACGGGAGTATGTGCGTCGTGCGTGCACCTCTTCTCTTCGTGCACGTCCCCCACCTACGTGGGTGTGTGTGAGAGATACAAACCTAGACAAATGGCCAAATGGCTTGTGCATTCGTGAGTGTTTTTGTTTTGGGGGGTAGGTTGATTTCGTGAATGTATTTGTGGGAATATGTGTCGATGACATATCAAACAAAATTTTGCATGCAATGTGTGTCAAATGGAGGCCTATCCATATCATATATAGAGGGTCGGGCGATCCACGAGAAGAGAGGGAGGGGTCACAGATATCGATAGAGACAAAGAGAGGATCAAGTGGGTGGGTGCAAGATCGATGAAGAGAGCCATCAAAATTGTGTGTGTGTGTGTGTGTGTGTGCAAGTCAAAGATATAGGTCGACTGACCTAGCTACCAAAACATCAGAGGGCATAGGTCAAGTTTGTGTGTGGCAGGGAGACATGACTAGAGCGCTCGATGTATCGATGTGTGTGTGTGGGAGGGGGTGGGGGAGGGGTAGGCAGAGGCCTAACTATAGAGGTAGAATGACTCGTATATGTGTTGAGAAGGAGAGACCCAGATATGTCTTTGTCAAGCCCAAGATGCGATTCTATCCCGATCACGTGACACTTGCGTGATTGGGGCACAACCGCATTTCGGGCGCTTAGCAAGATGGATATCATTACATCGTACCATTACATACATACATGGGGGATACTACAATACATACAAGTCACATGAATACAACAACATCAATACAAGGCATCCGACTACAGATGCAAACATGAAAGGCACAACGACATCCATCTACTATCCCAGGCTGCCGACCCGGAACCTAACCCAAGACTGAAGAAGAAGAAGAAGAAGAAGAAAGAAAGAAAGAACTCCAACAAAAAGGACATTGCTCTCACGTCAAGTCATCGGAAACCTGCACCTGCAACTGTTGTTGTAGTATCTATGAGCCACGAGGACTCAGCAATCCCATAACCATGGGTAACAAGACTAGCAAAGCTTAATGGGTAGGAAGAGGTAAAGTGGTGAGGTTGTAGTAGCGGCTAAGCAATATATGGTGGCTAACTTACGAGTACAAGAATAAGATGAGCATCTACGCAAGTGGTCACAAACTAGTAATGATCGCTAAAGATCCTGAACTACCTACGAGTCAAACATAACCCCACTGTGTTCTCTTCTCAACAAGAAAAGAGACAATCACGGTTACTCACACAGTTGTGTGTTTTACTTCGGATCCTCTATCAAGTTTTCTACAACCGGACATTAATCCAATCTGCCACATAACCGCAGGCACGGCTTTCGAAAGATCATAACCCTGCAGGGGTGTCCCAACTAAGCCCATCACAAGCTCTCACGATCAGCAGAAGTAATAATAATATTACCCCTTATCTTAGGGACAATCCGATCAGGCTCGGAAATCCCGGTGCACAAGACATTTCGACAATGGTAAAATAAGTCCAGCAAGACCTCCCAGCGTGCCGACACCCTGATAGTAGCCACGCGTATCTCGTCTCAGGCCACAACCGGATGGGACATCCTATGGGAGCCAGATACCTCGAGTTACCCCGTGGCGGCCCCGCAGTCTGCCCGTTTGGGACCAACACCATCAGCACTGGCCCCCCATGCTATGTAGAAAGAAGCCTCGGGTAGCGCTAACTCCCTATGCACTTAATTAACTAATTAAGTTTTATTATGAGCAAATAAAAACCAATGTTGGGCCTTGCTGGAGGAGTTTTTTTCAAAGACGAACTGTCAAGGGGTCCCCACATACCCAACCGTGTAAGGAACGCAAAATCAAGGAACATAACGCCGGTTTATCGGCTCCTAAGGTGGCATGAGTGGAACAAAACACTGAGCAAAAGGCCAAGCCTTCCACCCATTGCCAAGTATATAGGTGTGTTAATATATAAGATATATTGTGGTATTCCAACAACAAGTTCCAACATGGAACGATCTCCGTCTTCACCTGCAACTAAGAACGCTATAAGAGGGGTTGAGCAAGCGGGTAACATAGCCAAACAATGGTTTGCTAGGAAGATGTCAAAGGTTAGAGTTTTCATGGCAACAAGGAGAGGGGCTGACAATAAAAGATGGGTAGCGCGACATGTAACGATAGCATCGAGACAACTAAGCATGGCAATGGTAGTAAAGGTATCCAAGGTGATGGTCATCTTTCTTGATATCCCGCAAGTAAGAAGAATTAGTCCATGAAGAATACGAAGAAGAAGCCTTGAAGACGAACCAAGTGTAGACGAACGAATCCTCACGATCGCAACGGAAAAGAACAAGTGAGAAGGAACACACAACAAGGTAAACACACAACACAAGAACATGACAAGATGCTCAACCAAGTATGATGCAAGACAAGTCTATATGATGCAATACATGGCAAGGGATGAAGCACACAAGAACAACACAAACCAACAAGTTTAAATGAGGTCGGAATCAACACACAACAAATCCGGTAAGTCCTCATATGCACATTTTGAATTTGGTCCAGATCTGAACAAACCTTAAGTTAAAGTTGTTAAACAGCAGGTTAACATGCACCATGATGATCTACACAAAATTCTAGTCAAGTTTCATATAAAGTTTGTTAAATTCGGAGCTACGACCTAGAAGGTATGAGCAAAATAAGACAAGCATGTCAATGGTGCAAGAAGCACCCAAATATCAAGCAAACACACTCCAAACATGTAAAAAAACTGATATTATGCTTCTACATGCAAAATCACACAAGTTTCATATAAGACACGCTCAAAACGGAGCAACGGGCTAAAAGATACGAGCAAAACAAGTTACCATGCAAAGCTGAAGTTAATAGCCACATAGCAACTTTGGAGCAAGGTAACGCTTGTATTGCTCTCCCACAACCCCGTTTTCACGGTTTAGGCTGCTCCCATTTCGCTCGCCGCTACTACGGGAATCGCTTTTGCTTTCTTTTCCTCTGGCTACTAAGATGTTTCAGTTCGCCAGGTTGTCTCTTGCCTGCTCATGGATTCAGCAGGCAGTTTAAAAGGTTGACCTATTTGGGAATCTCCGGATCTATGCTTATTTTCAACTCATATGCTACAGCACCCAAGCATGAAAAACAAGAGGCATGGATGTGAAATAGACATGATACTTAACAAGTATGAACATAGAACACACCCAAAAGTTTGCTGGAACACAATTAACCAAGCATGGCAAGTTGCAATAAATTTATCCAGACTTGGTCAAAATCTGGGAAGGCAAAAACATCATCACGATGCTGCCTTCGGAGGCACAAAACAACAAGCATATCTACTCAACTAAGTATATAAAGATCATGGACATGTAGTAGACATATCATACATCAAACAACTCCATTAGAGCAACTCCATAGGAGGCATGGATCAATAGCAACAAGCTCCACCAAATTGAACATGCTGATAAAAGTCTGACAGGTAAACTTTATAGCAACTTGAGAGCAAGAAATAAATAAGCTACAGCAGGCCATATGTGCAAGTAAGGGCATGGATGGATAGACAATAACATGGATAACAAGACATGATCGTTGGCCACTCCAAAACAAGCATGGATTTGAGTGGGGCATCAAGCAAACATAGCATCAGGTTAACAGATTCCAGACTTAGTAGTTTTTTCCACTAAGTATAAAACAGCAACAACAACATGGCATGTTTACAAGCTTGTTTAAGTCACCTCAAGGCATATCATGGAAAGTGAATTGCACCACAGTAAAGACCATATGATTGTGCTTTTAAAACATATAGACACGTGGCATGAAGACAAACACACCAATAGAAATGAGCAAGTGAAATCAGCATCTCATAACAAGTTTCAGCACTTAACAGCCACATGCACTTTTGCAACAGAGATTAACATGGCAATATGACACCTAACATGAATGCTACACCAACCATCATGTAGAGCACTTCACAATGAACATTTTGGCATATCATATGCTCCATTTGAATCAACATGCACAAAGTTACAAGCACCACAAGTATGCAACAAAATTATAGTTAACAGTAGTTTTAAACTTATAGCACTCTTGCAACGAGGATTAGGACATCAAGATGAACTCAAACAAGCATGGCACAATGGAACAAAATGAAGAGCATATCACCACGGTCATTTTGACATATCATACACTCAATTTGGACATACACACAAATAGTTACAGGCATGCAAAGTATGCAACATTTGAAGGCAGAAAAAGGACTTAGTGGGGAAAACAACCTCGGGGAATGGACATTGTCCGAAGTGGGCGGACGTGTCCGTCGGTGTCTGGGGCTCGGGGCCCACTTGGAAGTGACACGGGCGAGGGACGGGTGGACATTGTCCGTCGGCTGGTGGACATGTCCGGCCTGGTGGGTGGCGCGGGGGCCAGCCGGCAGTGACTTGGCGATGGGATCGGCGGCGGATCGAGGCATGCCCGATCCAGAGGAGTGGGAGGCCGGCACCGGCGGCGGCTCAGATCTGGCCAGAGGGCCCACTCTGACAAGCAGCACGGGCAGACGGAGAGCGCCGGCGGGGCTCGACGAGGAGGCCGGCGGGGAGGATCTACGCCGGCGGCGAGGGTGACGGGGGAGGAGAGACTGGCGGAGGAGGTTGGTGAGGCCGACGCGGAGCGGCGGCGGGGCGACGAGGTCGGCCGACGCGGGCGGCACGGGTGGCGGGGGCGAGCGAGCCGGGGCGCTCGGGCACCTGCAGGGCGGCGGCGCGGGCGCTCGGCCTAGATCGGGCCCGGGGCGGGCTTGCCCTGGGCTTCGGCGGGGTGGAGGCTGGGAGCCTGAGGGAGGGCGCTGGGCGACGTGGCTCCGCCACTTGGCGGCTCACGGTTGGCTGGAGCGGTGGCCGGCTGCTGCTCGGCCAATAGGGGCTTGCCATGTGGCGGCGCTGCGTTGGCTGGCATCGGAAATTGAGGGGGAGGCGGCTGGAGGCACGAATTCCGAGGGAGGAGTGGCTGGAGGTTAGGGGAGAGGCTAGGGGATGCCAATTTTGGCAAGGAGAGGTGCTTAAATAGGGAAAGGGCTAGGGTTAGGTGCTCAGGGGGGGTTTTGGACCCTCGGATCGAAATCGAACGACTCTGAATACGAGGAGGGGTAGGATGGGCCTAGAAGGGGTTGGTGGGCTGTGAAGAGGGGTGTCGGGCTGCGAGGAGAGAAGGGAAAAGAGGCCCGCGGGGTGTTCGGAGACCGAAAACGTCCGACGAATTAACCGGCTACTAGTGTCGCTATATTTAACGGTTGGGCTATCAAACGAGCTCTGAATGCGATGAAATTTGGCAGGCGGCCTGTCTACACTATAATAAGACCACACGCCAAGTTTCACCCCATTCCGGGAACATTTTCCAGCCACTCATAAAATAAATATTCGGAGGCGTCGCGGGCGCATGCAAGTGTGTGTGGGCTCAGAACAGACAACGGAGAGGACGGGCGGACTCGAACGGATGCAAGTTTTGAAAACATGATGATGCAACACACATGATGACATGACAAGATGCAACACACAAGCAGATGACATGGTAACGACGACGAATAACTGGCTGACACCTGGCGCATCGGTCTCGGGTTGTCACGGTCTTGAGGGAGATCGGTCGACATCCATACATAACTAAAGGACGGGAAATAGGATGGGACAGAGAGAGAGAGAGGAGAGAGAGAGGGAGGGAGAGGGGTAGAGTGTTGGACGGGTGATGGAGTTGCTTCTCGAAGATGGTGGGAGAGGACTACTAGACAAACTAAGGGTGGAACTGCAATATTATCAATAAGAGTGGGGATGTGTTTCTGTGTGTGCATGTGCGTGATAGATCTGTCGGGACACATCCATGGATGATGAAGGGGAACCATGTGTTTGGTAATAAAACCTAACTAGATCAGTATATCAATTGTTGTTTGTCAGAGGAAGGGAGAGACATAACTAATGAGGTAGATCGATCGACGCGTGGGGAAAAAACGAGTTATAAGGACCTAGCTAGCTATATGTATAGCGGGAGATCGGTCGGTGTACGTACATTTGTTAGAGGCAAATAAGGCCCGGCGAGACAGATAGACAGAGAGAATGGAGCTAGGAGGTGGTGCGAGAGGCCCAGCTACTAGCTAGATAGGGGAGGAGTGTGCGGTTGTGAGATCGATGAAAAGAGGGGCGAGAGTTTAGACGTGTGTGGGACCGTATGAGAGACACGAGGCAAGAACACATAAAGGAGGAGATTGAAGGTGCGTGTGTATGTTGTAGGCAGACATCGCTGGAGAGGTTTATCCGGTGTGTGTCGGAAAGGAGTTGTGGAGACTGTGGGAGAACGACCTAAAGAAAAAAATGAATGTGCGCGATGGATGGAATGTTGAGGGAGGGGGAGGGCGAGGAGGTCGTGTGCATGCACGTGAAAAAGTTAGTGGTAGCTACAAAGGTTAGAGGATTGTGTGGGTGTAAGAAACTAACAAAGATCATAATTTGATATGAAAGTGGATTCATATATTTGAATAGGAGATCATAGTGTTTTAAACATATGCATGCATGAATATAGCGGTGATACGCGTGTTGTGGTTTTGCACATGTTATACCATAATGTGATAATGCATGGCGTTTGCAACTCACAGCTAAATGTCGAACAATCTAAACCATACTATACATCGAACAATCTCACATTTTATTTGAATTTGTTATAATGTGTGGGGTTTGCAGCTTACAACTAAATATCGAACAATCTAAACAATACTATATATCGAACATTCTCACATTTTATTTCAATTTGTGGTAATGTGTGGTGTTTGCAACTCACATCTAAATACTTGTAGGCGTAGGGGGCGGGGCACCATACATAATGTGATAAACACATTATACATATGAGACATGGTTTAGTTTGTGATGATCTAGCTAGAGCTTGAAATGTACTATGATTTGCAATCAACATAAAGTGGATTCAAAAAATCGAGTTCAAGTTCATATAGTACACATAGTTCATATGTAACTCGATACTAATCATGTGGTGTGCTGTGAAGATAATACACAAACGATGGTTTAACTTGACAACAATGACGATTGTAGATCTTATTAAAACAGAGAAACGAATTCAAATGCTTTGACTTCACAACAATCATTATTGTAAATCTTATTCAAATAGAGAAACGAATTCAAATTCAGTTCATATTGAAGTGGTAGTATATACGTTTGGAATGCACTAAAACGTTCATTTGAGTACTAGGTTGCATGCATTATACACGTAGCGAAATATTTTAATTGAACATAACATGAATTCAAAGTTTTGAATGACATTTGTAGTGCGAATTGATTTGGTACAGTACACGTTAGGCTTGTCTGGAAATTTCAACCCACGCCTTGTTAGCCCGAAATATTTAAGATATATCTTTGTCTCGTTGTGCTCCGACAACTCCCTCCATCTCAACCCGCGCCTTGCTATTCCAAAATTACAACGCGCGCGAAAACTCCCACCTCCTGTGAAATCCCGACACGTGAAATGCCCGTGATAGCCCTGAACCGAAAGAACCGCCTCAAACGGTGGGGGTACTTTCGTAACTTACCCCACATTTGGGACAAGCGCGTCCCAAAGCCATGGTTCCCCACTCCCATCCCATCCGCCCACCCATTCGTACCCCGAGGCTGGCAAAACCCGCAAAGCCCCACACCCTCCTCTGTCCGCCACCCAGCTGGAGCCTCTTCCCCGACGACATCGTCCACAGCAACACCTCGACGTCCCTCATCCACCGTACCGGATGAGGATCGGTCGTCGATATGGTTGTCCCGCCGGTTCAGCCACCCCATCCTCCACCTCCAAGGAGCTGCCCTGACGTTCCCCTCGTCTTTCGGGCCACCTCTATTCCCACACCGCCGTCTTCACCTGCACCACCGGAAGAGCATCATCATCACCATTTCCTCTGATGAAGCTGCGGCCTAATCGGCGCCACCAAAGAGGTTGTACATTAATCGCCGCATTTTCTTCTTGATTCGATCTCACGGTGCTGCCGGCGCTCGAACCCGAGCCGACACGGCACTGCTCCATCCACGACGGCGTCGCCGACCACTTCCTCCACGGCGTCGCTCCCTCGGCGGCGACGTCCACATCAGTAGGAGCTGCTGCTGCTTTAGCTCTCGCTCGTGCTGCTGCTCTACTCTTGCTCTCGGTCCCCTGTTTGGTCTGCTCTTGCTCTTGCTCTTGCTCGCGCTGCTGCTCTCGCTCTTGCTCTTGCTTGCGATGCTGCTCCAATTTAGCTACACTTCAGTCGACTGAATGGACTTTTGGGTCAGTCGATTTTCAGGGGGTGGGGGGGCTCGCCGGAGTTAAGGAAGAACCAGCCGCAGCGGGGAGGGGGGCTCGCAGGAGAGGTACCCCACTATCTATCTTAGGGTTCAGGGTGGGGGCGGCGGTCGTCGGCGGTGGTGGGGCGGTGGCGTGGGGATCGCCGGAGAAAAAGCTCGGCACGGGGGGGGGCTATAGGGATGGCCGAGGCGGCGGCGGACCGGCGGTGGGGAGTGTTTTCGGGGCGAGCGAGATGGCGCACCGCCGGCCACGGGCGGCGGGGGGCGGCTATTTGGCCGGTGGTGGCTGGCGGCTCACGGGGGTGGAGGTTAAAGATGAACTACAGGCCCTTGATTTCGTATCCAACGGCTGCAAAATCGACTGACCAGAGATGAAAAAGTCAGTCGACTAACTTGTAGCCACACCTCTAGTGCGTTCAGTTTCGACAGCAAAATTCAGTTTCAATAGTTAAGTTCAGTTTCGAAAGTTAAATTCAATTTTGACAGTTAAGTTCAGAGATGAGCGGCTGATGTATACATCTAGCACTTTGTGGTTATGTATTTTACGTCATCTATTGGAGATGCTATTAGAATTCCACTCAGGTTAACGTTGTCCCTCTTGTCCTGCTTCAGCCTCGGCGTCGTACAACTCACCGGAGCTGCTCCAACGACGAAACCCTCCATCACAGTGGAGAAGTACCTCGGGCTCCATCTCCAGACGCGTAAGATCTTCTTCCCCTCCTCCGACAGCCAAGTCAGCCGGAGCATCCTCACCGGCCAACCCAATCACGCTGAGATCGACATGGCTTCGCCAAAGAGGTTGTACACTTCTTGTGGTTTAACTTAATTTCACCATGCTTCTTTGCATCATGTGATCTTCCAATTCTTGTGAACCAAACACCCAGATTGGCAGAAATCCTGTGTTTTTTAAATTCTCTGTTTTGCACGTGTATTCCTATCCTATTCCTGTCTATTTCCTATCCCTGCATTGTTAGAATCCTCAAATTCAAACAAGCCCTTACACAATTACTTCTGTTACAGATATGTGTCAAAGAAAACCTTGTGTGGTTTGTCCTGCTCCTGTGGTGATGTGTTCCACCCCAGCTCAGCTGCTCCAATGACGGAAGGGTTCACCACAGCAGGGATCCGCTCTCCAGACTGTCTTTCGCCGCCTCAGATCTTCTTCCCCGTCGCCGGCAGCCACGACAACTGCATTACCATCATCAATTGAGAAGATGACCTTGAGGACTACACGGGTCCGCAAGAGAGGTCACACTCTTCCGTGCCTGCTTACATTATGCATCGCTTAATATGATGACATGCTACTTTATCGTCGTGTTCACCTATTAGACTCCAACTCAGGTCCAAACTTATGCTGAAACTTGAGTTTTTAAATGGTTGTGGGGTACATATTGGGGCAGCAGTCAGTACTATCTAGTTAATCTCGGGTGACTACTATGAGTTTCATGTTGGGTGCAAACAAACATTAAAGGAGCCATTATCTATATTTTTTAACTAAAGCTATTATCTGCCTGCTATCATTGGTTTTGGGTCTATCCACAATTTGCTACCTTCACTCTGGATTCGTGCGTGCACTCCTTACATAATCTCACTATGTTTTATTCCTATGCATGTTAGTTATTGTACACAATGGAACTGAACATGTAGAGCAAAAGAGACGAGCCTTGCGTGGCAATAAAATTTCATGCAGACATCGCTCCATGGTGGGCGCAAAGGCAACCCCCACTCCACCCATTTCAGATTGTAATCAAGAGGAAGATAACTCCTCAGAGGAGGATTCAGAGACAGATGACCAGTCCTATCCCCCCCCCAGGTGCATGCTCTAACTTGGCAGGGTTATGTTGCTCATATCGTGCATATGGTATCTTGCATTGCTATGTCATTTGCTTAGTTTAGACATGATTTGTGTGAATGCCACATGTTTAGTGTCTAATTACCATATATGTGAATTATGTAATGCCATCTTTTTGCAAGACATTATATATGCGAATTATGCAATGCTATCTTGTTGCAAGGCATTATATATGTGAATTATGCAATGCCATGCTGTTTAGCCAAGCGTCATATATGTGAATTATATCATGCCGTCCTTTTTTTGTATTTCTCATTGCTTTTGTCGACAATGTTTGTATATTTAACTGCTCTTCCTATCCATCAGCCATTTGAATTGGTGATGGAGAAATCTGGAGTGAAAACATGGTCTTCAAAGCAGACAATGCTACTTGGTGAAGCAGATATGTTGCTGGTTACAGATAGCTCTTCAGAGGAGGATTTAGAGGTAGATGACCAGTCCTATTATCCCCCTGAGGTGTATGCTCAAACTTGGCAGGGTTATATTACTCATATCATGCATACGTTGTATTGCAATGCTTAGTTTTACATCATGTACATGATATTGAATGCCATCTTCTTAGTTGACACATCATATATGTGATTGCCCTCTGCTCACTTCCTTAGTATATAAATCATATATTTGAATTATATCATGCCATGATGTTTACATAGATAGCATGCATCTGAATTATGGCATGCCAACCCATTTTCTAAAGACATTATATAGTTATATCATCTCATCTTGTTCACATAGTCATCATATTTTGAATTATGCCATTCTATCCGTGAATTATCATGCCATCATGTTTCCATCGACGACATGTTTGTGATTTATGGCATGCCAACTACTTTAATAGACACATCGTATAGTTATATCATGTCATCCTGTTTACATAGTCATCATATTTTGAAGTATGTCATTCTATCCTGTTTAGTTGGCCATCATTACATGTGAAATTGTGTCATGCTATCCTGTTTAATTAGCCATCATATATTTGAAATTATGTCCTGCTATTCTGTTTAGTTAGACAACATAAATGTGAATTATTGCATGCCCTGTTTTCTTCCCTACTATCCATTGCACCTGTCTATCTTACAATGTCTGTACATTCAATTACTTTTCTTGTTTATCAGCCATTTCAATTGGAGAGGGTGATGGTAGTATCTGTGGGAGTAAAAACACGGTCTTCAGAAAAGATCGTGCTACCTATCGATGGAGATAGAACCACGGTTGTACTTGCCCAAGAACCAGCCCCACCACACATAACCCAGACTCACGCAGATTGTACCCCTACCCAGTTGGACAGAGAACCAGCTACACCCCTTCTAACCCCAACCCCAGTAGATAGTAACCCAGTTCCCGTTGACACAGCACCGTCTCCACCACAGAGCACCCAAACACGAGCAGTTAGTAAGGCAACTACAGTGCCCAAAGCACGAGGGCCACCACTTCGAACCCCAAGTCAACGCTTAAAGCAGCAGAAGAATTATTCTCAGGTCAGGTTCCGTAGCTATGGTTCATACTACTTTGCTCTTGCATCACTGTATTTACTCATACCAACTAATTTCAAATTTGAAGGATGCAATTGAAACTCCAATCGCGCAACAGGTATGTTTTAAACCTATTTATTTAACGTGTTTGCTGTTGTAACTTGCTCTATGTTGATTTCAGTTTCAATTGAATAAACAGTTATGTTCTCATGCCATGCACATTACAAGTGTTGTTATTGCTGTGTAGTTTCCCACACTTATATTCTGTCTATGCTGCTTTGTCTTAAATAGATATGATTCGAAATGTATCTATCTTGATTTGGCAACATAAACTAGAATGATATAGACCATACAGTGACCATACAACATAGGTATATGTTTGTTTCATGTTGTTATCCTGTCCACCTTACTACTGAACTGGTTTACCAAAATGAGTTTCATATACTACATCGTAAACCTGTGATGTGGTTGTTTGTTTCTCCTTTAGAACGCAGATAAAATATTGGAGCAGAGTACCCCCATTATGCAATGGTAAAGGAAGTAATGCAGATCAGGTCCAAGATAGTGAGACATCCCTGTTGTTCTCTAAGAAAGCTGATAAAAACTATATTGAAGACACTGAGACAACCCCAAAGTCCTGTCTTGATGTAGTGTTCGAGTTACTGGCTACTACTGCTGACACCAGCTCTTCGAACTCGCTGCCTGAATCAGTTCGGTTTCTTGAGTCTCAACTTCAAGTTGAAAGACATCGATCAAATGTTATGCGACAGGAAGCCGAAGGGCTGAGGAAGTCCCTGCAGAATTCAGATGCACACTTTCTGGTGCAACAACAAGTGCTAGAGGATTTAAGCGCCAAACAAGAGAAAGTTAATAAGCTTGCTAAGCATCTTGCCAGCATTATGGGTACCCAGGATATTGTTTTTTGAGATCTTCTGAAGTGGTTTCAGTTCTGGACTTGTTTTGTTGCAGCGTTTATATGTTGCTTTGTTCCCTATATTTGCACTTGTGGCGAACTTTGATGCCCAGTGGATGTAATATGTGTAATAGCCGTGATAGCCTAGCGTAAGTGCTTTCTTATTTATTTCTGTTGTCTTGTTTATTTGTTTTCTTGTAGTCAGTGCAGTTCTTTTTCCTCGATTTGCTAGTGGCCGGAATAACCTATTTTTTAAAACTAGGCAACATTAACAATGGGCTACATATTTACTATAGTTAACATGGGCCTCCTATGGGCCGTAGAAACAATGGGCCTTCTAAGGGTCGTAGAAATAATGGGCTTTCTACAAGGCGTAGACACAATGGGCCCTCTATGGGTCGTATCATCAATGGGCCTTCTACGGGCCGTATGATCGGTTGGCCAAACATGGGCCAATAACAGACCACATTATGGCCGTAAATGGGCTAGAGTTGAAATCGTCCGTTCATGGGCCGATCATAACGGGCCGTCGTTAATAGGCCGTATTTGATGACGCTACGAAAATGGCCCAACGTATTAACGGGCCACAAACGGGCCGACTGTAACCACGGGCTGTATTTGGCACACAAGCAGAAAATGACAGTAACGGGCCGAAAGTAAACGAATGCTGGAAATGAGCCCAAGAATAAATGGGCCTTGAGAAGGCCGAAAGATAACATGGGCTGGAAACGGCCCAACGGAATAATGGGTCGTTAATGGGTATAAAGTGATACACTGTTCATTACAGGCCAGTTTTACCACGGGGCATTAATGGGCCGAGGGTTACTAAGGGCCTCGTATGGGCCAAAAGACGTCATGGGCCATACATGGGCCGGAAGTTAAAACGGGCTGGAATTATATTGGACGGCCCAGATGACGTTACTCGGCCTAATTCGGATAGGCCGTAAACGGGCCCTAGGTTAGCGGGTTGTAAATGGGCTATATGCGAACAGGCCGTTAACAGGCTTGTTTTTTGTATAATGGGCCGTTAATGGGTATAAAGTGATACACCGTTCATTACGGGCCAGTTTTACCACGGGTCGTTAATGGGCCGAGGGTTACTAAGGGCCTCATATGGGCCAAAAGACGTCATGGGCCATACATGGGCCGAAAGTTAAAACGGGCTGGAATTATATTGGACGGCCCAGATGACGCTACTGGGCCTAATTCGGATAGGCCGTAAACGGGCCCTGGGTTAGCGGGCTATAAATGGGCTATATGCTTACAGGCCATTAACAGGCTTGCCGTGGGCCGGCCCGCCACCTTTTGACCAAGTCAAACGGGCCGGCCTTTTCACAGGAATGGGCCTCTATTGGGTCGTGCCATGTGTCGACGTATCATAGGCGCTTTGGGTTCAATGAGTGGATGACATCTGTCCCAACGATGAGCCGACACATGTTTCCTCCAGCCAATGATGATTTTACACGTGGAAAATCCCCATTGGTCGGGGCTGTTAACGGGTTATCGGATCCAAAACTGGACCCGATAGCTTAACGGCGTTCCATTACGGTGGATGGCACGTGTCGGTCACCCTTGACGAAAGCACTTCTGTGACGCTCGATTTATCGTCATGGAAGTGGATACTTCCATGATGATAATTTTGGTAATGTCATGGAACACTTCTACGACAGCAGAGGTATGACTATCTTGATTCTGTCATAAATTTGTCATGGATGTACATGCATGACAAAAAACGTGACCTACTATGACAAACATGTATCATCACGGAAGTGTATTTTCTATAGTGTTATCGGGGACAAGCCTATATATTCATGGGCCCACATGGACGTCCATCATGTCGACTGCCGAGGAGAAAGGTTACCAGGGTGGATTCTTCTTCTTTGGTTCGTGTTACTGTATAGTACGTCTATCATTTCAGGCCTAATTAAGTTTGAGCGCATGCTACGCATCGTGAAGCCTCGCTCGATGCGGGAATTTTACGGTTCCAAAGCATGGTGTCACATCAAATTTGCGCATTGGGTATTCAAACACCACACACCACCTCCATATACATATGTTTGGACCACATGCATAGAGTGGGTTTTGTTTTCAGGCACTCCCTCACCAGGTTGTCGGCGACAAGCTAGCCCATTTTGCGGGGCCGTGTGGACGTCCATCACTTTGACCAACAACGAGCGAGAGAGGTTATATGACCAAGTTGGATTCTGCTTGGTCTGTATTACAGTACGTCTTGGTGAGATGCCCTCTCCTCCCGACGTGTGTGTGTGGGGGGGGGGCTACTTCGCACTACCTGCAACCTCCGTGGGGTCAGGAAAGTTCGGTTCATTTGCGAGGAACATGTGCCACATCAAAGTTGTGAATGGTTCTTAAATATCACACCACGCCCTTTTCATACATATAGTAGGGCCACCAACAAGTGGTTTGTATGTGGTCTCACCCATCTCGCGCCACAAGCACACAATTGTGGGCTGGCAGACGATCCACCTTTGTCCAGAAGCGAAAGGGGGTTTGACCATGATGAACTCCTATAGATTTTGTGTTATGGTAGGGTGAAATTTCAGACCTAGCTATTTGGGGGCATGCGTTCGTAGCTAGGATTCCCTTACCGCCGACACGAAGTGGGGTTTGTAGGGGGTGGACAACTGGCAATAATGTGCACTTTGTGCGACAGGTGCCACATCAAACTTGTGCATTGGGTATTTGAACATTAAACCATCCTTTTTCATACATATATTTGGTCCAGATGCAAGTGTGTTCGTGTTTTGACCCTTTCCGGCATTATTCTTTTTGCCAAATTTATGAACAGCAGACGAGTTGGATGCAGCAATTGTCTGTGATGGGGGACGCAACAGACATGGTTCGCTCAGACTACCCATGTGCCACGCCCGTGCCCCTGTCACTCAAATCAGCATAGTAGATTGGGTTCCATGAGGCTTTCCTCCCACTCTCAAAAATATCTACTACCTTGCAATCTAAAAGATATCTACCGCCTGGACGGTTTTTATGTTTGACCACACGATTAGTATGTGTGAACCGTGTGCGATGTCTGTTACTCTCGCTCTGCTTCAATTCCTTAATTCAAAATTTTAGTAGCCCCGGCATTTTATTCCCGCCTGCATCCCTCGCAATCTCAAAAAAAAATCTGCTCGCCTGGAGGTTTTTCTATTTGATAGCACACGATCAGTATGTTTTGACCGTGTGCGATGTCTGTAACTCCTGCTCTGCTTCTATCCCTTGATCCAAATTTTCAGTAGCTTTAGCATTTTACTCCCGCCTCTGCATCTCAAAAATATCTGCCCCGCCCTTGATCCAAATTTTCAGTAGCCCCGACATTTTACTACCGCCTAGTAGAAATTTCAGTTGTCGTGGTATTTCCTCAAACACCACCTTGGCCCCCCTCCACACACACACACACCCCAAAACCTCTGCTCACACAGACACACACCACCCTCCCTCGCTCGAAACCATTTGTAGGTCGCTAACAACGCCGCCGCTGCCACCTCCATCATCAATCTCTGCCTATGTGACGGGGAGCTCGAGGAGCCAATGGCCCAAAAGAGGTTTATCGCAGCCTCTTCGTCCGACGTCGGCGAGGTGGCCACCGAGGTGTCCCCGTCGTGCTCCGCGGGCTCTTTATCCAGCTGTCGTCGCCGGTTGCCCGATCCGCCCACCGCCGCGCCCCTATGTTTGTTTAAGGACTTCCCCATCCTCCCTCGGGCCCAGCCGTCGATGAGGTCCTACTTCGGGGTCCGGCAGCGGAGGTGGGGGCCGTGGATCGCCGAGATTATGGATCGGGAGACACATACCCTCTGGTGGCTCAGTAGCTTCCACATGGCCGAGCTCGCGGCCATGGGGTACGATCGCTGGCAGGTCCGCTACCACGACGCAGCGGCTAGGCTCAATTTCCCCTTCGGTACATGTCCGGTCGACCTCGTCCCGCCGGAGTCAGGGGTGGTGAGCTCGGCTATGGCGCGGGAGGACCGCAAGGCGAGGGAGCGCCTCGAGGCCGAGGCCGGCAACGATGCCTACATGCAAGAGCTCCGTCGACAGCACCCGGAGCTAGTGGAGGCGGAGCGGATGATCTTTGCCGACACGGAGGGCGGCGAGGTTATCGTGCTCTCCTCCGATGACGAGGTCACAGCGGCGAGGACGGCGGTGCGGAGGGCGTTGAGGCGGGCGGCGAGGATGAGGAGATCGACGTCGACGAGTGGAGGGGTGTCTTCCCCAACGACCCCGACGCCGGCACCGACCCGGACCCGGCTCGCGGCACACCGTACCTGACGGGGAAGGATTGGCTCGACCTCCACTTCGACAGAACGTAATTTAGTTTACTGTCTTCGCATGCGAAGCTTTTGGTGCTGAGAGGCTCTTGGGGCTGCTGAGCCTCATCCAGTAGAGCTAGATCGCGTCAGTCTTAAGGTGGAGGTCGAGCATAAGGGGCACCAAAGAATAGTTAAGAGGGTTTTTTTGAGGGTACGCCAATGGCGTACCTTAGCTTTATAGAAGATAGAGTAATATGTACACGAGATTACACAATGCTAGCTAGGGATCACACATCGATCCTAACTCAGCCTCCACACCACTCCCTAGCTATACTCGACTACTCTACTATCGTTTGTCCTCCGAAAGCTCCTGCTCTGGCCCAAGTCTTGAGATCATCAAAGATTAAACCTACAGTATCCCACTCGTTCTTGATCATGCCCGTGCCGAAGACCCTCACATTCCTTTGCTTCCATAACGTCCAGCAAGTTAACGTCACGAAGGTGTCAAAACCTTTCCGAGACTGCTTCTCTATACGCTTTCTCATATCCGTCCACCACTGCACCAATCTTGAGTCATAGTTTAGGCAAATGTCTGCCGTCAAGCCCATCCTAGTCAAGCTGCGTGACCACACTTGTCGCGAGAACACGCACTGTAACAAGATGTGGTCAACCGTATCCTCCTCCTGATCGCACATGTAGCATTTAGAGGTTTGGTCTTGAAGTCCGTGCCTGGTTCTCCTGTCCGAGGTCCACAGGCGATATTGTACGGCTAGCCACATGAAAAGCTTTCATGCGAGTGGTGTCCAACATTTCCATATGGCTCCCAAACAATGGAATCTGACTCCTCCTTCGCATAGCATCTTGTACGCAGATGATGCGGTGTATACTCCAGACGTGTTCCAAGCCCAGATGGGTCGGTCCTCGACCTGATCATCCAAATGAACTTCCAAGAGAATCTCCCCAAGGCCGATGAACTGGCTAAGGCCCTCAGTGCAAAGGTCGCCCACGACGTCGTCCATCCAAGAGTGCATGCTCAGTGCATCTCGTACAAGTCTCCTGTTAGCCACTTGAGTCCGCACCTTTGCCACCAGCAAGGGGGCGAGGTCTGCAATGGCTGCTCCATGAATCCATCTATCTTTCCAGAACAAGGCCTTTCCTCCCGACCCGATATCCCATTTCACTAGGCTCCGAAAAGCTTGATCCACCTTTTTGTCCGGGGTTAGATTGAGTCCTTGCCATGGCCGGGAATCATCCGTGCGTCTCAACCATTCCCATCTAAGTCTTAAGGCGATACCGTGCTTCTGCAGATCCATAATACCCAAGCCTCCGAAGTGCTTGGGTCTGCACACTCTAGCCCAGGAGACGACGCATTTACCTCCGTTCACCGCCTCTGTTCCGGCCCAGAAAAAAGCTCGGCAACCTTTGTCCACTCTCTCTAGAGCCCATTTAGGTGCTTCCGCAATCATTATGTGATGTGTAGCGTGCGCTCTCATTACTTGATTGACAAGAATTAGCCTCCCCGGCCTTGTCACGAGGCCCCTTTGCCATCCTGGCAGTATATGGAGAGCCGTGTCAACAATCGGCTGCCACTTCGACCTTTTGAGTTGCTTGATGCTAAGCTGGAGTCCAAGATATTTGCATGGGAAAGTGTCTATTTTCCATGGCAGGGCCGACTGAACAAGTTGTACATCCTCATTCTTCGCTCTGATCAAGATAGCCGCGGATTTGGAGTAGTTTACTTTGAGCCTGGATGCCACTCCGAAAATGGCAAGGATATCCTTGATGCACATGAGATCCGGCCAAGTTGGTTTTATGAAGAGCACCACATCGTCTGCATAAAGTGACAGGCGTTGCATTGGGCTACATCCGTTAATGGTACTAAGCACTCGTGCCCCATGCGCCTTGGTGATGATTGTCGTGAGCACGTCCATAGCAATGACAAACAACAAGGGGGATATCGAGTCCCCTTGTCTCAGACCTTTAGCGTGCATGAACTTACCGCCAGCACATCCGTTCACTAACACTCTCGAGCTGGCGGTGGTGAGGAAGATCGCAATGCAAGAGTTCCATCGGTCCGAGAAGCCCTTGGCTCTCAATACCTCAAACAGAAACGGCCACGCCAGCGAGTCGAATGCTTTAGTAATGTCGAGCTTGAGCATTACTCCTTTGGCTTTCCTCCTATGCATCGTGCGCGCCATTTGTCGAACCAAGAGAAAATTGTCATGCAAGCATCGACCCTTAATGAATACGGACTGGTTCGTCTGAACAAGCTCTCCCATGCGCGGCCTTAGTCTGGCAGTCAGCAGCTTAGAAGCTATCTTGGGCATACTGTGCACAAGGCTAATAGGTCGGAAGTCGGACACCGTGCATGCTTTCGGGGTTTTTGGTATTAGAGTGATCAGTGCCTGGTTTAGTCTTCCAAAACCCCTACCATTGCCAAGAAAAAACTTATGGATCGCGGCTATAAGATCCACCTTGATAATCTCCCACGCCTTTTGAAAGAAGATGCCAATGAACCCATCCGGCCCAGGTGCTTTATCCGAAGGCATATCCTTGATAACCGCCCAAATCTCGTCCTCAGAGAACACGCGATCTTGATCTGAGAGGTCAACGGCCGTGACTCCAAGCCCCTCCAGATCAAGCGTGAATTCTCGGGCCCTGTCCTGGCCTAGTAGATCCTTGTAAGCTTTGTAGAATGCATCCTCCTTTCCTTTCTGATCCGTGATGATGTGCCCGTCTATGGTCAAGGAAGGAATGTAATTTTTCATGCGTCTTCCATGCGTCTAAGAGGTGTTTTTTTTTTTTAACTTTCGTTGGATATGCCAGACTACTACTGGACGAAGGTCGTGATCGTAATTCAAGGGCAGCATGCACGCATGACCGTCAGATCGGAGAGCTCAACGGCGCGGATTGAGCGTAGATCTTACAGCAGCCCTCTTCTCGCCCTCTCTCCAACGCTTCGTAGGGTTTTTCTCTCGTTTCGGTTCTCGGTGAGGCCTTCTTCCCAGCCATCGCGACGGCGGCCGCCATGAGAGCCCTCCTCTCCCTCTCCAAGCTTGCCCGTCGTCTCCCCACCTCCCTAGCCGCCACCAGAGTCGCAGCGCCCCTTCTCCAACGGCACCTTCACGCCGACTCCTCATCTCCTTCTCAAGCGCCGCCCCCTTTTGCATCCCGCATCCTCCAATCCGAAGAGAGCCCGAACCCGAGCACTGATTTGGAACATGCTCAGCCCGCTCCCGACCCTGTCCTCGATGAGTTCCTCGCCCGCTTGGTCACCGCGCTCCGTCCGACGCTTGCCGCCGCCTTCCCCACCCACACCCGCCCCGTGCTCGACGAAATGCTTCGTCTTATCGCGGAGGCCGTCCTCGACCGCCTCTCCGGAGCCGATCCGGGGCCAGACACCGTCGAGCTCAGCGACGACCTCTGGGCGGCGGTGTGGGAGGTCAGCGCCTCCGTGCGAGAGGCCATGCGCCGGGACCAGGTCCGCGCCGACCTCCGTAACTACCTTCACTCCGACGATGTCAAGGAGATGACGCGGTTCGCCGTCGACGTAGGCATCCGCGGCGCTATGCTCCGCGAGCTGCGCTTCAAGTGGGCCCGCGAGAAGCTCGAGGAGGTCGAATTCTACCGCGGCCTCGACGTCATGCGCCAACAAGCTGATGCCGCTGATAGCCCTGCCGCACCCCCGCCGGCGAGGCTAACCGCGTTGCCGCAAAGGAAGGGGGAGGTTAAGTTCAAGATCTCTGGCTTGGACTTGTCAGACCCAAAGTGGGCTGAGGTGGCTGAGCGGGCGGCTGAAGCTGAGGCACACTTTGTGCCAGAGGAGGCCAAGGCTGTAGATGGGAAGGCGAAGAAGGCCGAGGAGCAACTGCTGGCAGTTGAGCCGAGGAAAGGCAACCCAGTTCCTGCCATGGAGGAGTGGAAGGAGGAGCTCCGACCAAAGCGCGTTGACTGGATGGCACTCCTTGAGCGGGTTAAGGCCCGCAATGTTGAGTTATATCTCAAGGTCAGGTTTTCCACTTTAATGATATTTGTTGTTGCTTTATGCTCTATATATGTTTCGTTCTTCTATAGTTTGTTCAATAGCTTCAGTAGTTGTTGTGCCAAAATGGCCTTACTGCATGCTTAACTAGTTCGTTCAGTAAGAAGTGTCCATTCTCTTCATCAAACAGAAAATAACACTGAGGTGACGATGTCTTCAGGCCTGATCTGCCTTCATATTACTATAAGTATTGAGATGTTAAAGGGCATAATCAGGTTGTATGTCCCCACATCTCAATTCCGGGGCTTGTATGTCCTAAATACAGTCAACAGTAAAGGGCCCATCAACACAACTCTCCATCTGTTCCCAAGTATAACTCACTGTTAACACTCTATGGTCTCAATTCTGCAAGTTTACCACTAACTTTTATCATAGCATGCTGCTAGGTGCTTTAGAAGTATTGCCTACGAATATTTATTTCCTGGCATGATGATTTTGATGTGGCAAGCGCAAGTGCTTTTACATGTCTTAATAGTGGATATGAGAAAGGATTGATATCATGCTCTCCAAATGATGCATTTGTGGTTTGTGTAACTTTGGTATTTAGATGAACTTCCGCCTCGGTTGCTTTGATAATAAATTTGAACGCTATTACATGTGTCCCATGATGTGAAAGGTTATTCTTGACTGGCTTTTGTCTAGCCTGCTACTATTTCGGCCTTCTGTAAGTTAGTTAAAACTGTCTGAGTTTACATGGAAACGAAACTTCAGTTTGCGATGGACAATGTATATCACTGATCGAGTTCAGTCAGAGATAATCTGAGTCCAACCTCTCACTTAATTTGCCCTTGTTTTCTCTAATATTTTTGGCATAGAATTGCTCGAGTTTTGCATTCAAATACATGGTTATATCAACCTACTGAAGGGCTGAAATGATGTTAGTTACTTTGCATAGCTGGCCAGTTAACATTTTGTTTCAAATGCCTGCACGGGCTGCACTAATTCAGCAAACACTAATACTCTTGTATAATTTGTCATGTGCACTTTGTTTCAATTTATTGGTTGCTGAAATTCTTAGCACTAATACCTCACATTTGCACTTTGTTTCAATTTATAGGTTGCTGAAATTCTTTTGGATGAAGATTCATTTGCTGCAACTATCCGAGATTACTCCAAGCTAATTGATCTTCACTCTAAAGCAACTCAGGTGCAAGATGCAGAAAGGATACTTGGTAAAATGAAAGAGAAGGATATCGCACCTGATATCCTCACATCCATCACCTTAGTCCACATGTTTTGCAAATCTGGCAATCTTGAACAAGCCATGCGGGCGTTTGACTTCATCCAAAAGGAGGGTCTCCAACCAGATACGAAACTCTTTACATCAATGATTAGTGCCTGTATTAATGCTGGAGATCCGAAACAAGCAGAGAAATTGGTAAAAAAAATGGATGAGCTTTCCATGAAACCCAGCAGGGAATTATACATGGATGTGATGCGGGCATATGCTGAGCGTAACTTAGTAGATGGAGCTCAAACGATGAAAACAAGAATGTCATTTGCTGGAATCGAGCCCCCGTTGGAGTGCTTCACATTGTTTATAGAAGCATATGGACGGGCTGGCAACCCTGATCACGCGTATGAATCGTTTGAACAGATGAGGAAGAATGGGCATGAACCAGATGACCGTTGCCTGGCAGGTATGATTAATGCACTCATGAAGAAGAACCAGCTGGACCAGGCTTTGAAGTTGCTGCTGAGTTTGGAGAAGGAGGGTGTTAAACCTGGAGTTAAGACAAATCTGGTACTACTGGATTGGCTGTCCACGTTGCAGTTGGTGCAAGAGGCTGAACAACTTGTACAGAAGATAAGAAAGGCGGGAGAAGAGCCCCTAGAGATCCATGTTTACCTTGCTGATATGTATGCGAAATCACGCCAGGAAGAGAAAGCCCGCAAATCCCTCAAGATCTTGGAAGAGAAGAAGAGACTGCTGAAGGCTGATCAGTTTGAGAGGATTATAAGAGGCCTTCAGGTAGGGGGTTTCTCGGAAGATGCAAGCAAATATTTCAAAATGATGAGATCTCGTGGCTTTGTTCCATCAGGAACAGTCGAGGCCGGGGTCACAGGCGTGGGTCGCCCGGCTGGCAGGTAGCTAGCTGGTCATGGCACTGATTCTGTTACGAAATCTAGCAGTAGCACCGAGGACGGCACAGCTTATTCAGAGGAACTGATGTGATAAAGATCCCCATTATCTGGCGAATTTTGGTTGTTATTTAAGGTCTGTAGACCATAAGCTCTGATGAAGTTGATGAGTGCGTGAACCCCTGGTGTTAGTTCCATGATTTTTCTGCTCTCATAAATCGGGTCTTGCACTTGTATTTCATATAACATGTTTTGTCATTGTAAAATCTGAATCGCCAGCTTGTGCCAAGAAACAGATTTATTTATCTTTCTCGGAGCAAATACCCCTGAGTTTCTCCCAAGAGCTTGGTTAGCACGTCTAAACGTGATTAGTGGTGAGTTCACTCCACCCCATTTTTTGTCTTCTGTTTAGAACCCAGCAGACCCCTCTCGTTTGGAAGAGTTCACTCCCCACTTCACCCAATCTCACTCAACCTCATACATGCCTCTACAAAAAATGAGACCAACCCAAGGGCTAACCCTCGTTGGCTTTTTTTAGTCTAGCTACAATGTGTAGTAACATAGAGTAGTAACATGCCTATGTTACTACCTCTATAATGGGGAGTAACATATGTGTGATAACATGAAAGACTTCATTTATTAGGCTATACACTCATCTTACCTTAATATGTGTGATGTTACTCATACTAGTAGTAACTAGCATATGTATGATATTACTCCCTCTGGTCCTTTTTACTCTGCACATTGGATTTGCCGAAAGTCAAACTTTGCTAAGTTTGACCAAGTTTATGTTAGAAATTATTAGCATCTATAATATCTAATAAATATAATATGAAAACATATTTTGAGATGAATCTAATGATATTGGTGTAGTTATGTGAATGTCAATAATTTTTTATATAAACTTGGTCAAAGTTGAATGAGATTGACTTCAGACAAACCTAATATGCAGAGTAAAAAGGACCGGAGGGAGTACTACCTATGTTACTCCCATTGTGGGTAGTCTTATAGGAGAAACTCCGTGAACACCGTTTGTCCAAGCCGGAACTTGAACTTGGGTGGGCTGGCAGCTAACCCAGCTGTCCAGCCAACGGGTCAACGCCCCGTCCTCCATACATGCCTCTACACTTGCATGGTAGCTCGATCAAACCAGCAACCGACCACCTCACATGTTTTGAATGGGAACTTATGTACCCCGCTCATGTTTCAAATGGGGGAGTTTTCTAAAAGTACGTACATATATAGTTTTACCGCGACACAAACCAGCCAGTCAACCCGCCGATTACTCTTATTTTCCTGCCGTGGCTCCTACCCAAAATGCATCGTCCAGCTGCCCCTCCTAATCATCGTCATCCTAAATTTCAAATTTCAAAATCTGGCCACGCCGTTTGTCGCTACAAATCTTGCATCGATGCTCTGTTGTTTGTCGCTACAAATTTCCTGCTTGTTTTTTTTTTTTTCGAAACGGAGGCAAAAGCTTTGCCTCATCTCATTAATAAAGAAGGGTTTAAACATACATAGTCTTAAGCGGGGATATCACCCCGCCACGAATGGAGAAAGACCTACTCTCGCGGCATGATACAACTCAGATGTTTAGCCCCGGCCGAGACCCAATCTCTAGCCTCACATTTTATGCGATCGATGATGAGCGACGGCAAGGTGGCCTTGTTTTTGAAAACCCTCGCGTTTCTCTCGTTCCAAATCTCCCAAACAACCAACATCAGCAGTGTTGACATTGCGCGCCTTCTGTGGCCTTGCCGCAAGGTCGTGGCCTCCCACCAGGCGAGGACCGAGGGCAAAGCCTGCCACGCATCGGTGTCAATCTCAGGCGCCCCCAGCCAAGATTTTACCGCGTTCCAGATGCGAATGGAGAACCTACATTTGAACAGCATGTGTGCCGCAGACTCCGGCACACAGTGGCAAAGCTTACAGAAGCCGCAGTTTGGCCACCCTCGCTTCTCCAGCCGGTCGGCAGTCCAGATTCTGTTTTTTAGGACAAGCCAAGCGAAGAATTTGCATTTGGGTGGAGCCCAGTTTCCCCACACTGCAGGCACCATAGCTGAGTTGATCGTCCCCAGGAACTGAGCTCTGTAAGCGGACGCCGCGGAGTATTTCCCATTGGCGGTGAACTTCCAAGCAATGTCGTCGGCAGTGTCAACCTGAAGCTGAACTTGCTCCAGGCTTGACCACAGAGCGCAAAATTGTGCGATGTGGTTGACGGATAGTCCTCTAGCCAAGTCAATGTTCCTGGACCAAAGCTGTTCGTTCATCGCGGCCCTTACCGTGAGGTTCTTGCCCTTGGAGATTTCGAAGATCAGGGGAGCGATGTCCCTAGGCTTGGCCCCAAGCAGCCATGGAGAGTGCCAAAATTTGGCGATTCTGCCGTCGCCTACCGTGATGGTTGTCGCCGCATAAAAAAGATCCATGTCTCCTTTATTACATGGTTTCCCCAATCCCACCCAGGCCCTTTCCTGATCTTTCCATTCGTGCCACGCCCAACGCAGCCGGAGCGCACGGGCGTATTTTCTGAGGTCCAGGATCCCCAACCCGCCATATTCTTTTGGTCTGCAGACAAGCTTCCAGTTTACCTTGCATTTACCGCCAGAGACCTTGTCAGAGCCTGCCCAGAGGAAAGCGCGCTCAATCTTCTCTATATCATCGAGGGTCCCTTCCGAAAGGATGAGGGACGTAACATGGAAGGTAGTCTGCGCCGTGAGGACCGCCATGACAAGAGCTGCCCTACCGACGGCAGTAATGTGCCCACCTTGCCAGGGTACAAGCTTCCCCGCCACCTTGTCGACCAAAGGTTGAATGTCGGTCCTTCGTAGCCGGTGCACTGAGAGAGGCAGCCCCAGGTACTTCAGGGGGAAGGAGGTCCGCTTTACCGGGAAGCCATCGAACAGCGCGTCGAGATCGATGCCATCACAGCGGATGGGCACCACAAGGGTCTTCTCCAAATTGGTGACGAGGCCCGTCACCTCCCCAAAACCGTGCAAGATGGCATTTAAGCGCACGATGTCCTCGCGTATGGGAGCCACAAAGATTGCCGCGTCGTCAGCGTAAAGAGAGGAGCGGAGGCAAGCTGCCCGGCCGCCCACTGGGGTCAGCTGGTTCTTGCGAGTGGCAATGTCCAGGAGGTTTTGCAGTGGGTCTATGGCAAGCACAAACAACAGCGGGGATAGAGGATCTCCTTGCCGGAGGCCAATATGGTGCAAAATGGGGTCGCCTAGAATCCCGTTGATAGAAACTCTAGATGTTGAAGATCGCAACAATGCAGCAACCATGTCTCTGAACCTAACCGGAAACCCGCGATGGCTGAGGAGGTCGAGCAGGTAATCCCATCGAACAGAGTCGAAAGCTTTCTTAATATCTAACTTGAGGAGAAGTGAGGGTTTCTTGAGACGGTGCAGTCTGCGGGTCAAATTCCGAACGTAAAGAAAGTTATCATGAATGCTCCGCGTCTTGATGAAAGCGCTCTGCGACTTGGAGACAAGCTTGTGCATAAGTGGCGCTAGCCTAGAGGCCATCATCTTGGCCACAATCTTGGCAATCGCGTGGATGAGGCTGATGGGCCGATAATCTGAGATACTCTCAGCGCCTTCTTTCTTGGGAAGAAGCACAATAGTCGCAGAATTTACCCAGTGAAAGTGCTCCGCTCGCAGGTCCGAAAAATTATTGATCACAGCCATGACGTCACCCTTAATGGTGACCCAACAAGCTTTGAAAAAAGCCACGGAGAAGCCATCAGGGCCGGGCGCCTTATCCTTGGGTAGCTGATCAATGGCATCGGTTACCTCCTTCTCCGAAAAAGGGTCGCCGAGAGACGACAGATTGCAGTGGGCGAAATCCATGTTCTCCCAGTTGAAGTCGTTGTATCTTCTCTGCCCCTTATGCAGCATAGAGGCGAAGTGATCTTGGGCGAGCTTCTCTTTCTGCGCGTGTTGCGTGACCCAACCCGCCCCATTCCGGAGCCGGTGAATGAAGTTCTTTCGTCTGCGCCCGTTGACCCGAAGATGAAAAAATCTCGTGTTGGCGTCTCCCTCCTTAAGGTTTGTGATACGAGAGCATTGGCGCTTGCGCGATCGCTCGAGGACAGAAAGGCCAATGACCCTCCTCTTAAGCCTTTTTCTCAAATCAAACTCCTCCGAGGAGAGTGCTCTGGAATCCATGGCAATATCGATACGGAGAATAACCGCCAGAGCCATGTGTAGTTGAATCTTGGCGGAGGAGAAGAAAGTGTTACTCCAGCGGCGAAGTTGAATACCCAAACGACGGAGCTTGTCATGCAGCTTTTGGCAAGGCTCCGTGTGCACTGAAGGCTTTCCCCAGCAGTTGGCGACCTCTTGATGAAAACCCGGCAGCTTGGTCCAAAAGTTCTCAAAACGAAACGACCTTGGTCGTTTGGGTCCTCGGTCACTGGAGAGGAGGAGCGGGCAATGGTCGGAGAGGGAGGAAGATAGAGCGGTAAGGATGTGACTGTCGAAGAGCAGGTCCCAATCTGAGTTGCAGAAGAAACTATCAAGTTTGCAAAGGGTTGGGTCTATCCTCTCGTTGCTCCAAGTGAATTTTCTATTCTGAAGGCGAATTTCTTTTAGCTCGCAGGAGTTCAGAGCGGTTCTAAAGCGGTTAATGCGCGAAATATTGACATTC
>LR738714.1:395060886-395103032 GCA_902687465.1 Secale cereale | reverse complement strand
TTCCTTCTTTTTCGAGGCGGAGCTCATTAAGTGTGGGGTGCTGTTGGCTTGGACTGGGCCGTGCCGTGCGACCCTGTCCGGATAGGTCCACGTTCGTGTTCGTACGCTAGTTGGAGAACTTTTTTTTAATGTCTCAAAAAAAAAAGTTGGAGCACTTTTTATTATGAGGGGTCTTGGAGACCTTTTTTTTTTTTTTTGCGGGGTAGGTCTTGGAGACCTTGCTCAGCCTGTCTGCGATGCCATGCATCTGAAATGGGGGAACGGATCCTCTAACATCACGAATGAATGTCGCGAAGCTACAGTGTAAATTCAGTGCAAAACGGAGAAGCGATGTCATAGGCATTGTAGCAACATGTATTGTAGAAAGTTACTGTTCATAAAAAATAAATATGAAAATGATTTTATTGCACCATAATTTTATTTATATGTAATTTTTGTAAATATATATAGTAGATTTGCAATTTGCAAATTAATTCAAGTTATTGTAGCCTTAATCATATATGGATGTAAAGAAGGGATGTCAGATACTGTAGCTTCCCTAACATCCCTTCGTGATGTTAGAGGATCTCGTTCCCTGAAATGGATCAGTCTGACAACTAAATTAATCTACACAAGAAGAAGAATCCACGCCAAATTTCTCATCCATGGATCATCAATAATGATCTTCACCATTTCCAGTATAGATTTCCCGAACAAGCAAATAAGTATCACACCCAAGGATTGTACCTGTACAATATTTTTAGAATATTTATTATCTTGTATATTTAGGGAAATTTAACTTGTATAGTTGATCAGAGCACTACAACTCGCGGATCGGACACATATATAAAACACATGCGGGATCTCTTTATTTCTTCGAATTATCACCGTACAGATGTCTTGATGCAAAGAATTCTACATACATAACCATCACAAAAGAATCGAATATGTATTCTCAAAGAAGAAAAAGAAACGTCTATGTACATGTGTAAATATATGGCCAACCTAGCTTACCTCTAGGATAGCAAGTGGACATATGTTCTCTGAGATGCCAGATCCGGTTAGGATTTGTAGGACCGACTCACCTCCGCATATATTTCCACAATACCACGTGCAGCGCCGGCCTCTTGACTAGTTTGGACTAGCGTAGTACTAGTACTTGGATCATCAGGGCTTGAATGGGATGTCCAGGCCGCTGGCGGAGACGGCGACGAGGAGGACAGAGTACGCGAATGGCAGCAGACGCCTCGCGAAGACGTGGAGGCACGGCTTGTCAGAGAGGACGGGGACGTGCAGAAAGACGGCTGTCGCCATCTCAACGGCAGCGGTGGCGACGACCACGGCGAGGATAAGGTAGTGGAAGACCGGGCCGAAGATTGGTCCGGCCTGCGGCGGGTGGAAGGCAGTGCTCATACCGAACACCAAACTGGCAGAACCCACTGCCCAGAAAGAGGTTGCGAGTCGCGCCTTCGTCGGGGAAGCCCCTGGGAACACGGACTGCGCGATCTCGCTCACCATGGGTGCTTGCGCTTCCAGATCAAGGTTGGGCGTGGCGGTGTTGTTTCAGCTAGCGACGGATGTCATTGTGGCTGCTGAATTGCTGGATCGAATGAACAATTAATTAAACTGCAGCTCCTAGACTCTTTTTTCGACACTTTGCAGCTCCTAGACTCCTAGTGCTAATACGAATTGAATAATAATTGCGCCCGGTTTTATAGTGGCTGCACGCCTGCACCAGTGTGTGGTCTGACACGTCAGTTCTTTTTTTATAATGGCACGAGGCCAATTGTATTGGGATTTTTTGACGATGTAGCACATCAAACCGTTCATATGTTGAGCACATGAAAGCACCGTTGAAACTTTCATCATGTGGAGTTCGGCCAGCAATTGTCGTCCACATAGTAGTTTCAAATGCAATTGTTGTTCACGCGGTTTTGTGTAGCTATACAAGTGCAATGATATCTTGTGGAGTGTCCACGAGTGCCAGACGTCCTCCTCAAGAACCCTGCTAAAAAGAGACATCCACATCAAGAACCCTGTAAAGAAAATAAAAAAACACAATCATCAAAGATTACTAATGAAATGTTTTCTACTTAGATCTGTCCGAAGACCGATGACCATGGGGCCCTCTTGATGGTCAATTTTATCCCAGTAAGAATATCACATGAAACCAACATCCAAAGAAAACTTCATAAAACAATTTTTGGAAGTTTTAGATAAACTGAAAAAAGTTGGGATGTTAAGAGGGTGATGTTATATAGCCGCGCCAAATTCTACAACATGTCACTGGATGCAAGCTATGAAAAAACAAAATTCAGTGATGAATAGTGATGTTACTGTGTTTGAACCTGAATTTTCGCATGGATATAAAGCATCACTTGTTGAAATATGTTGCCTGCCTCCCTCCATCAGTTCGGACTTTTGGATGAGTTGGCTGGTGCATGAATTCAATATGGTATCAGAGCCAAGAGGTCTTGAGTTCAAGACCCTGCCAATGCAGTATTAAATAAAACGATTCTGCGGCCTACACCGATCCCATGTCTAAGGACTAAAATAGCCTAGACATAAGGGGGAGTATTGAAATATATTGCCTGCTTCCCTCCATCAGTTCGGACTTTTGGATGAGTTGGCTGATGCATGAATTCAATATCACCCTCTTAACATTCCATCTTTTAAAAGGAAATATGCCCTAGAGGCAATAATAAAGTTGTTATTTATATTTTTCTTATATATCATGATAAATATATTTTATTCATGCTAGAATTGTATTAACCGAAAACTTAGTACATGTGTGAATACATAGACAAAATAGAGTGTCCCTAGTATGCCTCTACTAGACTAGCTCGTTAATCAAAGATGGTTATGTTTCCTAACCATAGACATGTGTTGTCATTTGATGAATGGGATCACATCATTAGGAGAATGATGTGATGGACAAGGCCCATCCATTAGCTTAGCAACTTGATCGTTTAGTTTTACTGCTATTGCTTTCTTCATGACTTATACATGTTCCTCTGACTATGAGATTATGCAACTCCCGAATACCGGAGGGACACCTTGTGTGCTATCAAACGTCACAACGTAACTGAGTGATTATAAAGATGCTCTACAGGTGTTTCCGAAGGTGTTCGTGGTGTTGGCATAGATCGAGAATATGATTTGTCACTCCGAGTGTCGGAGAGGTATCTCTGGGCCCTCTCGGTAATACTCGTCATAATAAGCCTTGCAAGCAAATGACTAATGAGTTAGTCATGAGATGATGTATTACAGAACGAGTAAAGAGACTTGCCGGTAACGAGATTGAACTAGGTATGATGATACCAACGATTGAATCTCGGGCAAGTAACATACCGATGACAAAGGAAACAACGTATGTTGTTATGCGGTTTGACCAATAAAGATCTTCATAGAATATATATGATCCAACATGAGAATCCAGGTTCTGCTATTGGTTATTGATCGGAGATGTGTTTCAGTCATGTCTACATAGTTCTCGAACCTGTAGGGTCCGCACGCTTAACGTTCGATGACGATTTGTATTATGAGTTATGTGATTTGATGACCGACGTTTGTTCGGAGTACCGGATGAGATCAAGGACATGACGAACAATCTCAAAATGGTCGAGATGTAAAGATCGATATATTGGAAGGCTATATTCGTACATTGAAAAGGTTCTGAGTGATTTGGGTATTTTTCGAAGTACCGGAGAGTTACGGGAATTCGTATTGGGCCTTAATGGGCCATACGAGAAAGGAGAGAAAGGCCTCAAGGGTGGCTGTGCCCCTTCCCCATGGACTGTTCTGAATTGGACTAGGGAAAGGGGGCGCCCCCTTCCTTCCTTCTCCTTCTCCCTTCCCATTTTCCTATTCCATGTGGGAGTCGGAATCCTACTAGGACTAGGGAGTCCTAGTAGGACTCCACACTTGGCGCGCCCCCTCTAGGGCTGGCCTCCTCCTCCTCCCTTCTTTATATACATGGGTAGGGGGCACCCCAAGGTACTCCAAGATTTGTCTTAGCCGTGTGCGGTGCCCCTCTCCATAGTTACACACCTCGGTCATATCGTTGTAGTGCTTAGGCGAAGCCCTGCGCTGGTAGCTTCATCATCACCATCACCACGCCATCGTGCTGATGAAACTCTCCTATGACGCTCAACTGGATCAAGAGCTCGTGGGACGTCATCGAGCTGAACATGTGCTGAACGCGGAGGTGCCGTACGTTCGGTGCTTGGATCGGTTGGATCGCGAAGACGTTCGACTACATCAACCGCGTCACTAGACGCTTCCGCTTTCGGTCTACGAGGGTACGTAGACACACTCTCCCCTCTCGTTGCAATGCATCTAGTAATTACATCTTGCGTGATTGTAGGATTTTTTTTTTGAAATACTATGTTCCCCAACACTTTTTCGGTCTTTTTGAAACTTTAAAACATTGTTTCCATGTGATTTTCATCGGATTGTTGGGTTCGTGTGATATTCTCCCTTCATTCTGGAATCTTTACTGTGTGAGTTTTTTCTCTTGGGAACAAAATAGACACCCTCCAATGTGGTACAAAAGCGTGTGCTAGGATCATCTACAAGTTAGATGCACCTAATCCGGCCCTCAAACGCACGCAGATGCACTCGGGCGCTTCCGCATGCACTGATCGGGTATTTCTCATTTTGTTGCATCCACAACCGTGTACCTTAGATCCGGCACCTCATATCCATGCAACTCATGGGGCGTAAAAAACAAACCTACATATACCAACAAACAAACTTAAATCGGGCATAATTCACATCAAAGCATTCATCGGACAACCAAATTAAGAAGTTTTCATCGGACGGATAATACTTAAATATAATAAAAATTAAACAGAAAAGGGCGTAGGAAATCACCATTTCCTCTTCGCCCCCTTCCCCTTATGGTCGGCGGTGCTGCTTTAGCCCTCCTTATACGCGTTGACAACCAAAGAGTCATCATCCTCGATGGATGCATCGCCGACGTCCGAGGAGATCTGCCCAGCCAGCCTCCGAAGCAAGCGCTCCTGCTCTTGGGCGTGACACTGCGCCCTCGCCTTGGCCATGACATGTGCCTTCACCTCGCGCTCCGATAACTCGATGGCGCCCCGAAGCATTTTGGCATTCTTGTGCCGGAGCCACCGCACACTGCCTCCGCCGTCGCCGGGGAATAGCGGAGAACCGACGCGAGCAACGTATCATCGGGATTCACCGGTGCGTGTGCTTTCCCAACACCTCGCCAACGCCTCCCCCGTTGACACCCTCTCCCTCGCATGTTATTGCTCGTGGCATGCGCCAGCGATGGCACGAGCACCCAACAATGGCCATGGACACCCTCCGAAGGTGGCAGTGAAGGGCAGTAGGGGCGGTGTATTTGAAGTGGCACTGAGCGGGCAAAACTGCGTGCCGGACAGGAAGGGTCGACAATGTCATCGCAATGCGTTGCCGGGCGACATTGGGCTACGCGTCGCAGCATGAGCTTCTGCTACCACTGCCCTGATCCAGCCGCGACCGTAGAGTGCAATATGGAGGGCGATCTCCTCCACGTCATCGGGCCCTGCATCTCGTAGTAGGCTCTCCTAGTCGGAATCGCTGTTGGAGCCCGCGTTGCTGCCGTCGCTCGCCATAGACCAGTTGGAAGAGGAGGAGACAAAGAGAGTGGAGTGGTAGACTGAAGTGGACTGCGGTCTAGGGTTCGTCCGGATTTGAAATATATGTGGGGTTCGTGCGGGCCACGGTGGGTCGGGCTGACGCGGCGGACACGCCACAACCTCCCCATATCTGCCCTAGATTTGGGCTGGATATGAAGGGTCCCACACAGTCCAGGCATTTCGTGCCGATTTGAGGAGCCAGGTTGTATCAGCTTTTTCTGACCGGTCAGCGACCGGCCACCCGACTTTTGAGGTCGGTTTGAGTCTGGTTGTTGATGCTCTAAGGTTCATCATTCCTACTTTATTGCTTGAATTATGCTTACACCATCAATCAACATCGGAAATTTGCAGGGGCACACATGTGGGGGGGTTCACACTTGCTCAGTCGTACAATTGCTTCACAACCAGTAAACTCATTTGATTCTCTGCATGTGTTTATAGCATCTCCAGTCATTTGGCCCCCGAGGACGCCAAAAAGAGCTGCCTAGAGCCGAACCGGCGCTTGCTTGGCGCCTGGGGGCGATTGCGTTCCCAGTCGAGGACGGCCTCGAGGGTGCGGCCGGGCATGCCCCACCACTCGCGCCGCCTGTCGGGGTTGAGGCGGCCGCGGGGGATGATGCCGTTGCAGGAGATGATCTGGTCTTCGTGGCGGCGCTCGAAGTACATCGTCCATGGCGTGTGGCTGTCGGCGGCGTACCTCGTCTCGTTCCACTGCGCCTCCAAGAGGGATGAGCGGATGCGGGCGATCTTGGCCCGCCGTGCAGCCCCTTCGGGCACCGATGGCACTGGGACGCCGCCGACGCTCAACTCCACGCCCCCGGCACCCGCATGTCCCGGGGCGCCGGATAGTCGGCCTCATACAGGAGGCGCGCCTCCTGCTCGTGGAGATGGCGGCGGCCGAAGCCGTTCGCCGCCGCAACATCACCAAGGTACCTCTCAGCCATTGCTTGTCACCGGGGGAAGAGGGGGGAGTGTTTGCTTTGTGTGGCGCTGCAAGGCGAGGTGTGGCGACTATGGCGTTCACCAGCGGGGAGATCAGCTTTTATAGCCGGGACGTGGCGGGGAGAGCCTGCATGCCGGGCGACGCATGGCGGGATGCACGTCGGTGGCGCTCGCCGCCCGTGAGGCATCAATGGAGGATGACCAGCGCAGCAGCGCGGCAGCCTTGGCATAGATTCCTGCGGGAAATGAGGCGATGAGGACGACGAGGCGGCGTCACGCTGACTCACCGGGCCCATCCCCATTCGCGCCAAAACCGCGTCCCCCGGCGCCCCGGGTTCGGCCTGGGTCCGTCGGCGCCAGTTTCGGCCCAAACTGGCGAAAACAGGCTCCTGGGGGCGCCACTGGGCCGTTTTTTAGGCGCCGGCGACAAAAAACGCCTTGGGAGGGCCTGTTGGGGACGCGGCTAGAGATGCTCTTAGTTTTTAACCAGCTTTAGATGGGGTGAGAGTTTTAATAGAGTTACATGTTCCACCCACCACACCTCCCATAAGTTTTTATTTCATCTTCAAATCTGAATATATTATAGTATCTTTTGAAATTTTTGTTCAAATAAAATTTTGTTTGCATATTTGTGTTCATTGCCACTAGAACTTTCAAACAAGATCAATCTTCAATACATTTTGACAACTTTTACATTTTTAAGAAGTTTCAAATATTAAAACTTGATAGTTGTAATATTAAGTTTTTACCAACTTTCATCAAGTTACCAAGTTTCATGTGCTCTTAGGTTTAGGGTTTATGGCTTAGGGTTTTAAGTTCTAGTTTTCTAAAACTTAGGGAATTTATCATTTTGTCCAATCAAGTTTCAGTGAAAATTGCTTTAGTTTGTAAATCTTGTCAAAAGGTATTGGTTTGGGCCGACACAAGGAACACATACATGCAAACAAAGTATGATTTGGACTTTCAGTTCATGATTCTGATGCAACCCCTACGTGCCACCAATTGAGTCCCCAAACGAACATACTTGATGAACAAATATATTTGATGTGGCGTTGCAAGTATCAAAAATTTCAAAAGACACAAATGGTTTATTATGAGAGATGAAGGTTACAAATGGTTTGTACATAGATGAATGATGCCACATCAGAACGGCAAAATTCTTACGATTGTTTCTGAGCGTATACATTTTGTAAAGTTCAACATACAGTTCCATAGTTCAGTTTTAACATGCCAATCTTCAGGTCAATTTGTTACTGCCATTCAGTTTAGTTACATTGCCTTCGAACAAGAATGATTAAAATATTCATGGTCTACAGGAATGGTTGATGGAACTTGTGGTGTTCAAGAATCAAGTGACATGTCTATATCAAGCGATGATGACGGCATTAAGGAACAAAATGAAAACAATGTGGAAGTTGAACATCACCATGCTGAAGCTCAGCCGCATGTGTTACTTGGAGAACCAGAACTGGGAATGACCTTTGATAATGAGAATGATGTGCGAGAGTACTACACCAAATATGCTAAAGCAAAAGGCTTTGGTGTGATGAGAAGAAGTTCAAATACTGATGCTGATGGACAACTTAAGTACCTTACACTTTCCTGCACTCACAATGGTAAGACTCAATCCAAATCAAGAAATATGTTGAAGCCAAATCCATCAGCTGGGTTAGGATGCAAAGCTAAAATTGATATTGCTCGTGGTCCTCTTGGAAAGCTTTATCTTTCAACTGACATTTTGGATCATAATCATCCATTAAGTCCACAAAAATCTCGGTTATTCAGATGCAACAAAAGGTTAGATTTTTCATGTCAAGCGAAAGCTTGAGTTGAATGACCAGGCTGGAATTCGAGTAAACAAGAATTTCAATTCTTTTGTTGTGGCAGCGGATGGTCATGACAACCTAACTTTTGGCGAGAAGATTCTCGCAATTATCTAGAGAATAAGAAGGTTGAAACTTGGCAGTGGTGACGCTGAAGCAGATCGTAACTATTTCATCAAAATGCAATCCGACAACCCAAACCTTTTTAGTGTCATGGATGTTGATGATGAATCCCGGCTTAGGAATGTATTTTGGGCTGATGCTAGAAGTAGAGTAGTGTATGACTATTTTCATGACGTCATTCCTTTTGACACAACATATTTGATGAACAAATATGATATGCATTTTGCTTTTGTTAGAGTGAATCATCATGGTCAATCAGTGCTGCTAGGATGTGCTTTATTATCAAATGAAGATACTGCAACATTTGTTTGGTTATTTCAAGCATGGCTCACATGTATGTCAAATTGTCCACCAAAAGTTGTCGTTACTGGTCAAGCAAAAGCAATTCAAAATGCCGTGGAAATAGTTTTTCCGGAATCTCGATAAATGGTGCTTGTGGCACATTATGAAAAAAATACTAGAAAAATTAGGTGGATATGAAGAATACGATCACATCAAAGTTGATGTTGGCAAGGCTGTTTATGATTCATTAACAATTACAGAATTTGAAGTTGCTTGGCTACATATGCTTGAGAAGTATGATATTGGTGATAATGAATGGCTTAAAGGGCTTTATGAATATCGGCACCGTTGGGTTCCAGCATTTGTGAAAGACGCCTTTTGGGCAGGTATGTCTACTACACAACGTAGTGAGAGTATGAATGCCTTCTTTGATGGGTATGTTAATGCAAAAACTACATTGAAGCATTTTGTTAGCCAATACGAGAATGCTCTTCGTGATAAAGTTGAGAAGGAGAATATTGCTGGTTTCAATTCTTTCAATTCAACCATACCTTCTATCACAAGATTTGACATCGAGAAGCAATTTCAATCAATCTATACAAATTCGAAGTTCAAAGAATTTCAAGAAGAGCTAACACATATTATGTACTGTGAGCGGAAGTTGATACAAAAAGAAGGGGCAATAGAAACACACGAGATAACCGAGGATGTGCTAATTGACGAAGAAAAAGGATGGAGAAAAGATATTGTGTACCATGTATATTTCAATGAGGAAGAGTTTGAAGTTAAGTGTTCGTGTCGCCACTTCGAGTTTAGAGGTATTTTTTTGTAGGCATTTGTTATGTGTGCTCACTCAGAAGAAAATCATGGAGGTTCCTCCAAAATACATCCTTGACCGGTGGAAAAAATGTGAAAAGAAAACATAACTTTATCAGATGCACATATGGCGGCATGGAAGATACTCCTGTTGTAAAATGTTTTGATAGTCTATGCAATTCTTTCTACCCAACTGCGGAGATAGGCGCCATGTCAGATGATTTGTTCAATTCCTTGACTGAAGATCTCCGCACCTTGCAAATTAAGTACAGTAGCAACTCAAGTTCTGAAAATAATAAGGATAAGGCCGGTACACAAGAAGATCAATTACAGGAAGATGCACCTTCTAATGGGGCAACAATAAGTAAAACTATACTAAGTCCAATAGTTGTTAGATGTGTTGGTCATCCTCCTTCATTGAGAAAAGAATCTAAGGTTGATAAGCTTATTCGGCAAGCAAAGGAAAATAAGAAGAAAGCTGAACTAAGGGAGCAAAAAAAGGTTGCACAGAAGGAGAAGAAAGAAGCTCCAGAAAAGGTATTGTTGCCTATATTACGTTTTTCTGTTTTGAAAAATAAGCACCCAAATTCGCGCCTGTTGAGCTCACTACATTTGTATTTATTTCAGGCTCGCTCCATGAATTTGAAAAAGAAAAGGGCTGGTAAAAAGAGAAAATCCTCGGAGGATGATAATCTAGAACAAAATGTTATGGAACATGCGGTATGTATTTCTTGTTCTCGATTGCTTAATACTATTTGTTTTATGCACCTTTCTGAGTTAACACTCTTTCAGTCTGAAACAGAGTCCACAAGCTTTTTATTTGGATGGCCAACCTTGTAGTACTACATCGCATGTATCTTTGTTTCTTATCTTTTTACCTCTAGTAATCACTTGAGCATCCATGTCATTCTATCACGTTCTTTGCGGCAGGAACCATTTGGCTTGGGAATTACCACTGGCAACATAAATCCACCTCAAGGATCGACTGCAGTATCATTCGGATGTTCATCGACAATGCTTATGCCTCCAATTTTAGGAGAATATACAAGTATGTTGTTTGAAGTTCAGCAAGGATCGACTATAATGCCAAGTTCTGCAGAGTTACACTCTGATGGAATTGGAGGGCTCAACAATACGAAGGATCAAAGTTAGCCATGATTTATGTAATTTGATGAAAGGCACCAGGGCACTTGTTAACTTTAATGTAATAGATGAAAGGCACCAGGGTACTAGAAAGTAAACAAATTTATGTTTTATCATTTTGTTTTTCCCTAAAGCAACAGAACTGCTACCACATTAGCCATGCATATATGTGCGTGTACACTGCCGCTGGCTAATTCCAATGACAGAGCTTTTGTCTCACACATGTTGCCTGCTTTCATGAGCTTCAGGATTATGTAGATTATGTAAGATGGCTTCCATGTCAATCTTGTCTAAATTGACAGCAACAATGTACAACTATTCCCGGCGTGATACTCTTTATTTATTCTTAAGAATCTCAACAATCATAGCCAGAACAATTATACATAAGGATGTTTCCATCCTTCAAACTTTCCAGAACTGAACAACAACTTTATATATTGATTTCATTGATAAGGTCGGAGTACAAAAAATCATGTAGCGAGAAGCACATGTTACAACTGAAAGCAATTACAAGAGCACTTCTGAGAAGTACATGTTACACTCAACAGGAACCACATGAGCAATTCTGTTTGGAACATTCAAGTTTTCTTCCACAGACACACACATAATCTACAATCTTATGTGGCCTTTGATATTGGTCTCTCTTCATTTGGTGAAACAATACTTTGTGTTTCTTGTTGCATTGCACAGAGAATACCACTTATGATGGAGTGTATATATTCCTCTCCCTGCAAAGTAGAAGAAAATTCAGAGCTCGCACAAAGTTCAGAATCGCACAAAAAGTTCAGAATCTGCAAGTTAAAAAATTGAGCGCTTATGTGGCCCAGCTGCGCGGGTTGATATCGTCAAGATTTCCCACTGCACGCTCAGGACCAGGTGGTCGATCGTCATCGGCCGGCAGCCGCCAGTAAGCCACCCCGGGTTGTAGGGTGCTCGCCCACGGCGCCGCCAGCATCCATACGAGGAGGCCGCCTCACTTCCCTGGAGGAGTCGGCCATGAGGCTTACAAAAGGGACGAGATCGTCTCGCCAGCCTGTAGGAGCCCGGAGTGATGTTGCCGACGACGACGAGATCCAATCGCCGCATCGGAAGAGCCAGCCATGGCACATCCAAGGAGGACGAGGTCTCCTTGCCGTCTCAGATTAGTCCATCATCTCCGCGTCGGGCCGCCGATCGGGAACTCGCCGCATCGCAGTGTCGCCGCATCGCTCCATGAGGGGAACTGCAGCTCGCTCGGCCGATCTGGGCTAGCCCACCATCGCAGGAGAGAAAGTAAAATGGTTGGCGCTTTTCTTATAACTTAGTACTTGTTCGAAGTAGACTCTGAGAGCGATCGAGAGAGAAGCAAATGAATTGAACTGTCTCTTTATTGATGGAAGCGGATCCTTATATACAACAGGAGCGGACGCGATACATATGTCGATTCCGGAGGCGACGCTCCAGGCATAACCGCCGCGACGGTTCCCACGGGGTGGGATTACATGTGTCTGACGAGTGGGGATTATCCCTTAATTAATCTAGGATTAATTATTCTTAACACTCCCCTAATCACCGCTTGACTGCATAAGGATCCATCATCTTGGATTAAGTCTCCTTCAAAAATCATGTGAGAAAAATATGAGGAGTAGAGTAGAATATGCTGGTAAAACTTTTTCAAACCCTGTGAGAAAATAAGGATAAAATGATCCAACATATAATGATTATTGTCTCTGTTAACTCAATATGAAGTCTATCCATAGAATTCAGAGGGCAATAAATATGTCGTGTATACTTCCCTAAAAACCCCAGATGAGGAAAACATAAAGTATGACATATAATATTATGTTGATATTATCTCATTAAAAAACCTTTATGAGAACCTGTATAGTAAACTCATGAAGGGAAAAAGAGTATAATATGATGCATTGAATAAGAACAATTTAGGAAGATACTCCCCTGATTCTTGCATATTCCGAAGTCGTCATATACTAATTCCATGAACACATTCCTAGAATGTAAAAGCTGGCAGAGACTTGGTGAACAAATCAGTTGCATGATTTGACTTGCAAGATATGCAATATAGTGATATTGCTTATTATGTAACATGTTTGCATCCGGGCAACACAAAAAACATTATCGTTGAGATAATGGTTGGTGGATATAGCCATGAGGTCTCTTTCGAAGACTCCTCATGAGAGGGCTACCACATCTAGTAGGAACACTAAGCTTGTCTACGATCTGCCATAGTGGGGATCTGATCGATGTATCCAATGATATCGGTGTTCACATTTCTGTGAAACTGAAAAACCAGGACAAGATGTTTGATGCCTTGGAGATATCGAAAGATATTCTTGAGTACCAACCAATTGAGTTTGGTGGATCCAATGGCATTATGGAATGCTGAGTCCCAATATCTCATTTCCATCATCTCTTGTTCTAAATAGATCTTTCTCTACGTCTAGAGAATGAACTACCATGAGAGTTATGGATGGATAAGATTTGTCCACAATGAATTTCTCCAATATATTATGGATATAGACAACATAGTATACCATAATGTATGAATGAAGGTGCTCAATTTGTAGTAACGAGCGGTACTTTGGTTTACCCAAATCCTTCATTTTAAATTTCGTCATTTAGATGATTACATGTGTTGTCATTGCAGACACACAAACATGGATAATCATCATTGTATGAGTAATCCTTGTTTTTAAGGATCTCACTACGTCAGTTGTACCATATGTACTGACAATAATAAGTCGTATGGTGACTTATTGAATTTACACAATGTATGTTGCATTTTGTATTTCGATTCAGAATTGAGATTCCATCGGGAATCAATCATATATGTCTGAATCTAGTGATCCTCATGGATATGTAATCACTACATCTATCAACTGCAGAGATAGATGATTTTGTATTGCCAATGATATAAGTTATCGGAAAGAGATTCCACCTCTGGAGAATAGTTGGGTATCTGCGTGAATCCTTGTGCTACAAGACTTGATCTATGTTTCACCACCTCATTGTTCTCAATTCCGTTTCCAGAAGAAAACTGGTGTAGGTATTGCTTATGAATACCTTCCCATTATTGAGCAAGATTATTTCTACCTAGATTATACCCTTTGCTCGAGTCCAGTCCGAGTGTTGTTCACACTTTGCCATGGCCATGGTCTTTGGATCTGAATCATTTGAAAGGTTTTTGCAATCTAGTTGAGAAATGAATGTCAACATTTGTAGTCTTCTAGTTGTATGTTTCTCCAGAATCTATATATCAATATATACTTGATGGAAATATCATTACCCATGGTGACTGCTCGCGATTTCCCAATGCGATTGAGTCGGATATTCCGATGTCCCGGTCATTGTGTGCACTATGACCTGGGTTGGTGGAGGTTTCCTGTCCACTGGGTGTATACTACCCATTAGGTGTCTATCAATGTGAAGTTGACTTGCATTTACTGATTCACAGGCCTTGATATCCTTGCTTGCGAGAAGCTGAATCTTGATGTAGTTCTGCCATACATCTCCCCCTATTGCTTTGAACGGGGAGTGGAGTGGATTTTGTTGGTACCTCCACTCTTTCAGGCATACTTTTGTAAGATTGTAGTATTGTGTGACACCTTTATAGTCAGTAAATGAATCTGACAGGTTATTTGCAATGTGTTGCAAATCTTTTGAAAGCATGGTTCAGATCTTTGAGTACGTGGATTTGAGGCAGAAATGTGTTAAACATTCCACTAATTTCCTGGCATTCTTTATGGTACTTGAAATCTCCCCCTAATGACTGAAAATATTGCTCATTGAATCAACATACTGGCCTTGAATAACTCCCCATGTGAGGGGCTTGAGGTATTGACGGAAATATAATTATTCCTCACATAGATCCCAACTATATGTTGAGGGGACAATGATGTATGCCGGGTGGTGATATCGGTATGCAACCGAATTACCGTAGATGGGAAATACTTGGTAGGTTTCCACGTATCAAAGATGGAGGGGAATAACAGTACGTAGTTTGGTGATGAGCGTGTAAAACTGCATGACTCTAATGTAAAGTTAGTAAGTTACAATTCCAAAGTAAAGATCATGCAATGAGCTCAGTTCTCTGGATAGGATTCTGCTAATCCATTTTGAGTCTAGACATTAGGTAAAATTGCTAAACTTCAATCCGAGGGCCATAGAGAAGGCACTCAAGGAGAATTCTGCAATGTTATCCATTCGATTAGCTTGAAATCGATGTCAGGATAATGAGCTTATGGTTTCGTGTGAATAAAGCACACACTTAAGACCATCATGTAGATATGTCTTTTAGAACCATGGAATACCCGAATAGTCTACTCAATGGTTGGCAAGAGCCACTTACCTAGACTTGATGCATTCAAGGAGTCTGAGTGGTTCAACATACACTTTAAGGTGTGCAAGCCTTAAAATTTGCCTCCCTTGTCACATGGTGTGCACACAAAATCCAAATATTGTCAGAATTTAGCATCATAGTTATCATAAACAATTGGAATTGCTGATCAATTTTAACCCAATGTCAATGATGACCAAAGCTGGAATGCCAAGTTTGTCATGCAAAAAACACTCCGAAAAACTATCTCGTACGCAACATGTGCTATGGGTTTTCTAGTATGTGTAGTACAATCCAGATGATACACAGAGAATGTGCTTTCCATATCTGTTGAATATGGTAAAGAGAAGTTATTTCTCTTTGTTATCATCATAAGTTTCGCTATGAAAACTATTTTGAAGGATACCTCCATAATTTAGTAGGGTACGAGTTAAACCTGGGAAGCAATAAAACATCCCGACGTTATTCGAGTACCCACAAGGATAGTAAATATGACTCGAGTTGAGCCAACAAATACCTCATTGCGTTTAGCGATTTAAATATCTCCTTTCCCTCAATGAGAGTGGAAACATTGAACTTCCATGAGTATAAAGTTTGTGGTTCATATATCCACAAGGCACATATAATTTTTCATCGGATTGACTCCCGTAGAAATCTATATATAGACATGAAGATTCTCAATATGAAAATCACTGTCAGATATATAGAATACATACAAATGTATTTGTATCAAAGTGCTGATACAATATATTGTGATATACAATATATGATGACAACAATAATCATGTTCTTATTAGAACATCATAAGTGGACATAAGTAAATAGATCACTAAGGAGACTAAGGGGCTAAATGTATAGTCTCCCAACATGTCGGTTGATGCATATTCAACCATCATGCTCTCCATGCTCATAGGGTCTCGTGACAGCTTGATGGTGTCAGGTTGAGGGTTTGAAGTGAGTTTCAAACCATTACCCTTGAGGTCCTTTGCGTCCCGGTGGCGTGGCTTGGATTGCACGCGCTATCCCATGGGATGCAAGACTGATCTTGATGTCCATGACCCGCTTTAGTAAGTTCTGGACATTGAGGGCAAGAGCCTCAAATTGTTAGCCACCGAATACTTATAGGGGCAAACCAGAGATAATTAATTTACAAGAAGTAAATTAAAAACCATCATGGTTTTGTAATAAGAATGCAAAAATTTGACTCAAGAATATAACTTGAAAATGCTCAACCTCAATTATGGGAACATAACGCATTGAAGATCATACATATCTCAGAGTAATAGAGATAGTCTGCACATGGACAGTAGATCCAACTCATTACCTTGTGTTTTCCTAATATAATGAGGGAGATGTTATTGTAAAAAATTTACAAGTTTGTTGTGCGGAAGAAATCAATCGCGACCGATGTGACATGTTCATGAAGAATGGCAATGTGGTAAACACATAGAACATATCATCTCCGGTGAAAAATGGTAATTTATTTATATTACAAATTGCGTAATATAAATACATCTTAATGTTGCAAAATTAATAGATTTCAAGAAGGTGGCTCGAAATCATTATTGTCAATCTCAAATTGCTAAGTATGGCATGTTGTAGATAATCTCCAAAAGAAAATTTGGATTAGATCCAGCAACATTAGCGGAGTATAAGATACTCACACTTCGAATGCCTTACGTCATAACTTAATTAAGATGCATGGGAGAGCACATTGGCAATCATAATGTCAAAATGACAAAATGTAGGCGTAAACTAGGTGTATATAAATCTACACTCTACCTCATGATCCCAAAACGTCAATTTGAGGAAATCACTTTGAATTTTTGCATTTTAAATTTGCAAGGGATTTAAAATCTCAATTGCAAATGGTGCATGTAATAAATCTCAACATCTGCACACAAGGAAATATATTACATCACACATTTTCAGTGATACACATAGTACTTGAACTGAAAAACAGTACTGGAAAGCTTGTATTGTAATCAACAGTGTCTACAACAGGAAGTAAATTACTGCTAGAACTACTGTGAACAAACTAATTTGCTAATAAGCTAAACTAGTACTGACAAAGCAATAAAGTAAGTTGCTAGTTAAATATACAGGAAAGTCTGCTGGTGTGGCTCATGCACATGGCACGTATGCAGTCAGTCCGGTCAGTCAATGAGATAAGGAGAGAGAGGAAACAAGTAGCCTCTCGATCCCCAAATCCTCCACCGAAACACGGCGACCACCATGTGACTTCCTCTAGTACCACTGCAACAGATCTCACCAACGACGAGTAGTGTTCCGGTCGCCCTCTTCCTCGTCGGGGGATCCACCAGGGAGCAGGGTCCTCGGGGCGACGCCATAGGAGACGCCGTTCGCGAGACCGTTCGAGGGACAAAAGGCGGCGGCGAGCGCCTGCGCGCGGTGAAGGAGGTGGTGTCTCCGGAGTTGGGGGCGGGAGGTGAGCACATCGGCATCGGCGCGCGGCGAAGACGGAGGCGCGGCCAGGGCGCTCGTCATGCTCCTCACGCCGAAGCTGAAGGTGAACATGGAGGCCCCGGTCGGCGCAGATACGTAGGTGAGGGCGTCGCCCTTAATCTCGACAACCGCAGGGGTGTGAGGCAGAAGGCAGCGCCATGGAGTTGGCATCAGCGACCGCGGTGCTGGTCGAGCCAAAACCAAAGAGGATGTGGGCGACTGCCCAACAGCGTCCACTCCTCGTGCAGGGGTCAGATAGCCCACCCATGCGCAGAGCACCAAAACGTCGGTGGCGGCACGGCCTGTGCCGGGCCGGCGTTCTCGTCGGCCTCGAGCAATGACAGGGGCAGACTGGCAACGCTCCGGTTGCCGATGCCCTGGTTGCGGAAACGACCCGTACCGTGGCTGCGTGCACAGTAGCCTCCGGCGCCTTGGCGGAGGCCAATGAAGCAGCCTAGCCCGTACCGCCGACCGTCGAAACATCGGCGTTCACCAAAACCGTGTCGGCGGTGTTGTGCTACGAAAAGGTGGTGACGGTCATCGTCCCGCAACATGCGGCGAAAGAACATCGGTAGGCAAGGCATCTCACCTTTTCCTTGTTTGTGTCCTTCTTCTCATTTCCTCTCCTCTGTCGCTCTCGGCAGAGGCAGTGCTGATAACGTGTTCGAAGTAGAATCTGAGAACGATCGAGAGAGAAGCAAATGAATCGAACTATCTCTTTATTGATGGAAGCGGATCCTTATATACAACAGGAGCGGACGCGATACATATGTCGGTTCCGGAGGCGACGCTCCAGTCATAACTGCCACAACGGTTCCCACGGGGTGGGATTATGTGTGTCTGACAAGTGGGGATTATCCCTTAATTAATCTAGGATTAATTATTCTTAATAGTACTAAATAACCTTTGGGTGCGTCTAGTGGGCGGCCGGCTGCCCACTAGTGCGATCGAGCGGCCGGCCAGAATAGACAAGCCCCTATCCCCCCGGCCAGAAAAGGAAAGACATGCGGGCCACCTTATTTCACCGACCGAGCGGCCAGAAAAGCAGACTCCCACCTGGCCCCACGCTCGCTCGCCCCACGCCCGCTCGCTCGACGCCCCTCCCACGCCCGCTCGCCCCAACACCTCCCACGCCAGCTCGCCCCACGCTGCCTTCTTCTTCTCCACGAAAAGAAGGGCATCCAAGGCCCTTCTTCCTCCTCCTCTACAGTCGCCATTGCAGCTCAAAAGTAGAAGAAAACTGCTTCAAGGAAGAGATCTAAGGGCATGGTGATCAGAGCCATACCATGCAGCAACATCAGGCAAGAAATTCCCCCTCTGCCCCTCTTCAGTCCCCCCTTCTTTATTGCATATGTAAACCCTCCTTCTCCATGGATCTATCAGCAAATCCATGGAGAAGCTGCTTCAAAAAAGCAGTGTATCTACCACATCACCCCATTGTCAACATCACACCACTCCCCCACCGTCCCCATGAGTGCATCTGCACACTAGACATGGTTTGAGATCAAAAGTGAACAAGTTTTCTAACATGCATGCCAGGCAAGTTTCACCTCCCCCCTGGATGTGTTCAGCAAGCCAACTAAGGCATATTTTCTGGCCAACTAAAACATGGTTCTATCCAACTGAACATGCATGCTGGCCAACTAATATATGCATCCTGGCCAACTGAAACATCTATTCTAGCCAAATGAACACATTGACTGTGCAACTGAACATGCAGGCTGACCAACTGATATATACATCATGGGAAACTGAAAACATCTATTCTAGCCAACATAACACAATGACTGTGTAACTGAACATGCATGCTGGCCAACTGATGTATGCATCCTGAGAATTTGAAACATCTATTCTAGCCAAACTGAACACATTGACTATGCAACTGAACATGCATGCTGGCCAACTGATGTATGCATCCTGGGAAATTGAAATCTATTCTAGCAAACTGAACAAATGGCTGTCCAACTAAACATGCATGCTGGCCAATTGAAAGATCTATTGTAGACAAAACCAAAAATCTGCAGTACGACAGCTAAACACAAGAAATTTCGTGAAAACCACACAATGATCAATAGAAACTTCTCCAGCAATTTGTGCAACAGAGAAATAAAGAAGGCTATTGAAGCCACAAACCATATTAAAGTAGTCACTCATATATTCTTGTTGCAAAAATATATTCTGGTACCACACCTATTGCAAAGCTATAGTGTAAACATATGTTCAATTTACTAGAAGTAAAAATAGAAACGACGATGAAATATATATATATATATATATATATATATATATAGGGTGGGTCTATTCTCATAACACCCTTTAAGATCTTATTCTCATAACACTAGTCTTGTTCTACTAACACCCCAGCAAACCCGACGCGCATCTGAATCGCACACAGAAAAGAAACCCACTCCACCAACCCACCTCCCACACTCCTCCCCCGATCCTCCACCTTCCTCCCATGCCCCAGCCCCCAATCCACCAACCCTCCGCCGCGCCCCCAGGCCGGCTAACTATCACCGCCGGCGCTTCGCCCAATCGCCCCATCTTCGTCGGCGCGCCCCTCCCTGCCCGACACCATCTTTTTGGACGGAGCGCCCTGGCCGGCGTCACGCCGGCCGGATGGCCCCGACCTCCTCATACCTTCTTCCCCACACGGGCTCGCATACCCGTCATAGGCGCTCTCCTTCTCGCTGCCTTCCCCGCTCCGAGCCGCCGGATCCAAGCCGTTGCCGGCCCGCGCGACGCCCCACCGCCGGCCACCACCCAGCCGCACTGCCTCTTCCTCCCCATCAATCTCGACGGATCCATCCCCGTGCCGTTGTACACTGCCCGGTGATGGATTGAGCCCCACCTCTGCAGCTCGTGGCACTTCTGGTGCTGCTCATCGGCGAGACCACAACCTCGACCCCAACCAGGAGATGCTCCCCGGCGCACCGGCCTCCCACCACCGAGCTTCTCCCCTGTGTAGCTCGCGGCGGCCAACGCAGGTGCAGTTCGCCGCTGCTTCCCGAAGTGGTTAGGTTGCCATGATACTACAGTGCGGTTCCCTAGCGCGTGTTGTTCGTCGGTGGTTTCTCCACTTTGATGCTGATCCAGGGCGGGTGCAGGTGATTTCCCTCTCTCTGTACTCCCTCTTCCTCGTCAAATGGCGGATCCAAGGTTCCCCCCACTGACGAACAGGGAAAAAAGTGAGCACTGCGAGGATGGTTTTGCGGTTTCACTTTGTTTTTGTTTTTGCGCCTGGAATCTTCAGTGCACGACGAGGGACGAATTCGAGGCTCCACGAACGTGCTCCGGCAGCGAGGGTGGAAGTCCCTCCCCTCTCTGCTGCTCCGTTGCCTGATTCTCTCCTCTGCAGTTATGTAACGCTTGTCGTGCAGCTCAGCAACGGAAGTTTTGCAGCACGGTTGTAATCGCGCGGGCTGTGGGTACGCAATCCACTCGCATAGAGCTCACTACTTTCTAGCTGTGTTTCACTGTACCATTGTACTTGATGTATGTGTATGTGATTCACTTCTAAAAAAACTTTTACAAAGTGCAGCTCGCTGGTGTTGTCTTCGATGTGCTGCTGTAATGGGCTAGTTTCCTGTTGCATCTCCGGTGGCTTGGAGTACCATGGCTGGCGTGTGTGGGCCGTCCGAATGGAGTGGGCATGCCGTTCAGTTGGAGCACCATGGCTGGCTGTGTGCGTGTCGTTGACCCTCGTGCGGTGCAGTGCAGCTTGAAGTTTTTTTGTGTCTTCAGAATTGTAGTGAAGTGCAGTTTGACTGAATTTCTCAAGTGCAAAAAAGTTGCTAAATTTGCAAATTGTTATTTTTTTGGCTGTAGCTAGCACACATCACGGGAGGTTCACTGGAGCACCCCAGCGCGGCGCGTGCAGTTTGTTTGCAGCCCATGTGCATGACGCATGCAGGTCGTGTGTGTGTGTGTGTGTCCACGTTCAGTTCGTCGGGAAACTACAGAAGAAGAAGGATCATTTTTTTGAAGTTCACTTTCTTCTTGAATGTGTTAGAGAAAAATGTAAAAAAATATAAAAAATGATGCAGTCCGTTGGCGCACTGATTGCGGCTCGCGCGCTTCGTCTATGAAGTTTGTTATGTAAGTTTTATATGTAAAAAAGGTGTCTATGAAAGGTGTCTGGTTCATTTTGTGGTGGTTTGTTAGGTAAGTGAACGTACAGTTCACTTGGGTAAAAAGAAGTCCACTACGAAGGACTCCTCAGTATAGTTCATTTCGAACAAAATGCTTTTAAAAACATGTAAAAATGCAGTGCACTTTGGTCTACAAAAAAGTCCAATATGAAGGACTTTAAAGTACACACCTTTTAAAAGAAACTCATGCAAATGCGATGCACTTAGGTCTTGCAAAAGTCCACTACGGAAGACTTTTTAGTATAGTCCATTTCAAACAAAATGCATTCAAAAACATGCAAAAATGCAGTGCGCTTTGGTCTACAAAAAATTCCATCGCGACGGACTTGTCAGTACACACATTTTAAAACAAAATGCATTTACAAAATCATGCAAATGCGGTGCACTTTGGACTTCAAAACAGTCCACCAAGAAGGACTTTTCGTACAATCAATTTAAAACAATATGCATTTAAAAAACATGCAGTTCCCTTCCACGCCTGATGGAGTGCGGTTTGCACTCTCAAGCAGTGCGCTCTTCTGTCTGATGAAGTATGCACGTCTATTTGAGTGTTGTGAAAACAGAGTGTTCCGCATTTCGGTAATTTTAGAATTGCTCTTAAACCGTAAGGAATTAGAGAGAGTGTTCTACATGAAAAAGTTGCGTCTCGTCGATATCTTTCCAACGGCGTATATATTGAATCATTTCAACTAGGGGTTTGTAAAAATTTCGCCAAAAAACTGCTGCTGTCCTTCGTAGTCAGCCACACGATTTTCAAAATTAACTAAAAACCGTAAGGAATCTAAAAAAAATTTCAACATATGAAAGTTGCGCCTCGTCCATAGCTTTTCAACGGTATATTACACACCTTGTTTCAACAAACGGTTAGAAAACGGGAGTGAAAACAGTACTAAAAATTTGAAAAAATTCGAAAAACAGAATTCCGCGATTTAGTAAATTTGAAACTGCTTTAAAATCGTAACGAATTAGACAAAAAATTATATATGAAAAAGATGCGCGCCGACGATATCTTTCCAACGGTGTATCATATGCTTCATTCCGACGAGCGGTTTAGAAAAAAACACGAAAAAAGCTCACTGCCATTATCCATCGGTCGCACCGTTTTTAAAACTGCTCTTAAACTGTGCGGAATCTCGAAAAGTGTTTAACATGGCAAAGTAGCACATAATCCATACCTTTTCAACGGTATATTACACACATTGTTTCGACAAACGGTTAAAAAACTAGAGCAAAAAAGGTAACGAAAAAACAACACGTACAATTTTTTCAACATGAAGTTCATTGGTCTGTGTGTTGCAGTGCCCTACTACTGAGAATGCAGTGTCCTTGCATTATGCGTGCAGTGTGGAAGTGTTATGAGAATATTATTCTCATAATATTATGAGAATAGACCGGCTATATATATATATAGGGTGGGTCTATTCTCATAACACCCCTTAAGAGCTTATTCTCCTAACAACCCTCCCCCACCCATACAGAGCTTCTAGCGCGGGAGCGCCCCCCGACGCCGGCGTCCTCCCCGCCTTCTAGCGCGGGAGCGCCCCCGACGCCAGCGTCCTCCCCGACCGCTCCCTGCCTCCTAGCGCGGGAGCGCCCCGGCGGCGGGCCTCCTCCCCCACCCCTCCCCGCCTCCTAGCGCGCCAACTCCCCGGCGGCCGGCGGCGACACCCACCCTTCCCCGCCTTCTTCCGCGCCACCGCCCCGGCGGCCGGCGGCCACCCCCCACCCCTCCCCGCCTTCTTCCGCTCCAAGCACAACGGAGAGCGAGCCAAACGGCCGGCAATGCAGTCCGCCGGCGACGATATTTCCGCGGCGGCGTTTAGGAAGCGACGACGCACCTCACCTTCGCCCCAAGACCACCGGGGGGATCCGCCGCTGAAGCATCCTGCCTCAGTCATGCATGACAGGCGGAAGCGAACTGCAAAGATGACTACTCCATCGCATTCGTCGTGGATGCGAACTGCAGTACACAATCTGAGAAGAAGCACTAGGAAAAAGGGCGTAGATCAACACATATGCAGTTTTACATTTTTAAAAACATATTAACTTGTAATATGTTTGATAAAATGCAGTTATCTTCTATACGAAAAAGAAAATAAGATCTCAGAATGCGGTTCTCTTCTGTATAAGAACTCTGAGATCGGAATGTCATTTGGAAAATGCAGTTCTCTTCGTCGTATAGAACCTGGCATGACCATGAATCAATACAGAATGCAGTTAGAAGACAAAAAAATGTAGAGTCAGACTAGGATTCGCGTACACTGCAGTTCGTGCGTCGCGTTTAAAAAGCTTGCACTGCAGTACGCTTCGAGTACACAGTGCAGTGCGCTTAGTGCAAAAAAATTGTGAAAAGCAAAAACTTGGCTGCAGTGCGGATGAAATTTGAAACTCGACGACAAACACGTTGAATTCGTCTTTGCAGTCCCATGTGATAAGGTGAGATGCAGTGCGGATGCATATATTTAAAAAAAACTTGGCTGCTAATCATATGAGATAACGCAGTGCGCTGCGAACATGTTACAACTCACATGGAGGAGTTGGCTGAAAGCTCCATTATGCACATATTTGACATTGTCACCATCTGCCACCAAAAAAAAACACACAAAAACTAACTAGACTGATATATACAAAAGCACACAGCATGGTGTTTACAGCTTTGGACATCGAGAACTACACACATCGACCATACATTACTGTTTACATAAAGTTCTGGAGCACACACGAAAAATACATCAACACACATAGAAAAAAGATCTGCTATCATTTATGCCTCATCCTGCTCCTTCGAATCCAGTCTTGGAGAGAAGCCAAGAGAAATGCAAAGATTTCTTAGATCCTTCGGGAACTCGGTGACAACGACCGTGTTTTCTGGGTGGAACAGAATCTAGAACAAAAACTCAGCCTTCCAATCCTGAATAACAGCTTCCTGCGATGAAGAAAAAAAATAAAATAAACAAATATACAACATCATCTACGAAAAAGGAAACTGACGAAAAAAATATCAAGGAATGAGGAGATATTGCTGAGTTAAAAAGAAGATACTTACACTACGCTTTCCGAATTTCACAACAAAGGTTTTGCCGTCGTAATACTGAGCCATCTTCAGAACATAAAAGCCGCACTCGTTGGGGCCCTGCTCAGGGGTGCCCAAATAGCTAGCTTTTTTTGAAACACCCACCCAGTCCACCGACTCCTTTCTCTTGTACTCTTTTTCTCCATAAACCCTCTTCAACAATGCAGTCATCCTGATCATCTGGTGGAAAATAAAAAAACAAAAATACACATCACAACAAAAATTGTTCAACACGCCCACGCATGAAAAAAAACAAGAAAGGTGAAAAAAGGAAAATTTTTACCATTTCAGTGCGGTCGCTGTGGTATTCAGACTTATGCCACCGCGTCGTTTGATCAACCGGTCCGCTGTACCTCCTAGTGTCATGAATGTCAAGGGTCTCGCGGTGCCTATTCATCGTGTATAGCGAATAATGCTGGTCTTTCAACCGTGGTAACAGAATCTGATTTTGTTTCATCAAATTTGTTATGGAATCAATCAGTGAAAAGGGATTACTGTAAAAAATTGGGAGAGAAAATAAATACAAAAAGGCTGAACAAAAGCAAATCTGATAACTTACTAATTTGCAATCAAGAAGGTTCTCATCATCACGGACATAAAGTTCGAACTACTGTGCTGCATCTTCGACGTTAAACTTGCTGTGGACAAAAGGCAACACAACATTTCCATCTGCATCTCTATCCGCGTGATCATTCATTTGAAGCACATACTGCGTGTGGGTAATTCACAAAAGAAAGTTAATGCAGTTCACCTTAAAAATATGTTCGCTCCGACGCTTAATAAAAAAACGGATCACGCTTCTCTAAAAAACAGTATGCAGTTCACAAATTCTCACCATAATTTGTTTCGTTTTAAGATGCATCGGTTAAGACACACAAAAAAATGTATGCAGTTCAGTACATTCTAAAAAAAATTATTATACACTATTTACTGCAGTTCACTAGAGCAGAAAAAAAAAAGAAAAAAAGAGAAATACCGTGATAAACAAAGGGGACAGCAGAATGCGTTCGCCAGATCGATAAACCACATTCATACTCTCGTCATTCTTCCAGAACCTGATGATATGATCCATCAATTCCGAGTCCATAAAACCACCTTTGGTGAAAGTTAAGAACATGTAGTCCACAGACACGGTGTAGAGTTCGATAGGATTCTTGTGCAGGAAAAGCGCGGACCTGCACAAAAGAAACGGCAAAAGGTGGGGGGGTTAGTAGCACAAAAGCAAAAACACAGAAAAGAACATTACACACATTAAAAATCAAAAAAATATAAAAAACTAACGAAAAAAGAACTGACTCGCTGTATTTCTGCCTGAATCGTGTGCTCGTGATGAGTTGCAAGACTTTCCTCATCTCCACAAGATGGCTGAATCTCGCAGGATTCAACTTCTCTACAGGAGATCGAAACTTTGATGGCTTCTGCACAGGCCTCCTGTTTGATAGAATTAGTGCCTCGCTGTCCGTCGGGGGTTCCACAGCTGCGCTCCTGGTCCTCCTAGGCACTGGTGGTGGCCTCTCAAAATCATCATCGCTATCTTCAGCATTCGGAGGGCTCGCAGCTTTCTTCCCATGCTTGACATTGACAGGAGATTTCTCAAGAGCTTTTTCATTCGAAGTGCCGGCGTCACTCCTCAACATCTTACACACAGGTTCTTTCACGACCTTGACGGGAGGTTCATCAAGGACAACTTTCTGAATAGTTGGAGTATGAACCTGAGTTTCAAACAAGGAAATACCACCTTGGTGTGCGCCTTCATCAAAGCCTGCACAAAAAAAATTGGATAATGAGCAAAAGTAGTGAAAAAGAATCATCAAGTTCCCTAAGGAAAAGTCATTTTTAAACACACAAATGGGGTTCTACTAAAAAAGCTTAACAAAAGTAGTCGACCTACCCTCTCTGTACCAATGAAGTTCACTTAATAAAAAAGGTGTGTGACTCAAAAAAAAAATGTAATAACCTTCTTTAAAAATTAAAAGTGATGTCAGGTCCAGACAACAATGCGACGAGGTCAGCCAACTATAGAGCATCGCCTTCCTGATGTAGCCAATGTGCTCCTTCCCAAACTTGGCAATCGTTTCACCATCCCAGGTCTGCATGAACTGGAACATGTAAAATCCACAATCATGCCTGCAAAGAAAAACCAACACAAAACACATTAACAATGCAGTTCACTCAGTAATAAAAGTGCTACTGATGTTAGTAAAACAATGCAGCTCCATACACACAAAGATTACCGAGGGAGAACAACAAATAACACATTCGTAATGCAGTTCGCTCAAGGGAAAAAGTGCTTCTAATTTAGTAAAAACAATGCAGCTCACTTACACAAGAAAAAATGAAGGAGGAAAAAGAAAAAAGGAGAAGAGGTACAAACCCGTTTCCCTGTTGCGGGACGTTAATATGAGTCAGCGCATAGCCGTCCAGGGTGGGAGGGTTCAACGGCTCGTCGCAGCTTGCGCTGCCATCTTTCCACACTTTTTTGATGTTCCTGACCATTTTCCTGAAGACAACACTTGCAGCAGCGCTGTCTCCTTCGTTCAATGAGTCGAGAAGCTCAAAACGCTTCTCTCGCAGGTTCAAAGTGACCAAGCAGTAGTGGCCTATCGCGTCCTTCACTGTTGCGGGAGGAGGGTCAAATGTTGCAAACATAATCTGAAATAAAAAAAAGAATAAAACAAAACAGATGAGAAAAAATAGAAAAAACATAAAACTTATTTTCAAGATGACGAAAAATGGTCAAGATGCGTTACCAAGTTTTTCTTGTCCGCACGTTCCTCTGCGCTTGAAGAAAACATCTTTTTCAAAGCCCTATTTGTGGCACCGCCGTTCCAAATGGAATTCTGCAAAAAAGACAAAACCAGAGAGTTAATGAAAAATGGTTATAACACAAATAAAAATTGGACGAGGGAGATAAAATATAAATTAATGAAAATGCTTACGCATAGGTTGTACGGGACAATCATAGTTTGAGATCCTTTGAACCTTTCAGCTAGCATAGACACGCCAATGTTTGCGAGGCGCGTGCTCAGCGTTCCATACGACCAAAAAGAGTCGCCGACATGGCCGATAGTAATATCACCAAACTCTCCCTTGAACGCAACTAGATGCCTTCAGACAAGAAGAAAAAAGCACAACAAAAATTGATAAGATGGGAGCGTCCCTGAAAAAAATAACATATTAATTAACCGGGGCGTAAGACAGAAAATGTCATACTGCTTCTTCTTGTCTCTCCTAGCCCTCGTAACAGCGTCATACAACTCATTGTATCTCCTCATAAGAGCTGGATCAGGATTGAAGGAGTAACAACAGGTAATTCCTCATCTGCATACAGGGTGGGGACGATATCAGATTATAAACACACACACGGTCCATTTCGCCCCCGAGAAAAAGAACAAAAAATAATGCAGTTCGCTTACCTTCGGTTTCAGAATAAACTTCCTGCGGCTGCTCGTATACATCTTCGCTGAGCGTCAAGTGCTCCAGCCCGGTAATATCATCGTCAAGCGGCGCTTGATTACTCATGTCCTGAGAAAGTCTTGGCTGTTCCTCTTCGGAATCAATCGAAACTGTCTCGGCTGGGGCTTTGGTTGTATCGGCTGGGAAAGCCAGATTGCCGACAGATTGCTCGGGGGCGCGAGGGACCACACAAAATTTATCAGGCACCTCGTCGCCAACCAACAAAACAGTAGGCCCAACAACACCATCGATGCCAGCGGATGTCCCAGCATCATCAAATCCGACTCTACGAGTTCCTTCTGTCTCTTCTGCAACTTCAACTGTAACACCAGGAGCTCCTTCTTTCTCTTCATCCTTATCACAATCCACGATGTCATCCCTTCCTTCTCTCTCTTGTGCCTTATCAGCCTCAACAGGACACTCCCCTCATTCACTACCTTCTGCCTTATCAACCTCCGCATCAGGCTCCTGCCCTCCTCTCCCTTCCACGTTATCATCCCCAATGATCCGCTCCGCTTGGATTTCAACATTTAATCCGCAGTTCTGATGAGTTAACAAAATAAAACACATTACACAAAAAAAGCTAGAATGCAGTTCACTAATAAAAGCGGACCATGAAGCTACCACGAAAAATAAAAAATAAAACACAAAAATGCAAGAATTCTCTATACTCACCAGGGGAGCGTCGTCGCCTTCCATCTCTTCACACTTGTCAGCCTCCTCATCCTTGCCAGCGTCGTCACCATCTGCCTCCTTCCCATGTATCTCCACATTTGATTCGGCAACCTAAAAAACATTAAAACATAAATAAAACTATTATCCAAATCTGCAGTTCTACAACTAAAAAACAAACACCAGATCATGCAGTTCACTGCTAAAAAAAAGATGATGCTTCTTCTCTAAACAACAACTGCAGTGCACTACCACTTCTGGTGCGCAAAAATACAAAGAAAAAGTTAAAAAATGCAGTTCGCTGCCACTGCTGGTGCAAAAAAAAATATGATTGTTTGTTTTGGACACTACAAGAAAATCAAACAATGAAGTTCACTGTAACAAAAAAAAAATAAAATGATAGGAAGAAATCAAACCTTGTCAATGACCACTTCGTCAATAGGATTGTCTTTGGCAGCTTCGTCAACGGGCGATAATGGCCTGTCAAACAAGTGATCAGAATCAACACCGTCGTGGTCCTGGTGCTCATCAACACGACCAGCGTTAGCCTTGGAAGATTCTCCGACACACTGGGAAAAGAACAAAACGATAGAAAAAACAAATAGTCAATGCAACAAACGCACAGAAAAAATAGATAACAAAATATGGGTAAGAAAAACTGTTCACATATGGAAAAAAGACATACATCCACATCTGCGGGGTCGGGCAGAGAAGGCCGGACAACATATTCATGCCTGTTCATTTCCTTCATGATTGCATCCGCTTCCTGCTCATACGTAGCACACCTGTCATCCTGAGACTGCTTAAGCTGAACGAATGAAGATCTGATATTCGTTACAGCCTGCTTAAGGAATTCAAGCTGCCCACGGTCAAAGTTATGAGCGGCCTCGATTTCTGCTTCAGAAGGGCCTTTGCCTTCAGGAAACAAACCGGCAATATTCCTCATCCTGGAACCGGATGTTCGGAAATCACTAGTTATATTGATGACCCTATCGAGAAGCTCATCGACCTGCACAAATCTATTGCGATCACCAGAAGCCTGTCCAGAAAAACCTCCAGCAGCCGCCCTAGCAAAACCGCGACCCCGTCGAATTGGAGCCGCCCTAGCAAGAGGCTCACAAAACATTTCAGGGGCTTCCGCAACTGCAGTCCGCTTATACAAAATGTCCGCTACCGCCTTCCACAGAAAAAATGAACAAAAAAAAGAGATGCAGTTCACAAAGAAAAGTACATAAGAGGTTGACATTTTAGCATGCGCGAAAAAAAGGAATAAAAACAAAAACAAAGGATGGCTATGCACTCACCGGCAGCTTGCCAAACTTGTAAGAGTCCAGGTGAATCTTTCCCTTGAAAACGATGTCGGCGTTGTGAACCTTCTTCAACTGCACATGGGACAGTATTGCGGCGCGCGGAGTGCGTTTATCCATCACCGATACTTTTCGAAGGTTCAAGGAATCCAGGTACATGAACAGGGGAACGATGGTGCAACCCTCAGCGCAGTTCTGCTTGCTCCCTATAGAATTCCACTTGTACACAGCGGCCTGCAGCTCGTCGACAACAAGCTGACAAAAATCCATGCTAGCCATAGATGCAATATCCAAGTTTTCAACCATAGCAGCTACCCTGGACAACCGAGCTGCGGGGCTAGGACAAAGCAAGCACTGGAAGACAATGAGAAAAAAAAACCTTCACCGTCTTATCAACCTTCGCAGGGTCCGCAGCCAGCGTGCGAAGTAAGGTAAGTAGGTCCTTCGCATCTATGCTCCTAGAACGGTTGAACCCGAGTTCATCCTTCAGGTTAGTCAGCGAATCATCATGGCCGCTGGCAGCAGGCCTGGGAGCAGTGTGAGAACCCATAGGGAAGTCGAAAATGTGATGGACAGCCTCGCGATTGATTTCCAGAACCTTGTTTGGCCCACAGTCCAGTCTCATCGTGTCGGGGTCGATCTTTCCCATCAGCTTGCACATCAAAACACGAGAAACATTCTTCTCTAATTTCAGGTCAAAGACAATGCCAAAACCTGCTTGCCGCACCAAAGTTCTGTGCACCTCACCCAGCAAAGCGACAGCTTTGATTACATTTGGAATGGACAGCCGAACAGTCTTGTTGAAACGCCATTCGTGCGCAGCATCGTCTTTAGACCTCTTCCTCTTCGTACTCTTAGCAGCCTACAAAAAAAACAAAAGAATAAAAAATGCAGTTCACATCAACAAAACTCATGCAAAAACAACTTAAAAAAAACAGGAGAAAAAGTAAATAAATAGCGTATACCTTACTAACATCAACATCCTCCTCATCAGAATCACTGTCCAGAGCTTCTTCAGCTGCAGTTTCCCGCGCAAGCTTAGATCGACGCTCACAATCAACACCAGAGTGATCGTCCGCGCATCTCCGCTTTCCATGAATCCCACCCACATCAACCTTGGCGTAATTAGGTCTCTTTGAGTAATCAACACGCGGGCTCCGGCGTGGAGAACTTAAACCTTGCTCTGCGACAGTGTTGAGTTTCCTCTTCACAGGATTCTTTGGAGGGGCAAATTTAGCAGACTTCTTTGAATCAGCAATCCTCCTTCCTATCTCCTTACCCTCCCCTAACTTTACTTGCTTCGCCCTATGAGCCTTCACGAAAGTATTACCGAGCGCAATAGCTTTCTGCCTTTTCCTCTCAACGTCGGCTGCAATCTGATCAGGGACCATCCAATCCTGTGTAACTGGCTCTGTGCCATCAACATATTGCGACTGGGTTTCACTCAACTCGGGTGGAATGTTGACCTGATCGGACGTACCGCCACCGACAACATCGGCTGTGAAATAACGTGTAATCAGATAGTTAACGCCACCACCCCCTGACCCACCAGGAGATAAAACTGTGGGTGAGAAAAAACAAAAAAAAGATGTGTGTGTGTGAGATAAAGACCTAAACTTAATGCAACTCATATCAACTTGGAGAAAACAAAAAAAAATGTAGAAATGCAGTGCACTTTTCCAGCAGTTTATGTTTAACAATTAAAAAACATAACAGTAAACCTAAAAAATGCAGTTCATGTCGCTTGAATATCATATTCACGCGTGTCTGAAAAGTGCACATTGGCACAGGTTTATATGATGCAGTGTACTAATTCGTTCAAGTGACCAATTGACCGCATATAAAAAAAGAAGTGCGCTTAGATATGCAAAACAAAACAAATTCATGCAGTTCTGTGAGAGGCAAAAACTAAAACTTAATGCAGCTCATATCGATTTCGCAAAACCTCATAGTGGATAGCCAAAAATAAATAAAAATACAAAGCAGTGTCCAAAATGCAGTGCTCTTTTAGCAGTTTATGTTTAACAAAAAAACATAACAACTAACTGCAGTACACTATTTCGTTCATATCAGTAAAAAACAATTAACCCTTCCAAAAAAGTAAAAAACAATTAACTTGACGCAGTTCATATCAGTTTGCCACGCGTGTCTTAAAAAAAGGCCTTACTAAAAAGGGATCTAAGATGCAGTACACTATTTCGTTCGACAAAAAAGAAGTAAATTGACCCTGAATGAAAACTGCAGTTCAGTTTAATGTAGTTACCAGATGGAGAAGCCGTTCTAACCGGTGACGCATCAATTGGTGAGGAAGAAGCCATACTATGCCTCCGATCAGCAGGGGATGATAATTAAAACCTAAACCTAGACAACAAACACCAAATTCAGGCAGAGAAAAACTTTCAGTCCATAGGGGGTTGCAATTTCAAGCATACAAAAACAACCTTAAGAAGAGAATGCTGGCACGAAAAATAACCCTAGCACAAGATCTGGACCGGATTAGGGGCGATTTGGGGCTCACCGTGGGACGAAGTGACAGCAGGACGAGGCGGGTGCGGACGACAACGGCGGAGGAAGCGCCCTACGGACGGCGGCGGCTGCGGGCGTCGTCGCCCTCCACCACGAGTGAGCCCCTACGGACGGCGGCGGCTGCGGGCGTCGTCGCTCTCCACCACGGGAGCACGAGGGCGGGGGGGATTTCTGTGCGGGCACGGGGGAGAGGGAAGTGGAGGCGGGCAAGGGGGCTGCAAGAGAGACTTAATGAATAAAAGCCCGTCCGACAGGCCCACAGGTCATAGACAAAAAATAAAAAAACGTCTCGGTGTTGTAACACGATGCAGTTCGCTTACGGAAAACCGCCTCGGCTTCTGAAGCGTTGCAGTTCGCTTACGGCTGACGATTCCGCTTCTGAAGCGATGCAGTTCGCTTACGGCTGACGATTCGGTTCGCCTGCCCTAAAATAAATGCGCCCACTATCGGCCGAAGCGCCCACGCCCCCCACCCCTCCTCTATCCCGGTGGTTGCACGCCGCACGAACTGCAACGATGATCACGAACCCACGATCGCCAACACGGTTGGGAGACGAGATCGTGGCCTCGGCAGAAGTTGCTGCCGCTCCCATTTAAATCCCGCGCTCCATCGAACAGACTGTCCGCACAAAAGACACGACGCTGCCCCTTCCTCCTCCTCTTCCTCCTCTTTGCAGCAATGGGGTTCAGCAGGACCTACGACGCCATGCATGCGCACGGGAACACGAAGCTGAAGGTGATCTACACCACCGATGTCGCCGCCATGGCGACGTACATCGAAGAGTTCAAGACAGTTCTCCAGCGGCGCCGCGAGAAGATCATCGGCATCGACGTGGAGCACACACCCGACCACGAGAGGGCGGCCCTGGTTCAGGTATCCATCGGCAAGTACCACCCAGTGCTTCTTTTCCAGGTATGTGGTACATTGGGCAAGAGATGCAACACCTTCGACAGGTTCCTCGGCGACCCAAGGTAAGCAATTCTCTCTGCCGAGTACGCGTCGCAGTTCTATATGCCCATGTATGCAGTTCCGAAAGGTATAACTTGCGGTTCACTTTCCTTAGGTTCGAGTTCGCTGGCTTCGCCATCGAGCAGGACAAGCAGAAGCTCGCAGCCTGCAACCTCCACGTCACCAACTTCGTCGACATCCAGACGAACTGGAGGGTGCCTGATGGTACGAAGCCACTGGACTCGCTTGGCGATGTAGCTGCTGCGATCATCGACGACGAGTACGCAGACATGAAGATGAAGATGACAGACCACGACCACAGCCCGTGGACTTCCATTCTCAGCACCAAGCACGTCGAGTATGCTGCCAAGGACGCCTACGCTGCGTTCGAGATATGGAACAGAATCAGCACCATGAAGAAAGGCCTCGCGCGCGCTGAAACAGAGAAGACCAGGAAGCGCCCGAGGTCTTCCTGGAAGCCGTGGGGCAAGGGGGTATCAACTTCCACCTCCAACTCCAACGGCTGGAACTAGTGAAGCAGGACAGATGCTGAAAAGCCAAGGATTACTGTCGGAAGTGCTCGATTAGTTTCCTTCTGCATATGTAGATTAGTTTGCTTTCGTTCTAGTTTGCTTTCGGACAATGTTTGCTTATGTTGCGTTAGTTTGCTTGATGATGTAGTATGTTAATTATGACCCCAGAACCGTAGTTTCTATCTATCAAATATATGCAGTTCTCAGTACTCTGTTTTCATTATGTACATTGCTTCAAAACCGCTGCTGTAGCTAGGATACACATAAAAAACAAAACTATCAGTGCAGTTCACATAGAGAATTCTTTCACAAAACTGCTCCTGTTAAGAAGGTTGATGCAGTGCTCTTTTATTAAAAAAACTCTAGTTCTGTATGTGGGTTAAAAAAAAGGAAAAGCTCGGTGGGGGTTTCCAGAATGCATGTTCTTCAACTGCTGCTGCACATGAAAAACTATATATAAAAAGAGCAGTTCACTTATACTCAGAATTATCATAAAGAACAATACACTAGAAGCAACGCAAAAAAGCAGTCCGCCGCGCTTGACCAATCAAAAAAACTTATCAAACTAGTACCCCCACACAACCGTGGCTGTAATGCAGTTCATACATGCTCGCATTGCATCTTAATGCAGTTCGCCGCACTACAAAAAATTCAACGCGCATTTGCATATTACTGCAGTCCACCGCTCTTGACCACGATTCACAGACGAAAAACACAGCCTGCAATGCCGTTCTAACAACTATATAATGCAAAAAAACTCAAAGAACATCTTTGATAAACGACTAGAGCCAGTCGCGCGGCAAAAGAACGTGGACAAAAAACTTAAAATTCTTCCAAAATAACAACTTAATCCGCTCCAATTTATACGGATAGATCAAAAGCAGCCCGTAATTGCCGAAAAGAATAGAATATTACATACAAAACTCAGCAATTTCGATCCGCACGGGGAAGAACAGAGAACAGAGAAACAGAGAAAAGCGGACGAACGGACGCAGATCCGCCAAATCCAAGGATTTCCGTCGTTTTCTCGCAGAATTCAGTGCTTAACCACAAATTAAATCAGCGCAAGCACGAATAAAACCAGTAGAAATCAGTCAAACTAGCCAGAAACGATGCTAAATGAATGTTTCCTGCTGCACTTCTATGTGGTGCACAGCAGAAGAAGGAAGCAGTGCGCAAAGCTCTCCAATGCAATTTTGCAATGCAGTTCGGAAGTGTTATGAGAATATTGTTCTCATAATGTTATGAGAATAGACCGGCTGTATATATATATATATATATATATATATATATATATATATATATATATATATATATATATACTCCCAGGAGTACACAACCATTTTCCTATATATGACTCCTCTTCTGTACTCCTGGGAGTATGTACTCCTATCTCAATATACCTCATATACGCATTAATTATACCTCTTTATCATTCTCAATATACTTCATTAAATATTCTAAGATACCCCAATATGAGTTTTGTTAAAAAAATATAATCTGCGACGTACTTTTTGTAATATACCTTTTTCACGTACAAACACATCAGTATATACGTAAAAAATTTAAATATGTAGACTCGCATGAATTTTATCATGAAAATCATTTTGGGGTATCTAATAATTACTAATGAAGTATATTAAAAATAATAAAGAGGTATAAAAGATTCATCTATATGGTATATGAAGAGCGGGAGTACGTACTCTTAGGAGTACACAACCATTTTTCACACACACACACACATATATATATATATATATATATATATATATATATATATATATATATATATATATATATATATATATATATATATATATATATATATATATATATATATATAAACACACATAAACACTATTCTGATCACGGGATCAAAATATTATTCTGATCACAAAATATACTTCCTGAGATACGCGCGTGAACTTCCCTCTCTAGGAACCCGACCTTCACGCTATTTTCGCAACCGTGGCTCTTACCGCGAATTTTTCTGGTTAGCCGCGTTCTATGTGATTTAAGTGTAATCTTCAAACAGTTTTTAGCAACTAAATACTCTTTTTAAATAGAAATCTCGCTCATGGGCGGATTTTGCTGTCGGGTCGTGATGAACTCGCGTTTTTTGTAATTTTACTACCTGAGTTGCACGCCTGAACTTCCGTGTAAACTAGGTTGAACTTCCGTCAACATCGCCCAAACGGAGCTTGCGATATATCGTTGGAATGCTATGGACACCAGCATCATGACCCAACTTAAATTTTTGTCAAAATGCAAGCGGTTTAAGAGCAGTTTTGAAAACCGTTTTTTTCTTCACACAAAAAACGTGAATCGTATTTTTGATCTCATTTCTAAGCCGTTTATCAGAATGCGGCATATAATATGTCGTTGGAAAGCTGCTGCAAAACCGCTCCTTTCACATGTTGAAAGTTTTCTCTAATTCCCTATGGTTAAAACATTATTTGGGAAAACGTAAAATTTCGCAAACCGAACAGCCGACTTCGTATTTTCGCTGTGATTTCTAAACAGCCAATCCAATTAGGGCATGGTATATGGCGTTGGAAAGCTTATGAAAATGCGCTACTTTTTCATGTTGAAAGTTTTTTCTAATTTTGAACGGTTTAAGAGTAATCTAGAAAACGATACAAGGCCCATCGAGTTTGTTTTTTCGAGTTAATTTTTTAACCGTGCGTCCGAATGTAGCAAGTGATATGGCGTTGGAAAGCTTGAACAAATGCGAAACTTTTTTGTATGTATTGTTTCTCCTAATTCTTTACGGTTTTAAGTCAGTTTCGAAAATGGAAAAAACGTATTTTCGTTGTATTTTCTACAAACTTTATCGGAATTGGGCAAGTAATATACCGTTGAAAAGCTACAGAAAATGCGAAACTTTTTCATGTTGAAGTTTTCTCTGATTCCCAGCCGTTTTCAAGTAATTGCGAAAATGGCGAGATCATTTTTCTGCCTTTATCGCATAACAGATTCTTCGAAAATGCACCGCGTGAAGAACCTGAACTTCTGGGCAGGTGTAGTTGAACTTCACTTTGTTTTTCACGTATTTTTTTTACTCGTAGCTCTCGATCCACTGCTCGTATCTCTTCATCCACTCACCAGAATTGAGCAAGTGATATACCGACGGAAAGCTGCTGTAAACACACAACTTTCCCGTGTTGATCATTTTTTCATACTCGCGATGATTTTAAAAGTTGTTCATCTGAAATTCATTCAGTGTAGTAGTTGAACTTCGTGCTGTTTTCACGTTGAACTTCTGTGACATTTTTTCGTTTATATTTTTCTCATCCATTCGTCAATGTTAACAAAAATGATATTCCTTTTGTACAAACCTCTCTCACAATTTTTTTTACTTCCTCGAACCGAGGACTTGAACTTATAACAACAAAACTTTTTAGCCTTTGCTTTTTATTCTTTTTTAATAGAAAATGCACACACTGTAGTACGAGAACTTCTAGCACTTATCAAACTAGACTTCTCTCGGTTACGTGAAGGGAATTTGAGCTTTTTATGAATTTTAATCGGAATTTCCTAATCATTTTTATGAATTTTGAAGCGCTCTATATTTAAAAGTTGAACTTCTTGTTCTTTTATTTTTGAACTTCTCGTTTCCATTCTTTAACAACGAGGTAAATCTGAGTTTTCTATAATCATCGAACTTCTCCATCTTTTTATGGACTTCCTGGTTTTATTTCTCAACACTTTTTATGAATAAAAATATTTTAAGACACCAAAACATTTTTTTTTGTGTTTTAGCATTTGTTTGCGAGTCAAACCGCGTCATCTTTAGAAATTGAACTACTCCTTTTCTTTCCTTTTTCTTTCAACATTGTTTAGCATGTCGAACCGTGTCATCTTAGAAATTGAACTTCTCGTATTATTTCCTACGAACATCATGGGGTTTGTCTTTTTTCATTTTATGAGCACAATTTAATATTTGAGACACACGACACACCCGCTGTACAAAAATTCAGCATCCACGGCCCAGGGTAAGACACAATTTTTTTACTTGCGCTCTCCTTGTGTACACACAACAATCATCAGCTACCATATACATGAACTTCAATTGTTGACAAACATGAACTTGTTTATGTTTGTCGCTGTAAATAACAGTTTACCACTCAAGAAGACAAGATCATTTGTACAGAATAAAAACCAAAGCCACATCATTTCCACATTTCTTCTTCTTTAAAATTCGGTGTATTAACGAACATATTTGGCGTATTTATAAACAAATTCAGCATACCCACATTTGGCCTCCAACCGCAAACTCACGGAGAGCTGAGCAGATCTTACCACAAAGAGGAACATGGAAGTTCACAAAATATTTAGTCAGCCGTTCATCTCCTCTGTTCAGAGAAAAACACATCGATGGTGGCGAGAAAGTAACAAGGACAACGGGACCGGAAGACAACAAAGGAGCATCAGGGCCTCTGGCGATGCTAGTGACACCGGAAGGAGGCACGGGGACGCCTGCACGTGACCTGGTGCTGATCCCGGCGGGTGACGACTTGGCGCATCGAGTAGGGGAACGGTGGGATCCGGGCGCTTTGTAGCCGGAACGACAATGATTGATGGCCGGACGCTGGCGTGCTTGAGGCTGACATCATGTGGTTTCCAAGCAGCGCACGGGAGCGAGGGCGTCACTGCAATGGAAGCAGAGGAGGCCACCTCCGCCGTGGATCCAGAGGAGGGAGTCCACTGCCGCCATGGCTCTAGGGGGAGGGAGGCCGCCGCCGCCATGGCTCTAGGGGGAGGGAAGCCGTCGGGTCGTGGCTTTAGGGGGAGGAGGCCACAACCGCCGTGGATCTAGGGAGAGGAGGCCGCCCCGCCGTGGCTCTAGGGGGAGGAGGTCGCCGCCACCGTGGAAGAGGGGGAGGGAGGCCGCCGCCGCCATGGAACGGGGGAAGGGAGGCGCTATCGTGGACGGGGACCAGGGGATGGTGGATGGAAGCGCGTCGGGGAAGGGGTGGGTGGTGGCGGGGGCGCATCAGGTCACGGGGTGGGCGGCGACTATGCTTAGGGCTGGTGGATGCGGCGGCGTCCTAGGGCAGGTGGCGGCGGCGGCGCCCTGCAGCAGTTGGAGGCGGCGGCGCCGTAGGGAAAGTGGCGGTGGCGAAGACTGGGATCGAGGGGAGAGTGAAAGGCATGGTAGGTGGGGGATGGACGGTCATGGGCCTTTTTTATTCTTTCGTCGGGGTTCAGGAATGTCAGTTGCCACCTATATAGGGGCGCTCCGTGATCCAAATAACTATTCTAATCCTGGGTTTAGAATAGTGTTGTCCTATATATATATATATATATATATATATATATATATATATATATATATATACACACACACACACACACACACAGCCGGTCTATTCTCATAACATTATAAGAATAATATTCTTATAACACTTCCGCACTGCACGCACAACGCGAGGGCACTGCACGCACAACGTGCGGGCACTGCACGCACAACGCGAGGGCACTGCACACACAACGCGAGGGCACTGCACGCACAACGCGAGGGCACTGCAACACAACGAAAGGTGAACTTCCGTTTCGAAAAAACTGTACGTGTTGTTTTTTGTGTACCTTTTTTGCTCTAGTTTTTTAACCGTTTATCGGAATTATGCGTGTGATATACCGTTGAAAATCTATGGAGTAGACGCAACTTCGCCATGTTGAACATTTTTCAAAATTCATCATAGTTTAAGAGCAGTTTCGAAAATTGTGCGGCTCACAACGAATGGCAGCGAGCTTTTTTTTGCGTTTTTTTTTCTAAACCGCTCGTCGGAATGAAGCATATGATACATCGTTGGAAAGATATCGTCGACGCGCATATTTTTCATATCTATTATTTTTTCTAATTCGCTATGGTTGAAGAGCAGTTTTGAATTTAACAAATCGCGGAATTATGTTTTTTTCGATTTTTTTTCAATTTTTGGTACTGTTTTAGCTTCAGTTTTTTAACCGTTTGTCGAAATGAGGTGTGTGATACGCCGTTGGAAAGCTATGAACGAGGCACAACTTTCATATGTTGAAATGTTTTTGAGATTTCTTACAGTTTTTAGTTAATTTTGAAAATCGTGCGGCTAACTTTGAAGGGCAGCGGCCGCCTTTTCGTGAAATTTTTACAAAACGTTGGTCGAAATGATCCAAATGATACACTGTTGGAAAGATATCGTCGAGACGCTACTTTTTCATGTAGAACACTCCCTCTAATTCATTACAGTTTAAGAGCAGTTTTAAAAATACAAAAATGCGGACACTCTGTTTTTCACGACAACAAAATCGACACATGCACTGCATCAGATAGAAAAGCGCACCGCTTCAAACTGAAAACCGCACTGCATCAGACGCAAGAAAACGACTTGTTTTTTTATGTGCGTGCACCGGGAGAGTGGACGAAAGGGCTTAGTGATTGGACTCCATATTTTTTTCGATTTCCTCTTTTACTGCATGCGTAAAGATAGTGTACTGCAATTTTTCTTTTGGCAAAACGTTTTTAAGTTTGCACGGTTGAGATTATTGAACTGCAGTATTACTTGTTGCCTTTCTTTCTTATTTTTCATGAATGTTTCGTGACTGCAAACACGAGACAACTGTACTGCATGATTCGTTTTGTCTTTCCTCATTATCAGAATAAACTTGGGTACCATAAAGAGCAACAAATATTGTTAGAAATCTACAGAAAAAGAGCAAAAGAAGCTCTTGTGAACTGCGCATGGTCGGCTACTGTTCTAGGGCTTCGTCATCGGCGAACTGCATGTCCGCACCGCACGAAAATGCTCGCATCGTGCACATGGCTGCTTCCACCCACACATTAGACTGCATAGCGTTGATGGTTGTGCCACTTACACTCACGCAGTGGGCTGCATGACCAAAATCAACAGCAAAAAAACTAAAAAATACACACCGAAAATTGTGAGCTCCAAGCCCAAGGACTGCACGGTGATGACGGGTGTGCTGCTTACACTCACGCGATGGACTGTATGACCAAAATCAACAACAAAAATACTAAAAAATACACACAAAAATTGTGAGATCCAAGCCGAGCGAGCTGCCGCTCGTCCTTGATCTCATGGCGACAGAGGACGCACGTGCTCAGGGGCGGCGGCCTTGCTGGATGGCAGCCGTCCAAAAAAAATTCGATGCGATGGCTCTTCACACTGCACCTACCCGGCAACCGAACCACTTGAAGATTCCAAGCGAACTGTTCTCTCTAGTCGGAGGCATGGTGTGCCGGAGGAGGTCAAGCTGGCGCGAGGTGGAGCTCCTCCACGCACACCAGATCCATGAGCACTTCACGCCATACATCCTGCTGGGCTCCGGTGGCCAGTGGTGAAACTGGAGGCAGTGGATCTGGAGGGCTGGCGGCGGGCAACCAATTTGCAAAGGACGGGTGGAACCTTGTACGTGTTGGAGCAGAGGAGGCGGGTCGGACTGGTGCTAGCGTGGGAGGATGAAGCAGAGTTGAGGCCGCGCCAGGGGCCGATGGCGGCCAGATCCGCTAGTTGAGGCCGTGCCAGGGGCTGGTGGCGGCCGGAACGAGCGGTTGAAGTCCCACCGGGGGCCGGTGGCATTAGTGGCTGGGGTTGGCCGTGCCCTTGGATGTCGCCGGTGTTGTAGGAGGAAGGGGAGGGCAGCCAGCGCCGCGAGCCGGGCCTACCAACTTTGAGGAGGGTCAAGGAGAGGAGGCAGGCGACTTGAGGTGAGGCGGCGGCGCGAGGGTAGGAGGCGGCGCGGCGGCGCCGGGGAAGGAGGCGGGGCGGATGCGCGGGGGTAGGAGGCGAGGCGGTGGTGCGAGGGTAGGAGCCGGCGTGGCGTTGCTGGGGGAAGGAGGCGGGGCGGCAGCGCGGGGGTAGGAGGCGGGGCAGTGGTTGTTGTCCTCGGGGCGCTCCGCGCTAGAAACCTGTTTAAGTGGGGGT